>OY282609.1:38239953-39439953 GCA_958298945.1 Atherix ibis
AGTCTCGACTATTCAAAGAAATGAGCCAGCTTTGTGGAATTTGCCTCAATCGAACGGAATGGTAGAACCATTCAATCAAACTCTGATACGGCATTTGGTTAAATTGGTTGATTGGCATCAAAGAAACTGGGAGCAACATATACTTTATTCCTTCTCTTATGTAGAACAGTATTATAATAGACTACCTCAGTACCATCAGCAAATTCAATGTTTGGAAGAGAACTACAGCTGACAGCGCATATGCTTACTGGAACTCCACCATAAATACCACGTAATATGGCAGAGTATGCGCTGGATTAGAGCGAGAAGTTGAATGATATTTATTCTCTGGTACTTTGGGCAAGTAACAGGATGAAGAATCGTTACGATCGCAGTTGGTTTGGCTGTACAATCACATGCACTATAAAGGGCACTCACCAAAATTGCAAGCCAGTTGGGTTGGTCCATTCTGAGTTGTTACAAAGTTGAATGAAATTACATACCGCATCCATTTTAATAGTAAAAATGTTTCCGTCAGAAAATACGCATTCAATCAAAGCTATTTAAAAAACCTCCATTAATTCCTTGTAGTCATCACGCGGCATATACCGTTTCTTTGTCAACAGTAACTCCTTATAAACTAACAGTTTCTTGATTCTGATTATGATCCAAATAATTCATTAAACAATGAATTATTGGATCTCTAGTCTTGATCTTGATGATGATCCAAATAATTCATTAAACAATGCAGTAACAATGAGCTCGTATATGTGATGACAGCATGTTAGATGGAGTAAATTTCGTCCTAATCTTTTTCATAGAAGGGGACATGCCCTTTTCTTACTCTAGAATTGTATAAAAACTTATTCTAACGATTTCTTTCATTACTTCTCATAACATAAGAAGTTGATATTGTATTAGCGCGAAATTCAATATCTATATATTTAAGTTTTGAAATTCCGAGGACTACTTCAACGCCATTTCCTATTACAACTACGGTCAATCGTTCAACATTAGTGCCTCAGGTGTGTTTCTCTTCAATAGTAATTCATCATCAATTTCCCATCTCGGTGAATTACATGTGGAACCCTCGAAGGAAAAAAACACATATGAGAAATCTTCTTCAACACTTACCGAAATGGTTGCTCTGTAAGCAGAATGTTTCCTTCAAAAAGTTTCTTATGCTATGGTAGTCTCGTTGCTTATTCTAGCAATTGGTGGGGCAAATATTATAAATTTCCCATTAGATAAATTAATGCGGTCTAATGTTAATGATACTTCAAAGATCCCAAAATATTTTGAATAAATCAAGCTTTCTCTTAAGGATTTACAAAAGGCTTCTCTACCACATTTCGAAGAGTATAGCACAACCACACCCCCCCCCCCTCCCTCATTCTACATTCCTACTTATTTTGCTGGTTTTTAATGCTTTTCCAAAAAGTATAGTAGTACAATATTTTGCTATCAAACCAACTCTGGACAAGTTGCATTGGCAAATTCACAACTAACTCTTGACAGTCATGACTGACATTTTCAAATGGAGGCTTTTCTCTTGTATTTTATCCGTATCTCATTTGTTTACAGATTTTGTTTATTTTTTCCTAATCTTTTGTACAATAACACTGAATTGTACAAAAGCACTGAATTGTCGCCGTTTAAGCGAAACATTATTAAAACTGCTCAAAAGTTAGAATTTTCTAAAAAAAAAAAATTACAATGATACTCGTATTTTGCTCATCCTAAACATCGATCAATTTTTTTAAAAAAATTGCACAATACCGTTTAACACTATTGCAAACAAAAAAATCAACTTGATCGTTAAGAAATCTAATATTTTCGATTTTCAATGCAAGTAAATATACCTCATACTTTTATGTTAATACCAAAGTATTTAACTATTTTTGGAGTGAATTCGAAAGATTGAAATGTAGAGACTGGAATTATTTCTCCATGATTTTGTTATATTTTTGTCATTCAAATTTTATATTTGTGAAGTCCTATAAATAAATTAAATCCTTGCTGAAATATTAGTACATATAAAATGACAGAGCTAATTTCAGAACTAAATTGTTTGTTAAACAAATTAACAACTAATAAGAAAAGAACTTAATGAAATTCTAATAAACACTGTATTCTCTGTTCCATAATAATACGATATTTATATAATGCAATCGATTGAGATACCCTTTACTAATTATAGAGTAAGTATATATTTTTGGATGAACAAGATGTTGCTTTAGTAAAATAAAAAAATAATATAAAATAATTATTTAAACGATATACGATATTTATTTTATTGTTGAAATGATTATAAAAAATCCACGAATTAATGAATACCTCGAAGCTAAATGAATATTGTTGTTTGTATAGTTTAAATATTATAATCATATATCCTTACTTATTTAATATATATATTCCAAAATTAAAATAATATTTTCTTGTTTTAGTACCTTCGGATGTATTGATACTGATACTTAGCCAACGTGATTCACATAATAATATGGTAGCAGCAAATTTGCGCGCTAATCTTTATAATCAGTCTGCTCTTATTAATGCAAATAATTTAATAAATATATATTTGACTCATGAGGCATTTAAAGAATCAGGACACTGGACTTTATTAGCTATTCTACCAAGTTTAATAAATAAAAAAATAATCTTGGAAAGAATAAAGTGGTTGGTACTATGTGAAGATAAAAGCCACGTAGATTTGGCTCTTCTTCTGGAAAAACTATCAGAAGAAGACTTTTCAAAAGTATTCATATTATATATATATATATATATATATATATTACCTCGAATTATTTTATTTTTTCTGACTTTGCTTATTTCAGATCAAATATATTGGTTATCCTCTTTATGATCGTGAAGCAACAATAATACATCACTATGCTTTTTTTGAAAATCCGCAATGGTTTCCATATCCATTGTTACGATCAGGTGTGATATTTTCTATTCCCCTTATTAAAAAGTAAGTGAAAAAGAAAAATATTCATTTATTTATTTAAAAGATATTTTACATTATATTCTTATAAAATTATTCTTTTATATATTTTCTATATGTGAATAGATTAAGCGAATATACATGGAAAGCAAAGCCAAACACTGATTTTTTCATTGATGCCTCCCATGAGCTTTCACTTTTTGTATGGCAAAATATCAAAACAGATATAAGCCAAGCAATCGATTTTCAAATTAGCAGAAATGAAAAAGAATCTATAAATTGCATAAATTTCGATCCAAGTAAAGAAGATATTGAAAATAATAAGCGTAAAATGCAATTGCAAGAGCACAAAAAACAGTATCTATTAATGGAAACTGGATCCTATTTGTGTTCACACAAAAAATACGGCTGCGCCATTTATCCTAGTCAAACTTTTTTGAAATGTGTAAGTACATAAAATTCTGTATAAACTTTTACATTCAAATAAAATAAAAACAATTTGATTAAATTATATTGTTTTGAGCAATCTATTTTTTCAACAACCATTAAATGTAACGTAACATAATTGTAAAGACCTACCAATTCTTCATTTAAAAAAATTATTTTCTTTTCGAATATTTATTTTTTATCTTCTTTCATACACTAATATGAAATACATTTTATAAAAATTTAGTGCAAGCTAAAAGGCAAAGTATCTTTTGAACAATAAACTTTAGGGCAAGTCTAATCGCCCCTAGGAATTATAAAAAATAAAAATAAAAAGACAAGAAAGGCACAGCAATATACACATATAGTCGCAACCGTTCTTTGAAATTTAAGCAAAAATACAAAATACCATAGCGATGGTATCCTTGAAATTTGCATTGCTCATATCTTATTTTACGGATTCTGTGGTACCATCCTAGATTTTATGACTGAACGGGATGAAATGAATTGTCATTTTGGGAGCGAAAAAATGTTACAATTCACAAGCAAATTATTCGAGCAATTCTCCTTTTAGTTTCTCAAGATACTTTTATGCTTAAAGCAACATATAAAGCTAATATAAAATGAACAAAAATAGCATATCAGAGCATCTATAACATTAAAAATTCTAGAGCCTTAAAGGTAATTTTTTTAATAGTGTAAATCTAGAATATCTAATATTCTTAAGCACTCCCATGTGAATATATATGTTTGTATATATACTTACAAATGTATTTCTTCTATCGTCTATTTATTATAAAATATATTTGTTTTGTAATTTTTATTCAAATGAATGTAAGATTAATTTAAAATTAATCATTATATTATTAATAAAATTTAATTAAATAATAAAATTATAATAAAATATTTTATAATATCATATAAATAAATAACATATTTCATTTCAGAATGCAATAAATCCCGGAACTATCTACTTTGCAATAAAAACTTGTAAGAAATATCACAAAGAGAGAATACCGACAATAAAACAAACCTGGGGACAGTACGCAATCCACAAAACTTTCTTCAGTGACCAGTCTGGTTTGTACTAATCAACTGCATATACAATAATTAATTTAAAACATTTGTTCACTGAATCAAATATAATTCATTATTATTTAGATAATAACATACCGACAATATCTACTGGCATACCTAACACAGAGACAGGTCATTGTAACAAAACTTTGTCAATTTTGAAGTTAGTGATTATTAATATTGAGAGAATGAATGCAGTTCTTAGTCAACCTATTGAATGGGTTTTGTTGGCCGATGATGATACACTTTTGAGGTACGTGTATACATGGCTATGTGTACATCAAAAAGTTCATACTTGATTGTTATACATATTTAATTTTAGTATATCGCGGCTTTCGGAAATACTAGGCTGTTTTAACTCAACTAACGATTTATATATTGGAGAAAGGTATGGTTACCGGCTTCATTCTAAAGATGGATTTAATTATATAACTGGTGGAGGAGGGATTGCATTTAGTTTATCAACAGTTCGTAGAATTATAAAAACATGTGCATGTCCAACTATATCATCCCCGGATGATATGATTATAGGAGTATGCTTGCAAAGACAGGGAATCACTGCAACTCACTCAAGCAGTTTTCATCAGGTAATTTCTCACTATAATAACTGTTTGAATACATAGCTTAAAACTATTTTTTTAGAAGCAAATAATACTTAAAATTTATTTGGCATCTCTATTTACCGTAGTAGATTATTATAAATTTTACTTTTATTTTTATGTTTCTGAACTGATAAAAATTTTAGAATATGAAATATACATATGGTAATATTATGAAGGTTCACAAATATATTTAACTTACATTAATCGGGATATTTTTAAATATCTTACGGATAAGTAAAATATTTTAGAAATATCCAAGATATTTCTGGGTGGTGGACTAGATTGTGGAAAGGTAATAAAATTGGCGAATTAAAGAACGTAATCTTCAACTGTCGTCATAATCATAGTAAACTGTCGTATAATTTTAAAAAAAAAAATTTAAAAAATCAAGATTCATAGATAGGTAAATGGTCGAATGAGAAGGTTCTGGGTTCATTGCTATAATGTGGGATTTTTTATTTCAATAAAATTTATGTGCATATTATCGGTACCAGATGTGTATCCATAGCATTTCAATTCACAATATGATAAGCAGGCGTAGCGATTATATTAAATCTGTCGCGGAATTCTGTTCATATTCTTGTGTTGATTTTAGTGCTGTCGATTGAAAAAAATACATTACCTTTTATACCTAGTGAAGAGCTACTTGGCAATGATCGTACCCACATGTAAGATGAAAAGAAACCATAACTACAATGAAGTAGAAAATGCTAAAACATACTTGCACTTTATACCTTCGTTTCTCTTCATCACTATCTAGTATTAAATACGGGTTGTCCACTGCATACACATATACGAGTATAGTGCTGAGAGATAAGTTTTAAATACTAAATTACAATATATCAACCAAAAGCAGTACTCGTATATACTAGTTAATAAGCAAGCCAACAATAGTGAAAATATTATTTTATGAGTACTATTCCAAGCTATTCCTTCGTAAAAATTGGACATCTGTACATTATATATATGTGCAATAATCTAAGATCTAGACTTATATATACTCTAAGCAATAACTATGGGGCATCCTACCCTTACCAGTTTAATTGGAACTCCAAACTTTCCTAATACATTTATACGAGTATCTCATAGGCCGCAGCCTAAGTATTAAAGTATTTAATACAGTACAGAACGTCTAATAGAAGGAACATAAGTAGAAGGAATATAAATAGGAAGAATATATCTATAATTAATGTTTATAATGGTATCTTCCTTTTGCATGTGAGACATTTTTTTAGTTTAAAATTTCTTTATACACTTTGCCTTCAGTTTTAACTATTTCACTGCTAATAACATTGACTCCAGTAGACTTATTATTTTTAAGCCAAGGATTCGTTAATATAGTTTTTGAAACCTTATAAATGTTAACTTTACAGGAAGTCTGGAAAGCTTATGCCGGGAGTTTTTTCTAAAACTCATATAACAGCCTGGTATTTTGATAGAAAATAAGCTAATTGCTTAACAGCTCCAGCTTGTTTCTTCATTTTCTAATATTTATTATAGAGTTTTTTTACATGTACTGGTCAGAAACAAACTTGTCAGTAAGCGGTCTACGTCTACTTTATAAAATTTCTCTTTCCATTTAATTAGCCCTCTCTTTTGTCAGGCAGATATACAATTACTAACAAATAAAAAATATTTTGCTTCTGGATATTAGTACGAGGTTGAATACAGATTATGGTCAAATTCAAATATTTAATTGTATTTATTATATTATATGATTGTTTCTACATCATATCAAAATACTATACTAATAAGTTTGTTTTATAAATTTTTAAAACAAACTCAAAACAAAGAAGGCTCTGACTCTTCTTTTCGTTGGAATTATAATTCTTATATTCCTTTGCAAGTCTTGTTTATAAGAGTTCTGAAGATGTTCTTTGATATTCATATCTGAGTTTGTTATTGCATATTGTATATAAACAGTCAGATCTTGTACGGCGTCATCTACACATACTTCATCTGCCATTTTCAAACTAAAACTGTCCTATTTAAATTTTCCATTTTCACATTTAGGAGTAGTTTTTTAGGAATTTTATTTGTTCTTAGGTATGGGAACACTGGTTCATGATTGAAGGTAAGTTCTGGAAGTGAGTAAATATGGGAAGTAATACCACCTGCAATAAAATTTAGCAGAAATTTAAAATAAAATAAATCTAAAGCAGATTACTTCTTTAAATGCAATATTTAGATAGGAATTTGGAGAATTCAGGACCACATCTACTGATTGTAAATTTTCATTAAAAAATTAAAAGTGGTGCATTAAGAAATTTTTGATAACAATGGCAGCATCATCACTCTTGAGAAGTAAGATCTTAATGTAAAATATGTTTCGAATAGTAGTACTACAATATATCTATGCTTTTATTATGAAGCAAAACGCCAAGTTCTTGTCCGCGTGGAGCAAGACCATTTCCATTCCAAAGAAGGATGTATAGTGAACAAAATTTATTTTTGAAGGGTTGATATAAGGGATGATACAATTAACATTATTGAGGGCAGGACTGATGAAAGCAGTTTATTTATTTCTAGAAAAAGTGAATTAATTAGGGTTGTATACGGTACGTTGAATTCTGCAGTTGAAAGAGAAGGAGGGAAAATAATACACAATTTGTTTTATTACTTACAGGTGATTATTGTAGACGGTACTGATAAAGTTGATGAAGATGAAGAGAGTGGTGCCTGAGATATATTTAGTTTTACCATAGACAAGGAGAGAGCTGGAGATACTGACCTAGTATTTAGACTTATTTGGTGGATGATTATATCGATAACGTGTTTTATTGCAGCAACTCATAATTTGTGCAGCCTTTGTTATTGATGGAATGGCTAACTGCATATAGTGTACATATAGCAGGAGCAGCTTGTATTTTTGGCAGAAATGATATTGTATATTATTTTTCGTTGGGTCAGCTTCTTCTATTTTAATTTTAGAATATGCCACTATGATTAATAATTATATAGCCTTGCCTTCAAAGATAGCTCCAGATTGATGAAAAATAAAGAGGGAGAGATTTGGATGTGCAATTTTGAATAACGTTAGATAAATTTTTGGACATGAAATCTTATAAAGATTTTTACACAAATTTCCAACGGTTATGTATAAACCATGTAAGCGTATATATTTTCAAAAAACAAATTGCGTATTTGAAATCTAGCTCTCAGCAGTGTATAAGAGTATGCTGTGTAAGTAATGAGAAGGGTCAGAAAGGCGTCCACTGCAAATATATTTTATAATTTTCGACTTCATTGTAATTATATGCTTGCACCTTTTTCTTTGTACATAAGGGAGATAAGCACAAAATATAAAAGATAATTTAATTTTTTAAATCGGCATAAATATCAACACTAGATTATGATACGAATACTATGATATATATGCTATAATCGCAATGTCTGGTCATGATATTGTACATTGCAATTATGAGATTATATATGAGACGCCAGTTCATTCATGCCTATTTTACTAATGTTCTTTTCATTCATGCCTTTTTTACTAATGTTCATTTTTCTTTTAACTGAAAATAGGAAATAGCAATCGATTTCTATTTTCCTGATCCACAATTTTTGCTACGATTTCTGATGTTTGTAAAAATTGAGAGTCTTGCTTAAACAATTCGACGTATTTTAACAAGTGTATTTCTTGAAGTTGTTTGAAATTTTGGCATATGTTTTTATGTACGTATATTTATTATATCCATATATCAATTAATTATTTATAATTAATAATAATATTGTAATAAGTTGTTACTTTAAATTAACTTTAAATTAGGATTGTAGCTATATATTCTTTTAGGGTACATCTTCGACAAAACAACTAATGGAAGATAAACCGACTCTTAATAATAATGCATTGATCAAATAGAGAAACCTATTTTTCATAATAATGCAAATTGATCAAATAATTAAAAGAGATCTTTTTTTATGCTAAATTATTGTATAAAATACGAGTATCTTCTTTTTTATAAGTGCTCTTTCATCTGTATTCCAATATACCAAAATGCAGCTTTTTCATAATTAAGAAAAGATCATTAGTACGGAAAAATATAAGCCTATTTGTTATATTTTTCATTTCAATTTCTTTTATCTTATAGTGTATGAGCTTTAAATAAGATATTAATGCTATATCACAAACTATTTACACTTTTTGAAAACAAATTAATAATATGAACTCAGTGGTGTAAGAACGATGATCATAGTAATCAATATTTTCAGCAGAAAACCATTCGACTTGGAACATCTAAGAATTTTGTGTGTCCTTTAAAACTATTATTTTCCTAATATTCTCACTCTGACGTAACTCTTTAAAAATAAATCCATATAGCAAAAAGTCGCAGCATGAATTTATTTTTGAAGAATTACGTCAGAGTGCGAATAAATTCGAAATTTATGCTGAGATATGCTCTCACACCCACCATAGACAGAAAATATCATGTTAAAAACATAAAGGGGATAATGGACCAACTCGAGGGTGTTAAGTTCTCCATGGGAGGAGAAAGAAAAATAATAAAAAGGAAAAAGAAGTAAAATAAAAAGAAATTACAAAAAATTTAAAAAGAAAAACAAGAAAAGTGCAAAGAGAAAAAGGATTAGGAAATCGGAGGGAAGTTAAAAAAAAAGAAAGTTGTTTTTAAACAAAATAAAAAGAAAAGAAAAAGAATAAAAAAATTAGAAGAAAGATGAGAAGAGAAAAAAATGGAATGAAACTGACCTACGACCGGTTGGGAGAGCCTTAGATGGAAATGCTCTTCCTGGCCTGCCGCAATCGCCCTATTGCACTCCTCGGCTAAAATATAGTTGAAATCCCCTTTTTTTTATTTTAAGTTTCTTAATAATTGTGTTTTATAAGATTGCAAATATAATCAATTCTGCTTCACTGATAATCATCATCATTATCAGTGCTTTACTCTCATTTTATACGCAAATATGATAATGAATATTAGTTTTTATTTTATTCGCTTACATCTATTATCTTGCCTAGTTGAACCATCGTGTGTATTTATGTCAGTCATCAAGAAGACTTCCGATTGATTGGCCGTTATTAGATATTCTTTATATTTTAATTGATATATACATATGTTGTTTCTTCCCAGTTTATTTTTATAGAAATACTCTATATTTAATGAAATATGGTATGTGTACGATAGAGGAAAACCTGCTGTTTATATATTTTTCGAAATTTAGCCTATTTGAGCGGGGAAATTTATATTTTCTCTTCAAATTTCTTTTTAAAAATTTGCTGATTATCAATATTTTTAATAAGTTTATGTAATTAGTTATATTAGTTATATAAAATTATTTTGAGTTTTTGAACGAAAATTACTTTTTTCATTAACTTACAAAAATATCATTTTGTTTTAGAATTGGATAGTACTTTTATAACAGTTTATAATTAATTAATTGAAAAATTTAGGAATGCATTATTGTATGAAATTAGTCCTTAAAGTAGACTGTTTCTTTAAAAATATTACTCGTAGTAACTAGCACTTGATTTCGTTATTTTTTCGTTTTTTTTTATTATATAATTATTGGTTTTGATGGGAATGTGCGTATTATAAATAAATATTATTATAATACTGTCGGAAAAATATTATTATGATACACAATCGTTTTATAAGAGTTAATACACTTTATATGAAGATTTTAAAATGTTTTTATTTTATTTTTATTCAAATGGCTATGAGATTTTTTTTTGTATTTATGGAGATTTTTTATGATTATTATTCTTATTTATTTTTACTTAATTGCAATCAGAAATTTCGTTTTATTTTCGAAGTAAAACCCTCCAATATTAATAATTTTTTTGTTTAATGGGTTTTGTTTTATATTAAATTCAAATCACTTGTATCATCACCAAATTTTATGGATAACGGTGACAAATAATATTTTTTTTTTTAAAAGGAAAAATTTTAGAACAATAAGTATTTATATTATTGAATATGATTTTTATTTAATAATTTTTCGATACGCTTCAGGCATGACAACATTTCGGAGAGAGTTTTTTTTCTTTTAGATGCACGCACACCAATACGCAAAATATTTATGCAATTTTAACTGAATGTTTCTCCACTTCTGCACTTAATTGTCTTTTATTGTTGCTCTATTTTTTCGATTTTTTCAAGTTGCTAACTAACATATATTTTTTATCATCTTTTCAATTACAAACATCATTAATAACTTATAAAAAATATTGTTTGATTATAATGTAATTATACATTTTTTTTCTTTCTTTTTCTATTCGCCGCTGCTGGCTTTTCTTCTGCAGCAACTTTTCCGGTAGCAACGTCAGTTTTTACGTCGAACTCATTTTGGACATTTTGTTTTTGCTTTTATTTATTTAAATCAACGTGAGTATATATATATGCATTGATATATATGTATATTTATACTGGACAATTACATACTTATCGGTGGTGGCTATATTATTATTATACATTTTTAAATAACTGCTCCGCTACCCCATTATCTCACTGTTTATATTATTCACTAAAAATTATTATATTAATATATTTAATATTTATTCCTTTATATCTTTGATATACAATAAAATTTACTGCTAACTGTTTATATTTTCTAATATATAAACATTTAGCAGTAAATTATATAAACATTTAGCAGTCATTGATACAAATTTTCTTACAGATACGAACGATTTTTTAAAAGTACTTAAGAACATGTATCTAGTATTACTGAACGAAATAATTGTGGTGGGACATTTACAACAGATACTATTATCAAATATTTTGAATAGTTGCTAAAAAATAAATTCAAGAAATTTGTTTCTCAAAAACTATGCTGTGAAGCATATTGAAAAAATTTCGATGATTCATACCATACAAATAAGTTAATAAGTTTAAGCAATATGACATTGGGAAAAGATGAATCAAATTAAGAAGATCGTTTTAGTGGGTAAAAATCCCACACTGCTGGAGAATATTCCTCTTTCAGTTACCTTGTTATAGAATTTCTAAAAAAATGAATTCTAACAAATACAAGCATCATATATCAGATAGTAAGTTTAAGAGCTGCTTATTACAGTAGAAGTATTTAATAAATTACAAATTATTAGGAGACATATGTATGTACATATGCCAAAAATTCAAGTTTCTTATTGATTTTTTCTAACTAAGAAATACACGACGAATTGTCTGTGCAAATCCCTCAATTTTTACAAACATCAGAAATCGTAGATTAGAAATATAAATATTAATCTCAATTCCCTATTTTCAGTTGAAAGAAATAGAAAGATTTGTGGCATAGTTGCAAATGAAAAGGCAAATGACAAACTATACATACTAATAATACAATCTTATTCTGATAATGTATACCATCATAACCAGGTATTGTGTTATAGTTTTTAAATGAAAAATATTTAAAGAAAAAGTAGTTTTCCTTGGCCTATGACAACCACACTAAAAGAGCACATGTGTCAGCTAAGCACGCTTGTTACTAGCTTTACTGGCAGATTGTGCTGAGATGGGCTCTCAGCACAATCTGCCAGTAAAGCTAGTAATGAGTGTCAGCTAAGCACGCTTGTTACTAGCTTTACTGGGATTCGAAATTAGTGCTGAGATGAGCTCTCACACCCACCATAAACATAAATATCATGCCAAAAATATAAAGGGGATGTGAGAGCACATCTCTGTCATGTTAAGTTCTCCATGGGAGGAGTAGGATAAAACAAATAAATAAAAAAACTAAAATAAGTGAAAGGATATAGAAATTATAAAAATTAATTTTAAAATTTTTTTAAAAAAACGGAGAAAATTTAAAGAGAGATAGGAGTAGTGACTGAGAGGGAGCGTTAAAAGTGGCAAAGATGAAAATAAAAAAGAAAATAAAAATAAGAAGAAAGGAAAAGAATAAATTAAAAAAAAGTTCTAAACAAGACCAAAAATAAATAACAGAAAAAGGAAAAGAAAAGGACAAAAATGGGTGAAGCCGACCGACGACCTGGTTCTAAAATAAAGAATTCACATAGTTAATTTTTTTTCTCATATATAAATATATGGTTGTTCATATATTATAATTTCTATATTGACGTATAGAAAATTTATTTAAATTTAACCCATTTCATTATTTTTGTTCAGTTTAACAATATTTAATTAATTTTGCTATTATTATTAAAATTTTATTTCATTTATTTATTTGTTGTTGAATAAATATATATAAATTCTTTTTTAATTGTTAAATATTTTATTTGATTTTTCCTTTTTTTGTATATATTGTAAATGTATAATAAATATGCTGTCGTATTGTATTCACTCATTCAACAAAAATAATTTGCCTTAAATTTAACTTTAAATATGTAGATAATAACATCTTAAGTTTGATTCTTAAAATTTGATTCTTTTATTTAAAATGCAAATGACTACAGTTATTGTTTTTTTATTACACTTTATGAAAAATCCAAGCTTATAAAATTATTTCTTTCTAATCAATTATATTTGAATTCCATTACATTATACTTTTATTAATTTATATTTTGAGCAATAATTAAACAAATAAAATTTCATTAAAATAAACCTAACAATTTAATTTTAAAATAAATTAAATTCATATTTCTTCAAAACTATTTTTTTTAATTGTTTAAGAAATGTGCATGTATTTTTTTTTATTATTATGTAGTTAAATATAATTATTATTTACAATGAAACGAGAAAATGATAAAAAATTATTAATTTTCTATTTACTGCTTAAAAATTTACTGATAATATACCAAACATTCATCATGAAAAACTCCACGTTTCTAAGATTCTTTTTTTTCGATGTAAAGATACATAAATTAATAGTCGATACTCACACAATGCGATACATTTTTTGTGTGGTTGTGTATTTGCTTATTTAGCTTTCTCATCTTTCACTTATCTTTTTTCTTGTATCCACTTCGTGCTGAAGTCTACCAATGTTCCGTGAGATGATAGTAAATATTGCCGGAAGCGAGGATCAAAATTTGATATAATTTTGCTTAAATTTTGATAAAATAATTTGTTTTTTTTTCTAACTAGAATATTTTACGTAATTTTTATATTTAATTAAAACATAACAGACTCGAAAATAAGAACAAAATGTCAACAAAATTATCTGGGTAGAAGCTTTAAAACTATTTATAGGGTAGTAGCTTTATAACTATTTGGCACAGATTTTTGGGTCAGGAATTGTGTTTGTTCATGAACTTTTAACTTACTCCCTTAGCTTTCATAAAATCTGAGGACAAAACAGAAACTTTCAACAAGTTAATTAAAGAAGTTGACTTTGCGGTTAATCAAGAAAAATGCTGCTACTTTCGCGAACTGGAGGTTAGGTAGAGTGTAGGATATTTTAGGCTGTAAATCAGGAGCTGGTATAATGTACGTACCAATTTTCGATACCAAGTAAAATAAGCAGAATTTAATGCGAAAATTTATACGATGCGCCGGCGGGTAGTCACTTTCTTCTATACAAAATTAAAAATGTGGTGATATAAGAATCTGATGTGTAGCAAATCTCGGCAGTCCGATTAGAAAATGGTCACATCAAAGAAACAAGGTTTCATAAGAGTTTACAATATCGTGCATCGTTTGACAGCAAAGTCATCCATAATCTGACAGTATTATGGAACAACTCAATCGAACTATGACAGACTATTTATTCTAACAAGGTAATCAAGATCAGCCCAATTGGCACAAACTCATTCCATTACTTATATTGGCATTCGGGTCGACAGTGCACAAGAGTACTAGTTAAACACCTTCCTGTCTGGTATTCGGAAAACAACTCCTCTGCAGACACCGTTGGCAAATGTCGACTCTGTATAATACAGTAAATAAATACGGAATCGACTTTAAGAAGTTCATCGGCAACGTCACGATTATCTGGGTCGTAGCTTTATAACCATTTAGAGTAGGTTTAACATCCACATTATTTTGAAAATACTATTAATTTAAAAGATAAATTGGCTTAGATCTTGAGAATGAACCCTTATTTGCAAAGAGTAACTTATTCTATAGAGCCAACCGCATACATATCTGAAATAAATTTTATTTATTACAACAAAACTATTCTTTAGAGTGTTAATTTTATTCTTTAACAAAATTGTTGTTACATATAAAAAATAAGAAGTAAATTTGTAATCTTTTCTACAAGTAAAAAAATTAACAAAATTGATGATGTATTTACTTATTTTTAGTAAATTGAAATTAGAACTAAAAAAGATAACAAAATTGGTAATTGTTTCTTTGTTTTTTTTTTTAGTTAATTGCAATTAAAATCAAATTCAAGTTTTAAAACAAGAAAAAAACCCATCCAATTCATGTTTTCAATATATTGTACAATAAATTTCCTTATTTTTAATTTGGAATATTACAGTCCATTCATAAAATGGAATCCTTTGTATGCATTGGTCGAGTTCAATTTGTTTTTAATTAATGGCTACGTATAATTTATTTTAAAAGCAATTTCTGCAAATATTATTTAGCTTACATTTAAAAATTAATTTATTTTTGTAGAATTCTTGACATAGAAAAATAAATATATTTCCACTAATAACTAACTCCGAAATTATTGGAAGTGAAACACGCATGTAACTAGCTATAAAATTTATCTTTTGAAATTACATTTTGATATTTTAAAAGAACAGACATTTTATTATATGGGATTTAATTGTTTTCTATATATAAATATTACAGCTTAAAAATTATAATATTTACATATTGAAAACAGTTATAAAAATTATGAAATGAAGAAAGTCGATAAAAGTTAATTATACATTTTGTTTTGAAGTCTTTTTTGAGTAGAGAAGTAAGAAGCGAAAGGAAACCCCAATTTTGTCAAACTTAAATGGTCGACTGGTCTGTATGCATGAAAAAACGAAATATATTAATTAAACACGATATTTAATTGAAATTATTCTATTACATCGATTATGGTAATTTTTTTAATATCATCATTCAAGGGCTATTTGTACTTTATCAAAAAATGTTTTGTATTGATTATTTGTGTAAGATTTAACATATTCGATATTATACGTGTCGTACTGGATAACAGTAACGGCCACCACCAATAAGGAAGGTAAATGTGTGTTGTTTTAATTCGTGTAACTTTAGTAAAAGAGTTGATAAAATATCGCGATTTGCCCTAGAAATTTGCGATTTTGTTGCGATTTGCCCTAGAAATTTGCGATTTACCCTAGAAATTTGCGATTTGCCCTAGAAATTTGTGATTTTGCTCTAAGAAAACTAAAAAGAAAAGTGCTATATACTTAAGAAATTTTGATAGTGAACCGGAAAATTAAGACGACATTTCTGTTGAAAAACCGAGTGTTGAAAAACGTTTTTTGCCAATATGTTAACAAAATTTTACTAAAAACGCTCAAAATAGTATGAAGAGAAATGTAATTCTTGTGAACATTCTGTCTATTCAAAAATCTTTCCATTTTAATATAATAAATGCATAAATGCAAAACATGTGACCAATTGGGGTTTAAAAATTTTAATTTAAAAACAAGCATATTAAATATAACTAAAATAATTTAAAAAAATAGAAAGCAGAAAAACAAAATAAAATGGAAAATTATTTACGCAGAATATAATTGTCAAAACATAAATATAAAAATCGATTACAATTCTCTCTTTTTAGTTTTAAGAAAAGATATGACAAAAAAAAACGAATTAACAAAGTTCACAAAAGAAGTAAGGCTTAAAAGATAAATATTTGCTTTTGTCTCACAACAATGCAAGAACCGTTTTATTTAAAAGAACAGTTTTTATTCTTAACATCACGAGGTTTAAAATTGCAAAAATCCATATGCAACACTAGATACTGTCGAAGAGAAATGAAGGTGTCAAGGCAAGTATGTTTTATCAATTTCTGATTCATTGCAGCAACGTGATTGTGGTTTCTTTTCCTCTTAGATATGAGTACGATCATTGTCATGTACACTTCGTGAAATCCAAAAGCAAAACTCATTATATCAATCGATAAAAGAAAAATCAACACAATAATATGAACAGATTTCTTATAATCGCAATTTCTGATTATGATATTGTGCATTGTAAGAATAGGATTTTATAATAGGCCTATTGGACCAATTTTGCCACTAGTCGGTAGTTGTAGCTGTCATCATCTACCCTACCTCGAATAAACGGGCACATTGAACTGGGAGTAACGCATACAATTTACGTTAGGTGGATTCTAGTTGCTAAAGTGAAAATAGATAGTTTTGCGGGTTCGTTGGTTATGTTGAAGAGTCATATTTTTGTCAGTATTGTTTATGTGTGAATAAACTCAGTTTTTATTGTTTATGTGTCAGTAAACTCAGTATTGTTTCTGACTGTTTTGAGGTTATGTTTCTACTAGTGTTTAGAATTTGTCTTTCCTTTGGTCATCTACCGACTAGTAGCAAAATTGGTCCAAGGGAAAACGCCTTATGAGTATGTATAGTAATTCGTCTCTCCTTTCGCACACCTGTTACTTATGTTCCAATTTCTATCACATTTGGTCATGTGGCAGCTGCATTATTGAAATTTAAATCAAACACAAGATAAATGTATTTGTATGGGCTCTTGTAGACACGACTGACATGCATCAACACCAGCCATCAATGGTACAGTTAGCCACGATTAACAAACCAGTTCTGCCATAAATGATGTTACCGAGAAATGTTTATTTCGATCTGAACTTGAAGTGTTTCAGTTAATATATTTAGAGATGATATTTTTTGTGAATTGGTTTTTATTACATTTTAAAGTGATATGATAATTGAAGATATAGGCAAATATTTCATGAATCGTAAATCGTATATATATTTCAAAACTGAAAATATAACAGTTATATTTTTTTAATTATTTATACTTACGGTAATTTTATTTTTAGGCGCGACCAACTGATTACTCAGGAGATCTTCTTTCTATCGAAACGCCTGTATCATTTCATAAATTCTGGCAAATTGATCCAAAATTAGTTTATGAACGATGGTTTATGGAAGCTGACAAAAGTTTGAATACGTGCATGGAAACTACTCTATGTAGCAGCCATTATGATAAACGAGTAAATAATGATAATATTTTGAAAAATGTAAAACAACATTTCGATTTATAATTTTATTTTGCATAAATTATGCACATATTTGCATACATAATATTATTAAATTTGCATAAAACAATTTGAATAAAAAATAATGTTTATTATATAATGTTATTACATTTCAATAAAGCTTTTATTTAAATCTTAAAAATAAATATTCTATTGTATAAAAATCTTATATTATGAATTAAAAAATACGTATAAGTAATTAGTTTATCACAGATTTAATTTTTACAATTTTTAATTCATAATATGTAACATTATTTAGAAATTCAAATTCCAACATTATTTGAGGAATCTAAGTGCAACTTAAAACCTAGAACTCGCAAAAGAAATACCTACCTTGCAAACAAATATTAAAAATGCATTGATTTTACAAATTACTCTCAAAATTATTCACGTTTGTAAATATATGTTTTTTACTTTCAATCTTTATTTATATTATACTTTTACAAACATTGTACAAGAAAATTAGTTTTCTATAGTATCCACAAATTCATAAATAGGAAAATTCATTAGTGGTGTGCGATATAATAAATAAATCTTCTGCATTTGTGAAGTTCCTTAATTTTTCTTCAGAGTTCTCTTTGTAATATTTTTTAATGTATAGGTGATAATTGAACTGGCCTAAGTGTAAAATCTGAAAATAATGAATAAGTTACTTTTTTGTTTTTAATAACTTACACAAAGTTTTGAAAAAAGTAAACCTTAATTAAAAAAATAAAAAAGTAAACCTTAGTTAAAGATAAACGAAGTGTATTTCTATATTAAATTTTTAAATAAACGCACCAACTTCGGAATATTAATTTTGCCTACGAGATTAACTTACTTTTAATTTGGATATTATGTTATAATGTAAATATATCTTAAATAGATAACACAAGTCATATTTAATTAAAGCATATTGCATAACCAGTAATGATTTTAGCAAGTCTATATACGTATAAACTTGTGCAAAATATCACAAATTTCTTTAGTGTTATGATGGCGGTTGATTGGCGTCATCCCGGGCAATTTGTCCTTAAGCTATTGAAAAGTTGTGGCTACTGGAACTATTGTTGCTAGAGGCGTAGTCCCAAACAATGGATGCAAATTCGACTACGGAACATTTAAAGTCTTCTTTGACTGAGTTACGAAAACCCAACAATAACAATATCTACTTATCTGTCTAGTTATTATTGTTAACGTTGGTTCTGAGCGCAACTTTATACTGTCTGTGAAAACGTTAAACTGAGCCATTGCTGCGGGGATGATATATGCTAGTTCATAGCTTGTGGGTCCCGATTGCCTTAGTCAGATAGATTAATTTTGTTATCTATTTCTTCAATGAACATGCGCGATAACCTTGTTAGTACTGCCTTTGATTTATTGAATATTTGCCCTAAACTGCGAAATATAATTAAGATGTCGTGGACTTTTTCCTTATTTAGAGCTAATAGACGTTATCAAAGGTTTATAATCAGTGAAAATATCAAAAGGTCTTCCTTCTAACCAGTGCCGAAAATGTATGTTGTTATTATGAGGGGAGCTCCAAAACGAGCAACAAAATTTTGAATAAAATTCTAGTAATAGTTTAAGTCACACAGTTCCTAATTGGTATTGCCGTCTGCTATATATGTCTACTATTGTCAGTATATAGGATTTATCGTTCAAAATAGGCAATGGGTCAACAATATCCATATGCTCGAAACGTATTTTGGGTAAAGGAATTGCCTTTACAGATATGCTCAAAACGTGTTTTGGGTAAAAGGACGAAATAAAAATATTTGACTATGTCTTGTATTGTCAAAAGTTCTTTATCAAATGTGGAATAATTAATCTCCGCTTTGTTTAGATCACGAGAGTAAAAAACGAACAGATGGGGAATGTTTCCTTATTATGTTGGTTTAATACCGCGCAAATAGCTATATTAGGCGCATCCGTAGTTATGCTGTATTTAGCATTCTGACTAGCATGTTCTAAGTGTATAACTTTAACTAAAAGTTGCTTAAAGTTTTTGAATTTTAAAGGTATTGATTTTGAATTATATTTCTATACCGGATGTAAGTGGTTAAATCCGGTACAGAAATAAAATGAAATTTGGAGACATGGGAATTTAATGGGTAAGACTTGGAGGGATAAGAATTTTAGGGGTAAGAATTGGAGGTTAAGAATTGGAGTGGTAAGAATTGGAGTGGTAAGAGATTTGATTGGCTGTTGAAGATGTACATTTTGCTATAAAAGCTCTGTTATTTTAAAGGTATAATTATTCAAAGCCTTACTACAGCTTCAAGTTAGCTCTGAAAAACTAAATGTATACAAATAAAAAATAAGAAAAATATTTCGAAGGTATAATTTCAAATAAATATTGCAGAAGAGATGAAATACTATAACTTTAATTTGAGTGATATTGAGGCTCTCGATATACCGCCAAGCCAGCCGTATAGGATAGATGATGATGAAGTTTTAAAGACTGTTGCAGCTATAGAAAAAAAACTTATCCACCGCTGTTACCATTATCGAAGCTGAAAGTGAACCATCCATATAAAATTATTCACAGAAGGAGGGTGCAAACTAAATATTGTCCCAGAATAGTGATAGTTTTAAATGATTGAAACTTATTTTTACTAGAAAAGTATGCAAATTTATCAGAGAATATATTAGCACTCATGCGAGCCTACAACTATAGTATTATAAACACTGGACTACAGGGTTCATCATATAAAACTGGAAAAAAAATAATAATAAAATAAAAGTATAAATTATATAAAAAGCTGATTTTTTAATTTGATTTAATGGGAACAAAAAGAGTTTATTTTAATTAACATCTTGAGATACACTTATGTATGGATGATCATTTGCCTACAAGAAAGCTCTACGAGTAGTTTGGGAGAGAGCAGCGTAATATAGAGAGCGATTTAAGAGACGTATTGCATAAATGGATGAAACTTTAAAACCGATACACATATGATCAGTGCAGCAAAATTACTCTAAAAGTGGGTGCAATGACATGATGCATATCATTAAGTTTTAAAAGCGAACATGCAAACAGTTGCTAGGATATATATAATGCTAGTATTATGTTTTACCATAAATTTGTTATATGATTCTCCTATACGCATAGCACTTGATAAGGAAAGTGTTGGAAATTTGAATTTAACATAACACTTACCTAACAATGATACAGTTGAAGTAGGCTTATCTATTCAACTATTAACCTACAGTAACAATGAACCGCCTATTACAGTGGAATCATCACCATCGAAGTATTTATTGAAGACCAGACATCTACACTAAATTCATAACTATTGAGGAAACTATCGAAGAATTAAGGCAATAATTAATAAAAAAAGAGACTGAAATTGCTCGAATAATCGAAAGTAAATATAACTTTACAGACACTTCAAGGTAGAGTTTGATGACAATATTGAAATACAAATGAGATGTACATACGATAGCAATTTTAAAAAAAACTTGCATTATATATTAAATGCAGACATAATTTTGCAGTTGAAACTATAACTGAATAAAATTATGATTATAAGTCAGATGTAGAAATTTTAGATTCAAAATCGATGAAACAAACTTATAGTATGTCAATTTTTTAAAAATAAGTAAAAATACTTTATATTTTTATGTAATAAATTTATTTAAATAAATATATATTTTTTACTATATTTTATGTTTTTTAATCCAAGAATTAAGACCTGATGGGAAACCTGGCCATTTCACTAATAAATGTTTTGGATATTAAACTTTTATAAGCTCATGTTTATAAAATCATCCTTTAATTGGCTTGCAACTTTAACAATTTAAAAAAATTTAGTAGTCCAATTTGGTATGTAGTCTTTCCAAAAATATTTTTCTATTTACTTATGCGAACATATTCTCCAATTTTAAATTTTTCTGTTCCAACTATCTTAATATAATTGTATACTGTAGACGGAAGTATTTTTTTATTTCTCTTGTTGACTTTAAACGGTCGTACTTTAATTGTTTTATGTTCTGCTAAATTGTTTTTTTGAATCAGTTTCTTTATTATATCAATCTATCGATATGAATCGTTCATACTAAATTCTTTTCATATCATAGATTTTAATGTACGGTTAAAACGTTCTACAACAGATGTTTTCATAGTGCTATATGTTGAATATATTATATTTTTCTATTAAATTTTGAAATAAAACATTGTACAATAGAACTCACTGTCATGATCAGTTTGTAAATTTTTCGGGTGTCCATTGCTTTCACTAAATATTGATTACATTGCCTTCAAGACTTCTGAACTAGATTTACTCTTGACTGGAACTACCCATGAATCAAAAACAGTGAGCAGATATGCAAATCCTCACTAATCACCCTTTTTAACTAAATCAGTTTGCCATGAATCATCTATCCCATTTCAAATAACTCTGCGACGCGGAAAATTTCGTTGAGCTAATTGATGTAGCTCATTGACAACCGCCGGCTTACTCATTATTACAATTAAATTATTTTGCTACAAATCTTTATTAATGTAGCACTCGATATTCTTCTTCTTCAGTTTTTATAAAACAATAGAGATGAAAACATGTTTTGGTGCGAGAAAATAGATAAAGGAGATAAAAATTGTATATGTCAAACAGCATGGAGTAAAATTCAAAATGCAACTGCATCAGTATGCGGAGAAATACTTTACTTCTGTGGATGGTCGGATATCTTGTTTTTAAATACAATATATAGCTGGTGAAACCACTGGAGCTTGAAGGAGGTGAAATAATTCGTATTGAAGAAGCTAATTCTGCAATAAATAAGACAAATCCAGGCAACGGTTTTTGAATGACTTGTCCATTTGGTGATATAGATGAGTAGATATTAGATAAGACTTGTTTAGTCGACTACCAAAGAACTTATTCAAAAAATTCAATGTAGAAAAAGAATATAAATAAATGTAATTTTTAAACCGTGATATCAGCCTTTTAATGTCACTAATAATATAGCTGTGCATATACTACTCGTTACAAGCAGCTCCAGCTAAATTGATTCTTATTTATCATGTTATTAAAACAGTTGAAGCAGTAATATTCTTACTGTGGATATGCATATGTATGTGTATACGTTTTGGAATAAGATATTTCCATAGATTTAAAACGGATAAAAGCCTTTGACATGGATTATTACGATATTTTATCGAAAAATGATAAATTGAGACTTGGCATATATTATTATTTGGAAATATATCAAAACTGTACTTCATATGAAAGAACAATAACAATAAATGATCATGTATACAAATTTTGCGACCGCGCTAAAGATTTTCGAATACGAAATAATCGTATCTGTGAATATAGAAAATTCTAATATTTTATATATTGGCGACTATAAAATTGAAATTCCGATCGGTTTTAATGAAACTGATGATATATCTGACTATATACAAAGTCAAATTGAAGATTTGAGTAGTGGTGTAAAGTTTAATATGTTTTTAAATAATAATACATTAAAAGCTTAAATCACAGCTTCGCACCAATATATTTTAATGAAGCGAGAACCATGGGTACTCTTTTAGGGTATAGTAAAATGGTATTAGAACTTAATATAAAGCATACTTCAGATCAGCCTGTAAATATAATAATTAAAGTAAATGCAGTATGTATTAAATGCAATACTATTTCTGGTTCTTATGTGAATAATAGGCCTGTACATACTCTAACATACATGAATTTTCACCTACAGTAGGTTCAGGATATAAAATAGTAGAAGTTTCAATTGAGGGGAACCAATTCAAATGAGTTGTCGTAGCTGGGATATGAATATCCAATATTGCCAACTACTACCCAGCATATTTGGACTGTAAAGACATCGTCACAAATCGAAAAGCCTAGTTCATCTGAACTCAGAAGTATAACCATATTATGATTTTATTATTAATTTCGATCGAGAAAAAATTGCTATATTATACAATATGTATGCTTGATTTCAACAATCATATTACAATTTTTCAAGTTTTCCGTTACTTAGTAGAGATGAATTTAAATTGAATACACCCCTTACAGTTATAAATTACTGTCATCAAATCAAATATGGACCAGTTGACGTGAGAATTAAATTTTAAACAGCAAGCATTCTATACTCAACTTCAACAAACTACAGGCGTTTTCCTTTGGACCAATTTTGTTACTACGCGGTAGATGACCAAAGGAAAGACAAATTCTAAACTCTAGTAGAAACATAACCTCAAAACAGTCAGAAACAATACTGAGTTTACTCACACATAAACAATACTAACAAAAATATGACTTTTCAACATAACCGACGGACCCGCAAAACTATCTATTTTCACTTTGGCAACTAGAATCCACCTAACGTAAATTGTATGCGTAACTCCCAGTTCAATGTGCTCCTTTGTTCGAGGTAGAGTAGATGATGACAGCGAGAACTACCGACTAGTAGCAAAATTGGTCCAAAGGAAAACGCCTTATGTGTTAATCTACGATAGAATTATCAAATATACGCATCTGAATAACGAAGTTAGAAAATTAATTTAAGGCGTGTTCCTTTGGACCAATTTTGCTACTAGTCGGTAGTTCTCGCTGTCATCATCTACTCTACCTCGAACAAACGAGCACATTGAACTGGGAGTTGCGCATACAATTTACGTTAGGTGGATTCTAGTTGCTAAAGTGAAAATAGATAGTTTTGCGGGTTCGTTGGTTATGTTGAAGAGTCATATTTTTGTCAGTATTGTTTATGTGTGAATAAACTCAGTTTTTATTGTTTATGTGTGAGTAAACTCAGTATTGTTGCTGACTATTTTGAGGTTATGTTTCTACTAGTGTTTAGAATTTGGCTTTCCTTTGGTCATCTACCGACTAGTAGCAAAATTGGTCCAAAGGAAAACGCCTATAATATACTTAATCGATATACAGGGTTATCAAACATTTAAGGCGTTTTCCTTTGAACCAATTTTGCTACTACGCGGTAGTTGTAGCTTTCATCATCTACCCTACCTCAAACAAACGACCACATCGAACTGGGAGTTACGCATACAATTTACGTTAGGTGGATTCTAGTTGCTAAAGTGAAAATAGATACTTTTGCGGGTTCGTTGGTTATGTTGAAGAGTCATATTTTTGTCAGGATTGTTTATGTATGAATAAACTCAGTTTTTATTGTTTATGTGTGACTAAACTCAGTATTGTTGCTGACTGTTTTGAGGTTATTTTTCTACTAGAGTTCAGAATTTGTCTTTCCTTTAGTCATCTACCGCGTAGTAGCAAAATTGGTCCAAAGGAAAACGCCTTTAGAAACTAATTTATGCTGAAAGAAATTGCAATACTTGATCAATATAATCTACTATATTTTATTTTACGTCCATCACAAAATTTTACAAATCTACCGCCGAATCTAGAGAAACAAACCCTTGTGATGTACAATAATCATCAGGAATTTCAATGTAATGGAGTCTTCACCGCCTTAAAGGACATTAGAAAAATACTTGCCATTACTTTAAGTGCGCATATTGTTTATATAAAAGGAACTGAATTGAAATGGTTTCAATAAATTTGTAGTGAATTTGAATGAGAAATGCGGAATATAGCTGATGAACACACTATACCAAAATTTGATGACATAAAAAAAATTTTCGCGACTACACCTCGATGTTTTGTTCATACAAGAGTATGTGCGCTACAAAATGTTTTTTACTCCAGTAATATATAAAAGTAAACAATTTATGTAATACAGATTGTTAAAAAATCAAACACGATTTTTTAAATTGAAATTGCAGTTTTTATTTATTTGAAATTTTTGATATACATTATAATTATATTATATATTATTTTTTAAATAGTTTACAATTTCAATAGGTGGTGATAAATTTCCAATACTATTGAAATATTTTACAATTATTCCTTTTTTATTATATGCTACCCATTGTGTTACACAAGTATACAAGTTCACTATTCCGCACTCGTTCTTAAATAGTTTCCTTGGTAAATTATCTCGCATAAAAACATCTCAAAACTGTGGAATCTTGCTTACATATTTTTTAAATCTAGTTCATTTAATGCTTGATTGGTAGCGAGATGAGTAGTTTTTTGAATGAGGTTGTAAATATAGACCCAAACCTTTCCTTTAAGATTTAAAATATATTCCTTTTCCCATTGCTTTTATACATAGTTGAATATGACGTTTATTTTCCTCTTACTGTTTTTTATATTTCACCAACAGCACACAATTCAGCGAATAGTGCTATTAGAAAAGGTACTCCAAACATTTTAGATACGGGTATGACAACGTGGCGTAGCGACAGTTTTCTTTCTACCAATCACAGATTTTGCCGCCTTCAAAACAGACTTAATTGTTGTTTTTAGTACGGATGGTTTCATAAATTTTTTAGCTTTATGTGCATTTTCTACTGCAGCTTTTAATAATTCTTTATTTTTCTTTCCTTTTCTTGTCCTTTTTTTTAATCGCATACCCATCTTAGCTTTAGCATTCATTAGATTTGTACAAGTAATACGTTAGCTAGTTCACGCAAATTTGCGTTACTTAAGTTTACTCTTTCCCACGCTTTTCCTATTAATGTTTTATGAGCAATATTTCGATTAAAGGTATCTTTATTTCGATCAAGTAAATTTATGCCAGGATATCCTCTGCTTAACCGCTTCGCTAATTTTCTGCCAGGTTCATAGTATTGATAACTAGGTAATTATAGTTCTATGGGCAGCCTGCAGGTTAATGAATTTATTATCCAGCTTCCCCGGCAGGTCTTGCATTGCTCAATCATATGTAATAACTAATAAAAAGTAGCTGTATTTATAATTTAAGGGTTAGTTGTAGTTTTGAAACTTAGACTTATTTAGTAAAAATAATATAAATGATAATAAACATTTTTCATTGCTACCTTTAAATATTAGAGGTCTAATAGTTGAATCATCGAATTGCGGAAAAACAAATGTATTGATAAGTCTACTAGAAAATGGACCTAAATTTGAAAATGTTTACGTATATTCAAAATAATAGTATCAACCAAAATATGAATATTTACAAAAAATTCTAAGCCCAATATCGGAAATGGGGTATTACACATCTACCGATAATAATGAAGTGATTCTACCCGGGACAGCAGAGTCGAATTCAATATTTATTTTTGATGATATGGCATGTGAAAAGCAGAATAATATACGTTCATATTTTTGTATGGGTCGACATAAAAACGTTGATAGTTTTTACTTATTTTAAACGTATACTCGTATACCTAAGCACTTGATACGTGATAATACTAATTTTTTAATCAAATTCAAACAATATGAAATAAACTCAAGGCATAACATATATTTAATGATCATGTTAATACTGATATGAGCTCTAAAAAAAATTAATATATATACATAACTGTATGAATGTAAAATACTCAGCTAATATTATTACATCGACTAGTGAAGAGGTCTGTAAACCTTTACAAAGTTCACAGGTTCTATTTACAGGTACTGTAAAGAAGTCATAGAGAATGGTCGATAATAATTTATTATGATATATTAAATACCTCAATAACCTGTTCTAATTATTAAAACATTTTATTTAAATAATTGTTCAATTGTGAATACGCGGAGAAAATTACATGACTTTTTTGGAGTTAATCATGTACCGAGCGTGTAATGAATAATTTTGAAAATATGCATATACTGGTAGATAAGACGGAGACCAGGTGAGAATTAAGCCTACGTACACCGGAAAAGATTGATGCGGTGAGGCGGATTGTTGCTGAATGTACCTCTCATCGACGCCGTACACAAGAATTGGGAATATCTCCATCATGTTTGTTAAAAATTCTCAAAAAATTTGATTTTTTACAAAAAATAAAATTCAATTTATACATCAGTTGCAGGCAAATGACAATGAACGGCGGCAATACTGTAGTGCTCGAAGTTTACATCTATAGGAGTATTTAGACGACCACCATTTTTGGGAAAAAATCATTATGAGCGACGAAGCATACATCGACTTGGCTGGCTTTGTTAATAAAACCCGCTATTGGGGGTACTGAAAACCCTCAACTGGTATACCAAGAACGACTAGACCCTCGTAGAGTAACTGTATGGTGCAGCATTTGGGCCGGCGGCATCATAGGGCCATATTTCTTTATATAAGGGTACACGAAGGAAAAGGTGTACAATAACAAACCAAACCTTAACCTCGATGCTTAAAGATAATATTCGAAATGAAATTACTGAAATAACACAAGAAGTCTGCGAATATATTATGAAAAATGTGCTTAAAACACCTCGCTTTTGTGCTTTTTTTTTTACTTAAAGTAGAGCATTTATTTACATGGTATTTAAAACGTAGAGCTAAAACATGCTCTGTACATCTTTTGCTTATATATTAAATTAGTTTTTAATGACTAAGTACATGAATTGCTTACAACTATGGCTTAATAATTATATGTGCTTGATCAAACACAATTATCTATATTTTTAATTGCTTACAAACTAAACTTCATTCTAGACTTAATAATAACAAATAATAAAAATTAGGGAAATGTATGTTCAGGAAGAGCGGATTAGGAGTTTGGAATTTTTGGGAATTGTGTGTTGCTTCCGCTAACCACGATGGAAATGGGGAGTTAAGGAATTATAAAACTGAACGTTCATAATATCACTGTCCTTCGCGAAATCAGATATGATAACTGGTGAGACATAGAGGTAATCATTGTATAAGTTTCTGTGTTGGGTAGCTTGGGTATTAATCCTTTCTAGTGACTCTTGAATGAGTGGATTGGTATGGTCTATTAAATGCTGAAGAAAGTTTTTGGTTATACCAACCATGTATGAAATAAAAGGAGTAAGATTACTTTTCTGATATATATAGGAGTTGGAGTAATGCTTACCGTCTTTTTTACGATATTTTGAAAGGCATTTCCTAATGATTGACCTTTCGAATACATGAACTTTATTGGCATACGTTTTCGAGAAACTAAAATAGATCGGAAATGCATATCCAATAATTGGCCGAATAAGTTGTTTATAAAACAGTAACTTTGTATTTATACTAAGCCCCTTCCGACGTCTAAGTAGGAATAAAAAGGTATGAATAGCCCTTTTGGCTTTCTTCAGAGTTAACTCAACATGTGGGTTAAATTTGAACATTGAGTTAAAAATCATGCCTAAATATTTTAGTTCATTTGAGACTGGGATAGCTGTGTTTTTAATCAGAATACGCAGCTTTTTGCTCTTTGTAGCAATTTTCCTCGGTCCGCGAGTGCTGGGATTACGGAAACAGATTAAATTCGACTTATTAAGATTGACTGATAAGTTCCAGTCATCATAATAATTTATAATTTTAAAAAGTAGCTCTTGCGTTCTCTTTAGAGCTAATTTTGGTGATTTGCGTTAGGCATAAACAAGAGTGTCGTCTGCATATAATATCATTTGTGCTTTTGCGGCTGTTGGTATATCTGCAGTGTATATTGAATACAGCAGGGGACCTAATACCGAGCCTTGTGGAACTCCCTTACCTATTAAGAAGAATTCGGAAGTCGTGTTCTGATACGTAACACAAGATGATCTATCCTGAAGAAATGAGTGCAGCAGCAGCGGAATATGTGGAGGGAAATCAAGTTTGCATAGCTTGTGCACTAGTCTCTTATGCCAAACAGAGTCAGAGGCTTTGGTTATATCTAGGGAGCAAGCAACTGTTGATTCTTTACGGTTTAACCCAGTTGTTATCTCACTATGTAGTAGGAAAAGAGCATCCAAAGTTGAGTGACCTTTCCGAAATCCGAATTGAAAATCGGGAATAATTTTATTTTCATTACAAAATTCATTTACCTTTTCGTAAAAGATTTTTTCTAATATTTTTCCCAAACAGGGAAGAAGAGATATAGGTCGATGTTGTTGGATGGCTGCTCTACCTTGACTTTTTGGAATATTAAAGATAATACCTATTTTCCAGGCTTTAGGGAAGTAGCAATTGTTAATACAGTGATTAAATATTGCAACTAAGGGATGCAGACTCTTTTTCGGAAGCTTTCTCAGCATAAAGTTCGATATATTATCGATGCCGGCAGACTTTTTATTATTTAAGGATTTTATTACCGAGTAGAGTGTGTTTTCGGATATAAACATATCTAGAAGGCTGGGATTACTTGCACTGTTATCAGTGCTGAATGTAGTAACATGAGTTGGGGCGTTTGATAAAAAACTATTGACCTGATTATTTACGTGAGTTCGTAGAGGTGAGTTTGAACTAAAGTTGTAAAGATCTTTATAAAACGAGGCAAAGTTTTTAGAAATATTAATTGGACCCCCTTTTATTTCGCGGTCGTTATTATCGGTAACTGTTACTTTATTGAGTGACCTTCGGCCGGTGATTGCGTTAAGCTGCTTGAAAGCGACAGGACCTGGACGTACTTTTGAAAGTCGTTCAGAAAACTGTTCATTAAAGTGTTTGTTAACTTTATTGCGTATCATAGTTGATATGCAGTTAACCTGTGCCTCTAAGAGACGATAATCTGAGGATGTAGTGTTGAGTTCTCTCCGGGAAATGCGTTTCATTTCCCTTATCCAACGATTTTTCAACCAATACATTTTCTTAATGTCCTCAGAGAGAGAATCAAATCGATGGCTACTATTAGACAGTTGCCTTGAATGTCTATGATATACCTCCGAGACAATCTGACTAAAGGTTTCTATATGGAAATCAATTTCTTGATTGGTTATGTTCTTGAAGCAAGGAATATTCATTCCGTTAGGTATGGCCATATCTACATCCTCGCTTTTGTGCCGCGGTCAGAGGTGAGCATTTAACCGATATCATATTTCATACATAATGCTAAAGACCATATAATCAATTAATAAAATATAAATCATAAAATTGAATTTCATTTGAAAGTTATTAAAAAAACTTGAACCTGAAACATAGACAAATATTGCTCGATACCTCTGCTCATAAACGTGGGTACAAATCTCAAGCTCATGTATATGCGAACAAGTACTATAAATACACAGCGATTATAAACAATAAAACTATCAGTATTTTTAACCTATTAAATCTGCAGTATAGTAAATGCCGTGACATGCCCCAACCGTATACACGTACATTGTTTGCATCTAAATTCATTAAATATTTTAAAATACACAGCGATTATAAAAGATCTCAGTCAGAAAAGAACTGGTAGTGAGATATATATATGAATTGTCCTCGGAAACAAATTGATTATACTTATTGGGATGATCCAAATGAATTAGTCAAACGTCTACATCTACTTATAGCGTCACAACAGGGCGGTCATAACAATCATAACAACGAAATTATTTCAACCTTAGAAGAACCACGATATGCAAATATTATAGAATTTATGCAAGTTTGGTAGGACTGATTTCATGCAAAATGTTGGAAAACAGTGAGGATTACCTTGTATTGGGTTTGTTCTATCATCTATATTAGACTGACACAATTAAAAAATTTAAAACTCTACTGAAAATAACTATGGTGTTACTTTAAACTTTGTCTACAAAAGGGAGAATAACATAGTATCATACATAGCTGAACAGATTAATTTATTAGAAAACATAATCTGATGCATTAGAATATTTGATAAAAATACAAAATGGACATAATAATACTTAACTTGAAACCCACCATACTAATATTGGTTTAATGGGAAACGAATTGGGATACGATGATCATAATACACCTCAACCTCAAATTAACATAAAATTAGTGCACAACGATGATTATAGACAACCCAACCACAAGTTGTGCTAATAAAAATGTTTCCAACATTGTTAATCGAACTGATTAACCACAGAAAATAAGAAAAACACTTATGTAATGACGAGTCCCCAAAAAATAAATAAAAACAGCAAGATATTTGCAGGTAGCTTTTAAAACATATAGAAATAACACATATGATTAGAACGTTCTAAATCTTATTTTTATTTTTTCATCATATCACATATAAATATTTCCGGAAAAATTTTGATACAATTGTATGAATATAAAATATACAGAGAATGGTACTGCATAGACCAGTGAAGAGGCCCGTACACCTTTTACAACTTTTTTTTTATAACCTAAAAATCAATCTTATATGAAAATAAATTAAAACATATATTAAAATTTAAATTTAATTTTTATTTTTATTTTTTTTATTGAATTTTTACAATTTTTGTTTAACAAATGACACCCTTCTTTTACAGCAAATAAACTTAATTACCTATAAAAAACAAATAAATTATAAAATTTTTTTATTTAAATTACTTATATGAAAAAACGCACTCAGTTAATGAGTGAGCCTACAGTAAGCTATTAATATAGCTCCACTATTGGCTACAATCATGCTGTGTGGGTATTTGCCCTTACACTCCCTCGGCTGACCTATATTTAAGAAACAGTTGAATCGGATGCAAAAATATTTAAATAAATTAAATAAGTAAACTTCGAAATCCAAAAGTAAAACTCATTTTTTCAATCGATAAGAGAAAAATCAACACAATAATATGAATAGATTTCTTATAATCGCGATTCCTGATGATGATAATATTGTGCATTGTAAGAATAGGATTTTTTTTTTTTTTAAATGCAGATTTTGTCCCAGAGTAAATCTGGTCAGTCTGGTATTGACGCACGCGGCTGCTTGGGCCATAGGGCGTTTAGAGGAAGGGATAAAGGATAAGGATATGAAAGAAGATTTAGAAAGTAAAGCGGTGAGGTAATTAGCGTAGGACCATGCTGCTACAGTGGGATTCGAACCCACGACCCTTTGGCTGGTAGTCCCAGTACGCTATTGACTGTGCTACCGGGATGGGATGGGATGATTATTTTAACGGGCCGCCAGACCTCGCCAGACGCTTTCGCATCCATCTGCTCAAGCGGTCTGATGGTCCGCCCGGCTATTAGTGGCACAAAGGTCCGGTAGAGAAGGGGAGAGGATATGCGAACGGAAGGAAGCGGTGAGGTAAATTAGCGTAGGACCATGCTGCTACAGCGGGATTCGAACCCACGACCCCTTTGCCAGATAGTCTCAGTACGCTATCGACTGAGCTACCGAGGCCGGCCTGTGCTACCGGGGCCGTCTCGAAGAATAGGATTTTATTATGAGTATGCATAGTAATTCGTCTCTCCTTTTGCACACCTGTTACTTATGTTCCAATTTCTATCGCATTTGGTCATGTGGCAGCAGCATTGTTGAAATTTAAATCAAACGCAAGGTAAATGTATTTGTATGGGCTCTTGTAGACACGACTGACATGCATCAACACCAGCCATCAATGGCACAGTTAGCCACGATTAATAAACTATCAACAACCGCGTCCACACTAATTGTTAACAAACCGGTTCTGCCATAAATGGTGTTACTGAGAAATGTTTATTTCGATCTGAACTTTCTTACATCATTTAAAAAACAATTAAAATGGAAAATTATTTACGCAGAATATATTATTAAGACGAAAGTAGTGTTTCAGTTAATATATTTAGAGATGATATTTTTTGTGAATTGGTTTTTATTACATTTTAAAGTGATATGATAATTGAAGATATAGGCAAATATTTGATGAATCGTAATCGTATATTTCAAAACTGAAAATATAAGTTATATTTTTTTAATTATTTATACTTACGGTAATTTTTAGGCGCGACCAACTGATTACTCAGAAGATCTTCTTTCTATCGAAACGCCGGTATCATTTCATAAATTCTGGCAAATTGATCCAAAATTAGTTTATGAACGATGGTTTATGGAAGCTGACAAAAGTTTGAATACGTGCATGGAAACTACTCTATGTAGCAGCCATTATGATAAACGAGTAAATAATGATAACATTTTGAAAAATGTAAAACAAATTTCGATTTATAATTTTATTTTGCATAAATTATATACTATATACATATTTGCATACATAATATTGTTACATTCGGATACAAAATTTATATATTACATAATATTGTTACATTTCAATAAAGCTTTTATTTAAATCGTAAATATACATATTCTTATATATTAATAAGTAATTAGTTTATCACACATTTATTTTTTATAATTTTTAATTCATAGTATAAAACTTTATTTGAGGAATTTAATTGCAACTTAAACACCTACCCTGCATACAAATATTTATCAAATATTTTTTTAACTTTCAACCTTTATTTATACGTGTATTATGCTTGTACAAAAATTGTACAAGAAAATTAGTTTGCTATAGTATCCACAAATTCATATATAAGGAAATATACTAATGGTGCATGATATAATAAATAAATCTGCATTGTGGAAGTTCCTTAATTTCTCTTCAGAGTTCTCTTTGTAATATTTTTTAATGTATTGGTGATAATGGAAGTGGCCTAAGTGTAGAATCTAAAAATAATGAATTTATTACTTTTTTGTTTTTAATAACTTAGTTTTGAAAAAAAAACGGGTTCAAAAAATAAAATAAATTTTGGTCATACTTTATTTTCGTTACATAAATATTTTTAAATTATTCAAGCGTAATCTTTGATTTTCGGAACAAAACATTCATGACAGACTATTTCCATAATTACAAGCTCTTTTAAACTATAATATGTGCAATGGATTTGCTCTTTAATGGAGTACCATTATACCTTGTGAAGGAATTATATGTTGTAATAAAAGAATCGTATTTCCTCAATAAAATCACCAAATCAGAATATTATTTTTTAATATTAATATTAATTAATTTAATTTTCGAGATAAATTTAATTCTTAATTTGACTATTATGTCAGAGAATAATGTAAATATATCTTAAACAGATAACACAAGCCATATTTCACTAAAGCATATTGCATAACCAGTAACGATTTTAACAAATCCATATAACCTAGCGCAACAAAAAAATATAATCTAATTTTGGCAAAGATTACAGAATTTTCTATAGTAATCGATTTTTCAAAATTTTGATACTTTGTATTTTAAATATAGATAAATCTATTTGAAAAATTTTATATAATATATTCAAAGATCATATTACATATGATATCCATTCCAAGCCAGCCAACAAGTTTAAATAAACATGTTTTCAAAATATATTTTGCAGTTTGTTTCAATTTATTAAAACTAAATGAATGTACATAGCGTGCTTTTTTATATCAATAAATTATAAATATTACTATTTCTGTAACGATACACTAACATGAGCTTATTTCAATCTTAATCTTCACTTGCTTTGGTACTATTACCTTGCGTTCGATTTTAGTCTCTTTTCTTCTAATTGTCGCAGGAGATCTTCTTTCAATGCAAGCATCTCGATATTTCTCTGACTAATAGAATGTTGAGTTCGCATACTAGGATTCCAGCGACAATAGTACCCCTTCCATAACTTAATATAACGGAGCGTCACATTAGGTTTCAAAACAGTAGTTTGAGCATCAGAAAATGCTCCATATTTAGGGTTTCGATATTCCTCTTGGTATGTATTTATATAGGACCAAAGAGAAACGGTTTTATTTTTTAAACCTGCGAAAAATTTAATATTTTTCAATAATCAAATATGAACGTTTCTCTCACAATTACCTTCATTTATTCTCTGCTTCTCACTATTATACAAAAATGTTCCAAACCGACAAGAATACAAATGATCAATAATCGCTATTAAAAAATATTCATTAAATTCAAAAGCATGCTCAAATTGAACGCTGATTTGCCAAACACAATCGATAAATTGTAGGAAAACCGGTGACCGATCTGCATCCGAATGACGATTATCGCCGTGACCAATTCGCTGTTGGAACTTATGTCCAAAACTAATCCATTCTTTTTCAATCAAAATTTCAAAACCTTGAATTGTCCTATAAAATGGGTCGAGTAACAACATAGCTAGTGCAGTTAATTGAGCTGTACGATCCCAACCATCCGAACAGTGAACAACAACAGAAGTATTTGATCCTTCAATTTTTTCCACTATTCTGACAGCTCCGGCTAATATGCACTTGATATGTTTTAACCATAATGTATTTTCTAATGCAGACAGCCATTTTTGGTCATCAATTGTAGGATGACAAATTTCTTTAAGCTTTCGCAAACTCTCTCTCATTACATGAATATTATGAATATCCAAGAAAATCAGTTCTACGTTTTTATAAGCGTCTTCCGATTCATATCCACCACCCTTTGCTTTATTTGCTATAGCATTTGCGCTTGGTCTTGCATCCATAATTGATAATTTATCGGATTCGGCATTTGCGTCCATAATTTTATGAATGTAAGCTTCATCTTCTGGGCATTTCCTTCCGCTAACCTGAAATTATTATATATGTATAGTAAAAATGATCGCACTGAAATCACACTTTTGAAAATTTGTGAAATTGAACGACTTAAGTTTTCTAAGATTTTGAACATACTGCATACCACAGCACAAATGGTCTTATATTTATACTTACACCAACCAGAGGTTGCGAACACCTTGTTATTGTAGCTTGGGATCTTGGGTGAATCCAGGATAATACAGGAAGACGATTCCGTGAACGAAATGCTGCCACCTTCTTCAATTCATCATCGGTTGCATTTTTCGGAACTGCCCAAATATTTGGATAGCTGTCACAAATTTCATATTTAGAGTTTATTTCGGTTATGCGCCAGCTATCATTTTTAACGCCCATACGATTTAATTCACGTTTACTATCATAAATATCCCACCCGTTATGGCGGAATAGCTCATTATAAACGAAAGCAAACAACTGTCCACAATTTGACAACGGAAAAGCCTGTTTGGTCAATTTCTCAAAAACTTTTCTACGGTCATGACTTTGATGCTTATAAGCAAATCTCAAATTTCTCATATCCTTGCAAAATATTTCAATTCCGTATGAATTTTCCCCTCGTGATTTGGACCCACCTATTTTTTCAACCCGTGATATTACGCCTAGTGGTACATCGAGTGTAATGGGCGCATCCCGGTCTCTCGATTGAAAAAACAGGCGATAATTGGTTATATACAATGTACCTTCAGGAGTACTGCGATACGGGCAAACATGCGTTACATCATCGCACTTCTCAGGTTTATCTTCACCCGGTAACCTTTCAAATGGGATTTTTTGGTTCTCCTGCAAATACAATTAATCATGAAAATATTAATAAAATATTTCATTTACCTCGGGCTTCGAATTCAATGAACTAGATTTAGAATCGGAGTCCGAAGAATTCGATTGCGCATGTTTTGATGCTAAAAACTCAGCATTAACGCAATCCATCGATACTCGGACATTCATCTCACATCAAAATAAAATACGCCAGTTCTAACAAAAGCATCTGCAGAGAAATTTTTGACAACTGGTATAAGGTGAAATCTTGGATTATAGAGTATAAGGCTTAGATTAAAGAATACCAGGATAGGCCCTTACCGTATATGTATACGCAATTTTGTGTAAGAATTACATGCCAAGCGGTGAGAATTGGCATTTATCACATAGCTTTTTGTGGATATTTTTATGTAGACATGATACTCACTGCCATCTAGTTCTCGTAATAGAAATTTATTACATTGCAAAAGCCTAATTTATATTCTTTTTAATTCACTTATTGGAAACAAAAATACAATTTAAACACAACGATAGGCAATTTTTATGTTTTTTACAATCTTTTGATATGAAATGGAATTCTATTTTAGGTTTATTATTAATTTCGTAAATATCATCAAATATAAACCGCCTCGATTTTGTAGACTTTCGGAGAGTTTTACAATCTGCCATTCTCCATGAAAGTGATTACAACTCGAACTAATATAACTAGCGGTGTCATTTTGGAACTTGTTTTTGATAAAAATAATTAAGTGTTGAAAGTGGAATTTAAAGTGTTGTTTTATGTATTTTAAAGTATTTAAAAAAAAGTAAGTATTTTTATAAATAGTTTTATTATTGATAACATTTAATAAGAAGTTTTTATTACAGAAAATGAAGTGTTTCGTTAAGAATTGTTTTTCCTACAATGACATGAGAAAGCCGGGAATTTCTTTCTTTCGGTCAGTTGATATCTGTAGTTTTAGTAAATAAAATAACAAAAATGTTATTTTTGATGTGCCTAAATGGGTTGAAGTGATATATTTTATCCAAAAAGTGGTGAAAAACTGAAAAGTTCGGCATTGAACAAATGTAAACAAATCCGATGTTGACAGTACAATGTTTATCATAAAATAGTACAGTGCCGGTGTATATAAAGTGTGTGTAAGAAAGTTTGAGGTACCGAATTTTTCAGTCTATTTTTCATTGCTGTTTTCATTGTGTTAAAATAAATAAAGTATATTCTTCGGTAGGCTTATTATTTAAATAAATTTGTTTTGCTTGCTCTATTAGACCACATTATAATGCATTTACTAAATAATATTTTTTTCTTTTTTTTAGAATATTAGTTATTATTTTTTTAAGTACATCAAATTTTTCATCTTGTAATTAAGTTTTAAAGAATTTACTTTAATGTTGTATGCGATTGTCTTCTTATTGTGCACATAATTGTTGAAATATCTAATAAATAAATAAATAATATTTTAAAATAGAATACTGTGTTTTATTACAAATTTCCAAAACTAATTCCATCAAACAACAAAATCCGCAATATTAAAAAAATCTATTCGTTTACGCATAAATGACATGGCATATGAAAATGGTTTTGAACGAACCGCTTCAATCGCATACTGAAGTTTAAAATTGGCTCCCAAAGGTTTACGCCGTTTCTGTTCTATTGCATGTGTGTGCGTTCTACGAATGTATTGCCACAAAATTCGGACAGAATTTTCATGTAGAGGCCTATCCAGTTCTTCCTTAATCTACGGTATAAGGAGAGACCTTAGATTAAAGAATATCTGAATAGGACCGTATGTCAAATTTTCGTATATGTATACGCAAGTTTCTGGCTGAATTACTGCAAATACGTCGAAAAGATTTTTTGTGTAAATGTTTTTATATAGACAAGACACCCATTGATATTTAACTTCTGCAATAGCAATTGATTGAATATCAAAATCATAATTTATATTCATTTTAATCCACTTATTGCAAACAAAAATATAATTAAATATTCTTTCCAATATTCTATTGATAAATGCTATTGTATATTAGGTTTATTATTAAATTCATATATATCAAGCGCCTCAATTTTGTAGACTTTCGGAGAGTTTTAAAAAACGCCATTTTCCATGAGATGGTAGTATGCTGAAATGCTTGCATACTTTTATTTACATTTAGAAACTTATCCCGAAGTGAAAGTTTTAGTACGGTTTTATTAAATTTTAGATAGTTTAAAAAACAAGTCAGTATAAATAAATATAGTTTTATTCTTAACAACACCAAATAGGCAGTTTTTATTTTAGAATACGAAGTCTTTCGTGAAAGATTATTTTGAAATTTATGCGTTCTTACGAAAGAAGAACTGGATAGGCCTCCAGTTCTTCTTTCGTAAGAACGCATAAATTTCGAAAGAAGAACTGGATAGGAAATTTATGCGTCCTTAGATTAAATAAGAACTGGATAGGCCTCTACACAAAAATTCTGTCCAAATTTTGTTGGCAATACATTCGTAGAACGTATGCACATGCAATACAACAGAAACGGCGTAAATCATTGGAAGCCAATTTTAAACTTCAGTATGCGATTGAAGCGGTTCGTTCAAAACCATTTTCATATCTGATGTCATTTATGCGTAAACTAAGAAATTTTTTAATGTTGCGGATTTTGTTGTTTGATGGAATTAGTTTTGCAAATTTATAATAAAACACAGTATTCTATTTTAAAATATTATTTATTTATTTATTAGATATTTCACTATATATTATTTATTAAAACAGAATTATAAAGTGGAAGAGTATATAAAATTATAAATTGTAAGTTATTTGATTATATGAAAACAATTATGTGCACAATAAGAAGTTAATCGTATACAACATTATAGAAAATGCTTTAAAACTACATTACAAGATGAAAATTTTAATGACTCAAAAAATAAATAAATAATAGGCGTTTTCCTTTGGACCAATTTTAGTAGTCCGGAGTAGTTGTAGCTGTCATCATCTAGTCCACCTCGAACGAACGACCACTTCGAACGGAGAGTTACGCATACAATTTACGTTAGGTGGATTCTAGTTGCTAAAGTGAAAAAACCCGATTTTTGCGGGTTTGTTGGTTATGTTGAAGTGTCATATTTTTGTAATGTTTACTTTATTCGTGCAGAAAAAGCGAAGAGAAATGGAGTCAAATATTAATCGAGGGAGTTTTTACATAAAAAATAATTGCAAATTTATAAACTGACTGCTTTACAGGTTGCTATGGAATTGTTACACGTTCTGGAAGGTAGGAATAATTTACTTTTATGTGATTCTTCAGAGTCAAGCGAGACATCAGATTCTGATGATGATGTGCCTCTAGGTATTAAAAAAGGTAGAGTTGAAAATTATGTGGGTTTAATTGAAAATTATACGGATTCGGTATTCAAAAAACACTTCAGATTAAGCAGAGTTGTCGCCGAAAGGATTATGGGTATGTAGTTTTCATTATAAACACTAATTTAATGAATAAGTGTTGTAAATATCGCACTCTTTTAGCTGAATACAGTGTTTTTACACCGTCCAAGGCGTGGAGGACGTGCTGCTGTTGAAATATACATCACGTTGTGGTTTCTGGCAAATACTGAAACGTACCGACAAATTGGAACAGATTTAATGTAACAGAAAGCTCTGTCCATCGAATTTTATACCGCGTCGTGAAATGGCTTGTCGAAGTGAGTCCCAAGTACATGGGGTAGCCAACAGCATCCGAAAAGCAAAATAACCAGATTGAATACGCAGCTATGAAAGGTGTGCCAGATGTTCTTGGGGCTATTCATGGTTCCCATATTTAGGTCAATCCTCCTAAATGTGTCAAACAAGCATACTACAAAAGGAAAAAATTTTGTAGTGTGCTTTTGCAGGGAATTGTAAACGACGAGAACAAATTTATAGATGTGTACTGTGGTGAACCTGGTTCATCAGAACTAATGCTTTTGTGTGAATTCATATTTATTATTATAATAAACGCCTCCTCGGCTTACAAAAACAAAAGTATTTTTTTTATTATATATATTAAATATGTTAAGGCAATTTATTCAACGTTTAAATTAAATAATTTCCGTACAAAGTTTAAATTAAATAATTTAAACGTTGTCCGGAACACACCCACACCACTTCATGTTGATAAGTACAATAAGTATTAGCTGTATTCCATTGGACCAATTTTACTACAGCGCTGTAGACTCTCAATAAAATGAACATATCAATACAGCAGTAAAATACAATCACACAATAGTCACCAACAATACAGAGTTTATTCACACATAAACAATAAAAACAAAAATATGACATTTCAACATAACGAACGAACCCGCAAATCTATCTATTTTCACTGTACCAACTACAATCCACCTACCATACATTGTATGCTTAACTCTAGCGGAAAATTACTGCTCTGTTCGAGGTAAAGTAGATGATGACAGATACACAACTAGTGTAGTAGCAAAATAGGTCCAATGGAATACAGCTATTGTCAGATTGTTGCTGATTGTTTTGAGGTTATGTTTTACTAGAGTTTAGAATTTGGCTTTCCTTTGCTCATCTACTCCGGACTACTAAAATTGGTCCAAAGGAAAACGCCTGATATTTAAATAAAAAAGAAAACAATATTATGTAGTAAATGCATTATAATATGGTCTAATAGAGCAAGTAAAACAAATTTATTTAAATAATAAGCCTACCGAAGAATATACTTTATTTATTTTAACACAATGAAAACAGCAATGAAAAATAGACTGAAAAATTCGGTACCTTAAACTTTCTGACACACACTTTACGTACACCGGCACTGAACTATTTTCTGGTAAACATTGAACTGTCAACATCGGATTTGTTTACATTTATTTAATGAACAACTTTTCACTTTTTCACCTCTTTTTGGATAAAATAAATCACTAATAGCCATTTAGGAACATCACTAACTAAATATTTGTTATTTTAGTTAGTAAAAATGAAGATGTCAACTTACCGAAAGAACTAAATTCCCGGTTTCCTCATTTCGGCGAATTTCTAGCAACTATAATATATTACTTAATTTTCTGAAATAAAAACTTCGTATTAAGTTTTATCAAAAATATAACTATTTATAAAAATACTTACTTTTTCGTAAATACTTATAAATATGTAAAAAAAACACTTTTAATTGCACTTTCCGATGTGCCAAAATAAAACTTCACAAATGGCAAGAATAGCTCTTAAGTCTTCAGTTTCATGGAGAATTAAAGTTTTCAAACTCTCCGAAAATGTACAAAATTGACGCTCTTTATATTTGATTGATATTCACGGAATAAATAATAAACCTAAAATATTGTAGAATTCCATTTCGTGTCAAAAGATTGTACAAAAAATAAAAATTGCCTTTCGTTGTATTTAAATTGCATTTTTGTTTCTAATAAGTGAATTAAAATGAATATAAATTATTCTTTTGCAATTCAATAAATTTCTATTACGACAACTAGATGGCAGTGCATGTCATGTCTCCATAAAAAAATTTTGACAACAATATCCCTTTGTAATAATTTGGACACAAAAATGCGTATACATATACGGTAGGGGCCTATCCAGGTATTCTTTAATCTAAGGTTGTAGCCTATTTTTGCTGCCATAGTTTTGGCATACTGAGAGTAGAATATTTTCGTGCGTGCTAAATTTGTTAATATTGTGTTTCAAGTTGTTTTAAAATGAATTATAAATTATTACAAAAAGTGAGGTGAAACCATTTAATATTAATATATTTAAAATGTATAACTATTTTTGATGTAAAGTATTAAACAGAAAATGAAGTGTTCAGTCAAAAAGTGTTTTAGTTATGCGGTAACCATAGATTACCGTATTTCTTTTTTCTGTAAAAAACTAATTATATTTTTGCATAAAGTACGTAGTTGGCTATTATTCAACTAACTTTGAGTTTCGAGTGATCTTAGTGCTTAAAAACTACTTGATCTTGTCCAAAATCGAATTTAAACACGATTATTTGTGAATTGAAGTTTCAATGACGGTCGCTTGATTACTTTCCGATGGATGTTTAATTTTTTAAATATTTTCATGTAGTCAAAAATTGTGCCTTTAATGTACAATATTTATATATGCAAAAATACAAGTCTATATGTGATGCCTGGGAAATATCCAAGGTAAGTATCCTAAAAAATGTTTTCGTATTTACACCACAGCAATCCATTGTGCATCATTATACTATCTTATTGTATATAGTACCTTTTTATAGTCGCACCCATTTTAGTTTCTCCATTCCATTTTAAAACCATTCCAATACTGGCTTCAAATCTTCATCTTCCTCCTGTACACGGCGCACGATAACGTTATTTCATTCGTTGTTAAGAGCACCCATTCTCATGTTTCTTACAACCTTGGCTACTTTAGCCTCTTCTCTAGTAAAATATTTACAGTCATTTAAAAAAGGATTTCCTAAAAATAATTACCATGGTTTTCCCCTCTACGATGTTCAGTAGCAAAATCGTACTCTTATAATTGCTCGATCCAGAGTGCTACCAGAAATTTTAAAGTGGAACAATCAATTAAACGTTGTATGGTCTTTTCCGTAAAAAAATGTTTTCTCTATAGTGCTGTATTGCTTTTATCACAGCGAATTACTCTCTTCAGATGACGTGATAGTTGCTCTCTAGTTTGGTTTGCTAAAAGATTACAACTCCACCTTGTAATCTTTTCTCAGTTGGGACAGTATTCCATCGATAACCGTATGAGTAGCGTCTGTGTGGATAAAAAATTCATTTACATTATCTTTATAATCTAAGATAGGTTATCCAGATTATGTAAATAAATTTATCATCTGGAAAAAAATATTTTACATTTTACGTTTCAGGTAAACTAACGTATTTATTCTGTTAGCAGATATTAGCAGAGTTGACCTTCTCCGAGTCTGTTTATTATCAATAGAGTCCTAATCGATTCCCCAAATTAATTAAAATATTCAATATGCTTAAAATGGTTTTGATTGATTTACTCTTCTCACCTCATAATATTTCAATAATTACTATTTCATCAGGTTGTATTTCAACGATTACTATTTTACTTACCACTATTTCACCGAGTACTATTTCATGTAATACTACTAAACTGAGTTACATTTTTAAATAACAAATTCTTTTATCTTCCTCTATTAATTTTGATTATATCATCCTCACTTTTCGGATTGAACGCGGGAATAATTTTACATTACAATATGCAGTCGAAAAAACTCAGCACTTATTCAAAAGTGATTCGAAGATTAGCATACAGAAATGCAAATCACATTGTTTAATAAAATTTCGCTTTAAATAAATTTGTATTATATAAAATTACCTTGAATGAATTAAGTTGTCCGCTCTTTATAATTCAGATTCGAAAAGCACATTAATGCCGTATCTTCGTATTTTCATTATTTTGAAGTATTCGAATCGAAGCCTTAAGATCAAAAATTTATTAAATGTTTAGCTTATATATATATATACGAGTATTACTAAATTACTTGATATGATTATAAAAAAATATGTCGGTTTCAAAAAATCATGGAAGGAACAAAAATATAAAAAACTTCTAACGTATCGTATTTATTCATATAAAATTAAAAATTTTACATACATTTTAATTAGCTGCTCGTAATTGCTTCCGTGGTATGTATTTAAATTTACTGGATATGTGTAATATTAGAAGATAAGGAGATTTATAAATTTGTGTTTTTGTGCATTGTTTCAATGATGTTTCCTTGTCATTTTATTATTTTGATATCCTATAATTTAACATAATATATTAAAATCCTCGATAAATTCAGTTTTACATTTTAAATTTACTCCATTAAAAACAAATATCATCACAGGACTTATTTTAAAAGATAAATGTCAAATATATTAAATTTATTTCATATATATTAAACATCCCCATGTCCTCAATTAAGTTTGAACGAATTCTGAGGAGTAAAACTAATAAGACTTTTTTCAAAAATGAGTGCTGCTTTTGAAGATTTGTGCAAGCGCTCGATAATTCCTTTTGAGGCCGGATGAATTTCTGTAGTTTGCTATCGCTTGCAGCACTCATTTTTGAGATTAGTAAGCGTATCAATAATTGATTTGAACCAGTGAAATTAGTAAGCGTATCAATAATTTGATATTCTAACTGAGATCCTCTATAGCTTGGAATAATTGCTGGAGCTCCGAAACAACTAATCGAAGCTGTGAAGAACATATGAGCTATTGTTTCAGCGGATATATCTTTTAAAGGTATAGCCTATTGGCAACGGGTAAATCGGTCTATACGTATGATTGATAAGGCATTATGACGATGTCGACTTGGATATTTTTAAGCGCTCGCTAGATTGTGGAATGGTCTCCAATTTCCGGTGGATCTTACTTCATTGACGTGGGAGGCATGTTAGCATTTATCTTACAATCTTATGGTGATTTGCTGTCAAACAAATCGTTGATGAGTTTTTTCGAGAATTCACGAGAATTTGGATTTAAAAGTTTGTATTTTTTTACCATAATATATTTAGTAATGATGCTAAACACTCAACTTTTAGCATCATTACTAAATATATTTTAGTAAAAACAGAAATTATTGCCATTATCGTATCCTCTTCCTGGCGATCGGGTATAAGACTTGAAATAGTCCAGTTGTACCAGTTTCCCTGTTAGAGCATGAACTTTGGCCATCATAGTCGTCCCATATGATAAAGAACCAGTACTAACTGCTTATGTAACTACAGAATAATCATATTATACAAGCATACTGGGGCGTATCATGAGCTGAATTCTTTCCGCCTGGAAGGCTATAGCGTGGTCCATCTAGCGATTGCATTTTGAATCACTATTTATTTGAAGTACTTGAGTGTTAAATGTCATCACGAATTGATAGACTGTTAGTTGAAAGTCTGAATTTTACGAAATGGTAATCCATACGCTTGAAGAGAACTGGGAAATATTGAGAACTTACTTCAAAAGTGGTGAGTCCTCAACCCAAACTGTGAGAAATTTAAAAAAAAAATGAGCAAAGATCGAATGCCAACACGTCAACTTGTGGATAAATTCGTTAAGCGAGTTCGCGAAACTGGTTTGTTGGTTGCCAAAGCAACTCGTTCCCGCTCTAGTACAGTGCGTACGACCGAGAATATTGCCGCCATTGCTGAAAATGTCCGTGATCATCCATCAACATCAACTCGTCACCGTTCTCAGAAATTAAACATTTCTCGCACTTCTCTGTTGAGAATTTTGCACAAAGACATCGGTATGAAAGCTTACAAAGTTCAATTAGTCCAACAACTAAAGCCGCATGATCATCCGATGCGTTTTTGGTTTGCCCAATGGGCTCAAGATCAATTGGCCGAAGATGAGCATTTTTACCGAAAAATCATCTTTTCGGATGAGGCCCATTTCCACCTCGGTGGTTATGTCAACAAACAAAATTGTCCCATCTGCGGCTCTGAAAATCCATACGTCACTATGGAAAATCCAATGCATCCACAATGACTCACGGTTTGGTGCGGATTTTGGACTGGAGGCATCATTAACCCGTTTTTCTTCGAAAACGATGAAGGAGCCGCCGTTACGGTCAATGGTGAGCGCTATAGTGGCATGCTCAACGAATTTTTGTTTCCAAAAGTTGGAGAGAATGGCATGGACGAAATTTGGTTTCAATAAGACGGGGCCACTTACCACACAGCGAACGTAGCAATCCAACTTTTGGGCACTGCTTTCGAAAACCGAATAATCAGCCGAAATTTTGATGTCAATTGGCCGCCTCGGAGCTGTGATTTGAGGTAGTTGGCTTATTGTCTGTGGGGAACCGTTAAAGATAAATGTTATGCAAGCCATCCAGAGACAATTAAGGCCTTGAAACACGAAATCAAAGTTGCCATTGAAGAGATACAGACCCAGACAATCGAACATGTACTGAAAAATTGGGTCGAGCGAATGGGGTACTGTTAGGCCAGCTGTGGCAGTCATTTAAATGATGTTGTGTTTTATTCTTAAATGTCAAGGTGCAATATTTCTAATAAAACCGGAAATTTATTAAATATACACTAGTTTTTTTTCATTTACTTTTTAAAATGCAACTTTTAAATGGTCCACCCTGTAGATTGATAAAATCTACGAGTATAAATACGTTAATTGGTAATATTGCTCGAATCTCTTTGGGCAGTTGTTATAAGAATAAGTAAACTCATTTCCGGTCATATTTCTGATTGATTCATTGATTGAATGATTTTTTGTCGGACAGCTCAGTGCCTCGGAGCACATGATATAATTTTTATTTGTTTGTTTTCTCAAACGAACTTATTAAACGTTATTCCATTTGAGCGTATTTTCATTCAGCTGGTGATGCAGCTACAATATCCTAGACGAATGAGTACATATTGATATTTGGTGGTGTCCTGTATGATATATGCCAATTAGAAAGAATTCACGTTCGCGAACTATAATATCGGATTTTCCTACCAAAATGGTGGGAGTTTTACTGCCCGAGCCGTAAGGATTTTATTATTTTGTCTTAGATTTGTGGCTAAGCGACCATTCGATACTACGCTTAGAACCTCTCTCAGTTCTTGCAGATTTGCATAAGCTCCTAGAATTATCTGATAAAATTGAAAACTGCGCTTATTAGGCCCATCACTAACTCAATATGCATTGCGTTTCTGGCTAAAAATACAAATATAGCAGCATAACTCTTCCATGGTCTGAACCATGATACTTAAAGCGTATTTTCAGTGTCTCAAAATAATCGACTACGGAATAATCAAATGGCCGAGGTGAGCGAAGTTTTTCTATAATTAGATTTATAGTCCGTGGTTTACATAGAAAAAAACGGAACACATTCCCGAATAATTGGTAAATTTAAAAGTTTTGATCTCACCAATCAGCCCCGCTGAGGAGTCAAATTTAGCAACCTTTGAGCAGCTTGTAGCGTTATTGATGATGCAGGTTTTTGTCACACAATTTAGTAAAGTGGTTCAGCGGAAAAATTACCGGGTATCGGATTTCTAACCACAGATTATTAACCCTCCTCCCACTCTTAGAAGATTCTCAGAATCTACTATAGTCTGCAGGCTGCTTAATTTAGAAGCTAAAAGAAGTGCCTGATTTAAATTTAATTTGTGAAATTTTTTTGGGAATCCAGTTGTCTCCAAGAATTATTTTTAGGAATCAGGAGTTTACGTAGTCAGTACCAAATACATTCACAGATAAGACTAGATCAATGGCAGTTGCGAAGCTATTCTGCATTTCAATGGCTGGATGCCGTTTTTATTTTGCTTCGAAGGCGTCTTGAATTGCCAATTCTCGTGAGGCCATAATCTTTCTTTAGCCTATAAAAAATCGGGTCCTTGAAACAATAAGCTCGAATCTAATAATTGTTTAGGTTGGACACTTTAGGACACGAAGTGAGTCAGGTTCTGATGGGATTCGATATGCGTTTATTGATTCGAATCTGTTCGCTGCTGAATTATGATTAACTGTATAAGCTACGAAGGTTTGCAACGGTTAATCTGTTCGGAACTATAATAGTATTATCGTGAAACCAGTTCAACATGTCGTTCTAATTTTGGATATTTGTAATGCAGATACTATCTTATACATTAAATCCACTATCAGTTAGCCAATGCATTTTTTCAGTCGAGGAAGTAATGTGCATTTGGTAGCTACTCCAATTAAATTATTATGTAAATACGATGGGAACATTTAGGTCACAATTAATAACTTTGTTACGAACATAGAACGGGGAATCAACGATTTTTCGGAGAATTTTAGATTGAACGGATTGAATGCGATAGGAATTGGAAGCCTTGGTAGAACCCCATAGTTCAATATTGTACGTCAAGATCGATTTTAAAATCGTGTTGTAAATTAAAAGTTTGTTAATTAGTATCAGTTTCGTTCGGTTATCCAGTAGTCGAAGAAGTAGTCAGTTAAATCTGTTAAGTTCAAGTCTTTTTGATGTCGTATGAGTGTTCCAAGTAAGTCGTTTGTCTAGGTTTAGTCCAAGTAGCGTTCTTTGTCTTTTGATGGAATAATATCGCTATTAAGGTATATTGGGATGGGGGAATCTTTGTAGAGGGTGAAGATAACATATATACCCTTCTACTCCATTATTTTTACTCTCCAACTTGTAACCAGTCTTGGAGATTTTTGTTGGGTATTCTCCAAGAAAAGATAGGATTTTTTTGGGTATTCTTAAACAAATCTCCAAGAATAGATGGGTTTGGGTATCGTTTTAATTATTGAAAATTTCCAAAGTAAGGAAAAATAGGTAATACGAAGAATACTGTTGAATATATAAGAAATAAACACGAGAGTTTTCTTGAAGATTTGTTTGAGGATAGGAACTGTTATTAAATCATAACCAGGGGCTTTTTTATTGAGAAGTTGATGGATTAGATTTTTAATTACGCATGGAGTAAAATTTTTGGGACGGGAACGCACAAAAAGTAGATATGTTAGTTTTTCATAAATTTTCTGTAAGTGCGTCTTATCCTCTATGCCCTTGTGTAGAGTGAAAGTATTCACCAAGTCCTTGGCAAATACGTCAGTCTTTTATACATCTGATTTTGTGCAGGTACCGTTGTTTTGTCGCAGTGGGTGAGATGTACTTTTATAAGAATTCGTTTTGTTGTTGTCCATAATGAATTATTGTCTGTAATATTTCTTGTATACTGTTCATAGCTTTCAGTTTGATATTTTTATATTTCTGAAGAAAGTTTCCGTTGTAGTTAGTTTAGTTTATATTTATGGCTAGGCATTCTGGAGCATTGTCATTGTGCTCTAGCTATTCATTCTTTGTTAATGAACGTCCGTATATTTGAGGGCAAGTATTATTATGGCATTTATTTTATATCGTATTTAACGTGGGCTTTAATAAACTGAATGTTTTATATATGCAGTAAGGCACTGTACTAACAAATCAAAGTGGTTTTCTGTTTTTAGTCTTTATTTAAAGTTAATCTGTTGATCTACTTCGTGTTGAAATGTGTTTCAGTCGATTGTCCCATTTATGAGTCTGGGCAGAGGATTTTTAATAAAAGGGTTTATTTCAAGAGTAAGGAGAATATGACTATGGTCGAAATTCAGATCTGTTAGAGTATCTTCATATGAATAAGAACCTATGAAGTGAGAGGTAATAAAATAGTTAAGGATATCAAGTCATTTAGAAGGAGATGTTAGTGAGTAAATTGGAGCTGGAGGAGAAATTACTTGATAGTTTGTATAAGTAGTGCGTCTTGGAGAGTCACTCCTCGAGGATTGCTAACGTGGCAATTCCATTCAGCGTGCTTACCATTATAGTCGCTACCCGTGAGAAATTATGCTCCAAGTGACTGGAAGAAGTATGCAAATTTAAAAGCAGTGATGACTTTATTGGCACGACAGTATACAAATGCTGTATTTAGGTTAAATTGGAAGGTATTAATTATAACAACTGTGGGTTCCAGGGATTTGGAGGTAAAATTGGAGTGGATGTAATGTTTGATGGATATTGTTATTGTGGCTTAATATCTTTCGCATATTATATACCCAGGAGTTTATTTTACAGATGTTATAGTTCATACATCGCCTATCTCGTTTGGGATCTAATTTGGGTCGAAATTGCGTTGGTAAGCCTCCTGACCTTCTCGGAAACTTACGGATTTGGCTCTAAGGATATACCTCCTGGATACCCGCTCTAGTGCGTTAGGTAAATTTTTTTGCACTTAAGCGCGTAATATTCGATGTTGATCTTTAGATATCACCCGAAAAACCTCCTTTAATCTACGTAGTTTCAGCAGCAACCCATTCTATGAAGCATGGGTGACCATCTGTAAATTAAATAAAATCTTGGAGGAAAATTATCCGGTTGACATATGCCCTGAAATTTCAGCCAGGTTTTTGGTCCCATTTTCAGAGATCATCTTTAATATATAAATTAATTCTGAAAATATGGATTGATTACCTCTTTACGAGTATATATCAGTTCGAATGTGGTTGATGCCAAACTAACTGATCAAAATTTTGAACGCCGTGGATACGAACTAATCTCCGTTATCTGATACTAGACTTTTGGGTAGCCCAATTAGATGGAAAACTTTGTGCTTTAGGAATTTATAGATATGAGTGGGGAAAATTATCCGCAAGGTGGTTAATAGGGGAATTTGGAAAAGTGTTTTAAGACGATAAACATGTGGGTATTACCTGATTTACTGCATCTAATCCAGGCGCCATTTTGGGCAGAAAGATATACCGTCTGATGCGTTTCAGAGTTCTCCTTATTTAATTAATTCAGCTCTCTTGCCTTGCGGTATCCACAGCTTCCAAGCCTTATCTTCAAGTAATGAATTTCCTGTTCAAAGGAGCGTACGGACGTAGACAAAACCTCTATCTATCAAGTATTGTTATAATTGGCGCGCATTTCTTCTCTCAATGCAGGTATTCTTCGAGAGATACAATGGTCCACGCTATCAATTTACTTAATTTGAAAGATGTTTTTCCAGAATAGTCTGAATCTTGAAGTTGAGCGTTTTGGCTGATAAGTTTTTAGGTATTATGTGTCTTAAGAGAATTTGAACGTAAATTGTAAGGGGAAGATCTTTGGTTCGACTACTGCTTTAAGGGGAAGACTTTTGGTTCGACCACTGATATCTTGTCGTCGTAAAATAGAGTCAAAAGGGGTACTAAAATTGGGAGAATGTAAAATTTGGTCTAAATCATTATGGTCTAAAAGTAAAATAGGTAGGCTAGTAAAATAGGATGAAACTGGGTCTAAAAAGTAGTCTGGGTCGGTTGAATTTTCGTGTGCGGGTCTTCCGGGTCGGAAAATAATTATACTGAGAATTTATTTAGGAAGAAACGGTGAGAAAAATGGAAAACTTTAATTCAGATTTGAGCGGTCTGGCTGATAAGTTTTTAGGTATTATGTGTCTTAAGAGAATTTGAACGTAAATTGTAAGGGGAAGATCTTTGGTTCGACTACTGCTTTAAGGGGAAGACTTTTGGTTCACCACTGATATCTTGACATCGTAAAATAGAGTCAAGAGGGGTACTAAAATTGGGAGAATGTAAAATTTGGTCTAAATCATTATGGTCTAAAAGTGAAATAGGTGGGCTAGTGAAATAGGATGAAACTGGGTCTAAAAAGTAGTCTGGGTCGGTTGAATTTCCGGGTCGGAAAATAATTATACTGATAATTTATTTAGGAAGAAAGGGTGAGAAAAATGGAAAAACTTTAATTCAGATTTGAGTGACTATCCTGTTTAATCATGGTGGTTGGCATCGAGATCAGATGAAGGGGTCGTCAGCCTATTTGTTTTTGGAAAATGCCTATGATTGGATCAAGATCTAGTGTTGTTCTCGATTCCTTTTTATTTTTTCGCCAAGCATCTTGGACACCGCGTCTTTATTACATGTCCGAGTTTGTTGAAGTTCAAGCATAGCGGAATAAAAAAATAGCCATTTTATGTATTCCTAACTGGCTTCGTATAGCGGGCGATAAACCTGTCCATACAATTTGTGCAAATTTTCACTCCTGGAATAGGAGTCGATAATCAATAACATCTTGTTAAAAAGCATGTATATGTTGGAGATCAACAGGGCAGGGTTTCCACTATATATTATAATATACGAGTATATAGCACGATATTTTAGTTAGTGAAGCAAAAAAAATTCACGTCAAATTATTTATTGGAGGGAATGAGACCAACTTGCACTGCAAAAAAAATAATGATGAGATTAAAAAAATTTTTAATTATGGGGGAATGGAGGCTGATGTGAAAATTAATATCTAATAATTTCCCAAATAAATTCAATTTTATATGTTGCGTATTCTCGATTTTTTCCTTTTTTTCATTAATTCTGCTCAATTTCCACATAAGACCTAAAATATGTAATTTTTAGAATTAAATTTCAATTTGTATTTTAAAATATGTGATATTTTCAATAACAAAATTACCTACTATGCCGTATTCATGACTCTCGACTATCTCAGCGTACATAAGCTAAGCAGCAAGTTGTCGTCATATATATCTCTCTCTTTCAGCGAAAGATAACTCTGATAGTTTAACCAGAATCTCCAAAAGACGAAGGAATAACTGGGCATCGTGACAGGCTAGCTTTACAGGATTATATCGGGATTCTTTATCATATCACCGTCGCCTTCGCACCCAAACGTAATAAAAAAATTCATGCCAAAAAGTATATTTAAAATGGAGATACCAAAGATATGAGCTTCTCCAGGGCAAAAAGATCTAGGCTAGGGAATAAAAAGTCCAGGCCAAAAAAGATCTAGGCTACGGAATGTTGGAAGTGCCCCTTTATACTTCATAACCTACCTTGGTTGGCTGAGCTCATGGTTTAACAGATGATCTGTAATGACTCAGGAAGGGGGGTGAAAATAAAAATTATATTATCATTCCATGATATATGTACATATATATTGGATTGTTCCGAAAGTAATTTTTTTTTGAAGCAGATGGAGTTGAAGCTGATGAAGACACAATAAAGGCATTAATAGATGCAAACTGGCGAATAACAACTCGTGAGATCGTTGAGATATTAAATTAAAATGATCCATTTTTGAAGCGTACATTACTGGGGATGAGAAATGGGTTATCTACAATAATGTTAAGCACAAAAGATCCTGGAGTAGATCAGATCACTTCGAAAGCCAATATTCATCAAAAACGGTTATGCTATCTGTTTGGTGGGATTCCAAAGGAATCGTTTATTTTGAGCTTCTATAGAGCAACACAACGATCAATTCTGAAGTGTACTGTCATCAATTAGACAAATTAAATGATTCGCTTAAAGAAAAAAGGCCAGAATTGGTAAATAGGAAAAGTATAGTGTTCCAACAGGATAATGCAAAACCACATACAAGTTTGAATGTTCGGCAAAAGCTTTTGGAGCTTGGATGGGATATACTACCACACCCAGCATATTCTCAAGATCTAGCACCTTTTGATTATTATTTGTTCCGGTCTCTACAAAATTTTTTAGGTGGTGAAACGTTTAATTCAAATAAGGAGGTCAAAAATCACTTGGATCAGTTTTTTTGCCAGCATGCTACTACCAGAAAGATGGCAAAAGGTGTTGGATTAGACTGGACAATATTTAATTGAATAAAATATTAATTCACTATAAGATCATTTAAAAAAAAAGAAATTACTTTCCGAAGAACCCAATATATATATTTTTTCCAATAATTGCTTTGTTGCTAAGTTTGTTACAATATTTGTTGTTACTTTAAATTAATTATACTTACGGTTTCTGTTTTTTTACATTGGTAGGAAAGAGTTAGCGCTGATAATAATGATAATAGTTATAATGATGCAAAATGTTCTTATTTTATTTGTATTTCTTTAAAAAAAAATACAATAAAAAATAAAACTAAATAAGAAAAATTGAGAAATTCAACGTTATCACTTTTCGGGATATATATATATATATATATATATATATATATATATATATATATATATATATATCATATATACCAATAAAATTTTTTTTTACCTGAGCAAATAATCATCCATACATAATTAACTTAAATTCTATTGTTTTTTTCCTTCTCTTACCTTGTCCACCCTCTTATAATTATGAATAATACAAAATTATAATTTATTTAATTTGAATTTGAACAGATTTCATTTAATAGTAAGTTGTTATTTATCTTTTTAGTAAAGTAAATTCGCTATTTTCATTATTGCTACTTTTTTATCGTATATGTATTGAAATAATTGATTTTTTACAGGCATATACAATTTTTTTGGTTTGTTTTATTCTAACATTTCTGCTTATATATACACCCATACGAAAAGATATTTACTGCTTTTTTTATATTTTTATTTTCTAACTTATTATTTTATATTTTAATTTTTTAATAGTAATAGGTATTTTTCACAATTTTTTTGTAATTACAATTCTATTGTTTTTTTTTCATATCATGTATTATAAAAATATGATTTTAAACTTATATTAAGTTCCCCTTCTCAATCACTGTCCTCTGCTCTTCTATTATTTTGCTCTTAGAGAAATTAATTTCATTTTATCATTAACTTTTTTCTTTATTTATATTGTTACGATACAACATAGTTTCGATAGATATAGTAAAAAATAAAAATAAAATGTTACACAGATTACGAGACATCCGCACAATACTTTATTTCTCTCCAATTAACTACTACACAAATTACGCAGTGTTTACATATTTTATTTATCTCCAATTAATTACTGCATAAATAGTAATTAATTGGAGATAAATAAAATATGTTAACACTGCGTAAGTGTTTACATATTTTATTTATCCACACAATACTTTATTTCGCTCCAATTAACTACTACACAAATTACGCAGCGTCTACAATACACCGCTTATAATTGCTGTTACTTTTCTACTCTTGTTCTTTCCCGAGTGATAAGCAAACTTGAATAATGGCAGTATGATTGAATCGTTCTACTATACATGTAGCGAAAAATTAAGAGTTGTTTCGGAAGTGAATAAGTTTTTATTAATTTAAGTAAATTTAAATAGAAATAAATTGATCACTTGGATAAAGCTTTAAAATAAATTTAATATATTAGGCAATGATGAAGGATATATACTGCAATGTACCCATAGAATACGAAGCAAGACTTCAGCGGTATCTTCATTTGATGCTAAATTATCACTAGTAGTATGGATGAATGTTTAAGTCAATATGTAGCTGTATCCACAATCGCACTTCTTTCTACGTGCGATCTTACTGCATAATAAAAGTACACCAAATACAGTATAATTCCACCTGAATAGCTCTTCGATTATGATGACCTTATGCGTTTGGTTGATTGTTTAGGTTACTTTAATCTTTCAACAGTACTACCAAGAAGATTGCAGTAAATTACTCTATGCATGATCTTCTCCGAGACTTTGGTGATTATAAGCTTACTGACAAAGATGTACTAAATTTATTAATATAGTCAACTGCAGACGTAAAATCATGCTCACTCTCACCCATCATCTTCCACCTAAAGCGTAAAGCTAAGTAAATCCTTACGTCTTAGATAAAAAACGGTAGCATAAGATAATCAACATTCTTACAAGTTCAGATCTTTCCTTTTAATTAAAAATATTATTAATAGTTTACAAAATGATTCCAACACCCAACCAACCAAAAACTTTCTTACCTCAGGGTGTACTTCTTCAGAATCAGTTTGGATTTTTAGATGCGTTTTTGCAGTGTCATCGTATAGTCAATTATATAGCGTGCTCGCTAAAGCGGAAGAAATACTGCTCAAATATATTTTTTAAACATTTCGCACACTTTCGACCCTGTACGGCATGCTGAATTACTTTAAAAGTTGCAGCAAGTCCTACTCTCTGGTTATTTTTACATCCGAAAATCCTATTCCCTAGACCGATATTTTCAGGTAGCTGAAAATATTGAGTATTCTGTTATATATGCCATTTTCATCGGTGTCCCTCAGGGAAGTATCCTAGCAACAATCCTTTATAATATGATATTCTTTATCACAGTGATATCTTTACCACAATATATGCTGATGATACAGCCTTCCATACACTGCATAAAGATCCTTCCATAGCCACCAATATTTCTTAGAAACCTAGTTCAAAAGGTGGAAATTGGAAGTAAATGAGCAAAAATCTGCTCATGTTACTTTCACATTCTGCCTGTCTCTTCACTGAGTTTTCTAAGTACTTTTTTAGTTTTACTTCGGGTTATATTTTTTTTGGGAAAATTTTGCCTCGTTAGCCTTTATTACACGTGCAAAAGCATTTATGTTTTTCGGAATTAGTTTTTCGAGTATATCCATCTATATTTGTGATAGACCGTCAACAATGACATTTAAATTTCTTTGTTTATAAACTATCTTGAAGTTATAGTCAAGTAAGTCTAATTTTATTTTAGTTGGTTTGAATGAGGGGTTTTTAGGGCTAAACCAACTTACGCGTGATTGGTAATATGTTACTATGATAAATCTTGTGTCATAAAGATATGGCCTAAAGTAATTTACTGAGTAGTTCCTTCTCAATAACTGGATTGTTTAATTCATATTTGTGTAACGTTCGACTTGCGTAGGCTATTGGATTATTTTTCCCAATTTCACCTTCTGCCAAAACTGCACGTAGGGCATAATCTAAGGCATCTGTAGTAATTACAAATAGTTTATCAAAGTTGGCGTACTACAGCAGAGGTGGACTTATTAATATGTTCAATGCCTTTCAGCATTCAATAGTCCAATTAAAGACTACATTCTTCTTTATTAGGGAGTTTGGAGGTTTTGCAATCTCAACAAATCATGAGATGAAACGTCTATAATAGTTACAGAATACCATGAATATTTTCATTTTATCAGCATTTTTTGGTATTGAATAATCTCTGAAGATGTCAAGTTGAAAGGTGTCAAGTTGTCCATGGGAGCTAAGAAGGCTCTTAAAGAAAAAAGAATGGAAAGATAAAGGAAAAAAATTGCTCAATACAAAAATAATTTAAAAAAATTTCTAGAAAAGGTAGAAAATAGGATATGTAGAGGAAGTTATAGAAATTAGGAAGGTTAAAATTTGTCGCCAAAATATAATCTAAAAAAATTTGTAAAATTTATCATAAGAAAAATTTTAAGAGTCCAAAAATAAAGGAAAAATAAAAGATGGGTGAAGCTGATCAGCGTCGTTGGTGGGAGAAACTTAGATGCTACTCCTCTCCCTGGCGTATCCCCAAATCCGCCCTATAGAACTCCATAGCAAAATAATTTAAGAGTGCCCCTAATGAAATTCGACGATTATATTTATCAACTCATACTACAACATAAGTTAGAATATAGGACCGGATACCTAGGTGAAAAAGTGGCCTTGAATAAAAAATATTAAATTAGTTATACTTCATTATAAATTTTTTTAATCCGATTAATACAAACGGTTTAAATCAATATTTATCACGGACTTCACTATTTATGTTCCGTTTATTTCTAAAAAGAATTCTATTAATTTTAAAGTTTCACTTCAAATCTTTTTCATTTTTCATTTCTGTATTAAAGGTAAGTTAAATACACAAAAATCCGATTATTTTTATTATCATGATAAGTAAATTACAAAATCAGTTTGTTTTCATTATCATGATAAATTATAAAAATCAGTAAAATTTTTATAGGTCAGGCAATTTCTGTCCCATTATTTAAGTTAATAATAATAACGGAGAAAAAAAATCTTTTGTTATTCGATTATATGGTCTATATCATATTGTCTCAAAAACATTTAATTATTTCTTTGTTAAATTTATCAATAAAGAAAGGAAAAAATAATAAAGGAAGAAAGAAAGGAAGACAAAAAGAAAGGAAAAGCATGCAATGGGTAGAAAAGGAAGAAAAGAAGAAAAGATAATCTAGTAATCTCCAATATTTTTCCCATTGTCAATCAGTCGTCGATGCCATTATTTGATATTAATTCTTTAACAATTAATTAATATTATTAAAAATTATTAATGTTGTTTAAAATAATTACTTAAAAATTATAACAATAATAATAATTAAGTAATTATTTTAAACAACATGTAACAAATAATTAAGTAATTATTTAAAATAATTAAGTAATTATTTTAAACAACATGTAACAATATTTTTACAAAAATACACGTAGATGAGAAAAAGAATGGTACAAAATGAAACATATTACATATAAAGCAAGATAATTAGTATTAGTAGGCATTTAGTTTCTTCAATTTTAATATAAATGAAAATATAAAATTATAAACATTTATTTTATTTTACATGATTTTATATTATAGATTTTAATATATAAAACTTGAATATCAGTTCAGATCCAAGTAAAAATTTAATTATTTAAAAAAAAAATGCCGAACAAAATATTAAAACATTTTCAAAATGAAATTTTCCTAATATATGCCAAATCTATATATCTCCAAATTTCAAATATTATTATTTTTATTTTATTTTAGTTTAATTAGATAATAAATCATGAAATTTCAATTTGAATTATTTTACTAATAATTTGAATTAACTTTTTCATATTTTTCTCTGCAGAAAATACCATCTCTTCTTATATATATTTTCCTTTTCAGAAAATACAATTTAACTTTTTTCATATTATTTTTACTATTATTAATTTTTAAACAATTATATATTTTAATAAAATATTATAAAATATTTTTTTTATAACTACATTTGCTAATTTTTCTTAGTTCTGTTCGATTTTTCAGGCTTGTCCCTTTAAAAAAAATTTCCCACACCATTTTTTAATCAAATATCAAAATATCTCATTCATTTGCTTAATCATTTACCTATTTATTATATTGTAATTTCGAAACTTTCCCTGCAATATTTTATATTTATAATTAATTTAAAATTTTTTTTATCAATTTGCTCTTTCAAATAGAAAATTTGTATTAAATATGTACCTACAAAGAATATAATCAGGATCGAGTTGAGATGATTTACTAGCTTGAACTAGAGTTGTAAAGATCTTTATAAAACGAGGCAAATTCTTATGAATTTCAAGCACCTATTAATACTGCAAGATGCCCAACACCAATTAATATATCTAAAAACTTTGCCTCGTTTTATAAAGATCTTTACAACTCTAGTTCAAGCTCATCTCTACAAACTCATGTAAACGATCAGGTCGACAGTTTTTTATCAAACTCCCCAACTCATATTACAAAATTCAGCACCGATAACAGTGCGAGCAATCCCAGCTCTCTAGATATGTTTATATCCGAAAACACACTCTATTCTATAATAAAATATTTAAATAATAAAAAGTCTGCTGGCATCGATAATATATCGAATTTTATGCTTAAAAAGATTCCGAAAAAGAGTCCCTTAGTTGCAATATTTAATCACTGCATCATTAATTTCTACTTCCCTAAAGCCTGGAAGATAGGCATAATCTTTAATATTTCGAAAACTCAAGGTAGAGCAGCCATCCAACAACATCGACCTATATCTCGATGTTGTTGGATGGCTGCTCTACCTTGAAAAGGTAAATGAATTTTACGAAAAGGTAAATGAATTTTGTAATGAAAATAAAATTATTCCCGACTTTCAATTCGGATTTCGGAAAAGGCACTCAACTTTGGATTCTGATTAAAAATACAGCTATTCCAGTATTCACGTATTCTGATTAAAAATACAGCTATTCCAGTCTCAAATCAACTAAAATATTTAGGCATCAACTTTAACTCAATGTTCAAATTTAACCCACATATTGAGTTAACTCTGAAAAAAGCCAAAAGGGGTATTCATACCTTTCTATTCCTACTTAGGCGTCGGAAGGGGCTTAGTATAAATACAAAATTACTATTCTATAAACAACTTATTCGGCCAATTATTGGCTATGCATTTCCAATCTATTTTAGTTTCTCGAAAACGTATGCCAATAAAGTCCATATATTCGAAAAGTCAATCATTAGGAAATGCCTTTCAAAATATCGTAAAATAGACGGCAAGCATTATTCTAACTCCTATATTTATCAGAAAAGTAATCTTACTCCTTTTATTTCATACATGGTTGGTCTAACCAAAAACTTTCTCCAGCATTTAATAGACCATACCAATCCACTCATTCAACAGTCAATAGAAAGTATTAAATCTCAAGCCACCCAACACAATGATTACCTTTATGCCTCACCAATCATTATATCTGATTTTGCTAAAGATAGTGATATTATGAACGTTCAGTTTTATAATTCCTTAACTCCCATTTCCATCGTGGTTAGCGGAAGCAACACAAAATTCCCAAAAATCCCAAACTCCTAATCCACTCTCCCTGAATATTCCTTTCCCTAATTTTTTTTAAGTCAATTAAATATATAGAATATAGTGTTTGAGCAAGCACATATAATTTTTAAGCCATAGTTGTAGCAATTCATGTACTTAGTCATTAAAAACTAATTTACTATATAAGCAAAGAATGTACAGAGCATGTGTCAGCTCTACGTTTTAAATACCATATAAATATGTACAAGTACTATGTAAATAATAAATGCTCTACTTAAATGACAAAAAAAGATGCCCAACATTCCACGAAGCTGCAACTCTAGTGATGGAAATCGAGGCGAATAGAGAAACAAATCAGATTTCATAAAACAGTAACAACAAAATAAATAAAAATAATTACGAAAAACGTATTAATTATGATATAATACTTATAAAAACAATACTGACAGAAATAATAATTATAATAAAAATAATATTTGTCTATTATATATTTGCGGTCATATGTCTGACCCTAACGTTTCATCCGTAACATTTTATTTGTAACTAATGTTGATAGAATTAAATAATAGTTGGCGATGTTAGTATTTTTCCAGTAATCTTTCTGTACAGAACTGTTCTTTGAACTGTAATGCGTTCAAAAAAATGTCAAACGGTGTAATCGAAATTATTGCCGTCGTATAAATTTCAGCAAAGACACGACGAATTAAATATACATATTTGAGATAGCTTGAATTTGTTTGTTAAGTGAATTTGTTTGTACGAGTATTTCTGTATTAAAGGTAAGTTAAATACACAAAAATCCGATTATTTTTATTATCATGATAAGTAAATTACAAAATCAGTTTGTTTTCATTATCATGATAAATTATAAAAATCAGTAAAATTTTTATAGGTCAGGCAATTTCTGTCTCATTATTTAAGTTAATAATAATAACGGAGAAAAAAAAATCTTTTGTTATTCGATTATATGGTCTCAAAAACATTTAATTATTTCTTTGTTAAATTTATCAATAAAGAAAGGAAAAAATAATAAAGGAAGAAAGAAAGGAAGACAAAAAGAAAGGAAAAGCATGCAATGGGTAGAAAAGGAAGAAAAGAAGAAAAGATAATCTAATAATCTCCAATATTTTTCCCATTGTCAATAAGTCGTCGATGCCATTATTTGATATTAATTCTTTAACAATTAATTAATATTATTAAAAATTATTAATGTTGTTTAAAATAATTACTTAAAAATTATAACAATAATTTTTTTTTTTATTTATTTAGATATTTACAACTACAACATAGTAATAAGCAAATTTTTGCAATAGTATAAATTAACTTGATAGGTTGTGGGGAGTAAACATCCATTGAAGTTCCTCCTGCTAGCGTGTGTTTCTGTCAGGCCTCAGTATTTAAGTAAATCACGCGACCAGTGACGCTTAAGTCTTCGTTGGGTATTAATAGGAAAGGAAGTGGAGGATAGTTCTTGAACAAGAGGATTATTATGATTGAGGACACGGGAACGGAACTTTTTAAAACGAGATACAGCCATGTCAAAAACAAATGGGACTTTAAGATCACGATGAATAACAGTATTGCGAACATAAAAGGGGGCATCGACAATTGAACGGAGTATTTTTGATTGAAGGGATTGGATTCGACGGGAATTAGAAGGCTTAGTAGATCCCCAGAGTTCTAGTCCGTATGTCCATATGGGTTTCAGTAAGGTATTGTATAACAGAACTTTGCTGTCTATAGTAAGTTTGGAACGTTTGTCTAGAAGTCGAAGTAGTTTTAGGTATCGTCTTTTAAGTTCTTGTCTTTTAAGTCTTGTATGTGGGTTCCATGTCAAGCGTTTGTCTAAGTACAGTCCTAGATACCGAGCTTCGGTGTGTTGAGGTATGGCACTGCCATTAAGGTATATGGGAGGGCATGTCTCACGACGGAGAGTAAAAGTTACCTGGATAGATTTTCGTTCATTGACTTTTATTCTCCACTTAGTAAACCAGTTCTGGAGGGTTTGGATTTGGATTTGGAGAGTTTCGGAAGCATGTTGGGGATTTTCGCTAGATGCAAGGCAGGCATCATCGGCGTATGTAGTAAAGAAGATATTAGGGCAAATTGGGATATCGGATGTGTAAATGTTGTAGAGGATGGGTCCAAGTATACTACCCTGAGGAACCCCAGCCAATATCGGAGAGATATTTGACAGTTCGTTGGATTCATTTACTTGGAAGTGTCGGTTGGAAAGGAATAATCTTAGGATTAGGAAATAGGTGGAAGGACGGAACCTCTTGAGTTTCCAGAGTAGACCCGGGTGCCAAACTCTATCAAAAGCTTGACTTATATCAAGAAACACACCGGGACAGTACTCTTTTCTTTCTAAAGAGGATGCAATGAAATCGACAACACGATGACACTGCTGGGTAGTGGAGTGTTCGGCGCGGAAACCAAATTGGTGATTAGGAATTAAATTTCAAGATTCAAGTAGAGGATATAAGCGGCGAAGGAGGATTTTTTCAAAGATTTTTGAGGGAAGTGGAAGGAGACTTATTGGCCTCAAGGAAGTGGGCCGGTTTAATGGTTTGCTGGGCTTAGGGATCATTTTAATGATTGCAAATTTCCAGAGGATTGGGAAATGTGTTGTTCTAAGGATGGAGTTATATATTGTCGCAAGGAAAACTATTGCTCTTTTAGGGAGTTGTTGGAGTATATTGGAGGTAATCAGATCATAGCCAGGAGCTTTATTTTTGGGAAGGAGCTTGATTATATTGGCAACTTCGGAAGGAGTGATTGCCTTAGGGGAAAGACTCATGGGTAAAGGAATGGATAGTTCCGTCTCGATTGTAGTGCAATGAGTCCTGTCTAATATGTCTTCATGTGGAGTAAATGTTTGTGCAAGGTGTTCAGCAAAAGCGTCTGCTTTATGTTTGTCCGTTTTGGCCCAGGTTCCGTCAGTTTTTCGTAAAGGGTGCTTTGTTTTTCTATAAGATAGTATTTGTCTTGTAGCAGTCCACAAAGTTCTGTTTTTCGTTAGGGTTGAAGTATAGTTTCTAAAACGTTCTGTATTGTATTAAGTGATTTCGTCATGTAGTTCTTTTTGCAGTTTGTTCAGTTTGGTTTTGTCGCTGGGCATTCTTGTGTGTTGCCAATGAGATCTTGCTTTTCGTTTTTCTGCAATAAGACGCCTAATTGTTAATGGTTGAATTGTTAGGTTTTGTGTAGGTTTCGAGTTTTTACTTTTTTGCGAAAAGTCTGTAGCATTTTGTAGTAAACATGTAAACTTGTGTACCGTGTCATCTAGTTCTTGTACTGTTTTTAAGCTTTGTAACAATAATTTTTAAGTAATTATTTTAAACAACATGTAACAATATTTTTACAAAAATACACGTAGATGAGAAAAAGAATGGTACAAAATGAAACATATTACATATAAAGCAAGATAATTAGTATTAGTAGGCATTTAGTTTCTTTAATTTTAATATAAATGAAAATATAAAATTATAAGCATTTATTTTATTTTACATGATTTTATATTATAGATTTTAATATATAAAACTTGAATATCAGTTCAGATCCAATTAAAAATTTAATTATTTAAATAGAAAATGCCGAACAAAATATTAAAACATTTTCAAAATGAAATTTTCCTAATATATGCCAAATCTATATATCTCCAAATTTCAAATATTATTATTTTTATTTTATTTTAGTTTAATCATGAAATTTCAATTTGAATTATTTTACTAATAATTTGAATTAACTTTTTCATATTTTTCTCTGCAGAAAATACCATCTCTTCTTATATATATTTTCCTTTTCAGAAAATACAATTTAACTTTTTTCGTATTATTTTTACTATTATTAATTTTTAAACAATTATATATTTTAATAAAATATTATAAAATATTTTTTTATAACTACATTTGCTAATTTTTCTTAGTTCTGTTCGATTTTTCAGGCTTGTCCCTTTAAAAAAAATTTCCCACACCATTTTTTAATGAAATATCAAAATATCTCATTCATTTTCTTAATCATTTACCTATTTATTATATTGTAATTTCGAAACTTTCCCTGCAATATTTTATATTTATAATTAATTAAAATTTTTTTTTTAATTTGCTCTTTCAAATAGAAAATTCTTATTAAATATGTAGTTATAAAGAATATAATCAGGATCGAGTTGAGATGATTTACTAGCTTGAACTAGAGTTGTAAGGATCTTTATAAAACGAGGCAAATTCTTATGAATTTCAAGCACCTATTAATACTGCAAGATGCCTAACACCAATTAATATATCTAAAAACTTTGCGTCGTTTTATAAAGATCTTTACAACTCTAGTTCAAGCTCATCTCTACAAACTCATGTAAACGATCAGGTCGACAGTTTTTTATCAAACTCCTCAACTCATATTACAAAATTCAGCACCGATAACAGTGAAAGCAATCCCAGCTCTCTAGATATGTTTATATCCGAAAACACACTCTATTCTATAATAAAATCTTTAAATAATAAAAAGTCTGCTGGCATCGATAATATATCGAATTTTATGCTTAAAAAGATTCCGAAAAAGAGTTTGAGTCCCTTAGTTGCAATATTTAATCACTGCATCATTAATTTCTACTTCCCTAAAGCCTGGAAGATAGGCATAATCTTTAATATTTCGAAAACTCAAGGTAGAGCAGCCATCCAACAACATCGACCTATATCTCGATGTTGTTGGATGGCTGCTCTACCTTGAAAAGGTAAATGAATTTTACGAAAAGGTAAATGAATTTTGTAATGAAAATAAAATTATTCCCGACTTTCAATTCGGATTTCGGAAAAGGCACTCAACTTTGGATTCTGATTAAAAATACAGCTATTCCAGTCTCAAATCAACTAAAATATTTAGGCATCAACTTTAACTCAATGTTCAAATTTAACCCACATATTGAGTTAACTCTGAAAAAAGCCAAAAGGGGTATTCATACCTTTCTATTCCTACTTAGGCGTCGGAAGGGGCTTAGTATAAATACAAAATTACTATTCTATAAACAACTTATTCGGCCAATTATTGGCTATGCATTTCCAATCTATTTTAGTTTCTCGAAAACGTATGCCAATAAAGTCCATATATTCGAAAAGTCAATCATTAGGAAATGCCTTTCAAAATATCGTAAAATAGACGGCAAGCATTATTCTAACTCCTATATATATCAGAAAAGTAATCTTACTCCTTTTATTTCATACATGGTTGGTCTAACCAAAAACTTTCTCCAGCATTTAATAGACCATAATAATCCACTCATTCAACAGTCAATAGAAAGTATTAAATCTCAAGCCACCCAACACAATGATTACCTTTATGCCTCACTAGTCATTATATCTGATTTTGCTAAAGATAGTGATATTATGAACGTTCAGTTTTATAATTTCTTAACTCCCATTTCCATTGTGGTTAGCGGAAGCAACACAAAATTCCCAAAAATCCCAAACTTCTAATCCACTCTCCCTGAATATTCCTTTCCCTAATTTTTTTTAAGTCAATTAAATATATAGAATATAGTGTTTGAGCAAGCACATATAATTTTTAAGCCATAGTTCTAGCAATTCATGTACTTAGTCATTAAAAATGAATTTACTATATAAGCAAAAAATGTACAGAGCATGTGTCAGCTCTACGTTTTAAATACCATATAAATATGTACAAGTACTATGTAAATAATAAATGCTCTACTTAAATGACAAAAAAAGATGCCCAACATTCCACGAAGCTGCAACTCTAGTGATGGAAATCGAGGCGAATAGAGAAACAAATCAGATTTCATAAAACAGTAACAACAAAATAAATAAAAATAATTACGAAAAACGTATTAATTATGATATAATACTTATAAAAACAATACTGACAGAAATAATAATTATAATAAAAATAATATTTGTCTATTATATATTTGCGGTCATATGTCTGACCCTAACGTTTCATCCGTAACATTTTATTTGTAACTAATGTTGATAGAATTAAATAATAGTTGGCGATGTTAGTATTTTTTCAGTAATCTTTCTGTACAGAACTGTTGTTTGAACTGTAATGCGTTCAAAAAAATGTCAAACGGTGTAATCGAAATTATTGCCGTCGTATAAATTTCAGCGAAGACACGACGAATTAAATATACATATTTGAGATAGCTTGAATTTTTTTGTTAAGTGAATTTGTTTGTACGAGTATGTCAAATTATTTGAATGAAAAATTAAATTGAAATGAAAAGAATTTAATTATACTTTCCACAGAATGGATGAAGAGCGTAAGTTGCGGATGAATCGTAAGCGATACTAATGGTGGGTGGCTCGCCAAAGTGAAAGCAATTTGCATTATTTAGTACCATCGTTTTCGACGGGCTATTGCTAGTAATTATAATAATTATAGAAGCACTAGCAATAATATTAGGCGTTTTCCTTTGGACCAATTTTGCTACTACGCGGTAGATGACCAAAGGAAAGCCAAATTCTAAACTCTAGTAGAAACGTAACCTCAAAACAGTCAAAAACAATACTGAGTTTACTCACACATAAACAATAAAAACTGAGTTTATTCACACATAAACAATACTGATAAAAATATGACTTTTCAACATAACCAACGAACCCGCAAAAGTATATATTTACACTTTAGCAACTAGAATCCACCTAACGTAAATTGTATGCGTAACTCCCCGTTCGATGTGGTCATTTGTTCGAGGTAGAGTAGATGATGACAGCTACAACTACCGCGTAGTAGCAAAATTGGTCCAAAGGAAAACGCCTATTATTAACAACTATAATAATTATCATACTAACAATAATAACAATCAAAGAACCAGAATGTACAGAAATAATAATAATACTCAAGGAAACAATATGTGCTATGCTAAAAACTGAAATAATAGACACAATAGCCGTATTCCATTGGGCAAATTTTGCTTGTAGGTGCCCAATGGAACGCAAAATTTACTGACAAAAGTAAAATATAAACCTCAAAATAGTCAACAACAACACTGAGTTTATTCACACATAAATAATAAAAACTGTGTTTATTCACACATACACAATACTGACAAAAATATGACTCTTCAACATAACAAACGAACCCGATAAGCTATGTATTTTCATTTTGGGAACAAAAATACCCTACCGTAAATTGTATGCATAACTACTCATGCGAACTACTCATTTGTACGAGCAAGAGTAGCTGCGAGTAGCTAGAAGTACTTGTGAGTAGCAAAATTTTCCCAATGGCATACAGCTAATAATTTCATCTCTAATAACATTAATAATTTTCATAGTAGAAATAGACATTTAAACTAAGAATGAAATAATAGCACCCGGGAAAATCTAATATATTTTTAGAAATAATAATAATTTAAGAACTTATAAGTATGTAAACTTAATATACATCCATAATAATTTAACATTTTTAGTAGAAACAGTTACAGATGTATCAATATGTAAACGTAATATTATTTACAATCACTTGATAAGCTATAATAAAGCTAATACCATTCGGGCATAACGAAACAAAATATCTACACAAAGGGCTCAGCGTATATTAAATTTAAATATGAAATGTGAAATGCGAACAAAAAGAATGACATAAAAATAGTTTAGATGGGTAATTTTAAACAATCTAACAGAATGAAAAAACTAATAAACAAGCTAAACTTAGGGAATTCAGATGCACAAATGGACATGAGGAGTTTATATATAAGATACTAAGATGGGTTTCATCTGGAAGATACACTATTGTCCACGAATACCTTTTACACCCAACATATACCGTGTACCGATAATAACTTGGTACACATTAAGCACTATAGATTGCCCATATAATTATTTTCTCCTTGTCATTTCAAAGGAAAATACAAGGCAGGAGAGAAAGTGAAAATTACCTGTCAATTAGAGACAATTAGATAAGAGAATAGATAATGATAAATTCCCATTGATGACGTTCTAGATAAACTACGCGGGGCGAAATACTCCTCCACTCTCGATATGACAAATTCCTTGCACCAGATTATGGTTGAAAAAATTTCACTCACTATATTCTCGACCGATATAGAGTATTACCAATTCAAAAGGATACACTTTGGTCTAAAAATGTTCATTAATTGTTTTTAACAAATGCTATCAATAGCAAAATATTCGTTACATTCTGTAATTACTATAGACTTTTTGTATCATGATATGCGGATATAGAACAGCCACTGAATCAACTTTTATTTATTATAACTGATAAAGTTGCTAAGCTACCTCAGGTAGCAAAAGATTGAATATATATGAGCTAAACAAGCCAATTATCGATTCGAAATAATAACCGATCATCACCTACTAGTAAGTTTATTTAGCCACAAAAATTTCTCATTTCAGCTGACTGAGAAATAATGAATACAAATACAACTGCATTTGTATTCATTTATTCATTTTAAATTCTTTAATGGATAAAAGATATAAGGCAATTAGAAAAGCCCGTTCCAAAAAATATTAATATACTTACCCATGAAAAAAAAACCTCGTATAGAATAATATAAACAGAATGGTAAAAAGATATATTGCCAGTTGCTAGAACTGTTCAGACAAAAAATAAAAGAATTGAGTCTGACATATAATGACATTGTATTCGAGTATTTGAGTGTCACTAAATTTAAAAAGATATATTGCCGGTTACTAGATCTGTTCATAAAATAAGGTGATTAGACATATAAAAGAGTCGTTGGTTATAATTGAAACTCCAAACAGTAGCTTCGACACAATGTCAAAAGATAATGTGGGACCATTGAGACTTTCTTAAATATATAGATATATCCTAACTATTCAATGAGAACTCACAATATATTTTGAAACTAAAGAGGCTTATACAATAGCAAAAACCATATCATAGAAGTACATATTAAAGTACGGATGTTTCAGAAAATTTAAAACACAGAAGAGTACAGAATTCAATAGTTTATTATTTAGTAATTTATGTTTTTTTTTTTTTTTTTGTTATTTGACAGGTTTCATTTCTACATTATACATTATACACATAGTCATGAGACACAGTCGCTCCTATGGAGCATATAGCGGCACAGAGAATACACGTCTCTAATTGGTGGTAGAAGGCTTCTTTATTGGCGTCATCCTCTACTTCAGTTGGGGCATAGCATTGCACGATGGTGATGTTTCGGAACTTCGAGTGGAACCTGGCTGTCAGAAGGCGGTCGGAGACCGGTTTGTAGCCCATGAGAGATCTCTTTGCGTTGGCTGATAGGATTAATCCGACTCCACAGTGGTGTCCACTGTCGTTGCCGCTGTAGATGAAGTGTTCACCCGTCTGCGTTGCGAGGATTCCTTGATGTTTCCACCTTGTTTCGGAGATTCCCAGTATGTCGAGATTGTAGCGTCGCATTTCGGAAGTAGCTTGCGCCAGACGAGAAGTTTGGGAGAGAGTCCGCACGTTCCAGGTACCCATTCGAGTTGTTCGGTGAAAGCCAAATGTCGTTTTGCCTGAGGTATTGTCCGGATGATTACTCTTGTGCTGTTTCATGATAAGATGTTTTTTATGGCTTGCGGCTTATCAGGCCAGCGAAGCAACCCCCAGTGACGTTGGGGGACCCTACGGACTACATATGTAAGGCTTGTAGTCGGCCTCTCACCCCGGCACCAATGCCGTGATGGCGGCAGCGGGAATCGAACCCGCTACCTACCTGCGACACGCGGTTTTCCAAGTGGTCACCCATCCGAGTACTAACCACGCCCAGTCCTGCTTAACTTCGGTGATCTGACGAGAACCGGTGGATCCAGGATGGCACGGTCGCAGATAGTAATTTATGTAAGATACTGAAAATCAAATGCGCAATATCAATATTGTTCCATCATGAAACCTTAGGTTCTATAGAAAGAGATTACAAAACACTAAATGAATTAGTGCATACTATATTACGTTTTCACATACAACACCACTCCCTATACTGAAACAAAGTATACCTCTTTTGAATTAGTATTTGGGAAAATAACATAATCTTTTCAGTGACACCAACAGTACTACAGAATACAGATGACTATGTCAAAGAATTACAAATTAAGCTAAAGAGATCATTAGAGGTAGTGAGGAAACAACTTATTCAGGGGAAATATATTTAAAAAGAATATAAAAATGGTTAAAAGTTGGTGATATAGTATATCTTAAATGCGGTAACCATAAGAAAAGCGAGAGTCCATATGAAGGCGCCAATAAGTCACAACAATAATAAATTAATAAAATAAACATCCCAATTAATGAATTTTTTAAAAATAAATGAAATAAATATGATCAATACATATTATTAAATAAAATATTAAGAACAAGTTTTTAAAAAAATAAAAGTAAATTAAATAAAATAGACTATCATTAAAATAAAAATAATCATAATATTAAAATTAAGAACCTATAATTTAAAAATATTTAAAGTAAGCGAAAAGAAATAATTTTTTTAAAAATATTAAAAGTAAATAAAATAAAATAGATTATTTAAACAAAGAATAATCATAATATTGAAATTACGAACCTATAATATTTTAATATTATGTATAAATGAAAGTAAAATAAAATAGATTATGAATAATAAATGTGATATTAAAAATTATGCGCTTGTAAGGTTAAGAACAATATTATAAATAAATAAAAATAAACTTATAATATATAATACCTCTACAACAAAACATAATATAATACAAAATAATAAAACCAAAGTAGATTGCAAACAAACATATCATCGTACAAATAGATGTAATGCTATCGGCAAGTAGAGAAATGCACCGTCATTGTTAACTGTAATCTAATGTCGAAAATAATTTTGTTTTTCTAGATTCAAACAAAATTGATTTCTTTTTTGTATCGGTAAGTTGTAGTAAAGTCTCGCTCATTCCAACATGTTACTGTTAAGAACATAAACATAAATTTTTACTATTAATGACAGCAAGATTTTTACTATTATGAATGAGTTATTACTACTTTAAATCTGAATAACTTCAAGAGGGCAGTTCTTATATTTATTTTTATATGGCATGAGTGCACAAGTGCTATGTAAAATGGATAACAAGTCAATTCATTCAGTCTGATTTTACTCAGACTAGGGGTTTCTAATTTCATGTGAGATACGATAAACAGTATCTTTTTCATGTTAATCTTGATAAAGAATTTTTGTACACCATTTCAAATGTTTGTTATCTTTGTCTCTCACAACTCTTAGTAATTTCAGTTTCTCATAATTTACTTGCTATAGTCCACCCCAGTGCATAAGTACATCGCGAGGAGTGTGTTGTTCAGAAAAATGCAATAGAATACACCTGTGCAGGAATTTCGTGGTTGCGAAGTGGATGTGAACCGAATAGAGAACCATCTAAAGTTTTTAAGGATAGCGAAAGAACATTGATGAACAATTGCTGTAATGAGTTATCGTTGTACTTTTCGATCCATTTGGACAGATATACAACATTGCGGTTATCGGCCATCAACGACTGGGACCACGCCTGCTCATTCCCTAAAGCCGTCGGCGCCGATTTCTCCACTTCAAAGTCCATAAGATCATCCTCCGTAGAGGGTGGATTCTCTACTGGAATGATATTTCCTTTCTTTTTATCCATTCCGAAGGATCTTTAATAAAATAAAACGGATCACATTTAACTTTTTAAGATTAAATTCAATGAAAATGAATATGTAGATATAAATAAATAAATATATAATTAAATAAAAATTAAATATTGGTAAATGAATTATTCAACCGAAATTTAAACAAAGAAATGTCTGCTTATGCACAAACACACAAAAACAACTGGTAAGAAATATTAAATAAATAATTTTAATAAAATGAGTAAGAAAATAAATAATAAATAAATAAATAAATAAAATTCAGTATAAGCAAATGAATTTATTCATTGTAAAGGGTTAGTACAGAAATTAAAACAAACAAATGACTGTTTATGCAGTCACTACCACCAAAACAATCGGTTAGAAACACGCAAGATAAAACTTCTCTTTGTTCTATCACTAGAAATTATACACAATATCGTTTCCCTTTCGATTCTATTTTTATTATTAATTAATGATTTAATTATATTTCCTATTATTGAGTGTTAACCAAGATATTATTTGAGCGGAAGTGAACCAAATAAGCATATTAAAGATTTTCTGAGAAGATAAGGCCAGTTCTCCGATTAGAGTCGTTGCAAATGTAATGATACCGTAGAAGTGACATTTTATGCTTCAGAATGACTCTGAATGAACTGATAAAGGTTTTATATTTGTGGTATTTAAAGTGCGAAAGTAGTAAGAAGTGTTTACAAATATCATGAGTTGGATATACTTCAAATTATTTTTATTTGCTATTATTTCCAGGTGATATATTTTAAAATAAACTTCAGTTAGATTATGTTGCACCTTCCAATTCCCTAGAATGTGTTGCATGTAGTTAGGCCGCTGTTCTATGATAGTCCGATCCTGTTGACGGTTCGCCGTAGCTGCGTTGCATAATTACCGCAGTGCAATGAGCATCATATGCACACTTTAAAATGAAAATGAAAGTATGTAACCTGCCGATCTTTAAGAGAGAATTATTTTATAAATTCATAAATTTACTTACCTCAGTGATTAGATTAGGTCTGACTGTTATATAAAGTTTAGTCTGTTGAGATTTGATCAATTGACAGCTGACCCGACCTAACCCAACCCAACGACATCTATCCTTACCTTATACTAATCTTTTGTTTTATATAGAGTCAAAGTTGGTAATATGCTTTCTATTGTATTTTTACTGACCTAAGCTGGCAGGCGATAAGTTTTTATTTGATAACTTTATGTGACAGCAAAAATAAATATAAAAAGAAAAGAAATTGAATGGCGACAAGAAAACGTGCTCCAAAATTTGTAATCAACGAAAGTATAAAATATTGAGCAACAATCTCTCGATTGTTACGAAAGATTCCATAAATTGAATATTTTGTCAACTTTGGACTCGACTTTTCTCAATCCAAAAACCCAAACCCACTGAAATTAACAACAGGTTATGGGCCCAGGACGGCTGTAAAAGGTTTTTTTTTCAAAAGTAAGGAAAGGAAATTGTCGGGCAAGTCGAGAAAGCAGTCCAAGACGTCAGAACCGGCAAGGACAACATAACCTACAAATCAGCGACATTGGAGCAGCCATCGCACAGCAAGTCAACATTGAGCAACGAACACGCAAGTCGCTTTAAGTCAGAAAAATCGCCACGAAAGTTTATAAATTCATTTTGTTTATTTAAAAATCGTCAGAAGTCAGTCAAATTATCAAAATTAAAAGCAAAATGGATACTGTAAAGTCTCAATTGGAAATGTTAAGTGAAGATAGTCAATTTTATTTCATGGCGATTTAAATTAAACCTAGCACTTAAGAACAAAGATCTGTATTATATGATAACGGGTGCAAAACCCAGACCAGCAGGTGCTGCGTCAATTGATACAGTCGCCACTTGGTTAAAGAAAGATATTGGGCTCAAACTTTGATAGGTTTGAATGTAAACAGTAAGATTGCAAACAAAATTGCAAATTATAAAACTGCCAAAGATATGATGGACAAATTGGCTAGTTTATATGGTACAAAGACTGATGTTACCCTGGAAACGTCCCGAATCAAATTCTTTACCTATGAGTATGATGAAAACAAATCAGCTGTTGAGACCTATATGGAGATTTTGAATTTCGCGGAAGAAGTGTCAACTGAAAATGATCCTGTGAGGGAAAGTTGGATCATGACGAGGATCATGAGTGTGCTGCCACCAAAACTGGCTTATTTCAGGACATCCTGGGACAACGTGACCGGAGCAGCAAAGAACGTGGAAACTCTTATGGAACGCTTGAGACTCGAGGACGAGCGACTTAAAGAAACGACGACAAATGCAGAGCCGCAGCACCAACAACGCTCTCATGGCCAGACGCAGGAAACAAGAACAGCAAGCAAGAAAAATCACAGTTCGCATGCTACAAATGTGGGAAGAAGGGTCACGTGCTGAAGGAGTGCAGGGGAAAACCGTGTGATGAATACAATGCCTATTGCAAGAAAAAGTATTCGTGTAACATCTGTAAGAAGAAAGGACACTTCGCAAAAGACTGTGAATCTCGAGAAGAACCGAATAAGTCAACAAACGGGAAACAAAATAGGAAGGCATTTTTGACCATGGCACTCTCGACGGTGGACAACGACATCTCCAAGGACAGGGCCACTTCATGGTATCAAGACGGTGGAGCCAGCCAACACATGACGTCTCATCGAGAGTGGTTTGTTCAACTTATTGAGTTGGACGAGCCCATTCCAATTGTGATTGGAGACTCAACCAGGCTGGATGGCGTTGCAGTCGGGAACATCGAGATGGAGGCATTTGATGGTCAAAAGTGGTATCCTGTGGTATTGGAGGATGTCATTTACGTGCCAAATCTCAACTTTAATCTTTTCTCAGTGAGTCAGATGTTAGACAAGGGACATGTACAGAGGGCAAACGGAAACGAGTCAACGTTTTACAGTCTCGATGGCAGAGAAATTGTGGCAATGGCAAAACGCAAAGGAAATCTCTACAAAATGATGCTCAGGAGAGAAGAGACAAGTTTGATGGCCGTGTCGATCAAAGTCTGGCACGAGCGACTCGACCATCAGAATGTCAAGTACGTGAGGGATATACTGAAGAGGAAAGGAATAAAATACATTGATGACTGGAATGACAATGTATGCACAGCGTGCTCGTATGGCAAGTTACAAAGATCCTCGCACCCAAACAACCCCAATACAGCCCAGCAGCCGTTGGCTCTCGTACACGTCGACACCGGCGAGATGAATATCCCGTCATTGGGAGGAGCAAAGTACTGGCTCATGTTCAAGCACGATGTCACTCACTACCGAACCTGTTACTTTATGAAGACGAAAATTGAAGCACCAGAGAAGATCGAATGTTATCTGAGACTTGTTGAAAACCAGCTAGTGAGGAGAGTGAAAAGTCTGAGGTCTGACAACGGTACCGAACTGAAGAATGCAAAAACAAAACAGATGATGGACACGTTAGGAATTTTACACACCTTTACGAATGTACACACGCCAGAGCAGAACGGCAGGATCGAGAGAGAAATGAGAACGATTGTAGAGGCAGCCAGAACAACGTACCAGGGAAAAGCCCAGCAGAACTTTGGTTCGGAAGGAAAATGAAGATTGAGAAGCTGCGACCTTTTGGATGCGAATGTTACGTGCTGACACAAAAACATAAAATAGGCAATATGGATAGAAAATCAGAAAAGGGAATTCTGGTTGGCTATGATATTGATTCACCCTGCTATCGGGTTTATCTGAAAGAGAAAAGAGAAATTATCAGCTCAGACAATGTGATTTTCGACAAGGAAAAGATGGGAATGAGGCAAGGAACTGAACTTGAGACACTGGCACCAGAGGACACACCTGAGAAGCATGAGGAAAGCAGCAGCGAGACAGACGAAGAAGATGGGAACTGGGGAACTGGAGAAAGTGCTGAGGAGGCAAGTGACAAAGAGAGGGAGACACCAGCGCCAGAAGAAGAGTCAGGAAGGAGAGTTTTGCGAGATCTCTCGGAGATACTCTGCAACCACCACCAAGACTGAGAGACTGTATGCTTGACTCACGCCGTGGAGGAAAGAGTGCAAAAGTAGCCATGATTGGTGAAACGGGCGACAACCCGGTGAGTGAGGCACTCACAGATGAGAAGTGAAGACGAGCCATGCAGGAGGAGTATGATTCGCTGATGGAGATGAAAACTTGGAAGTTGGTGGACTGTCCAGAAAGAGCAAAACCAATCACCTGTCGCTGGGTACTTCGAGAGAAGGCGGACGGTAGATGCAGGGCCAGACTAGTGGCAAGGGGCTTTGAACAGAAGGAGGGAGTGGACTACACGGAAACTTTCAGCCCAGTAGCCCGCGATGCATCCATTCGCCTACTCCTAAGTCACGCAGCGTCAGAGAACATGAAGTTGGTATCGTTCGATGTGAAAACGGCTTTCTTGTATGGGAACCTAGAGCAAGACATTTATATGCACCAGCCTGAGGGTTTTGACGACGGAACCAGGAAAGTCTGCAAGCTGAACAGGAGTCTCTACGGACTTAAACAAGCTCCGAGGATGTGGAACGAGAGGGTCACCACTCACTTTGAGAAGAAGATAGGCTTGATCAACACAGATGACGACCCGTGTATATACTATAACAAGGACGGGAGCATTATGCTTTCACTCTTCGTGGATGATGGATTGGTAGTCGGCAAAGATGAAGAAGAAATATACAAACTTTTAGAGGATATAAGCAAGGAATTCGAGATAACCTTCAGCAAGAAAGTACAAGACAAGTTAACGTATTTGGGGATGGAAATCAAGATCGACCAGGACGGTATCTTCGTGAGTCAGGCTCGCTACACGGAGAAGATCTTGAGAAAGATGAAACTCGGACAGTTCAATCCAGCATCCATACCCACTGAGCCTGGAATGATCAACCATAAGACGGACTTCAAGAACGACGAGGCACTCCCAGCGAACAACAACTATCGCGAGGCGATAGGAAGCTTATTGTACTTAGCTACAATAACCAGAAGACATAAGCTTCGCCGTGAACTACCTCAGTTGATTCTGCAACAAGCCCATGAAGAGCCATCAGTCGATGGTGGAACGTGTTTTCCAGTACCTGAGAGGGACGACGACAGCCGGAATTCATTTTGGAGGAGACAAGACACTCGTGGCCTACACTGATTCAGACTTTGGAGGAGACTCTGAGACAGGACAGTCAACGAGTGGAGTGTTAGTAATGAGAGGAGGGCCAGTGATCTGGTATTCACAAAAGCAGCATCTGGTAGCGACTTCAACCGCCGAAGCTGAGTACCGAGCAGCAGTATCAGTGATTGACGATGTGTGCTGAATCAAACGAATCGCACTGGAACTTGGCATTCTAGAAGCTGAGCAGCCGATCACTCTGTACGTCGACAACATGTCAGCCATACACATGCTACAGAATGCACACGAAGGAAAGACGAGCAGGGGAAAGAAGCACATCGAAATACCACGAAAGTACATCCAGCAACACATCGGTAACACTGTGGCACTGCAACATGTCGAGAGCAGCAAGCAGATCGCAGACATCCTGACGAAGCCACTCAACGGGAGAATTTTGAGACGCTCCGCTGTAAATTGATCAAGGAGGAGTGTTGAGATTTGGTTAATTGCTTTTGGCTTACGATTTCGTAGAGCATTTTTGTCACTCGCGTAACACTGGATGGCTGGTGTCCTGGAGCCAAGTGATCCACGAATATGTTCGATTGGATAATATTCCATTTTGAGAATTTTGTTTTATAATTTTCCACTTTGTTAATTATACCAGCCTTGATTGGTTAATAGGAGGAAAATCTTCTTCACTATTTCGGTGTGTACGTATGACCCCATGCTACCCTTCAACATGATAATTTCGAAGATAGTTTTTTGGTGCTTTAGCGTCTCTGGCCTTTCTATTATTGCTGGTTATTTTGTAACTAGGTGCTCTAACTAGCATCTTCATCTTCTTAAGGAAGGCGTTAATATTCAAACTTTGATAGATGTCGGAGGTACATCGATTTTTTCCACCACAGAGGTGTATGGACTCTTGGTCCTACTCGAAGTAAGTGGCAGATTTGGCAAAATGCATCTATCGAATAGACCAAAGCGATTTTGGCACTCAATTAGTGCACAACCTACTGTAATCGCTTGCCTCTTCAACGTTTTCAACTTCTTAAGCAGCTTATTCTTTAAATTCGGTAGCAGGAACTTCTTCGAATTATTTTACAGGTTAAAGTGAACCCCAAACTTTCTAAAAATGCCGTTATAGGTGTACTCATTTTTTTTTATAGGCAAGAAGCTTGCCAAATATTTTTACATCTACATTCGGGTTAATCATTTTATCATCTGAGTAAACTAAGATAATATCTTTACAATATTTATCTTACGACGAGGTAATCTCTCTGGTCTGCCTGAATACCAGACTTTTTATCTTACGATAATGTAATCAAATCGAATAACATTCATGATCGACCTGATCTAACCATCCGCACATAGTTTCAACAGCCCAGCGTATTCAGTTATAATTCTTATAATAATGGTGTTTCCACACTCGTTCCACCTTATCTTATAATTTTTTAACCAGCATTTAATTTTTGATTTTTGACTTTCTTCATCGATTTCAGCAGAAAGCTGAATAGCAGACGCTCAATGCATTAACAAACACTCTTTTTTCTGAATTCATATTTAAATTAACATATGTAATTGAATAATTTGAAATATGCATTAAATAATTTAATAATTACTAAAACATTTAGTAAGTATTTACAATATATAATATTCTTTTATTAAAACAAAACTCGATTTCATTCAAACTTTTTAATTCACAATGTGTTTTCGCCTCAATGGTTCAGAATTATATATTTCTTTACCAAATTAAATGCAAAACCAGGTTGTTGACAATTAGTTTGAGCGAGGTTGATCGCATGTTCTTGATGTTATGTTAACATCGTGTAAAAAAGCCACAATTGGTTTGGCGCACATTTTTAAAATAATAGTCGTAGTTATTTAAACAGAAAAAATTTAGAATTATAAAATAAATATAACAACTTTTATATTGCTGTGAATTTTTTTCTTTGTATATAAAACTCTATATTTAAAAACATGAAACAGAAGCTCTACCGTATTTACTCTGTTGTCAAAATTCTGAAAATATACCAAAAAGTCTGAAAAATTAAAAAGCAATCAGACGATCATTTTAAAGTCATATTTATTAAAATTAATTTGATAGGTCATTAAAATTATTCCTATTAAAATTAATTTGCTATTTATATTCAATGCTGCAAAATATATTTTAAGTTTAAAAACGAATTTTAATAAAAAATGATTTAATGATAGGTAACCATGCCGTATAATTTAAATATATTGTATAATTCATTTTCACTGTCAATTTATGCCTGGGTAATTGCAAAAGCGGCGAAAAATCGTACTTCTTGCACACGTTTGCGTAGTATTTTTTGTGTACATATGACACCCACTGACATTTAGTTTTGGTAATAGAAATTTTTTGAATTCCAGAAGAATAATTAATATCTATTTAACTACACCTATTCCAAGGAAAATATTAATAATTATTATCTATTTGACTACACCTATTCCAAGGACTACACCTATTTGACTACACCTATTCCTTGGAATAATTCCAAAGTGACTACACCTATGTATTTTAAACACGACAGATGGCAATATATATTTCTTTTTCTAATCTTCTGGTATTAAATGTAATTTTATTTTAGGTTTATGTATTTTGTAAATATCAAGCGCCTCAATTTTGAAGACTTTTGGGGAGTTTTAAAACGTCATTCATTCTCCATGAAATGGTAGCAAACCGAAAAACTTGGATACTTTTGTCTATTTTTGCATTTGTGATTTTAACAGATATCGCAAAGTTAAAATATATGTGTGGCTTTAATGAAATTTGAACAATTTACGAGCAAGTCAGTATAAATTTATCCATTCACATGCAAAGTTTTATTCTTCAAAGTACTAAATAGGAACTTTTTATTTCAGATTATGAAGTGTTTTGCGTAAAATTGCTGGCTGTTCAACGAAATGAAGAAACCGGGAATTTCTTTCTTTCGGTAATTTGATATATATGTTTTTATTAAATATATAAACAAAAATTTAGTTTGCGATATATTTAATCGCTTTTAAATTATACATTCAATCGTAAAAGTTGTTAAAAAGTGATGTATTTGTGATTGCATAAATGTAAACAATTGTGTTTTGACAATTCAGTTTTTCGAAAAATAGTTCAGTGCCGGTGTACGTTAAGTGTGTACGGAAAATTCGGAGAAAATATATTTTAATATGTTTTTCGTTTATTAATTAAAAATGTAAATATTAACCGATCATATATTCATTATAGGTGTTCACACAATATATGGTTACGATAAAAACCGATTGCAGCAACAATGTCAGGAATTGGCCGGAGTCATGATATAGTATGCCTTTGTGATAATGAAATTCAAAAACATGCGAGTTGGAGTATATCGTAAAGAAATGATATTCCTAAGAATGTTAGCGCAGTTTTGTCAAAGTATATATTAACATCTGATAAATGCAGGTTGATGATTTCTAAAAAATATATATGTACAATATTTATTATGAAACTTTGTAAGAAATATCGAAAAATTTAAATTATATAGCTTTTTAAGAATGGATTGGAATAAAATCTGAAGATAAAGATTTAGTAAAATACACGAATAATAGAAATGCATTTGTTGAAAATTTACCACCTACTCCAAAAATACTATAGAATAAATATATATTAATGTACAATTTCTCGTATATGTAAAAATATAAATCTATGTATGGTATTGAAAAAAATACAAGGTAAGTATCCTAAAAATTAATCATAAGAATATAACTTTTAAATTATGAATTTTTATACAAATGTCAGTGAGTATTAATATATGATATTATAACTCAATGCTAAAGATGATTCCATTGGGAAAAATGTGAGTAAATTTGTTATTATAAAAATAATTCAATGACCCTATTTAATTTTTCATATATTTTTAGAATTTAATCAGAAAAATAAGTAAGTAAACTTTTACATGCAAATAAATAAATTCATAGCAAAAAAAAGTTTTATGTAGTTTCTTATTCTACATTTATTACATTAGGTAACCGTCGCAGTTATTTATTTAATCTAAATAACTTTGACTATTATTTTAAAAATGTGCGCCAACGTAATATTTACAAATATTAAGCTGCCCCTATTTGATAATAGCTGTCTTCCTTTGGACCAATTTTGGTACTCCCGAGTAGTGCCAGCTGTCATCATCTACTCTACCTCGAACAAATGAGTACATTGTAATAGGAGTTGCGCCTACTATTTATTAGGGGGATTTAAGTTCCCGGACTGGAAATAGATGTCTTAGTGGGTTCGTTGGTTATGTTGAAGAGTGATATATTTGTCAGTATTTTCTATGTGTGAATAAACTGTTTTTATTGTTTATGTGTGAGTAAACTCAGTACTGTTGTTGACTACTTTGAGGTTATATTTCTACTACTGTCATTAAATTTTGCCTTCCTTTGGCCATCTAATAGCTGTATACCATTGGACCAATTTTGCTACTACGAAGTACTGCGTTCCCTTGGGCATCTACTACGAAGTACTGCTCAGTAGCAAAATTGTTCCAATGGAAGACAGCTAATGATTCCTTTGAGCAGTATGCATATGTGAGTAGCTTTAAGGTTGTTTGCATTTTTTTGCTTCAACTTGGAGCTTCATTTGTATATTCTTATACTCCATAATTTAAGGTATATTATTAGCTGTATTCAATTGGAAAGTTTTGCTACTCACGAGTAGTTCTAGCTGTCATCATCTACACCACCTCGAACAAATGAGTAGTTCGCATGCGTAGTTACGACGTACAATTTACGATAGGGTATTTTAGTTCCCGAACTGGAAATAGGTGATTTAGCGGGTTCGTTGGTTATGTTGAAGTCATATTTTTGTCAGTATTGTTTGTGTGAATAAACTCAGTTTTTATTGTTTATGTGTTAGTAAACTCAGTATTGTGTTGACAATTTTGAGGTTATATTTACAAGTACTTGTGAGTAGTAAAATTGGTCCAATGGAATACAGCTATTGTGTGAGAACCTATAATATATGATTCGGTTAATATTTAAATTTTTAATTAATAAAAGAAATTATTAATTTTTCTTATTTTTAAAATTAAGTTTATTAATGAACGAAATTATTAAGATGTTCTCAGAATTTTCCGTACACCGCCGCGCCATTGAACTAATTTTCGAAAAATACTAAATTGTAAAATAACATTTGTTCACATTTATTCAATCACAAATACATCGCTTTCAACAACTTTTAAGTTTGAATAAATAATTAAAAATCAGTTAAATATATCGCCAACTAAATATTTCCTAATTTATCTAATAAAAATAATTACATCTACTTACCATAAGAAAGAAATTCCCGGTTTCCTCATTTCGTTGGACGACCATCAATTTTTTGCAAAACACTTCATAATCTGAAATAAAGTTCCTATTTAGTGTCGTGATGAATAAAACCATTCTAAAAATATAAAATTGCACCTTTCTGAAAGTGATGGCTTTGAGCAGTATGCATGCGTGAGTAGCTTTAAGGTTGTATTCCGTTTTTTGGATTTAACTTGGCGCGTCAATTGTCTATCCTTATAATCCATATTCGAAGGCTCCTACACCAAAATTCTGTCCAATTATATTTAATTGGATAATTTGGACGAAATTCGTTAATTGTTGACACGATTTGCAACTTAATTTAGTTTTAGTCGGAATTGTGTTTCAACCACTATACTTATATTATCGAAATTCAATACTGTCGTTTTGGCCATCAAGCCCATGTTATTTCAAATATAAATCATTTAGTTGGCAAAGAAAAAACGCTGCACATGGTTTTCAGTTGCAGTACGCTTTCTCGCACCTTTAGTTTCACACAAACACAAGTATAGTTCTTGAGTAATGTAAACGGACTTTTCATATATGCTAATATGCGGATGTAAAATTTAATTCCCAATTATCGAGAGCGAATCGGACGCTGTGCATACATATATGCATGTCAACTTCCTAAAATAACTCAAAATATTGCTGACCAAAAATATTTAATTATAATAGGCTCTTAATACTATTCTGTTTGAGCTATTAAACGATTATGTATCTTACATGGATTTGTAGGATAAGTAACTTTCAGAAGTTACACAAGCTTTATGCCAACGCCACTCAGTATTGACGACATGGTTTCTGCCATTTCATTTACGCTAGTTAAATAAGATACATAACTTTGTCTCACATAACTGATGAGTGCATCTCTTACTATCGTCTTCTTAGTAGTTCCACACACGCACTCATATTACTGCTCGTCGTTTCTTTTATAGATATAGATATAAAAATCTCTTTCTCGCAAAACAAAATGGTGTCTTTTCTAATATGATTGGCTTGTTTCACTTGCGCTTATATGAAGTACATTGAATTAATCTAGCTATGTCATTCGTTTCAAATTGGTCATTTGTGAAGTTGCGCGTTGTGTATTGACGGGGCTTGAACCATACCATATATTCCATAGTATTAGTGATGCCCATCTTGTTTGCATTTTTGCAATATTCTTGTTGAAAAATAAGAATTTTCTGATGGGAAATCTCATGTTCTGTGCAATAAAGTTTTTGCTAAGCTTTTTGTAAATTATAAAGTAATTATTTATAGTATTTTTAGTGAATTGCAAATATTTTGAAGCATATTTAAAATGTGAAAAGTAAAAGTGAGCATAGGATGATCTGCATTGAAGAAATCTTGGGTGGAACACCTCACGTCGCTTTTTTTCTGTGCACTTAAATGCATTTGGTTATGTGGGGAGTGCGTTCCTTAAGTGGATATATTTTCTAAAGGGTAATGAAATTTACATACTATTTTTAAAATAATAATTATACAGTTGTTGCAAAGACATAGTTTAGTGAAGTTTTTTATAAAATTAAAAAAAAAATTGAAGAATAGTTCGAATTACAAGTTTAAAGAACGCAAAAATTTGCTGAGAAAGGTTGAAGAAAACGAAGAGCAACGAAATGTATTTGTGAGGAGACGTCATGATTCTTTCAATTTGGACGCATGCGTCGCAGAGAGACGAAGAATTTTGTTAACCTGCCCCTAATGTGGTAAATTGAGTATATTTTTATGTGATCGATCTCTCCAAAAAAAAAGAAAACAAAAATAACAGTGCAAATGATTATTTTTATTTTTGTCGTATGCTAATTGCGGAATTAAATTTTGGATTTCGTTTTTTAACAAAGAACTGAACTAATGTAAATTAATGTCTAACAAAGAGAAAAAAATGATAAATTTGCAATGTTCTAGCCATTTGATAATTTTCTTGTATTTAAAAAGCCTAAATTAAATATGAATCCAGAACGTTCAGTTCAGAGTTCAGAAGGTAACAATTCTAATGATCAACAGAGGCAACAGTCTCAGCAGTCGTCACCACAACAATCACCGCACCATCAACAGCAGCATCATCACCTGCATCATCGTCTGTCCCATCAACAGCAAATCGATGAGGTACGGTTAATTAAAATAATAAAAATTAACTTTTGCAAACTTATATCATTTTGATGTCAATAAATGTGCTGTCACAATTTTTAGTCGATAGCCCAAACATTTTTCTATGAGGGCATATTGGCCAATCTAATCGTATAACAACTTTAAATATACTTAGTGAAATTTTGCTGCTGAACTTTTTGTACTTATTCAAAATATGCACAATAATGGAGCGACTGTTAATACAAAATTATTTGAGAAGAAAATTATGTGACCGCTATACTTGTACATACAAATATATTTTTGCTTGCGGATTTTAATAAAATTTCTAATTTGCCACCCACTATTATAAGATGAATTCTTACACATCCTGTCTATGTTTCATTCAATTTTAAATAATAAAACAGAGTTAAATATTATCATTGTAAAACTATTGTAAGAAAACTTGATATGTGCAATATTACATTGTTTTCGATTTTGGTGCTATCTTTTTATACTGAATGTGTGTTCGCACACATTTATTAAGTAGATGCTTTTTATGAAATTCATATGCATTCATATAATTATTTACCATAAAACAAATATTTAAATTTTCAGTGATTTGCACATCCAAGAAATACTGCAATGTAATAAATTTTTATCAGAAAACAAAATAAATTAATACCTGATTTTAATATTAATTTTTGTAAATCAAAAAGCATCATCAGCAGAATCGTAGCTCTGTTGGAGTAATACAGCCAGTTAGTGAAGCTGAAGGAAAACACCCTTTGCAATTATCAGGAGTTCCACACGTAAGTTAGAAACAATTGAACAGTAAAAATTCAATTCGTTTTGTACAAAAAAATCTATATTTCGCAAGTCAAAAATATAAATATTTCATAATTTGTGATTTTTATATTAAGTGTGGATATTCTTAGTTCATTTTTTTAATTTTTAAGGAAATAAAATTGGGAAAATATGTTTCAATATTTTGATTTACAGCTTGGAAAATACTGGGTTGTCACGAATCTCTTCCAGGGTGCCGGGCACAATGCTTATAATATAGCTACTCCGCCGACATCATCATCAGGATTAGTAATGGCACCGCCTCCGCTACCTTCAACACATTCGACGACACCAATATTGAAATTGGATACGATCAAACAAGAATCACCAAATATTCATCATCGTCACACACCTCAACACCAACAACAACAGCAACAAACAACACAGTCGCAACAACAAACAGTACCACAGCAACATCTAGTAACACCAGTTAGTGTTGGGTCAACCTTAATCCACATACCGAATCCACTAATGAATCCAGTGGCTGGACAGAACCAAATTCCTAATAATAGCATGATATCAAATGGTCCGCCACCGGAACAGATACAAATTCCTGTTAATCCGGAGTCAAGTCTTATGGTGATCGATACTTCTAATTCAAATCCTAAACAGGAAAAGATGACATTAAATTCACAAAATATTCGTCAAGAACCTATGCAAACTACTATGGATAGATCTGTAACAGGTCACCCACTGCAAGAAGTTAAAGAAGAAAAGCCATTTGCAAATTGTAAAATTATACCTCCTCATCAACAAATTCATCCACATCATCTAATAAATGATTCAAAAGTGCAAGTTCCCCATTTATTAGATATGCGCCATGCTGATGGATCACTGGTTAAAATACAACCACCTGAACAGGAGTTAGGAAAATCATTGGGTGTTGAAATGTATAAAGTTAACATTGAAGATTTAAGTCAATTCTTATCATATCATGAAGTTTTTGGAAAACTACACGGCGATGTTATGACACCACATCCAATAACGCATGCAAATACGCATACAACAAATACTGTTACTAATGCTAATATACCATCATCAACATCATCCAATACTACAACAACTACTAATAATATTACAAATACAACTGGCGAATTGTTAATGCCGAAAATTGAAGGAGTTAATCAAATGCCAAGTATTAATCAAACGCATAATCCGAACAATACACATTTACTAGCTGATGGTACAACGATAACACCAGCTACACACACTTGCGATATTTGTGGAAAAATGTTTCAATTCCGTTATCAGTTGATAGTTCATCGTAGATATCACAGTGAACGTAAACCATTTAACTGTCAAGTTTGTGGACAAGGTTTTACTACATCGCAAGACCTAACACGTCATGGTAAAATACACATCGGTGGGCCAATGTTTACTTGCACTGTCTGTTTCCACGTGTTTGCCAATGACGCAAGTCTCGAGAGACATATGAAAAGACACTCAACTGACAAACCATTTGCATGTACGATTTGCCAAAAAACATTTGCACGAAAAGAGCATCTTGATAATCATTTCCGGAGTCACACTGGTGAAACACCCTTTCGATGCCAGTTTTGCGCTAAAACATTTACTCGAAAGGAACATATGGTTAATCATGTACGCAAACATACTGGCGAAACTCCACATCGTTGTGATATCTGCAAAAAATCTTTTACGCGCAAAGAACATTATGTTAATCACTATATGTGGCATACAGGTAAAATTGTTAATTATTAATTTTTGAATGTTTTAAAAATATAAATTTTTGGTATATTTGCAGGTGAAACACCACATCAGTGTGAAGTTTGTGGCAAAAAATATACACGAAAGGAGCATCTGGCAAATCATATGCGATCACATACTAATGATACGCCATTCAGGTGTGAGATATGTGGTAAAAGTTTCAGTCGAAAAGAGCATTTCACCAATCATATTTTGTGGCATACCGGTAATTAAAATTTATCTATCAATAAATAGACACTATCGTTCATAAATAAGTGAATAATTGTATATTCAGGGGCAAATATTATGACAATTATAAAAATTATTATTAGTCCTTATGCTTAAATTTGTTTGCATACTTAGTGCTATTATCTACAATATTTTATTGAATATATTTTTTATCCTTTTTTTTAGGGTAGGTAAAAAATATTGTTGGTAAAGTAATGACAGCATATATTCGTTTAAACTCTGTCAAAACCATACCTACAGATCTTTTTGTTTGTAAGTGTTCTAAACGATGAATTAAAGTATATTTACAAAATATCCATACACGTCTCTTAATTCTTCCGTTATTTTTAAGAGGCTCCACTACTCTTAACTCCCATATTAAACAACTTCACGAATTTGATTCATGATAATGAAATAATTTTGTAATCTGTTCGTCTTTTTATTTGTTCTTGGTATTCTGATAATAATAATAGTATGTTCAGGCGCCTATACCTTATTTCGAATTGCAAAAATAATTAAGAGTTTGTTACTAGAACATTGTCAAATTACTTTTTTTGTGGCAGCAATGCTACTGCGCAGCGAATTTGGAATTGGAGATGTGGTCCAGCGCTTCAAAAATAATAAGTGTTTTCACATTTCTAGAACAAAAGTTTTGTAACATTCTAATATAGAATTTCAATTGAGCTAATAAAATCTGTAAAACTTTTTTAGAATATATTATATTTTTATATCAAAGGAAATATTGATATATTTTTTTTAAATCAATTTTTCAAATTAAAAAAAAAATTTAATACATATATTGATTAAACGAAACGAAAAAATAAACACATCGGAAACTTATTGATATTAATATTAATTTGTTTTTGTATAGGCGAAACTCCTCATCGCTGTGACTTTTGTGCTAAGACGTTTACTAGAAAGGAACATCTTTTAAATCATGTACGCCAACATACGGGCGAATCACCACATCGTTGTACGTATTGTTTGAAGACGTTCACTCGGAAAGAGCATTTAGTAAATCATGTTCGGCAGCACACTGGTGAAACGCCATTTAAGTGCACATTTTGCACAAAAGCTTTCACACGGAAAGATCATATGGTAAATCATATACGGCAGCATACTGGCGAATCTCCGCACAAATGCACGTACTGCACAAAAACGTTTACTAGGAAAGAACATCTCACTAATCATGTACGACAACATACAGGTGAATCACCGCATCGATGCTCGTATTGCAAAAAAACGTTTACCAGAAAAGAGCATCTTACAAATCATGTGCGTTTACATACAGGTGATTCTCCTCATAAATGTGAATATTGCCAGAAAACTTTTACGCGTAAAGAGCATTTGAATAATCATATGCGTCAACATTCAAGCGACAATCCTCATTGTTGCAATGTTTGTAATAAACCATTTACGAGAAAAGAACATTTAATAAATCATATGTCTCGCTGTCATACTGGAGATAGACCATTTGCATGTGAAACGTGTGGCAAATCCTTCCCTTTGAAAGGCAATTTACTTTTCCATCAAAGAAGTCATACTAAGGGGCAAGATGTAGAACGACCTTTTCGTTGCGATAAATGTCCGAAAGATTTCATATGCAAAGGTAATTTTTTTTTGTTATATTTAAATAAAGATTATAATAAAATTATGCAGGTCACCTTGTGTCACATATGAGATCACATTCAGGCGAAAAGCCGCATATGTGCACGCTCTGCAGTAAATCATTTGTTGAAAAAGGGAATCTGAAAAGGCATATTAAAATGAATCATCCGAATGTCATACTACCACCAACTGTAATGGCAACTACAGTGAAAAATGAATCGAATATAACAAGTACATTGCATAAATTAACATTTTGTCCCTTAGAAAATAAATATATATATAAATACCAAATTATCTAAAATTCTAGTTCTGCATCAACCTCCAACTTTACATACAATACAGCAAATTACTGGAACTCCAAATGCCACAGCAAATGTAAACAATGCAACTGCTGTCTCAAATCCTATTTCTATTGGTTTAATGCCTGTTGCATCTTCAACAATAACATCGCTTAATGGTCAAACACAACCACAACAGCAGCAGCAACAACAGCAACAACGACAACAACAACAACAACAACAACAACAACAACAACAACAACAACAACAACAACAACAACAGCAACAGCAGCAACAACAACAACCGCAACAACAACAACAACATCAGCAACAACAACAACCACAACAACAACAACCACAACAACAACAACCACAACAACAACAACATCAGCAACAACAGTCGCAACCGACACAGCAACAACAAAATCAGCCACAAGTTCAGCAGCAACAAACACAATCACAGCAACATGTACAGAATCAATTGCATCAAGGAACAGCAACATCACATCATCAACAAAATAATTCAACGCAAGATCAAAATGCACAGCAATCAGTTCCGATTGCAATTATACAAACCTCTGATCCGTCTGCAATAGCGAGAGCATCTATTCAATTGCAACATTTGCCGGCAAATGTAGAGCAACATTCTGTAGTATATTAATTGAATATGATTTATGAACGAAATATATATAAAATGGTATTAGAATTTAAACTATAATTTCAAAATTATTATACATCGTTAACGAAAGTTTGTTAAAATGTTAATTTAGGTGATTATTGAGCTTTTTACTCCCAGAGTTTCATTCTTTCAATTTGCATTTAAAAGTTAATCCATCAGCTTAGTTTTATATTTTAAATTTTAGTAACAGAAAAAAGGATTTCACACTAAAATACCATTTTTTTCAGTCGTAATAATAATTTACATATAAATTTTTACATAGATTATAAATTTCCTATTAAATGAAATTCTCAATTAATAATTGAGAAATGTTATTGTAAAATGAAAATCTATTAGAAGAACGTATTTTTTAAGAAAATATAAATTTTTATAGATTTAGTATTAAGATGAATTCCAATGTTTATACGCAGACATATTTTGAGTGATGGAATATTGTATGTAAATTAATATAAATTAAAGCAAAATAAATATATTCGGACTATAAAAAACGAGATGATGATAATACGTAATGTCCGATTTCCTCGATTATTGGTAAAGGATTATATTAAAATCGATATCGATTTTCATTTGATAAACATACAAATATTTAGTAGTTGAATTCTGAAATAGATCAAAAGTATAGTAATACATTTAAGTATATATATATATATACATATATATATATAAACGTGTTATATATGGAGTAAGAAATGTATAACAATTTTAACTTGTTATTTGTAACGAAGCAAACGGAAAAGCAGATGGATTATGCAATGTTTAGAGATAAAAGAGTTTTGTAGAAACTTTATATAACTATATACAGCGCATAAGTACTAATTTAAATATATATTCATTACATACTTCTTGGGTAACGGGTCTTAGTGTGTCTATGAGTTGCAAAATTAATCGTCTTAATTTAATGTAGTAGTTTGCATACATACTATAAAAATTTTATTTAAATATGTGTAAACGTCGTATATGAAATATATTTTTACATATGTGTATTTACATATGGATATATAATACGCATAGAAGACACGTTTGCGCATATTACAATTAATTAAGTCATCGTTATAGATTTATAATTAAAAAAGCATTGTTATAACTCAATCAAATATTTTTGTTCATTTTGTTTTTAGGAAATAAGATATTTATAAATTTCGTTTTTGCACTGAAAAAGGTAAATCAGTATATCATATTCGATGTCAATAACATGGTAGACTATTCAAATAGTGATGATATTAATCTATAATAACTTTGAAAGAACACAAATCTTTGTAACATTTCAATTTAATTATAATAATAACTTAATTCAATTTTATATTTTACAAGCAAAATAATGGTAAACAAAATTGGGCTTTGTTGAGATCATTCAGTTTAATAATTCAAATAAATAAGGCTTTCATAATGCTAAAATCGACAATACATTTTACTATAATTTTAAACTATTTTATATAGTCAATGCTATATAGAGAAATTTATGAATTATTGATAACGGTATTATATTTTGAAGTAGAATATTAGGGTGATTAACATTATACGTTATGTTATATAGAGTATAAATAAAAATTTAACAAAAAAGGACTATAATAATTCATATTATTTCTATTAGAATTTTTCTAATTTGTCACATTTACGCAACCAATATTTTATTTTATAAAATACATTAAATAAGTAAATTAGCATTTATGTTGCTTATATGTAAATGGTTTGTTTAAAATAACATGCTTTCATGAATACATAACATATAAATAAATATAGTAATAATAGTTATAATAAAAAAGAGGAACAAAGTTGTATTGAAAAACATATTATAATGAAGTTGGAATTTGCTGTCATAATGTTTGAAATTAGCAAAGGAGTTAAAAATAAGTAATAGTTAGTTAAGATAATTAAAAGCAAGTATAATAAAATTCAGTAAAGTAAATTAGTATAGCACACAAACACGTCTTAGTGGAGTTAAATTTTTTTGTGCTTTTTTTATTTAGTTAAATATATATATTATTTTCTAGTTAAGACTATCATTTAAAAAAATAGTAAATACATCTTGAATCATAACGACTCACTCAAATGGTAATTCAGCCCAGATATATAATTTATCTAATGCATAAAAACAAATCAAAGATGATATTAATAATATAACGAAAGCTCATTACTATAGCATTGAAAAATAATTATCTAAGCAAAATTCAAAATTCTAAAAACTTTTACAGGAAAATCAGTTTGGATTGTGACACGCAAAAAGTAATAATACACACATACTATAAACAGATATATATATGTATATATATATATATATATACAATAATAAAGAACATTATTAACATATAATGTGTAGTGCTATTCAGTTGAGTAAATTAGGACTTTAGATAATTGTAATAAAAAAGGAAATTTTGCAGTTTTACTTTAACCTTATTCTGTATTACTAAAAAGGAATGTCAATAATAAAGTGATAATCCAGAAAAAAAATGTTAACTTTATAAGTAAAACGGAATATTATTATATGTTCTTGCTGTATATTAATGTATTTTCGATTGCTTGACAAATGATATTTATGTTTTGTATCTTTTAATTACATAGAGAAGCAACTGTTGAATAGTCGCGGAGTCACAAATTCTCTAACAAATCAGTGTGAGCACAAATAACTTCACAATGCAATATTTTTAGGTAAATGTTCGGTTGAAAATCAGCGCCTAACGTTAGAGTTCGTATCACAACAAAAATATTCAATCTCGAACCAAATATTTGATTTAGGCTTGGAAGTTATTTGGGGTTTGGTTAATTTGTAAATCGCGTTTCTATTTTACGCGATTTATTATTTTAGCTGCATTTTCATCAACAAAGAATAACGCGTGAAAGTTTAATTTTCAACATTGCGTGAAAGTATAATTTGTGAATTCCAACATATTTTTGGTGCTCCGCATGTCGTGTTTCGTTCACCCCAAGCCGACTACGTTTTCTTCTATCGTGATTATTGCATCAATGATCGAATAGATACGTTACTACGTTATTAAAATGCTTAAACAATCCATAATTTTAACGATTGGACTCATTTCTCGCTCGAACTGGAAAAGGTATTGTGCCCGCGAAAAGTAGCTGTCTGATGTGCATTTCGGTCTAAAGGGGCCATTGGCCTATGTTATTTATTTAAAAATGAAAAAGATACTTTTTGGCCAGAACTTGGAGATTTTAAACTGTTCTATATGTGGTTGCAACAAGATGGCGCCACAAGTCACAGAACATGACAAATTTTCGTTGTATTGTGCGAAAGCTCCCTAGGACGTAATTTAAAAATTATTTAATTTGATCCAAACAATACACATATAATGAATCAAAAATCTTAATTTTAAGTGTGGTTTATTCAACTATACCTTCTGAAGCACAAATCGGATATTCCTTTATTAAGACGCTAGGGTTCTGTTCAATAATCTGTATAATTTTTTGTAAAATTGTTATAGATATTTACAACTACAACATAGTTACAAGTAGATTTGAATAGTGTTAATTAACGTGAGGAGTTATGGTGAGTAAATACCCAGCTTATATCGGAGAGATATTGGTGAGTTCGTTGGATTCGTTTACTTGAAAGTGTTGGCTGGAAACGAATGATTTTGGGACGAGAAAATAGGCGGAACGCAGGATCGTCTTGAGTTTCCAGATTAAGCCTGGGTTCCGAAATCTATTAAAAGCATGACTTATATCAAGAAACACACCTAGCCCGTACTCTTCTTTGTAAAGAGGATGCAGTGAAATCGACGATTCGATGACACTGCTGTAGTGGAGTGTTCGAAGCGGAAGCCAAATTAATGGTTGGGAATTGAATTTGAGGATTTGAGTAGGGGATGTAAGCGCCGGAGGAATTATTTGTCTATAGGAAATGTGGCATTTTATTGGTTTATTTAGTTTAAAAATCATTTTTTTAATGGTGAATTTTCTGAGGATTGGGAAATTATTCGTAGAATGAAGTTATATAATGTTGTTGGAGAATATTAGAGGTGATCAGATCATATCGGGAAAGTGATTTTAGTACAATGAGTCTTTTGGTCACTCATTTGGAGGAAGACTCATAGGTAAGGGAATCAATAATTCTGTCTGGATTTTAGTACAATGAGTGCTGTCTAGACTGCTTTATTTTTGTTCCTTTTGGCCTAGGTACTGTCAGTTTTTCGTAAAGGGTACGTTGTTTTTTTACAAGATAAAATTTGCCTTTTTTTGTCCATAGCATTCTATTTTTGTGAGTTATTATATGTATGTAGGTTCTAAAACGTGTATTGTATTTTGAGATTTCGTCATGCAGTTCTTTTTGTAGTTTATTCAAATTTTGTTTCTCTCTGGGCATTTTTGTCTGTTTCCAATGAGCTCTTGCTTTCCGTTTTTCTTTATTTAGTCGCCTGATTATTAATGGCTGATTTCTCTGATTTTGTGGAGATTTCGCAAAAACTTTTTAAATTTTAAACTTTGTGAAAACTTTTTAACGTTTTGTAATCTATATATAAAATTATGTACCATCATCGCCAATATAAGTATTGGAGACTATGATCAGAATTCAGATCTAAGAGGAAATTTATATATTAGTTGTAGTAAAAAGTAATCCATTATTTTGCCAATAGATGGCTTTAGGAGTCTGTATCTCCCGTTTTAAAAGTGCGATCGGGTTGCACTAGATGGCATTAGAAAGATAAGATTTCGTACTAAAAAAGTTCATACTTCTCATACAGTTTTGTAATTACTTGACTCAGTATTTTTTTAGCACGCGTCAAAGATGGACACCAACAAAGAGAAAATACGCCATATTTTACAGTTTTTTTCGATAAAGGCGAAAACGCAAGCCAGGCAGCTGAAAATGTGAATAGTGTTTATGGTCCTGATACTGTAACAGCCAATCACGCGCAATTTTGGTGTCGTCGATTCCGTTCCGGTAATTTTGATGTCAAAGATGCACCACGCTCTGGAAGGCCAATTGTCGAAAATGTCGATAATATAATGGAAATCGTCGAGTCCGACCGTCACGTAAGCACTGTTTCGATTGCCCAGGAGCTAAACATTGCACAAAAAACCGTTTGGAACCACTTAAATAAGGCTGGATAATAAGGCTTATGCATCCACCTTATAGTAAGGACCTGGCACCAAGTGATTACCACCTCTTCCTGTCTATGACGAATGATTTTGCAGGTGAAAAATTTGCCTGAAGAGAAGATTGTGAAAATCGGCTCTCCCAGTTTTTTGCCAATAGGGACGAGGGTTTCTATGAGAGAGGCATTATGAAATTACCTCTAAAATGGCAACAAGTTATCGAACAAAACGGTGCATATTTGACCTAAATCGTATCATTCTATCTCTGCTAAATAAAACCTTCAATTAAATGCAAAAATAATGGAATTCTTTTTACTACACCTTATATATGTTGGAGGAATTCACGATACTAGTTATAAAATAATCTAGTATATCAGGAAGCTGTGATCCCGAATTCAACCAGTATGTGGGAGTCGGAGGTGAAATGACTTGATAAGAGGAAGATGAAAGCATCTCGTTTAGAATCTTTCCGCAGAGGTTGGCAACGCGAAAACTCCATTTTGGATGTTTGGTGTTAAAATCATTGCCAGCGATGAAGGAATTTCCCAGAGCTTGGAAAAAGGATATAAATTTATGGGAGGAAGAGCTTGTCATGTCTTTGTTGATAATCCATCCTTTTTTCACGCAGAGCACGGTGCAATTTGATCAGTTGTTGGTGGTAGCGGTGGGTATTAACAGTTTCACCAGGTTTCAACATCGTTGTTGAAAACGCACAGCATCGTTTTCCGTCCGAAGCGATTTGGTCTTCGGGAAGATGTTGATGGTTGGCCGGGATCAACCCACGATTTCTTGCATTTAGGATTTCGAAATATATCCACTTTTCATCGCCTGTCACAATCGGATGCAGGAACGACTTTCTTTTTTGTCTGGCGAGCAAGATTCCGCATGTGTTTTGGCGTCGCTCCATCTGCCTATCGTTTACTTCATGCGGCACCCTTTTTCCGATCTTTTCAATCTTCCCCATGGCACGCAGGCGCATGGAAATGGCTGGTTGAGTAACACCCAATTGCTCCGCGAGCATTTTTTGCGATTGGGTATTGTCTTCATCCAAAAGAGCCTGCAATTGATGGTCCTCAACCTTCCTAGGCCTATTTTCACGCTTCTTGTCCCACAAGTCAAAATTGCTGTCTTTGGACCGACGAAGCCAATTACGGCACGTTGTTTCTGATAAAGCACTGTCACCATAGGCCTCCATAAGCATTCGATGCGATTCGGCAGCCGTTTACTCAAATTAAAGCAGAAAAGCAGAGCTTCACGCATATGCTCTTTTTCTGGCACAAAACTAGACATGATTACAAAACGAAAAATGTATGTTGTTGTACGAAATTGCTAACAATGTGCACTGATTAATGTTGACAGATGTCAAAATCAAAAAAAAACTATGGCGTGCCCATGGTAGCTTAATACGCACACTCACGCCATCTATAACCAAACAGCGGATTTAAGCTTATACACGTGGTATACATATGTATGTATATTAATATCAGCTGGTAAAACAAAATAGTTAATTAAAAATAAAGTACTAAGAACACTAATCTATCTGATTGTAATTATGAACACAGTACATATAACAAAAACAATTTTATTTTGATTATTTTTATTTATATTGATTAACAAAATTTAAATTATTACAGTTGCAAACTATTCTGTTTTCACCATAAACTTCTTTTAAAATATAATAAATAAAATATAAAATAACACAACTGCAAAATACTAGCAATGAATCTAAACATATATGTATTTCCATACATATGTGCATAACAAGATGTATATATTACAAGAAAAAAACTATATTTTAGAGACATGTTAAACAGTAATAATAAAATTATATAAACAATTTTAGGAACATTAAGTTCAACAGGAGTATAGTCTAAGATGACAATATTCAGATAGTACATATTTCATGCTGAAGGGGTCCAAAATTTGGGCTGATATGTGCTGTCACACCCATCATGAACAGAAAAATCATGCCAAAACATAAAGAGGATAATGGAGATATCCGTGGGTATCAAGTTCTCCATGGGAGGGAAAGGAAGACGGGAAAAGAAAAGAATAAAAACTCAAAAATAATTATTTTTCTTAAGAGATAAGAAAATAAAAATAAGAAGAAAGGAAAAGAATAAATAAAAAAAGTCCTAAAGGAAACAAAAAAAAATATATAACAGAAACAGCAGAAGAAAAATAAAAAAATTGGTGTAAGCGACCGGCGACCTATAAATTATTGCTTATGCATTCAATTCAATCATCAAAGATTTGTACAAACTTGTTGCCTTTTTAGTATATATTCGATAGAAAATCAGTTTATTTTATAGTATTAATAAAATTACAATTGCTCGTTTTTTCTATTTATTTTTAAATTTTTTAATATACAAAAACAGTACTTCTTTATTTAAATTGATTGAAATTTTTTTTTATAATTATTTTTAAGTATGTAATCAACACTTCACTGATTTATAGAAAGAATAATAAAAAAATATACGCACCCACGAACCGAATCTCTCCACGGATGAACACCGAATATCTCTCTGATAGCCTCATGACGCCGACCCACTCGTATGCAATCGTATGTATGATCATATCGCATGATCGTTGATTCGACGAAGCGTATTCGGATCATGGCATCTTCTGGCAGTAGTGCTATCTGAGGTAATACTCTCATAATACGACGACCTTGGTGATTTTTACCCCACTTCTTTGGTAACGACCAAACCATCAACGCCATCGATAAGGCTACCATGACAAATAATTATAACAAGCAAGCAAAACAGAAGATTTTATATTTTATGCAGTGCCATTCGTATGCATACGAAGTAACTGGTCTGTAAGTGAATATATAGGGTTTTCCAAAAAGAGTGATATGATTTATTTTCACAAAAAATACACTAATTGTTAAGAAAACTCAAATTTTTTTTATTTAATGTGAAGTACAATCGATACAATTAAGTTCTGAATAAAGATGGCCTCCACGACTTCTTTTGCAGGAACGAATTCGATGAAGCCAATTTTCGAGCACTTTTTCCACTAAATCAAGTCGTATGTCATAAATAGCATGTTCAATATTGACTTCTGAAGCTTGGAGAGAGTCTGGTTTATTGCTTAAGACCAATGACTTCAAATAACCCCACAAGAAATAGTCTAATGGTGTTAAATCACAACTTCTTGGAGGCCATTCAATATCACAATTTCTTGAAATAATCGAATCTCCGAACTTTTCTCGCAATAATTCAATTGTTGCACGTGCTGTGTGGCACGTAGCCCCATTTTGTTGGAACCAAATGTTGTCAAGATCAACTTCTTCCAATTTCGGCCATAAAAAGTTGGTTATCATCGATCTATACCGCTCTCCATTGACAGTAACGGTGTTACCAGCTTCATTTCGAAAGAAGTACGGACCGATGATTCCACCAGACCAAAAACCACACCAAATTGTCAATTTAGGTGAATGTAATGGGTGTTTATGAATAATTTGTGGATTTTCTTCGCACCAGAATCGACGGTTCTGATTATTTACCGCACCACTCAGATGAAAGTGAGCGCACGAAAAGTTGCAATTGGAGAACGATTATTTTGATTATAAAATTGTATTAATTTGTAAACGTTATTCTTGCGTATATCTCTCCATGATGAAATTGTAAACATTACTGAATACAATGAAAAAAAATGACAGATCATGACATATTACAAATGGCCGAAACTTCACTTAGAAATCATATCACTCTTTTTGGAAAACCCTATATGTGTTAATAATATTATTTTTTATAAACAAAAATGTTTTGATAAATATCTGATTGAATTCTTGTAATAAATTGAACATTTGCATATAAAATTAGAAAATGGAAATTGTAAATATTTAAATGAATATATAACCCATCACAAGTTGGTTATAATTTAGAGAAAAAAAAATCAATTTAAAAAAAAGACAAAAATATGCATGTGGAACGGAAAATATTGGATTGAAATATATTAATTAAAGTTTTCTTTTCATTTTTTGCACGGCTTTAGTATACGAGTGGTTATTTTTACGTCTAAATTTTTTCTTTCATTTTCCATTTTCTTTTTTTTCATTTTCCATTCTTTTGCATCTAAACATTAACCGTTAGATTTAATTTTAACCCACTAAAGGCTTATACAGTTTCAGTTTTGTTTTTTTCGTGTAACCCAAGTTTATTTAAAAAAGTTATTTTAAGCAAACGGGTTTCAAGAATATATACGAGGTCTGTTCAAAAAGTATCGCGAATTTTGAATTTCCGTGGGTTACGTATATTTGATTTTCGTTTTTTTGTGGCGTTATGTTGGTACTTATGTCTCTCACTTATGCCGACAATTTCGGCCATTTTGAATGTTCAGTTAATTTTTGACAGCTGCTTTGCTTGCATGTGTTTTGGCTCGTCTTCGATTTTTGCCCATTCCAAAAATTGGATCGAAGAATCTGTTTCGAGCCCAAAAAAAAGTCACAGGGGGCCAGATCTTGTGAATACGGCGGCTGCGGCATTATTAGTGTGTTGTTTTTGGCCAAAAATTCGCGCCAAGCAACGATGCGTTATCATGGTGCAAAAGCCAATTTTTATTCTTCCACAAATCCGTGCGTTTCTGGCGGATTGCTTCGCGCAACTTGCGCATAACTTGCCGGTAATATTCCTTATTAACCGTTCTACACTGTGGCAAGAACTCATGATGCACCACGCCCCTGCAATCAAAGAAAACTGTAAGCAAAACCTACACATTCGACCGAACTTGGCGCGCTTTTTTTGATCTTGGGTCGTGCGGCAGCTTTCATTGGGATGATTGAGCTTTGGTTTCCACGTCATAACCATAAACCCATGATTCGTCATTAGCTATGATCCTTTGCAGGAAATTTGGGTCGTCGCGGACAGAATCCAACAGCTTCTTAGCAGTGTTAATGCGATGCTGGTTTTGGTCGAAAATGGGCAAAAATCGGCCGAACTTGTCGGTATAAGTGAGAGACATGAGTACCAACATAACGTCACAAAAAATCGAATATATATAACCCGCGGAAATTCGCGATACTTTTATAACAGACCTCGTATATATATTCTTCATATAAAAAAAAGTCCAAACGGGTTTAAAATTTATGTATCATAGTAAATTGTATAGCTGGTTAGTCTAAACGGGTCTCAAATTTATTTGATATATAAATCAAATAAATTTTAAACCCGTTTAGACTTACCAGCTATACAATTTACTATGATACATAAATTTTAAACCCGTTTGGACTTTTTTTATAGCAAATTAATAAAACATAAATATTCTTAACACATTTGAAGTTAGAGGTCTTTTATAAAAAATGAATAAAATATATGGTATTTAGACTTAGATCCTATAATACGATATATTATAGTAAATAAATATTATATTTTTAACTCAGTTGGACTTACAAGCTCTTTTAATATATATATAATTATATATTTCCAAAATCTGTAAATATATAAAATGTAATAAAAAATTCCATTCATATTTGATTGAACGCAAGGATAGTGAAAATAGTAAAAGGTATTTTTGTATACAATTTCTAAAAGTTAAATATTATTAAAAGAAATATGTAAGAATATCGAAAAGTCTTATTTTATTACAATTTTTATGTTATAAAATATTAAAAGTTTTCTAAAATTGTATTTGATTTTAAAAAACTCTTCTTTCAACGAATATATATGAAGAAGCATTTTTTATTGAAAAGTTTCATTATTGATTACAGATGCAAAATTTTTAGATACGAGTATGAGATCGATGAGAAAAAAATTGTATTACAATTTCATGTTTCTGAAGACCGTTAGTAAGTCCTTTTATGTCCTTTATATATGAAGAATGCAAATATATCATCATACATATATGTACATATACTATTATATTTAAGAATTGGGTATATGATATATATACATGAATGTTGAATAGTAAACGGAATAAAAATAATACTACTTTCTGATACTAGACCATGGTTGGATAGTTCCACTCTTGATTTCATCCCTATGCGGTATCTAAAGTACTTTATATGTTCTTACACGTATGTTCAACACAATAGCTTTTTGCTTAGAATAGAATGATAGAGTATCGAAAAGACTAGAAAAGAAAAATATTTATTCATAGAATAACCATTTCCGTTTAATATGAATTACAGTATTACTGTTATTCATATTAAATGGAAATGGTTATTCTATGAATAAATATCTTGATATGAACAACTATAATGTTAAATTGCCCGCGTAAAATTACTGAATTTTTTAGTAATATTATAAGTTAAATTTACTTTTATTGATATATAACGACCTGTAAGGAATATTTTAGATTTTTCATTTTTACGCCTTTTAAATTCTATATTCAAAGTAGTACAATTGACTTTAAAAATTAGCTTTCCCCTTTTTCCAAAAAAAAGTCAATACCTTTGATTTTTTAGAAACTTTTGAAAATTAACCATCTATTTTTTTGAGGATTTATAATTACCAAAGAAAGCCTCACGGTATCGTAAAAAAGGATCGAAATTAATTTTTTGTACAACAATTTTAAACTAATATTTAACAGCTAACTTATCCTATTCAAAGTAGTTCCCTAGAGCAGCGTTATTTGTATTCATCATAAGAGGGCTGGAAGGCTTACACTAACTTATCCTCGGTTACACTGCTTTGGATGTATTCGACGGTACCAAGATAATGTCATTTCAAGTATTTTTTTGATTTTGTGGAATAAAAAAAATGCATATTGCTTAAGATACACGTACACCAGAGGAATTAATTTTTTCGATAAAAGCATATATATGAAAATCGCCATATAGTGGAGAAAATAACCCCTCTTCCGATCCTTTTAAGGACTTCTTTTAAAAATTATTTTGACAAAAATATTAATCGATGGCCTGCTTAACTCAGAAGAGCCGTGCCTTGTTCCACATTTTCATCTATTTTCGATTTTGTAAAAAAGCATCTAAGACTCTTCAATGTCTTATCTGATGCGAATAACCTTTTTTGACCCTTTCAAGACCTTCTTATTATCTTCAACATACACTGACCCCATAAAAGTCCTTACCAACTCTTGGATTAACTTAGCTTAACACAAAATTTGATATGATATCGTTCCTTCAGATTTTGCTCTTCTATCTTTTCTGATGTACTATAAAACACATTTTAGTGTCGCATAGTTACCAGATGGGGTCGAAAAATTGGACAGCGAACCTAGGAAGGACTAATGTACAATCTATGCAAGGGAGGGGGGTAATGTTGGCTTTCACTTTCTGATGCAAGTCTTATTATTTTTATCTCACAACTTGTAGAATAATTTGTTGACACAGTATGCTTGCGATTGGATAGAAAACAGCGTTTTCCCAACTACTACCTAAAAAGTCGCTCCATTCAATGTTGACTTATTCCACTAATGTGGAAACTGCTCAGTGATCATGAATATGGTTAGCAGTATTGGCAGATCCTTCTCAGTGATGTTAGTCTACAAAACAATAGCTACAAAATTTTATCTATGATCCGATAAGTCACATGTACAATTGGTAGTAATTTAAATTTAAGATAAAAGATTGATCTTAAAGTGTACGTAATCTGTATGTTTACAATTTTCTTTCTTATAAATTTAAAGGTTTTTGAACATGTTTCAAAGACTCAGATTCTATTTTTATTTAGTTTCACAACAACGCGGTCTATTTGCTATAATAAATACGAGAATATAACTTCAACAATTTTTTCAAATCACAATTATATATAATTCATATTTAAATACCTTCAATTCACATTTAAATTTAAAAAAAAAACCTCTTTTGGGGGTTGCTTTCGTTTTAAAGTTATTATAAGGAAAATGTTCCTAATTATTTTACTGTAAAATTTTCATCCCTTATGGAAGGTATTCACGTATGGTACATAATACATACATGTATGCATATGTGCAAAATTAGAAAATAGAATCATACAAGTTTTGACACAGGAATAATCATACCTGCAGGAAAATCACGATCAAATATTTATCTTTTGTGTGGTAATATTCAGCCAAGGGTAGATAATGTATACGTGACAAGGCAAGATTATAACATTGGCCGGCATAACTTTTCAATACATATGTCTATCCACAGTTTCATATATGTACACATATGTATATGAGACTATTTATGCTGATATTTGGTGGATTTTGTTATTCCAAACTAAAACGATATGCAATGAATAAGTGAGGCTAATTAAATTAATGGAAATTAGCTAGATGGGATTGTTGGAAGCGAAATTTATATATTGAATTTTCGACCATCTGAATATAGACATTCGATCAAAATATAGGCTAGAACGTGAAAGATATTTACAACTCTATGGAATTTAGTATTTATCAATTTGTGTAAAGATATGTAAACATGTGAACTAAACAGAAACCACATAAGTGGTCACTTATATTGGTTAACTATAGAAAAAACCGCAATTGCTAAGTAAATAATCTACGAAACCAATTTTTACTGATTTATATAGATAATTTCTATTAAAATTCAACCTCGTATTTTATCTTAAAATAAGTGGTTTAACAGAACGATAACTATGGTCAGCCATAACTGTTAGATTGACGTGTCAATGACGGTGGTCTGATTACTTTCCGATGGGGGTTTTATTAAATTCATATTTTCCCATAGTCAAAAATTCATGTACAATTTCCGAATATGTAAAAATATACGGCAAGTGTAGGAAAGTCATTTATAAGAATAAAATTTTGAGTTTATGAATTTGTATACTAATGTCAGTGATTATTAATATATGATGATATTTTAACTCAATGCTTATATTCTACTCCAACTTAGAGCTGCTTACATTCGGAAACGATATTAGTAAATTTCTTATTATAAAAATGATTCGATGATCATATTTAATTTTTTGTTCTATTTTCATAATTTAATAAGAAATGTAAGTTTATAGAAGTTCCGTTTCATGTTTTGAAATGTAAACTTTTATATGCAAATAAATGAAACTAAAAAAAAACTCTTTTTTTTAATTTCTAATTCTAAATTTATAAAATCGCAGTTATTTAATTAATTCAAATAAGTTCGACTATTATTTAAAAAATATTCGTCAAAGCGATATGTACAAATATTTGAGCAGTATACATATGCGAGTAACTTTAAAGCTTTATTCCGTTTTTGTCCTCAAATTTGGCACTTCAATTATCTATTCTTATGTTATACTCCATAGTGTTCGAGTTGTACTAACAAAACTTCAATATTTTGACAGATTTTATTATCCAGTTCTTCAGTAAAATTACTTGACCAAACACTGTAGTACAGTGACAGGAACATCTTGTTTGGGGCTATTTAATTATCGTTCATGTACAATATCAGTGCTGTTGTGCAATCTTATATTATATTATCCTTCCCATCTTAATATTTTTATATTGTTTGATATTAACTTAGTCTATAACAACAGTCCTATATTTTCTAGTTTACTCCCTAAAACAAACATATAAACCGCTCACATTGTCACAATCCAAGTTAGAAAATTAAATTAAAGGGCTTTTCAGTCAGTCCATTTATTCTTTGAGAGGTAATTATTTTGATATTTTAAATGACAGCACTACCATTCTTATACATTTGTATTTTTCTACAGCTAACATTTATTCGTGGAGAACTATACGATTCAAAAACGCGTCGAAATGGTAAAATCTCCCCGAATCCCAGATTTGATCGAAAATCATATTCAGCACCTCATAAAGCTATATTTAAAATAGGTTGCGAAAAATACGTGTATTGCGAAAAAACACGTGCAGTGTGCCTACTGAATAAGTGAAATTTTAGTTAAATACATGCTATTAATTTAAAAATATTTAAAATAGATTGCGAAAAATACGTGCAGTGTGCCTGCTGAATAAGTGAAATTTTAGTTAAATATTTACATACTATTAATTAAAATAAAAATTGGTTGGAAATTAGTTTGGAAATGTTGACTTATTCCACTAATGTGGAAACTGCTCAGTGATCATGAATATGGTTAGCAGTATTGGCAGATCCTTCTCAGTGATGTTAGTCTACAAAACAATAGCTACAAAATTTTATCTATGATCCGATAAGTCACATGTACAATTGGTAGTAATTTAAATTTAAGATAAAAGATTGATCTTAAAGTGTACGTAATCTGTATGTTTACAATTTTCTTTCTTATAAATTTAAAGGTTTTTGAACATGTTTCAAAGACTCAGATTCTATTTTTATTTAGTTTCACAACAACGCGGTCTATTTGCTATAATAAATACGAGAATATAACTTCAACAATTTTTTCAAATCACAATTATATATAATTCATATTTAAATACCTTCAATTCACATTTAAATTTAAAAAAAAAACCTCTTTTGGGGGTTGCTTTCGTTTTAAAGTTATTATAAGGAAAATGTTCCTAATTATTTTACTGTAAAATTTTCATCCCTTATGGAAGGTATTCACGTATGGTACATAATACATACATGTATGCATATGTGCAAAATTAGAAAATAGAATCATACAAGTTTTGACACAGGAATAATCATACCTGCAGGAAAATCACGATCAAATATTTATCTTTTGTGTGGTAATATTCAGCCAAGGGTAGATAATGTATACGTGACAAGGCAAGATTATAACATTGGCCGGCATAACTTTTCAATACATATGTCTATCCACAGTTTCATATATGTACACATATGTATATGAGACTATTTATGCTGATATTTGGTGGATTTTGTTATTCCAAATTAAAACGATATGCAATGAATAAGTGAGGCTAATTAAATTAATGGAAATTAGCTAGATGGGATTGTTGGAAGCGAAATTTATATATTGAATTTTCGACCATCTGAATATAGACATTCGATCAAAATATAGGCTAGAACGTGAAAGATATTTACAACTCTATGGAATTTAGTATTTATCAATTTGTGTAAAGATATGTAAACATGTGAACTAAACAGAAACCACATAAGTGGTCACTTATATTGGTTAACTATAGAAAAAACCGCAATTGCTAAGTAAATAATCTACGAAACCAATTTTTACTGATTTATATAGATAATTTCTATTAAAATTCAACCTCGTATTTTATCTTAAAATAAGTGGTTTAACAGAACGATAACTATGGTCAGCCATAACTGTTAGATTGACGTGTCAATGACGGTGGTCTGATTACTTTCCGATGGGGGTTTTATTAAATTCATATTTTCCCATAGTCAAAAATTCATGTACAATTTCCGAATATGTAAAAATATACGGCAAGTGTAGGAAAGTCATTTATAAGAATAAAATTTTGAGTTTATGAATTTGTATACTAATGTCAGTGATTATTAATATATGATGATATTTTAACTCAATGCTTATATTCTACTCCAACTTAGAGCTGCTTACATTCGGAAACGATATTAGTAAATTTCTTATTATAAAAATGATTCGATGATCCTATTTAATTTTTTGTTCTATTTTCATAATTTAATAAGAAATGTAAGTTTATAGAAGTTCCGTTTCATGTTTTGAAATGTAAACTTTTATATGCAAATAAATGAAACTAAAAAAAAACTCTTTTTTTTAATTTCTAATTCTAAATTTATAAAATCGCAGTTATTTAATTAATTCAAATAAGTTCGACTATTATTTAAAAAATGTTCGTCAAAGCGATATGTACAAATATTTGAGCAGTATACATATGCGAGTAACTTTAAAGCTTTATTCCGTTTTTGTCCTCAAATTTGGCACTTCAATTATCTATTCTTATGTTATACTCCATAGTGTTCGAGTTGTACTAACAAAACTTCAATATTTTGACAGATTTTATTATCCAGTTCTTCAGTAAAATTACTTGACCAAACACTGTAGTACAGTGACAGGAACATCTTGTTTGGGGCTATTTAATTATCGTTCATGTACAATATCAGTGCTGTTGTGCAATCTTATATTATATTATCCTTCCCATCTTAATATTTTTATATTGTTTGATATTAACTTAGTCTATAACAACAGTCCTATATTTTCTAGTTTACTCCCTAAAACAAACATATAAACCGCTCACATTGTCACAATCCAAGTTAGAAAATTAAATTAAAGGGCTTTTCAGTCAGTCCATTTATTCTTTGAGAGGTAATTATTTTGATATTTTAAATGACAGCACTACCATTCTTATACAATTGTATTTTTCTACAGCTAACATTTATTCGTGGAGAACTATACGATTCAAAAACGCGTCGAAATGGTAAAATCTCCCCGAATCCCAGATTTGATCGAAAATCATATTCAGCACCTCATAAAGCTATATTTAAAATAGGTTGCGAAAAATACGTGTATTGCGAAAAAACACGTGCAGTGTGCCTACTGAATAAGTGAAATTTTAGTTAAATACATGCTATTAATTTAAAAATATTTAAAATAGATTGCGAAAAATACGTGCAGTGTGCCTGCTGAATAAGTGAAATTTTAGTTAAATATTTACATACTATTAATTAAAATAAAAATTGGTTGGAAATTAGTTTGGAAATTTTTTTCAAAAAAAAATTCTCAACAAATTTGTTTAAAAATATAGTTGTTTGAGAAAAATTATTATTTAAAAAAAAATCAATATATTCGAAGATCATTGCTAAATCTTATCTGTCTATTGGAAATTTATATTATAGTAGTTCAGCAAAAAGGCTGTGTTGGCGTTTTAACCGAATGAGGAAAGTAATAGCCACTCTAGGATACAGTATGTATAATACAGTAAACAGATTCCGAGAAAATGACGTATTGTATGAAACCGTGTTAAAGAAGAGAAAATGATTGGAGTATAAAATGAGAGGATGTGTTCCGAAAACTTCTTAAAACCAAAATTATTTTTTTTAATCAACAATATCTATTTATAAAACAAAAAATTAAAATAAATAAAAAAATTATATTCTCATTTAACTCAAACTCCTCTTAATAATTTGATTCTTCATCACTGCTCACAATGAGACGAGATCGTTTTTTTTTATCGAACGATATCGTCATTTTACTGAACCCATTTTTTCGGTAAGGTTTTCTGCATCTTCTGCCTTCCTTAAAAAATCTGTTATTTTAGCCAGTTTGCTTAATCTTACAAGATCATTGTAAATCTCACTGTCTGTTAAATTTTTGACTTTTACAGCGCAAGGGTCTTGCTTCTCTTTGGTAGAAAACTCACACTGTACCGCAGTACTAGTGCTAGGTCCCATAATATATAGTTTCCAATTATTGTACGATGTCTTCTTGAAAATTTCATTTGAGCTGATGCAGAAATTTCCTGTTCTTTGACAAAATCATACACATATATGGCTTTTTCCCATTTATGTATAGAATAAGCCATTATCTCTAAGGCTGAAAATGTCCCACTGATATAAAGTTGCCTTTACCTGCTATACATCGATAAAAACATTATTTCCACTTTCCGTAACAGTGCCGAAAGGCTTGAATTGTAATCGCCTATAGCTCCTGTGTTACACTTATTTGAACTTATTGACCGTACCAAGATGACATCCTTTAAAGTGTTCTTAGGGAACCAAAAAAGTAAGAAGGATTATGATCGGGTGAATTAAGGTTAAGAGGGGATAAAGAACCATAATACATATTTTTTTACTAAAAAACTCATTAATGCAGATGGTCGTATAGCTGAAGAGCGTTGATATGGTAGAGCATCCTTTATACGAGCCTTTCAAAAACTACTCATCAATATTATTTAATAGTTTGAATTAAAGCATAACCTTCCTTTAATGAAAGTCCCACTTTCGTTGTCGTTTGAGGCGGATCATCACGGCAGGACCAATATCGTTAAACGATCCACTTTTCATCACCAGTTATCAATCGCCTCAAAAAAGGATCATTTCCTTCACGTTTAATGAACATGTCCCAAATATTAATGCACAACCTCAAATTAACTGCTTTGAGTACATGAGGAACCCAAATATTGAGTTTGCTGAAGATGGCTGAATGGTGGGTCTGATAACTGCAGCAAATGATGTTAAAACTGTTGGAATAAAGTTATCAGACCCACCATTTCTTCATCGATTTTAAAGCAACTTACGATAGCGTAGCCAGAGTAAAATTTTGCACATCCATAACAGAGTTTGGCATCCCAGCAAAATTCATAAGACTGACTAGTATGAGAGCAAGAGCAAAAGCAGTCGAATCACTTTCGTAGCTATTTAACATACCCAATAGTTTTTGGCAAGTACACGCACTTTTCTGCGTTCTTTCTAACCTGTATAGCCAGTTTTTAGAATATGCTGACGACATCTGCGTTCTTTCTTATTAAGTATAGCCAGTTTTTAGAATATGCTGACGACATCGATATTATATGTCGATCAGACGGATTTGTACGAGAGGTCTTCATCAAGAATAATCTGGCGACGAAAATCTGAGGCTGCATATAAATGAAAGCAAAACAAAGTATATGCTGCCAGCATAGGCGTCAAATACAAGACCAATTAGCACTAGTCTCCTACTTTGCGGTCAAGGGTTGCAGCCGACAACAATATCGAGGAAGAAATCCTTCTGTCAGTATAAATTATTTCGCTCAAAAATTCTGACTATAATATCTAAGCTACTGCTGTATAAGACACCAGTCCTCACGGGGTTCCCTATTGCGAAAGGGCGAAAACCATTGCATGTTCTTGTTCGCATTCGAAAGGATGATCCTTGAAATAGTTTTTGGCCCCCTTAATAAGCATGGACGACTCCGAAACCTTTTTAACGAAGAGATCCTGAAGTAGTACTACGATCGCGCGATTGTTAGTAAAATTAAACTTAAAAGACTCCGGTGGGCTGGACAGTTAGTCCGTATAAATGAGGGAGATCCTGCCCTGAACGTCTATGGTAGTTTCATTTACGCTCACTGAAGGCGAGACGACGATGCCTAAAATGGAGCAGCGGCGGAAGCGAGGAAGCTAAGCACATGCAGAGAGTGTCAATCTGGAAGACCGAGGTGCAAAGCTGCGACATATAGAGTTCTTTGATACAGCAGGCCTAGACAAGACGCCCGGATGTCGCGCCGTTGATGATAATGATGATACTCCCCTTGAATGCGGATAAGAGTTCAGAATTATTTTTTCTGAGAAAGAACGTAGTATATGGCCACGACCATGGGACCATCTAGCGACTTTATGGTTCGTGTAGATCGCGTTGACAGCTTTCTTTAAAAAAACTGGTGGATAGTAAATTGAAGAGAAAAATCAGAAATTATTATTTTGTGGGGGCATATTAAAATGTTTCGTATCTATCTCGTTCGCTGTTTGCCTTCTTCCTATAGATAGAAATACAAGGTAAATTTATTATTCTGATAAAACCACCATTTTAGCTGCTCCAAGCATTCATCTTGGAAGTAATTTCATTCACTTGTTAGAGTATATATTTCTATGCTGAACATTTTCAGCATAGAAAGAGTATATTGCTGCTGAGAATGATGTGGATGGGAAGCGGTTATTTGTGTTAGATAAGCTGGTGAGTAAAGAGTATTCTTGGAATATGTGAAAAGATACCGTTTATTCTAACCGTTAAGATGCTACTAGTGGTTGAGATGCCCACTTTACCGAAAAAGTACTATCGATAAATTACCCTATCCAGGTAAATTCGGTCATATGCCTTTTCTAAGTCATCCATCAGCTTTATTAGGTGCTTCTGTTAATATTAAACCATCAATAAGTCAGTTTATTATCTCATAATAAAGTCATATTTAAAATTAAATACAATTAAGACCCATTTTAAAAAAATTCAATATCTTAAATAATGCATTTGATTTTTCTAATAACTACTGCTTATAGTGCAGCTTCAACATTTTGAAAGTTTTGCATAAATATTGCAAGATTTAAGGATGAGTAAGATAACGGGTTATGGATAGTTTGGCGTCAAAAGGAACGTTTAGGTCTCGGTGGATAACAATATTACGCACATAATATGAGGCATTGACGATTTATCGTCGGATTCTAGATTGTAGTGATTCGATTCGGAGAGAGTTGGAATGTTTCACGGTACCGCAATGTTCAATTCCGTACATCCAGATTAGCTTCAAAACTGTATAGTAAAGTAGTAATTTGCCATCTATTGTAAGCTTGGATCTATCGTCTAAAAATCGCAGCAGCTGCTTGTATCGTCCATTAAATTCTATTCTTTAAGTTTTGTATGTGCGTTCCATGTTAATCGATTGTCAAACTTGAGTTCTAGATAAGGTACTTCATCCTTTGATGGAATAATGTTGCCGTTCAAGCTTATGGAAGGAAATGGTTCTTGACGAAGAGTGAAAAAACTATGAATGCACTTTTGTTCGTTCACTTTAACTTTCCACTTTTTGAACCATTTTTGAAGAGAATAAATATGAGTTTGCAGGATAGTGGATGCTATGATAGGGGTATGGTATCATCAGCTTATATTGATAATCGTTTTTTTTTGTAAGTTGGAATATCACGGGTGTAGATGTTGTGTAATAAAAGACTAAGGATACAACCTTGCAGGACACATGCTCCGTTAGGCGATATCTCAGAATATTCAACATTCTCAAGCATTTGAAAATATCGTTTCGAAAAGAAGGATTTGATTATAAAAATGTATAGGTAGGAAGGATGCTATTAAGTTTCCAGAAAAGGTGAAGTGTTCACTTCGACAGTCAAATTGGTGATGGGAGATTATATTTTCGTTTTCGAGGATGGTATAAAGCCATTTTAAAACCAATTGTTTCATTATTTTGGCAAGAGTTGGGGGTAGGCTTATGGACCTATAAAAGGAAGGCTTATGGATCATTTTTATTATTAAGAATGTACGAATGATTCTGTTATATATATATATGTAAGTAAAATAATTGCTTTTTTAGATAGTTACTTTAATATTTCGGAAGTCATAAGATCATAGCACGTGGATTTTTGGTTGGGAAGGTGTTGAATGAGGTTTTTAACTTGTAAGGGTATTGATAAGTCCTTGAGTATTTGTCTTCGTGAGCTTTGTCATATATGTTAACTTAAAAGTTTAAGTTAACATATACGGTGAAGTTCAATAGTCGGCAAAAGTATCTGCTCTTTGTTTGTCTGCCTTTGCCAATGTTCAGTCGGTTCTATTTAGGAGATGTGTCGCTTATTGGATGACCGGAGTGTATCACATCACATTTTATAATAATTTCACTTTTAAAATAACTTAAAACATAATATTTAAAATATTATTTTAGTTCGATAAGTAAAAAATAGATGTCAGGTACAGCAGCTAAAAGATATTTTTTCAACTTTTTGATTTGTATTTTTGTTAATAATTCGTTGGTTCTACTTACCTAAAATATTTGTATTATATTTTAATAAATTTTTGAAGTAAATTTTTTTTTTTTTCATTTTAAAAGCGCTTAAAATACAATTGAAACAACGGGGTTCATAGCTTAATTTTAAGTTAATAGATGAGTAATGATCGGCAGAGGAAGGTTTCAGTTCATTGCAATTCCACGGGATTTTTTGTCTTCAATAAAAGCTGTATAGGCGATCTTAGTTCCCAAAATGAAAATAGATGGTTTAACGGGTTCGTTAGTTATGTTGAAAAGTCATATTTTTGTCAGTATTGTTTATGTGTGAATAAACTCAATTTTTATTGTTTATGTGTGAGTAAACTTAGTATTGTTGTTAACTATTTCGAGGTTATATTTCACTTCTGTCAGTAAATTTTTATGTTCCATTGGGCATCTACAAAATTTACCCAATAGAATACAGCTAAATTTTGTAAACATATAGAGCGATTGTATATCCTTATACTCTATAATCTAAGATTGCTCGGGTAATATTGAGTGTCGATAGTTACAAATCGGTTGCCTCCCAAGTAACACCAGTTACGAAAATTATGCTATTTAACGGCACTCTGACGGAACTGTGTTCCGTCATATAATTACGAATTTGTTCAAGATGGGTTCAGAAACGGTTCAGAAACTGTTCGTTCTTTGTCTGTAAAAGACGATACTCAAAAAATTAGTTTGCTTTCATGTGTGGGTGCATTCATACATGAAATTGCATGTTTGGGTGCACCCACGCATAAAAGCAAACAAATTTTCGAGTTCCGGCTTTTACAGACAAAGAACAAACAGTTTCTGAACCGTTTCTGAACCCATCTTGAACAAATTCGTAATTAGCTGACGGAACAGAGTTCCGTCAGAGTGCCGTTAAATAGCTTAATTTTCGTAACTGGTGTTAGTTGGGTCTTCATATAGTTAAATATTTTTAATTTTTTTTGTAATCAAATATATTTTTATAAAATTAATGACAAAAAATCAATAAAATAGCCTCTTCTAGCTATATAACCATATAAAAAACTTAAAACCTATTTAATTTCTAGGAACTCGATGTCATCGAACAATTCGGTGTCCGAAGTAGTTGCACAATGTTGTTCCTTTTTTTTTTGTTTTTTTTGGATATATTGTCTTTTGTGGTATAAAAAAACCTCCTCAAAATTTTATTTATATCATGTTCGCTAACGAAGGGAAATTTATCCAATGCACAATCTATATTAAAAAATAGTTATTAGTTATGTTATCATAGATTTAAAAATAATTTAGATTATGCTTACTCTTAATTATTTTTGACACATTCAGGTCCTTGAAGCCAATATTTGCCTGCCTCCCATCAAATGTAAATTTGGAGGCCAATTCTTCGGTAAACAATATTTTGCACGTTGCATATAAAAACTTTTTCAATTCTGTTCCCGACTGCTTCATAAAAATATCTATCTGTTGATCAATATAGTACATACATTAAAATGATAACTTGTAATAATATCACAAATATGATCATACCAATTCTATTTTCACGTCTTTACTTGCTTCTAAAAGCGATTCATCAAATAGTTTGAATTTATCAACTCGGCCTGTATCAACTCGTGCTGCAGCTTTCTTCTGTTTCATCCGAACTTTGAAGATATTCAGTGAAATAATGTTGTATTTGTGGAGTGCTGGAGCTTTCTTCTGTTTTATCCAAACTTTCAAGATATTCAATGGAATTGTCGGTTTCAAAGTGTGAATTCTAGGTTGTTTTTTTTTACTGCACATACTAATTTTCTTTTCACTTCGTTCGCGACTTCCCTATCGTACGCTCTTTTGGACATTTTCCTTTTAATAATATTATTATTTATTATATATTTTAATTCTAATAATATAGTTTAATTAATATAATGTACTATTACGTTTCTTTATTTTACGCACGAGAAAAACTTGTTGTCGCCGCAACATTCAATTAACAATTGGTTATTTTGACAACTAATAGAAATGTAAATTTACAATACATTCGCACTAAATTCATTTCGAGTTCAGTTAGTTCCGTCATTCAAGTCCATAGACGACACTCATTCGTAATACGACATAATGCTGAACTAAGAGCCGTCAGACGTAACAAAAACGGAACTCATTGACGGAACTTATTGAGTGAGTTCCGAGTGCGTTACTTGGGCTATTCAATAAAGTACAGAATATTTAATGGTTATGCGGAGCGGGATTAGCATCTAATTTTTATAAAAGTGAATAAATTAATTATTATTTATAAAGTAAATACGTAAAGAGCTATACATAATCATAATAAAATCCTATTCTTACAATGCACAATATCATAATCAGGAATTGCGATTATAAGAAATCTGTTCATATTATTATGTTGATTTTTCTTTTATGGAGTGAAAAAATGAGTTTTACTTTTGGATTTCGAAGTTTACTTATTTAATTTATTTAATATATTTTTTGTTTCAGTACCAACCGATTCAACTGTTTCTTAGATATAGGTCAGCCGAGGGAGTGTAAGGGCAAATACCCACACAGCATGATTGTAGCCAATAGTGGAGCTATAATAATAGCTTACTGTAGGCTCACTCATTAACTGAGTGCATTTTTTCATATAAGTAATATAATAAAAAAAAATTATAATTTATTTATTTTTTATAGGTAATTAAGTTTATTTGCTGAAAAAGGGAGGTATCATTTGTTATTGTAAAAATTCAATTAAAAAAATAAAAATAAACATTAAATTTAAATTTTAAAAAGTTTTTATTTATTTTCATATAAGATTGATTTTTAGGTTGTAAAAAAAAAGTTGTAAAAGGTGTACAGGCCTCTTCACTGGTCTATGCAGACCTATTCTCTGTATATTTTATATTCATACAGTTGTATCAAAAATTTTCCGGAAATTTTTCGTTTCCCATTAAACCAATTTTAGGATGGTGGGTGTCAACTTAAGTATTATTATTTCCATTTTGTATTTTTATCAAATATTCTAATGCGCCAGATTATATTTTCTAATAAATTAATTTGTTCAGCTATGTATGATACTATGTTATTCTCCCTTTTGTAGACAAAGTTTAAAGTAACACCATAGTTATTTTCAGTAGAGTTTTAAATTTTTTAATTATGTCAGTCTAATATAGATGATAGAACAAACCCAATACAAGGTAATCCTCTACCAGTTCTTTTCTGACTGAGATATTTTATAATCGCTGTGTATTTTAAAATATTTAATGCATTTAGATGCAAACAATGTACGTGTATACGGTTGGGGCATGTCACGGCATTTACTATACTGCAGATTTAATAGGTTAAAAATACTGATAGTTTTATTGTTTATAATCGCTGTGTATTTATAGTACTTGTTCGCATATACATGAGCTTGAGATTTGTACCCACGTTTATGAGCAGAGGTATCGAGCAATATTTGTCTATGTTTCAGGTTCAAGTTTTTTTAATAACTTTCAAATGAAATTCAATTTTATGATTTATATTTTATTAATTGATTATATGGTCTTTAGCATTATGTATGAAATATGACGTCGGTTAAATGCTCACCTCTAAGATAGGCAATGGATACAATATGTGAATTGCTCTGACCGTAATACCAGAAGAAATTTTGATTTCTGCCACTTGCAATAATTCATCGGAACATTGTAGACTGCTAATGACTCTTTCCAACCTTTATTTTTGGGGAGCTACATGTATTGTAGATTAATTTCCTTGATCAATACCATAGTGTTAAGTATTAAATTTGGATACGAACGGCATCATTGCTTCTGTATTTATTGTTCAGATAAATATTCCGCGGACCATTCCTTGCAAACATACTAATTTATCTGTTGAATCAGCTTCCATTTTGTGTTAAATGATTTGGAGACTATATTCTATTCTGCCGGTGGAAAAGAATTCAAAGGTTCCTTAATGAGGAAATGCCCTTGAGTTAATGCCTCGAAATCGACAGAATCATCCGAAACCGGAGTTATAAGCCAAGAATTTAGTAGAGCTTTAACCTGTAACAACACAGTTTGGATATCTTTATGGTGAGTTTCTAGGTAGAAAAGAAACAACGTAACTGGTACTCAGCAGATTTTACTGCAGCTTTCAATAATCTGTCAAAGTAAAGATTGTGTACAGAAATATATTTCTAATATATAAGACTCCGGAGGTACAATACTTATGATATTTCTTATATATAGACTCCGGAAGTACACTAATTCGACTCTGGGTTTAGAAACTCTCTCAATTCTGGTACCTCTGAACTTCTTCAGCGCTGTAATTAAAGATGCGCTTGTGAGGTGCATTACTAATTAAATAAGTACTGCCTCTGTAGCTAAGCACACGAATATATCAGCGTAACTCTTACATCGTGCCCAACGATACCTAAAATGTATCCCGAGTGGGGAAAAATAATCGAATCCAGTATTTTTCAAACGGCCGAGATGGGGGAATTCTTTCTAGAGATAATGCCCCCATAATTTGATTCACAATCCGAGGCTTACATCGAAAATACTAAATACAATTGTGTAGAATTGATATGCAAATATATCATACTGTCAGCTATCAGACTAGCTGACGAATCAGATTTGTCAACCCTTGGGGATGTTGCCACTGCAGGTCTTTGATATCGGGTTTCAAATCGTAGGTTTAGAGGCTAAAGAAGGAACTGATTTCGATTTAATTTATGGAGCTCTTCAGATAACCCTACTGCCCTCAAAAATGTCTCCAATAAAATCTAGGCTTTTTGTTTCTCCCACACTGGCAATTTTGGATACCCATTTTTATGCAACGGGAGTTTGCATTGTCGACGTTCAAATCGCAGCATATATCCAACCATATTCAGCAGGATCCAACATGAGTTTCAGTTATCAATGGAGTTTACAAATTAATTCTGGGTTTCAATTGTTTATAACACAGATATTATTTATATTATTTATTTGACAGAAATATGCGCGTTGTTCGCGGTAAACACGTATTTATGTGGCCTAAATCATGCCAAAATAATGGATTATTTAACGAATAGGATGTAGCAGTTTTCTTAGAGGCATTAAGTATTGCCCATAATTTGGATGGGTTTTCTTCTGTTATTCAAACGCCATGATAAAAGATATAATAGTACGGTAATTCTTGCGGCCATATGACAAAAATACGTTTAATCTCAAAGAAATTTAACATATATTATCCGAACATCGTTATTCCACATTAATCGGCGCTCTAACTGAACAAAACGATGGACTACTATTTGTATTAACTCTCCTAATAGTTGGCTGAAGAATGTAATGGTAGTCGAACAACAGATATCACTTCGTAATATCTATATTGTTCGAATACCATTATATTCTTTCACATTTTTGCACCGCTACAGGCATTGGCTTACTCTCGAAGCTAGTTTCCTCTAATTGCCAGAATTTAGCTACCTGTATATCTAGCGATTCAGCAGTAAGTCTGCAAAAGGCAGAGGACAATTCTTAACATTATTGTAGACGGCCAATTACATTCCACCCAAGCAGGGTATTTTGTAAAGCACGCATCTGTTCCCTCAGCTTAATATGGTCTACTAATAGTAAAGAACCAAATAATTATGTGGTGATTAGTAAGTCGCTAGGTCGAAATAAATATAATACTGGGTCTGCTAACTTAATATTTTTTGCAATTTTTCTTGTGTTGATATCCAGATTCTGCTGGGGTTGATTGGTAGTGAGTAAGTAAAATTGCACCTTGAATTTTGAAATACCTCGAGTCCTAGAATAGAGATGGATTTCCGCCTGCTGATATAAAATTAGATGCTTAGATTCGAATATTGCAATATACAATTCAGCTATCCAGTGCATCAAATTAACTCGTTTTACTATTGCTGAGGTAATAAGGTTGATCTGAGATTCTATATCTAATATTGCTCGAGATATAGAGACATAGAATCTAATATATAGAGATTCTATATCTAATTTTAAAATGTTTTTATTTATTTTCATATAAGATTGATTTTTAGGTTGTAAAAAAAAAGTTGTAAAAGGTGTACAGGCCTCTTCACTGGTCTATGCAGTACTATTCTCTGTATATTTTATATTCATACAGTTGTATCAAAAATTTTCCGGAAATTTTTCGTTTCCCATTAAACCAATTTTAGGATGGTGGGTGTCAACTTAAGTATTATTATTTCCATTTTGTATTTTTATCAAATATTCTAATGCGCCAGATTATATTTTCTAATAAATTAATTTGTTCAGCTATGTATGATACTATGTTATTCTCCCTTTTGTAGACAAAGTTTAAAGTAACACCATAGTTATTTTCAGTAGAGTTTTAAATTTTTTAATTGTGTCAGTCTAATATAGATGATAGAACAAACCCAATACAAGGTAATCCTCTCTGTTTTCCAAAATTTTGCATGAAATCAGTCCTACCAAACTTGCCTAAATTTTATAATATTTGCATCTCGTGTTTCTTCTAAGGTTGAAATAATTTCGTAGTTATGATTGTTATGACCGCCCTGTTGTGACGCTATAAGTAGATGTAGACGTTTGACTAATTCATTTGGATCATCCCAATAAGGATAATGAATTTGTTTCCGAGGACGATTCATATATATCCCACTACCAGTTCTTTTCTGACTGAGATATTTTATAATCGCTGTGTATTTTAAAATATTTAATGCATTTAGATGCAAACAATGTACGTGTATACGGTTGGGGCATGTCACGGCATTTACTATACTGCAGATTTAATAGGTTAAAAATACTGATAGTTTTATTGTTTATAATCGCTGTGTATTTATAGTACTTGTTCGCATATACATGAGCTTGAGATTTGTACCCACGTTTATGAGCAGAGGTATCGAGCAATATTTGTCTATGTTTCAGGTTCAAGTTTTTTTAATAACTTTCAAATGAAATTCAATTTTATGATTTATATTTTATTAATTGATTATATGGTCTTTAGCATTATGTATGAAATATGACGTCGGTTAAATGCTCACCTCTAAGATAGGCAATGGATACAATATGTGAATTGCTCTGACCGTAATACCAGAAGAAATTTTGATTTCTGCCACTTGCAATAATTCATCGGAACATTGTAGACTGCTAATGACTCTTTCCAACCTTTATTTTTGGGGAGCTACATGTATTGTAGATTAATTTCCTTGATCAATACCATAGTGTTAAGTATTAAATTTGGATACGAACGGCATCATTGCTTCTGTATTTATTGTTCAGATAAATATTCCGCGGACCATTCCTTGCAAACATACTAATTTATCTGTTGAATCAGCTTCCATCTTGTGTTAAATGATTTGGAGACTATATTCTATTCTGCCGGTGGAAAAGAATTCAAAGGTTCCTTAATGAGGAAATGCCCTTGAGTTAATGCCTCGAAATCGACAGAATCATCCGAAACCGGAGTTATAAGCCAAGAATTTAGTAGAGCTTTAACCTGTAACAACACAGTTTGGATATCTTTATGGTGAGTTTCTAGGTAGAAAAGAAACAACGTAACTGGTACTCAGCAGATTTTACTGCAGCTTTCAATAATCTGTCAAAGTAAAGATTGTGTACAGAAATATATTTCTAATATATAAGACTCCGGAGGTACAATACTTATGATATTTCTTATATATAGACTCCGGAAGTACACTAATTCGACTCTGGGTTTAGAAACTCTCTCAATTCTGGTACCTCTGAACTTCTTCAGCGCTGTAATTAAAGATGCGCTTGTGAGGTGCATTACTAATTAAATAAGTACTGCCTCTGTAGCTAAGCACACGAATATATCAGCGTAACTCTTACATCGTGCCCAACGATACCTAAAATGTATCCCGAGTGGAGAAAAATAATCGAATCCAGTATTTTTCAAACGGCCGAGATGGGGGAATTCTTTCTAGAGATAATGCCCCCATAATTTGATTCACAATCCGAGGCTTACATCGAAAATACTAAATACAATTGTGTAGAATTGATATGCAAATATATCATACTGTCAGCTATCAGACTAGCTGACGAATCAGATTTGTCAACCCTTGGGGATGTTGCCACTGCAGGTCTTTGATATCGGGTTTCAAATCGTAGGTTTAGAGGCTAAAGAAGGAACTGATTTCGATTTAATTTATGGAGCTCTTCAGATAACCCTACTGCCCTCAAAAATGTCTCCAATAAAATCTAGGCTTTTTGTTTCTCCCACACTGGCAATTTTGGATACCCATTTTTATGCAACGGGAGTTTGCATTGTCGACGTTCAAATCGCAGCATATATCCAACCATATTCAGCAGGATCCAACATGAGTTTCAGTTATCAATGGAGTTTACAAATTAATTCTGGGTTTCAATTGTTTATAACACAGATATTATTTATATTATTTATTTGACAGAAATATGCGCGTTGTTCGCGGTAAACACGTATTTATGTGGCCTAAATCATGCCAAAATAATGGATTATTTAACGAATAGGATGTAGCAGTTTTCATAGAGGCATTAAGTATTGCCCATAATTTGGATGGGTTTTCTTCTGTTATTCAAACGCCATGATAAAAGATATAATAGTACGGTAATTCTTGCGGCCATATGACAAAAATACGTTTAATCTCAAAGAAATTTAACATATATTATCCGAACATCGTTATTCCACATTAATCGGCGCTCTAACTGAACAAAACGATGGACTACTATTTGTATTAACTCTCCTAATAGTTGGCTGAAGAATGTAATGGTAGTCGAACAACAGATATCACTTCGTAATATCTATATTGTTCGAATACCATTATATTCTTTCACATTTTTGCACCGCTACAGGCATTGGCTTACTCTCGAAGCTAGTTTCCTCTAATTGCCAGAATTTAGCTACCTGTATATCTAGCGATTCAGCAGTAAGTCTGCAAAAGGCAGAGGACAATTCTTAACATTATTGTAGACGGCCAATTACATTCCACCCAAGCAGGGTATTTTGTAAAGCACGCATCTGTTCCCTCAGCTTAATATGGTCTACTAATAGTAAAGAACCAAATAATTATGTGGTGATTAGTAAGTCGCTAGGTCGAAATAAATATAATACTGGGTCTGCTAACTTAATATTTTTTGCAATTTTTCTTGTGTTGATATCCAGATTCTGCTGGGGTTGATTGGTAGTGAGTAAGTAAAATTGCACCTTGAATTTTGAAATACCTCGAGTCCTAGAATAGAGATGGATTTCCGCCTGCTGATATAAAATTAGATGCTTAGATTCGAATATTGCAATATACAATTCAGCTATCCAGTGCATCAAATTAACTCGTTTTACTATTGCTGAGGTAATAAGGTTGATCTGAGATTCTATATCTAATATTGCTCGAGATATAGAGATATAGAATCTAATATATAGAGATTCTATATCTAATTTTAAAATGTTTTTATTTATTTTCATATAAGATTGATTTTTAGGTTGTAAAAAAAAAGTTGTAAAAGGTGTACAGGCCTCTTCACTGGTCTATGCAGTACTATTCTCTGTATATTTTATATTCATACAGTTGTATCAAAAATTTTCCGGAAATTTTTCGTTTCCCATTAAACCAATTTTAGGATGGTGGGTGTCAACTTAAGTATTATTATTTCCATTTTGTATTTTTATCAAATATTCTAATGCGCCAGATTATATTTTCTAATAAATTAATTTGTTCAGCTATGTATGATACTATGTTATTCTCCCTTTTGTAGACAAAGTTTAAAGTAACACCATAGTTATTTTCAGTAGAGTTTTAAATTTTTTAATTGTGTCAGTCTAATATAGATGATAGAACAAACCCAATACAAGGTAATCCTCTCTGTTTTCCAAAATTTTGCATGAAATCAGTCCTACCAAACTTGCCTAAATTTTATAATATTTGCATCTCGTGTTTCTTCTAAGGTTGAAATAATTTCGTAGTTATGATTGTTATGACCGCCCTGTTGTGACGCTATAAGTAGATGTAGACGTTTGACTAATTCATTTGGATCATCCCAATAAGGATAATGAATTTGTTTCCGAGGACGATTCATATATATCCCACTACCAGTTCTTTTCTGACTGAGATATTTTATAATCGCTGTGTATTTTAAAATATTTAATGCATTTAGATGCAAACAATGTACGTGTATACGGTTGGGGCATGTCACGGCATTTACTATACTGCAGATTTAATAGGTTAAAAATACTGATAGTTTTATTGTTTATAATCGCTGTGTATTTATAGTACTTGTTCGCATATACATGAGCTTGAGATTTGTACCCACGTTTATGAGCAGAGGTATCGAGCAATATTTGTCTATGTTTCAGGTTCAAGTTTTTTTAATAACTTTCAAATGAAATTCAATTTTATGATTTATATTTTATTAATTGATTATATGGTCTTTAGCATTATGTATGAAATATGACGTCGGTTAAATGCTCACCTCTAAGATAGGCAATGGATACAATATGTGAATTGCTCTGACCGTAATACCAGAAGAAATTTTGATTTCTGCCACTTGCAATAATTCATCGGAACATTGTAGACTGCTAATGACTCTTTCCAACCTTTATTTTTGGGGAGCTACATGTATTGTAGATTAATTTCCTTGATCAATACCATAGTGTTAAGTATTAAATTTGGATACGAACGGCATCATTGCTTCTGTATTTATTGTTCAGATAAATATTCCGCGGACCATTCCTTGCAAACATACTAATTTATCTGTTGAATCAGCTTCCATTTTGTGTTAAATGATTTGGAGACTATATTCTATTCTGCCGGTGGAAAAGAATTCAAAGGTTCCTTAATGAGGAAATGCCCTTGAGTTAATGCCTCGAAATCGACAGAATCATCCGAAACCGGAGTTATAAGCCAAGAATTTAGTAGAGCTTTAACCTGTAACAACACAGTTTGGATATCTTTATGGTGAGTTTCTAGGTAGAAAAGAAACAACGTAACTGGTACTCAGCAGATTTTACTGCAGCTTTCAATAATCTGTCAAAGTAAAGATTGTGTACAGAAATATATTTCTAATATATAAGACTCCGGAGGTACAATACTTATGATATTTCTTATATATAGACTCCGGAAGTACACTAATTCGACTCTGGGTTTAGAAACTCTCTCAATTCTGGTACCTCTGAACTTCTTCAGCGCTGTAATTAAAGATGCGCTTGTGAGGTGCATTACTAATTAAATAAGTACTACCTCTGTAGCTAAGCACACGAATATATCAGCGTAACTCTTACATCGTGCCCAACGATACCTAAAATGTATCCCGAGTGGGGAAAAATAATCGAATCCAGTATTTTTCAAACGGCCGAGATGGGGGAATTCTTTCTAGAGATAATGCCCCCATAATTTGATTCACAATCCGAGGCTTACATCGAAAATACGAAATACAATTGTGTAGAATTGATATGCAAATATATCATACTGTCAGCTATCAGACTAGCTGACGAATCAGATTTGTCAACCCTTGGGGATGTTGCCACTGCAGGTCTTTGATATCGGGTTTCAAATCGTAGGTTTAGAGGCTAAAGAAGGAACTGATTTCGATTTAATTTATGGAGCTCTTCAGATAGCCCTACTGCCCTCAAAAATGTCTCCAATAAAATCTAGGCTTTTTGTTTCTCCCACACTGGCAATTTTGGATACCCATTTTTATGCAACGGGAGTTTGCATTGTCGACGTTCAAATCGCAGCATATATCCAACCATATTCAGCAGGATCCAACATGAGTTTCAGTTATCAATGGAGTTTACAAATTAATTCTGGGTTTCAATTGTTTATAACACAGATATTATTTATATTATTTATTTGACAGAAATATGCGCGTTGTTCGCGGTAAACACGTATTTATGTGGCCTAAATCATGCCAAAATAATGGATTATTTAACGAATAGGATGTAGCAGTTTTCATAGAGGCATTAAGTATTGCCCATAATTTGGATGGGTTTTCTTCTGTTATTCAAACGCCATGATAAAAGATATAATAGTACGGTAATTCTTGCGGCCATATGACAAAAATACGTTTAATCTCAAAGAAATTTAACATATATTATCCGAACATCGTTATTCCACATTAATCGGCGCTCTAACTGAACAAAACGATGGACTACTATTTGTATTAACTCTCCTAATAGTTGGCTGAAGAATGTAATGGTAGTCGAACAACAGATATCACTTCGTAATATCTATATTGTTCGAATACCATTATATTCTTTCACATTTTTGCACCGCTACAGGCATTGGCTTACTCTCGAAGCTAGTTTCCTCTAATTGCCAGAATTTAGCTACCTGTATATCTAGCGATTCAGCAGTAAGTCTGCAAAAGGCAGAGGACAATTCTTAACATTATTGTAGACGGCCAATTACATTCCACCCAAGCAGGGTATTTTGTAAAGCACGCATCTGTTCCCTCAGCTTAATATGGTCTACTAATAGTAAAGAACCAAATAATTATGTGGTGATTAGTAAGTCGCTAGGTCGAAATAAATATAATACTGGGTCTGCTAACTTAATATTTTTTGCAATTTTTCTTGTGTTGATATCCAGATTCTGCTGGGGTTGATTGGTAGTGAGTAAGTAAAATTGCACCTTGAATTTTGAAATACCTCGAGTCCTAGAATAGAGATGGATTTCCGCCTGCTGATATAAAATTAGATGCTTAGATTCGAATATTGCAATATACAATTCAGCTATCCAGTGCATCAAATTAACTCGTTTTACTATTGCTGAGGTAATAAGGTTGATCTGAGATTCTATATCTAATATTGCTCGAGATATAGAGATATAGAATCTAATATATAGAGATTCTATATCTAATTTTAAAATGTTTTTATTTATTTTCATATAAGATTGATTTTTAGGTTGTAAAAAAAAAGTTGTAAAAGGTGTACAGGCCTCTTCACTGGTCTATGCAGTACTATTCTCTGTATATTTTATATTCATACAGTTGTATCAAAAATTTTCCGGAAATTTTTCGTTTCCCATTAAACCAATTTTAGGATGGTGGGTGTCAACTTAAGTATTATTATTTCCATTTTGTATTTTTATCAAATATTCTAATGCGCCAGATTATATTTTCTAATAAATTAATTTGTTCAGCTATGTATGATACTATGTTATTCTCCCTTTTGTAGACAAAGTTTAAAGTAACACCATAGTTATTTTCAGTAGAGTTTTAAATTTTTTAATTGTGTCAGTCTAATATAGATGATAGAACAAACCCAATACAAGGTAATCCTCTCTGTTTTCCAAAATTTTGCATGAAATCAGTCCTACCAAACTTGCCTAAATTTTATAATATTTGCATCTCGTGTTTCTTCTAAGGTTGAAATAATTTCGTAGTTATGATTGTTATGACCGCCCTGTTGTGACGCTATAAGTAGATGTAGACGTTTGACTAATTCATTTGGATCATCCCAATAAGGATAATGAATTTGTTTCCGAGGACGATTCATATATATCCCACTACCAGTTCTTTTCTGACTGAGATATTTTATAATCGCTGTGTATTTTAAAATATTTAATGCATTTAGATGCAAACAATGTACGTGTATACGGTTGGGGCATGTCACGGCATTTACTATACTGCAGATTTAATAGGTTAAAAATACTGATAGTTTTATTGTTTATAATCGCTGTGTATTTATAGTACTTGTTCGCATATACATGAGCTTGAGATTTGTACCCACGTTTATGAGCAGAGGTATCGAGCAATATTTGTCTATGTTTCAGGTTCAAGTTTTTTTAATAACTTTCAAATGAAATTCAATTTTATGATTTATATTTTATTAATTGATTATATGGTCTTTAGCATTATGTATGAAATATGACGTCGGTTAAATGCTCACCTCTAAGATAGGCAATGGATACAATATGTGAATTGCTCTGACCGTAATACCAGAAGAAATTTTGATTTCTGCCACTTGCAATAATTCATCGGAACATTGTAGACTGCTAATGACTCTTTCCAACCTTTATTTTTGGGGAGCTACATGTATTGTAGATTAATTTCCTTGATCAATACCATAGTGTTAAGTATTAAATTTGGATACGAACGGCATCATTGCTTCTGTATTTATTGTTCAGATAAATATTCCGCGGACCATTCCTTGCAAACATACTAATTTATCTGTTGAATCAGCTTCCATCTTGTGTTAAATGATTTGGAGACTATATTCTATTCTGCCGGTGGAAAAGAATTCAAAGGTTCCTTAATGAGGAAATGCCCTTGAGTTAATGCCTCGAAATCGACAGAATCATCCGAAACCGGAGTTATAAGCCAAGAATTTAGTAGAGCTTTAACCTGTAACAACACAGTTTGGATATCTTTATGGTGAGTTTCTAGGTAGAAAAGAAACAACGTAACTGGTACTCAGCAGATTTTACTGCAGCTTTCAATAATCTGTCAAAGTAAAGATTGTGTACAGAAATATATTTCTAATATATAAGACTCCGGAGGTACAATACTTATGATATTTCTTATATATAGACTCCGGAAGTACACTAATTCGACTCTGGGTTTAGAAACTCTCTCAATTCTGGTACCTCTGAACTTCTTCAGCGCTGTAATTAAAGATGCGCTTGTGAGGTGCATTACTAATTAAATAAGTACTGCCTCTGTAGCTAAGCACACGAATATATCAGCGTAACTCTTACATCGTGCCCAACGATACCTAAAATGTATCCCGAGTGGAGAAAAATAATCGAATCCAGTATTTTTCAAACGGCCGAGATGGGGGAATTCTTTCTAGAGATAATGCCCCCATAATTTGATTCACAATCCGAGGCTTACATCGAAAATACTAAATACAATTGTGTAGAATTGATATGCAAATATATCATACTGTCAGCTATCAGACTAGCTGACGAATCAGATTTGTCAACCCTTGGGGATGTTGCCACTGCAGGTCTTTGATATCGGGTTTCAAATCGTAGGTTTAGAGGCTAAAGAAGGAACTGATTTCGATTTAATTTATGGAGCTCTTCAGATAACCCTACTGCCCTCAAAAATGTCTCCAATAAAATCTAGGCTTTTTGTTTCTCCCACACTGGCAATTTTGGATACCCATTTTTATGCAACGGGAGTTTGCATTGTCGACGTTCAAATCGCAGCATATATCCAACCATATTCAGCAGGATCCAACATGAGTTTCAGTTATCAATGGAGTTTACAAATTAATTCTGGGTTTCAATTGTTTATAACACAGATATTATTTATATTATTTATTTGACAGAAATATGCGCGTTGTTCGCGGTAAACACGTATTTATGTGGCCTAAATCATGCCAAAATAATGGATTATTTAACGAATAGGATGTAGCAGTTTTCATAGAGGCATTAAGTATTGCCCATAATTTGGATGGGTTTTCTTCTGTTATTCAAACGCCATGATAAAAGATATAATAGTACGGTAATTCTTGCGGCCATATGACAAAAATACGTTTAATCTCAAAGAAATTTAACATATATTATCCGAACATCGTTATTCCACATTAATCGGCGCTCTAACTGAACAAAACGATGGACTACTATTTGTATTAACTCTCCTAATAGTTGGCTGAAGAATGTAATGGTAGTCGAACAACAGATATCACTTCGTAATATCTATATTGTTCGAATACCATTATATTCTTTCACATTTTTGCACCGCTACAGGCATTGGCTTACTCTCGAAGCTAGTTTCCTCTAATTGCCAGAATTTAGCTACCTGTATATCTAGCGATTCAGCAGTAAGTCTGCAAAAGGCAGAGGACAATTCTTAACATTATTGTAGACGGCCAATTACATTCCACCCAAGCAGGGTATTTTGTAAAGCACGCATCTGTTCCCTCAGCTTAATATGGTCTACTAATAGTAAAGAACCAAATAATTATGTGGTGATTAGTAAGTCGCTAGGTCGAAATAAATATAATACTGGGTCTGCTAACTTAATATTTTTTGCAATTTTTCTTGTGTTGATATCCAGATTCTGCTGGGGTTGATTGGTAGTGAGTAAGTAAAATTGCACCTTGAATTTTGAAATACCTCGAGTCCTAGAATAGAGATGGATTTCCGCCTGCTGATATAAAATTAGATGCTTAGATTCGAATATTGCAATATACAATTCAGCTATCCAGTGCATCAAATTAACTCGTTTTACTATTGCTGAGGTAATAAGGTTGATCTGAGATTCTATATCTAATATTGCTCGAGATATAGAGATATAGAATCTAATATATAGAGATTCTATATCTAATTTTAAAATGTTTTTATTTATTTTCATATAAGATTGATTTTAAGGTTGTAAAAAAAAAGTTGTAAAAGGTGTACAGGCCTCTTCACTGGTCTATGCAGTACTATTCTCTGTATATTTTATATTCATACAGTTGTATCAAAAATTTTCCGGAAATTTTTCGTTTCCCATTAAACCAATTTTAGGATGGTGGGTGTCAACTTAAGTATTATTATTTCCATTTTGTATTTTTATCAAATATTCTAATGCGCCAGATTATATTTTCTAATAAATTAATTTGTTCAGCTATGTATGATACTATGTTATTCTCCCTTTTGTAGACAAAGTTTAAAGTAACACCATAGTTATTTTCAGTAGAGTTTTAAATTTTTTAATTGTGTCAGTCTAATATAGATGATAGAACAAACCCAATACAAGGTAATCCTCTCTGTTTTCCAAAATTTTGCATGAAATCAGTCCTACCAAACTTGCCTAAATTTTATAATATTTGCATCTCGTGTTTCTTCTAAGGTTGAAATAATTTCGTAGTTATGATTGTTATGACCGCCCTGTTGTGACGCTATAAGTAGATGTAGACGTTTGACTAATTCATTTGGATCATCCCAATAAGGATAATGAATTTGTTTCCGAGGACGATTCATATATATCCCACTACCAGTTCTTTTCTGACTGAGATATTTTATAATCGCTGTGTATTTTAAAATATTTAATGCATTTAGATGCAAACAATGTACGTGTATACGGTTGGGGCATGTCACGGCATTTACTATACTGCAGATTTAATAGGTTAAAAATACTGATAGTTTTATTGTTTATAATCGCTGTGTATTTATAGTACTTGTTCGCATATACATGAGCTTGAGATTTGTACCCACGTTTATGAGCAGAGGTATCGAGCAATATTTGTCTATGTTTCAGGTTCAAGTTTTTTTAATAACTTTCAAATGAAATTCAATTTTATGATTTATATTTTATTAATTGATTATATGGTCTTTAGCATTATGTATGAAATATGACGTCGGTTAAATGCTCACCTCTAAGATAGGCAATGGATACAATATGTGAATTGCTCTGACCGTAATACCAGAAGAAATTTTGATTTCTGCCACTTGCAATAATTCATCGGAACATTGTAGACTGCTAATGACTCTTTCCAACCTTTATTTTTGGGGAGCTACATGTATTGTAGATTAATTTCCTTGATCAATACCATAGTGTTAAGTATTAAATTTGGATACGAACGGCATCATTGCTTCTGTATTTATTGTTCAGATAAATATTCCGCGGACCATTCCTTGCAAACATACTAATTTATCTGTTGAATCAGCTTCCATCTTGTGTTAAATGATTTGGAGACTATATTCTATTCTGCCGGTGGAAAAGAATTCAAAGGTTCCTTAATGAGGAAATGCCCTTGAGTTAATGCCTCGAAATCGACAGAATCATCCGAAACCGGAGTTATAAGCCAAGAATTTAGTAGAGCTTTAACCTGTAACAACACAGTTTGGATATCTTTATGGTGAGTTTCTAGGTAGAAAAGAAACAACGTAACTGGTACTCAGCAGATTTTACTGCAGCTTTCAATAATCTGTCAAAGTAAAGATTGTGTACAGAAATATATTTCTAATATATAAGACTCCGGAGGTACAATACTTATGATATTTCTTATATATAGACTCCGGAAGTACACTAATTCGACTCTGGGTTTAGAAACTCTCTCAATTCTGGTACCTCTGAACTTCTTCAGCGCTGTAATTAAAGATGCGCTTGTGAGGTGCATTACTAATTAAATAAGTACTACCTCTGTAGCTAAGCACACGAATATATCAGCGTAACTCTTACATCGTGCCCAACGATACCTAAAATGTATCCCGAGTGGGGAAAAATAATCGAATCCAGTATTTTTCAAACGGCCGAGATGGGGGAATTCTTTCTAGAGATAATGCCCCCATAATTTGATTCACAATCCGAGGCTTACATCGAAAATACGAAATACAATTGTGTAGAATTGATATGCAAATATATCATACTGTCAGCTATCAGACTAGCTGACGAATCAGATTTGTCAACCCTTGGGGATGTTGCCACTGCAGGTCTTTGATATCGGGTTTCAAATCGTAGGTTTAGAGGCTAAAGAAGGAACTGATTTCGATTTAATTTATGGAGCTCTTCAGATAACCCTACTGCCCTCAAAAATGTCTCCAATAAAATCTAGGCTTATTGTTTCTCCCACACTGGCAATTTTGGATACCCATTTTTAGGCAACGGGAGTTTGCATTGTCGACGTTCAAATCGCAGCATATATCCAACCATATTCAGCAGGATCCAATATGAGTTTCAGTTATCAATGGAGTTTACAAATTAATTCTGGGTTTCAATTGTTTATAACACAGATACCGTCTTCTTTGCTTTCAGGATATCCCATATTTAGTATTTTTTGTAAGGCCATAATTTAATTTTGCCTTTTATTATTTATTTGACAGAAATATGCGCGTTGTTCGCGGTAAACACGTATTTATGTGGCCTAAATCATGCCAAAATAATGGATTATTTAACGAATAGGATGTAGCAGTTTTCATAGAGGCATTAAGTATTGCCCATAATTTGGATGGGTTTTCTTCTGTTATTCAAACGCCATGATAAAAGATATAATAGTACGGTAATTCTTGCGGCCATATGACAAAAATACGTTTAATCTCAAAGAAATTTAACATATATTATCCGAACATCGTTATTCCACATTAATCGGCGCTCTAACTGAACAAAACGATGGACTACTATTTGTATTAACTCTCCTAATAGTTGGCTGAAGAATGTAATGGTAGTCGAACAACAGATATCACTTCGTAATATCTATATTGTTCGAATACCATTATATTCTTTCACATTTTTGCACCGCTACAGGCATTGGCTTACTCTCGAAGCTAGTTTCCTCTAATTGCCAGAATTTAGCTACCTGTATATCTAGCGATTCAGCAGTAAGTCTGCAAAAGGCAGAGGACAATTCTTAACATTATTGTAGACGGCCAATTACATTCCACCCAAGCAGGGTATTTTGTAAAGCACGCATCTGTTCCCTCAGCTTAATATGGTCTACTAATAGTAAAGAACCAAATAATTATGTGGTGATTAGTAAGTCGCTAGGTCGAAATAAATATAATACTGGGTCTGCTAACTTAATATTTTTTGCAATTTTTCTTGTGTTGATATCCAGATTCTGCTGGGGTTGATTGGTAGTGAGTAAGTAAAATTGCACCTTGAATTTTAAAATACCTCGAGTCCTAGAATAGAGATGGATTTCCGCCTGCTGATATAAAATTAGATGCTTAGATTCGAATATTGCAATATACAATTCAGCTATCCAGTGCATCAAATTAACTCGTTTTACTATTGCTGAGGTAATAAGGTTGATCTGAGATTCTATATCTAATATTGCTCGGCACAGAACCCTTCTACCATCTTGTGTTCTTAAATCTACCATAACCGCAGTTAACAATATACATTTGCTATGTGTTGGTGCTCTATTATCCATTAAATTTATGGTGGTGGTCGCCCTTTATCTAGTGTATAGGAAGAGAGAGGCTCTGGCGATATATTCATATGGAGTAAAGAATCATGACAATTGTTGCATAGGTAAGAAAATCGAGATCTACATTTTTAAATAAATTGCTGATAATTAGCACATTCTTTTTTTACTGGAGGTTGTCCATAATCTATCGCATGCATATACTAGGTGCATTCCGAGACATGCCAGGCACTTTTCTTTTGGCCTGAGAAACTCCATGGAGGCGAGTAACGAGTGAAATTTGTAACATCTTTTCGATGCTTTATAAATGTTAGACGAAAGATGTAGTGTTCCTTATTGTCCCACTGTTTCCATTATTTGGAAATTACTTTCTAAAAACTCTAGTAGAGTTTTATCCTCTTAAATATACGTCCGCTTTTTCAGCAATTGCTTATATAACTCATAAGTAGATTTATCCAGCTTCTTCGATATTATTTGATGAATAAGGTTCATTCTAAATTAAGTATTGGTATTGATAAATAGATGGAACGTAACACCATCTTTTTATCAATACCAACACTGGTAATGCTTTATTATTTCGAGAGTTATATCAATACCAACACCCAGAGGGGGTCTCATCTTTGACATCAAAATTTCCAGAATGAAAGCATGTGAACTATGGTGGTTACTGTGACTGGTGGTCACTGAGTTATTCGTTGTAATTTCGCCTGTCAAAAACGCTACAATTTTTTTAAACTTACTAATAAATAATACTAAACTAACCGAAAGTTTAAAAAAGGAAAAAGTGTGCAGAAAATTTACACCTAAAAAGTGTCTTTAAATTGCGTATTTCCCAGAAAATTACTTGGATTAATGCAAAAGGCGAATAAATAATTATATTAGTAATAAGATATTAAAATGTTTATATTTCCTCTATTTATATTTAAAGTCGATTGTTTTCAGTTTTTTTAATGGGGAGACTCTGCAATAGCATGATCAGTATGAATATACGCAATATTAGTGTATGCATTTGTAGGTTGAAAAACGAGTATATATCGCTACTCAATAGTCTTCCAGCCACGAAGTATACTTAGGGAGAACTCATATAGAAGATTTAGTATTAAGTTGCCTGTATAATAAAAATGAGAAGTTATCAATTAATTAATTAATTAATTGTACAAGATGTTTAATTTATAATTATATCCACGGATATAACCTTTAAGAAAAATAATAAGTTAGAAAAATGCATTATTATTTTGAAAAACTAGATGTGCTATAGCAACTGAGAGGCTCTTTCTGTATCTCAGTTGCTTATTTTAAGTACTTGTTATATTGGTACATAAATTTGCAAGGTAGTAAATACCTTTTACATTAGAGAGATGCTGTTTTAAATTACATTTAATCCTTTTAGTTAACATTCTAGTATAATCTTATTTAAAATATAGAATGTTTTATTGGTTTGTGTACGCTAACACACAAAAGGTCATTTGACAAAGGATAACTGTATAAGAAAATTAAAGTCGAAGGGAAAGTAAATGATTTTCCTTAGTAAGATTTAGCATCATGCCTCAGTAAGGTTTGAACCCATGGCCTCTTGTTTTAGTACATTAGTACTGAAATATTAATTCTAAGTGGCACGACACTTAACACCATTTGGCGAAAGAATAATGGGATTAGCAATTAAATTATAATTAAAATCAAAGTTGATTTTCGACATTAGCGTAGGAGCATGCCTCAGTGGGATTCGAAGTCACGACCCCTTAGTTCAAATCAAAAAGGTGGCATGTATGATAAATCGATATTAAACACAATTCTGATGGCCTCTGTAAACTGCGCGCAGTTGTAGCTGTCAAAATCTTACGGAATTCAAAATCTTATCAGAATATAAAAATTCCGACGGTGGACGATAACTGCCCAATTTTTTATCGCCGAATTTGATATTGTTTTAATTTTATAATTCTGCCATACATTTCAGTGTTTTGTTATGTAGCAACCTTATATAATGGAGTATAAGGATGGACAATTGAAGCATAAAATTGAAGCCAAAAAACGAAATACAACCTTAAAGCTACTCACACATGTGTACTTCTGAAAGGCGTCAATTTTTCAAATAATAATCGAAGTTATTTAAATTAATTAAATAACTGCGATAATTATTTAATTTAAGAAATTTAGAATTAGAAACTAAATAAAATATGTTTTGTTGCTATGAATTTATTTATTTGCACATAAAACTTTACATTGCAAAACATGAAATAGAACTTCTTTTTGAAAATAAATCAAAAATTTTAATTTGATCATCAAAGCTTTTTTATGATAAGAAATTTGTTAATATCGTTTCCTAATGTAAACGCTATTACTTTAAGTTGGAATAGTATATAAGTATTGAGTTATAATATCATATAAAAAATACTCACTGTTATAAGTATAACAGTTATTAGTATTATTAGTGTAAATTTAAATATTCAAAATATAAAACCGATACAACTCCCATCGGAAAGTAATCGGACGACCGTCATTTTATAATTCAAAGTATTTGTATTGTATTTTCATAAATTTTCAAAGTAAAATAGTACATTTTTGTCAATTTAAAGCGTTTAATATACAGATAAAACAACACGGTTCATAACTTCATTTGAAGTTAATAGATCGGTTAGGGTCGCAGATGATGTTTTTGGTTCTCCACGGTATTTATTGGCTTCAAATAAATTTGTATATATATAGGGCAATTTTCTATCTCTTAGATTTAAGAATACCTGAATAGGCCCCTACCGTATATGTATACGCATTTTTGTGTCCAACTTATTCCAAAAGGGTTATTGTTGTCAAAAATTTTGTATGTAGACATGACACCCACTGCCATCTAGTTGTCGTAATAGAAATTTATTGAATTGCAAAAGAATAATTTATATTCATTTTAGGCGTTTTCCTTTGGACCAATTTTGCTACTACGCGGTAGATGACCAAACGAAAGCCAAATTCTAAACTCTAGTAGAAACATAACCTCAAAATAGTCACCAACAATACTGAGTTTACTCACACATAAACAATAAAAACTGAGTTTATTCCCACATAAACATAACTGACAAAAATATGACTTTTCAACATAACCAACGAACCCGCAAAAGTATCTATTTTCACTTTAGCAACTAGAATCCACCTAACGTAAATTGTATGCGTAACTCCCTGTTAGATTTGGTCGTTTGTTCGAGGTAGAGTAGATGATGACAGCTATAACTACCGTGTAGTAGCAAAATACTATTGTTTATGTGTGAGTAAACTCAGTATTGTTGTTGACTATTTTGATGTTATATTTTACTTCTGTCAGTAAACTGTGCGTTCCTATGGGCATCTATTCCCAAGTACTTTCGAGTAACAAAATTGGTCCATTGGAATACGGCTAATGTGTTCAATCAGCCTTTAATGATTTATTTTGTACAAAAAGTGGTCAAAAAGTGAAAATTTCGGCATTGAATAAATGTAAACAAATCCGATGTTGACAGCTCAATGTTTATCGGAAAATAGTTCAGTGCCGGTGCATGTAAAGTGTGTGTAAGAAAATTTAAGGGAACGAATTTTTTTAATAGTGCGAAAAATACTTCAATTAATAGAAAAAATAAATATAACGATCGTTTATTTATATGTTAACTTTACAGGTTTCCACAAAATAAATAGTTGAGGGAAAAGTGGATTGTGGCAGCAGCATCCGCTATTCCCAAGAACCGTACCGTTGTGTGCTCGCTCCACTTTCATAGAGCAGACATTAAAGTAGGAGCGAGCAGGAGCAGATTGCAAAGAAATGCTATTCCTTCCGTATTTGGTATATAGAATAGCCACACGGTAAGTTTTAATACTGCACAATTATTAATTGCAAAATTAGAACACATTAAAACAATTTTTGTAGGAAATCGGGCAACCGCTATCAAATCAGGAAAAGGTTGAAAATGAAACAGTAAGTTGTACGAATATATTTCTATTGTATTTTATTTTGTTTCATTTAACATGTAATTTAAAAACAATGGTTGATGTATAATTTTGCTTTAAATACTTCTATTTTTTAGGTTCCTAATAGCTCCGCTGAATGCGACGACATGGATACAGCTGCAGAAGTACAATTCCATCTACCTAATGTAAGTAAAGTAAAGTAGATTTTAAGCAATTTTGATTTAGATACTTCTATTTTTTAGATTCGTAATAGCTCCGCTGAATGCGACAGCATGAATGATGCTGCAGAAGAAGTAGAATTTCATTCGAATGTAAGTAAAGTATGTCCTTTTAAGTTCTTCCATAGTAACACTATTTCTTTGTAGAACTCGCCAACAAAGAAAGTAAGTAATTGTATGCATGTATTATAATGTTTTCTGCTATGCACATTCATAGCATTGTTTTTTATTTATTCCTTAAATGTCTTCACAATTTGCATGTTTAGAATTATACTTCTTTAAAATATGCTATGGATTGTTCTTCTGATACTCCGCAAAACATTGCCGGAAAACTGCAAATAGTAAGGCTTCATTTGAAAAAGAAAGCGATAAAGATTTCCGCGCTTAAAAAATGCATAAAAAGGCGCTTCAGCGGAAAACTAATTGACCAGAAGAAATTGAATATTTCTGCTGGTCATGCTGAATGTATTTCTAAAACAGTTGCAGGTTCATTTGGGTTTTTGTGCAAAAGAAATTTGCAAGGAGCGGCGTACCTGAAGTCTTTTCCTCCGGAACTTAAAGTTTTTGCCCTTAATTTGAATTTTTATTCTACCAAGGCATATTCATATTCCGCGATGCTTTAAATCGTTCCATACTCCATCCTAGAACCCTTCGCAAGTGGTACCAAACCACCCAATGTCGTCCAGTTTTTACAGACGAGGCCTTCACGGCTCTACGATATGCAGGAGATGAAGCTGCGACGAAAAGTTATAAGCTTTTCTGTAACCTGGTTTTCGAAGAACTGTCTATTCGGGAAAAAAACGAATGGGATGGATCCAATTCGTACGGGTACGTCGATTTTGGATATGGATCCGTATCCAATGTTAAGGCTACACAAATTTTAGTATTTATGCTAGTTTGCATAAATAAAAATTGGAAGCTACCAGTCGGTTATTTCCCTGTAGCTTCCATTAGTGCTCATCAGAAAGTTAATTTGGTACAGCACTGCATTGAAAATGTGCTCGACACAGGCGCAGAGCTGCTCGGATTAACTTTTGATGGAGCTGCAACGAATATCACTATGTCGAAGCTACTTGGATGTGAGTTAGACTGGCGACGTGACAATTTTACTTTTACAATGGATAGCAGAAATACAAAAATTGGAATATTTCCGGATGCATGCCATATGATTTAATTAGTTCACAATACCTTCGTGGAAAACTCTCTAATTATGGATGCAGATAATAATATTATTCACTGGAAATATTTGGTAGCCTTACAAAAGTTGCAGGAATTAGAGGGTTTGCATTTAGGTAACAAAATTAGGAAAGCCCATATATATTTCGCCAGGTAGAAAATGAAAGTACGTCTATCCACACAAATCCTGAGTAAGTCGGTGGCAGATGCTATTGATTTTTGTAGGGAAGAACTTTAATTGGACGAATTCAAAGGCAGTGAGGGTACTACTATTTTTATTCGTAAATTACATGACATTTTCGAAATACTAAATAGTAGAAACTGTTCTGCTTTTGGGTACAAAGGAGTTCTTTCTCTGCGAAATTATAGTGAAATATTTGAATTCGCCACGCATGCCATTGACTACATTAGTCGTCTGCGATTTGCAAGTGGACTGCATATCGTAGAACATCGCAGAAAGTTGGGTTTTATTGGCTTAATTGTATGCCTGAAAAATTTGCGGCTAATACATTTTAGAGTCCTAGATGGCAATTTCTTAAAATACGTTCCCTTATATAAGTTCAGTCAAGACCATTTAGAATTGTTCTTCTCCACCATTCGGTCTCGCCTTGGTTATAATAATAATCCTAGCGTAAGACAATTTAAATCCGCATATTCGCAAATTCTAGTGCATTGCCAAATACGGGATGGTGCTTTCGGGAACTGCATCCCTCTCGAACATATTAGTGTTTTAAATTACTCAGCCAATTTTGTGAAAGCAATTAATGCTACCTCGAGCAGATTGGCAATGTTAGAAAATACTTCGAATATTGCTGATAAAGAACGTGGATGCGAATTATTGAGCGAACATATTTTAAGTGACCATGATTATTTATTTAACCCATCTGCTCTTAATGAATATAGTGAAAAAGTGGTCGAATACATATCAGGCAAGTCTTTCCTTTATTGTTTTTAAGGCAGGCAACTCTTTGCATTGCGAAGACTGTCTTTCAGCTTTAGAAGGAGAATTCACATCAAGCAGTTTGATAGCGTACAAGTCGTTAGGCTTCTAAAGTACCCTTCTACAAGTGTCGTGAAAATTTGCCGAAGTGCTGAAAAACAAATCCGACAGCTGGTGGCGGAATGTGATCAGAATAGTTCGATTTTTAATAAATTAATTTACAATAAAATCGCTATCAAAGTTAGGGAGTAATTTATAGAAGTTCATTTTATCAATTGTGGCCACTTTAATCATTTAATTAATTCGATAATTCAACAGTACTTACACATCTGGTGGTACTATATTTCACGTTCATGTGTCGACAAACCTTCTGATCGTAGTTACTATAATAGATTAGTTTTATTTAAGCACGCGTAAAATATTCATGTTCAATTTTGGTATGTCCTTTTCTTATCAGTAATATTCTGCGCGGTAGCTTCTCCCGACTATATTGCATTCATATTATATATTTCTTCTTCCCATCTCACTTTCAATTTTTCTTCTAAATGCAAACCTAATAACTTTTTTTGAATATTGTATGAGTGCTCATATATCTTATTTGTTATTGTTACGGATTCATTTTCTTATCCCTTGCGTATGTACAGAATACAAATGTGGTTGCAACTAAGAATTTATTTTATTCATATTAACGCAATCATTTATTTTAAATTCTATTTTTAAATATTATTTATTTATTTTAACACAAAAATATATCTTTATTTATTTTAACACAATGAAAACAGCAATGGAAAATAGACAGAAAAATGCGGTCCCTTAAACTTTCTTATACACACTTCATACACACCGGCACTGAACTATTTTCTGGTAAACATTGAACTGTCAACATCGGATTTGTTTACATTTATTTAATGACCAAATTTTAACTTTTTCACCACTTTTTGGATAAAATATATCACTTAAACCCATTTAGGCACATCATAAAATAAATTTTGTTATTTTATTTACTAAAACTACAGATATCAACTTACCTAAAGAAAGAAATTCCCGGCTTCCTGATGTCATTGTAGGAAAAACAATTCTTCACAAAACACTTCATTTTCTGTAATAAAAACTTCTTATTAAATGTTATCAATAATAAAACTATTTATAAAAATACTTACTTTTTTTTAAATGCTTTAAAATACATTAAATTAACACTTTAAATTCCACTTTCAACACTTTATTAATTTTATCCTTAGATTAAAGAATACTTGGATGGGCCCTCACCGTATATGTATACGCAATTTTGTGTAATATTTTAACGAAGGGGATATGACTGTCAAAAAAATTTTATTGTGGACATGACACCCACTGCCATCTACGTGTTGTAATGGAAATTTATTGAATTGCAAAAGTATAATTTATATTCATTTTAATTCACTTATTGGAAACAAAAATACAATTTAAATACAACGATAGGTAATTTTTATTTTTTGTACAATCTTTTGATACAAAATGGAATTCTATTTGAGGTTTATTATTTATTCCGTAAATATGAATCAAATATAAAGCGCCTCAATTTTGTAGACTTTCGGAGAGTTTGAAAACTTTAATTCTCCATGAAAGTGGAGACTTGGGGGGTTAGCTTTGTCATTTGTGAATCCGATGTTGACAGTTCAATGTTTACCATAAAATAGTACAGTGCCGGTGTATATAAAGTGTGTGTAAGAAAGTTTAAGGGACCGAATTTTTCTGTCTACTTTCCATTGCTGTTTTCATTGTGTTATAATAAATAAAGTTTATTCTTCGGTAAGCTTATTATTTAAATAAATTTGTTTTGGTTGCTCTATTAGACCATATTATAATGCATTTACTACATAATATTGTTTTCTTTTTTTTTAGAATATTAATTATTAATGTTTTAAGTACATTAAATGTTTAATCTTGTAATTTAGTTTTAAAGCATTTCCTTTAATGTTGTATACGATTAACGTGTTATTGTGCACATAATTGTTTTCATATAATCAAATAATTTACAATTTATATGTTTATATGCTCTTCCACTCAATAATTCTATATAGTGAAATCTGTAATAACTAAATAAATAATATTTTATAAAAAGAATACTGTATTTTATTATAAATTTCCAAAAATAATTCCATCAAAAAAGAAAATCCGCAATATTAAAACGTTTACGCATAAATGACATCACACATGAAAATGTATTTAGTCAAACCGCTTCAATCGCATACTGAAGTTTAAAATTAGCCCCCAATGATTTACGTCGTTTCTGTCGTATTGCATGTGTGTGCGTTCGTCGAATGTATTGCCAGAAAATTCGGTCAGAATTTTTGTGTAGAGGCCTATCCAGTTCTTCTTTAATCTAACTTTTTATCAATAACAATTTCCAAAATGACGCCGCTAGTTAGATTAGTTCGAGTTGTAATCACTTTCATGGAGAATGGCAGGTTGTAAAACTCTCCGAAAGTCTACAAAATTGAGGCGCTTTATATTTGATTCATATTTACGGAATAAATAATAAACCTCAAATAGAATTCCATTTCATATCAAAAGATTGTAAAAAAAATAAAAATTGCCTTTCGTTGTGTTTAAATTGTATTTTTGTTTCCAATAAGTGAATTAAAAAGAATATAAATTAGGCTTTTGCAATGTAATAAATTTCTATTACGAGAACTAGATGGCAGTGAGTGTCATGTCCACATAAAAATATCCACGAAAAGCTATGTGACAAATGCCAATTCTCGCCGGTTGGCAAGTAATTCTTACACAAAATTGCGTATACATATACGGTAAGGGCCTATCCAGGTATTCTTTAATCTAAGAGTGAATACCTAAGGCTTAGATTACAGAAAAACTGGATAGGCATCTACACAAAAATGTTGTCCAAATTTTGTTGACAATACATTCGTAGAACGCACACACATGCAATACACCAGAAACGGCGCCAATCATTGGGAGCCATTTTTAAACTTCAGTATGCGATTGAAGTGGTTTTTATTCACTATATATTATTTATTAAAACAGAATTTAATGTACTTAAAAAATTTAATGTACTTAAAAAGTTAATAACTAACATTAAAAAAAAAACAATATTATTTAGTAAATACATTATATAATGGTCTAATAGAGTTAGCAAAACAAATTTATTTAAATAATAAGTCTACCGAAGAATATACTTTATTTATTTTAACACAATGAAACCAGAGATAGAAAATAGACTGAAATATTCGGTCCTTTAAACTTTCTTACACGCACTTTATATACACTGGCACTGAACTATTTTCTGGTAAACATTGAACTGTCAACATCGGATTTGTTTACATTTATTTAATGACCAACTTTTCATTTTTTCACCACTTTTGAGATAAAATAAATCACTAAAAACCATTTAGACACGTTGCAAACTAAATTTTTGTTATTTTCTTTACTAAAAATGAAAATGTCAACTTATCGAAAGAAAGAAATTCCCGGCTTCCTCATTTCTTCGTATGAGAAGAAATTATTCACAAAACACTTAATTTTCTGCAATAAAAACTTCGTATTAAGTTTTATTAACAATATAACTATTTATACAAATACTTACTTTTTCGTAAATACACTTTCACTTGCACTTACGGATGTAAATAAAACTTAATGAGCAATGACACAAATAGCCCTTTTTTCGGTATGTCACCGCTTTCATGGAGAATGGCGCGTTTTATAACTCTCCGAAAGTCTAAAAAATTGAGGTTTTTTTTATTTGATTGATATTTACGAAATGAATAATAAACCTAAAATAGAAGTCCATTTTGTATCAAAAGATTGTACAAAAAATAAAAATTGCCTATCGTTGTGTTTAAATTGTATTTTTGTTTCCAATAAGTGAATTAAAATGAATATAAATTATACTTTTGCAATTCAATAAATTTCTATTACGAAAACTAGATGGCAGTGGATGTCATGTCTGTATAAAAAAATCTACACAAAAATATATAAGAAATACAATTTCTCGTCGCTTTGCAATAATTATGTCACAAAACTATCCATACACATGTATGGAAATCTGACGTACGGGCCTATTCAGGTATTCTTTAATCTAAGGATTATACAATAGAAGAACTGGATAGGCCTCTTCATAAAAATTGTGGCCGAATTTTGTTGGTCATACATTTATTGGGGGACAATTTTAAACTTCAGTATGCGATTTCCTCATTTCGTCAAATTTTCAGCAAGCCTTTATAAAACACTTTATTTTCTGAAACAAAAACTTCCTATTAAATGTTATAACAATATAACTATTTATATAAATACTTACTTTTTTGTAAATACTTCTAAATAGATGAAAAATATGCTTTTACTTGCACTTTCTGATGTGACAAAATAACCACTTAAAAATGACAAGAAGAGTTCAGCATTTCGGTATGTTACAACTTTCATTGAGAATGGCGCGTTTTAAAACTCTCCGAAAATCTACAAAATTGAGGCGCTTGATATTTGATTGATATTTACGAAATGAATAATAAACCTAAAATAGAATTCCATTTCGTATCAAAAGATTCTATAAAAAATAAAAATTGCCTATCGTTGTGTTTAAATTGTATTTTTGTTTCCAATAAGTAAATTAAAATGAATATAAATTATGCTTTTGCAATTCAATAAACTTCCATCAGAAAAACGTAATATAAAAAATAGTATCTTATTTCAGATTTATATATTCAGTTTACTCCTTTAAACTTAAATTAAAGGACTCGTGCATAGGAATTTATGAAAATATTTTAGAAATATTGAATATGAAAATATTTTAGGTCCGTGTACGTTTACGTATAGAATTTGTTGTGCATATTTAGGTATAGAATTTGTTGTGCAGATATCTATTTTTCTTATTGACATCTAGTTTTTCTAAATTTCTAAATTCGAAAAACACAAATAACACATTTAATATCATTTACTTCAAAGAAAAATATAATGGAGAAGGGCGCGTTATAAACTCTTCGAAAGTCTACAAAATTGCAAAAATATTGATGCCTACTCCTTGGTAATGCTTTCGTCATTACATCGGCCGCCTGTTCATCCATCGCTACGTATTGCAAATCAAAGATGGCGTCTTCTTACTTTTCACGGATGAAATGAAATCGTACGTCTATATGCTTTGTCCTCCTATGGAATTCCAGATTCCTCACGAGCAGAATCGCGCTTTGATTGTCCATAAAGAATGTTGGTTAGTCCAAATCTGCTGACAATATTTCTGACAACAATCGACGCAGTCACACCAGTTCTTTTATTGCATGCGATGCCGCCATGTATTCGGACTCCGTTATTGATAGCGCCACTGACTTTTGACGCTCTGAGCCCCAACTGACAACGCTGTTGCCAAACATGAATACATATCCTGACGTCGATCTCCTGCATAATCTGCATCGCTGTAACCGCACAAATCCAACCCGATTTTGCTTTCGAAACGGATTCCCATATCCGCCGTTCCCTTGACGTATTTCAGAATGCGTTTAACCACATTCACGTGTGCCGGCGCCGGTTTCTCCAAGTGTCGACTTACGCTGTCAACAGCAAAACTTATGTCTGGACGCGTAGCCACGGCCAAATACATCAAACTACCGACTGTCTCACGGTACGGAAATATTACTTCTCAGTCTGCATCAAAATCGCCAAGATTTTGTGCACTGTCCGATGGTGTAGCAATAGCATTAGAATCTGCCATTTCAAGCCCCAAAAACATTTGAGCGCGGACCCTTTCACCTCTAATTCCCTGCGCAAATGTTCAATAACTGGAAAAATTTTATTCTCGTCTTCCGATGCAATTAAATCGTCGTCGACATATATCGCAAGTATCATCATTCCATTTGAATTTGCCAATGAACGACGTAAATCTCTTGTTCCAGCAGCGCAATGCCTGCTTCAACCCATACAAGCTCTTGAGCAACTTGCACACCCATCTGTTGCCATCGTCAGATCCGACCGGTTAGTTCATGCAGACGTTTTCTTCCAAATCGCCATTCAGTGGAGCCGTCTTTACATCGAATTGCTGAAGCCTCATTTGTTTTTATGCCGCCTGCACTAATATTGCTCGAATCGATGCAAATTTTACCACGGGACTGAATGTTTCCTGATAATCGATGCCATATTCCTGCGTGAATCGCCGCACCGGATTCCGCTTCAATTTAAAAACCCAACGATTATCAACTACCTTTTGGCCCTCTGGTGGATCGACCAAATTCCATGTATGATTCTTGATGAGTGAATCATACTCCTTGTTCATTGGCCGCTCCCACTGTTTGTGGTGAGCAAAAAATGCCTCAAACGACCAATTGAATTTGTTTGCATTGGCCCACAAATGTCCCCATGAATAATTTCGCCGCATTTCCTTGATTTCTCCTCACGACTTTTATGACTGCCACGATGATGCTTCCCATAGAGGCATGCTTCACACGCAAACTCTTCGTCCACAAAATAAATCTCGATGCTCCGCAGAAATTTCCCCACATGTGCGACGTTTCGATGTCCCAATCGCTCATACCATGCTTGAAACGATATTTTCTTGATCGCCGCATTTTCAGGCGCTCCATCGACCTCTGATGATTCCCCAACTTTGAACACCATTTGAAAAAGCCTTTCGCGTCGAACTCCCACTGCAAAAATAATTCTATCTTTCAGCAATTCGCAACGCTTGCTATTCGATTGCCATAATCCTCTCGCCATTTCCCACCGTTATGTGTCACGTCGATGACACATATGGTCACTAGCTCCCGAGTCCAACAACCAAGTGTTTTTGTCTCCAGTCGAAATTGAGCTATGACATACAAATGCATCGCTTGGCGCACTGTCCTGTTCCTTGCTGTCGTTCCAATTGTTCTTCGTGTTTCTTGGACAATCGCGCTTCCAATGACCACTTCCGCCGTACAGAAAACAATCACATTTTGCCCTGGCGTTGCCACCCTCGCCTCTATTTTTATTGTTTTGTCCAGACGAGAAACTCTTCTTCATACAAAATGTTTTCTTCGAAACACCAAGGTTCAATAATTACAAGACGGTATGCTACAATAGTACAACGAATCGTACACTCAATGAATTAATGTTATCATTGCAATTGGAGGAAGAAAATCTAAATCGATTGGAAAAAGAAGAAGTCACCAATTCGAATGCAGCGTTTTCAGTGAAAACAAATAAGAATTTCAAACCCAAAGATTCAAAGCCAAAGTCAAAAATCAATGATATAAAGAGAAAAACGCTTGTGGTCAGAAAGGCCATTGGGCAAAAGATAAAGTATGTCCAAAGTATAAAGAATCGTCGGACAAAAGCAACAAAGCCAACAATGAAATGGTATGGTGTTCAGTTGTGACGGTTGAACCAAAAGTCGAAAAATCGGTAATTGGTATGCCGATTCAGCCGCGCAAAGCATATGACATTTCATCGAGAGTGGTTTTCAGAGCTACGAAAATACACGGGCCCATGTAGGATTGAAGTTGCAAACAAATGTCTTCTAAAAATCGAAGCAATCGGTAAAATTCTCATTGATGCGAGAGTTGACAACCAGATGAAGCCAGTTCGTTTGGAGAATGTGCTGTATGTTCCTGAATTAAGTGAAAATTTGTTTTCAACGGGCGTGTTGACAGATAAAGGTATCAAAGTTTTATTCAAAAAAGAGGACTGCAAATTTATTTATAATTCAAACAAAGTTGTTGCAATCGGAAAGCGGGATGAAAAAAATCGTCTCAAATTGGATTTTCGTTTACGCATAAATGAATATGCGAACATTGCTGCTGTTTCTCTACAACATTGGCATCGACGACTAGGTCATGTCAACGTCGATTCGATTAAGAAAATGTGTAAGGATGGTCTAGTCACAGGCGTCGATTTGGCTGACAGTGAACATTTTTTCTGTGAAGATTGTCAATATGGAAAAATGACCAGAGCAACACATAAGCAGTCCATTAAGCGAGTGTCATCAAGGGGAGAATACATGCACGTAGATCTCTACGGTCCAAGCGAAATTAATGGAATGAACGGTATGCGATATATCATGTTAGTTAAAGATGAAACAACCAGTTTCCGTTTCACGTATGTGTTAAAGTCAAAAGACGAAGCGTACACACACCTGAAGTCATTGGTTGCACTGGTGAAAAATATGAATGGCACGCAAATCAAATTTTTCAGATTCGATAATGGGAAAGAATTTTTTAATCGAAAAGTGTTGATCGATTTACTGCAAACCGAAGGCATACAATTTGAGGGTATTACACCGTACACTACTGATCAAAATGGTCGAATCGAACGCGATAATCGTACAGTCCAGGAGAGTGCAAGAACAATGCTCATTGCAAGTGGTTTACCGAAATCACTGCGAATTCGTATGTGGGTATGCTTGTAAAGTTCCAAGAAGGGTTTCACATATTAGGCGTTTTCCTTTGGACCAATTTGGTTACTACGCGGTAGTTGTAGCTGTCATCAGCTACTCTACCTCGAACAAACGACCCCATCGAACTGGGAGTTACGCAAACAATATACGTTAGGTGGATTCTAGTTGCTAAAGTGAAAATAGATAGTTTTGCGGGTTCGTTGGTTATGTTGAAGAGTCATATTTTTTTCAGTATTGTTATGTGTGAATAAACTCAGTTTTTATTGTTTATGTGTGAGTAAACTCAGTATTGTTGCTGACTATTTTGAGGTTATGTTTCTACTAGTGTTTAGAATTTAGCTTTTCTTTGGTCATTTACCGCGTAGTAGCTAAATTGGTACAAAGGAAAACGCCTACTGTTACTACAATTTAGAGTAAACGGATGGAAAATCGAAGCGCCAAGTTGAAGCCAAAATATTGAATAAAACTTTCCCTAAATAATGCACTCAAATGCATACTGTTTGAAGCCAAAATAATGCACTCAAATGCATACTGGTTGTATTTATTTAGAACTATTTACTACGATAGTTATTTAATTTCGAATTCGAAACTAAATAAAGCAGTTTTTATTTTGCTGTGAATTTATTTTTTGGTACTTAAAAGTTTACATGAAACGGAAATTCTACAATACTTATTTTTCTGAATAAACTCTGAAAATTGGTTAAAACATTGAATAAATAGTATCCTTGTATAATATTTCTGATAAGAAATTTACTCACTTCGTTATGTTTCCAATCGGAAACAGCTGCAAGTTTAAGCTAGGAAAATATATAAGTACAAAAATTCATTAATTCAAAATTATATTTTATAAATGATCACTAAATAATAGTCTAAATAATATATGTATCTATTTTTTAATGTGTATTTATTTTCATCACTCATTGTTTTTTGTAACCCATAATAGCTGTGCTCCATTGGGAAAATTTTGCTACTCAAGAGTACTTATGAGTAGATGCACAATGGAAAGCAAAATTTACTGAAGGAAGTAAAATACAACCTCAAAATAATCAACAACAATACTGTATAGAAGTTAAATACTCAGTCTTTAATGTTTACTCACGCATAAACAATAAAGACTGAGTTTACTCACACATAAATAATAAAAATAAAAAATGACACTTCAACATAAACAACGAACACTCTAAGCCGTCTATTTTCATTTTGGGAACTTAAATCTCCCTACCGTAAATTGTATACGTATCTACTCATGCGAACTACTCATTTGTATGAGCAAGAGTAGCTGTGAGTAGCTAGAAGTACTTGTGAGTAGCAGAATATTCCCAATGGAACACAGCTAATATTTGTATTTATTTTAATTTCTTTTATGTCTAATGACATCTATTTAAATTTTAAAAGTTTTTAATAGACATTTAATTCAACAGGGTTTGTGGCTTCATTTTAAGTTATTAGGAGGCTGTGTCGGCCAAGGAGGTCTTTGGTACATTGAAATTACAAGGGGCGTTTTAACATTTAATAGAATTCGTATACACGAGGGCCGCTTATTTTCTCTTCCAAAATCTAAGCTTCAAACTTTAAAACATGTTGACATAAATTGAAAGAGAAAGCTTACACCACTTTATTCTACTTTACGAAACGTATCTTTCAAGACCCAAAAACGTTTCTATGCAGCAACGATTCTATTGTTGTCGACATTTTTAAATCAATTTTTCAATTTTAACATGCTACACGTTTCAAAGTTTGTTAATGTGGCGGCAGCATTGTTTGTTTACAGTAGAAATTGAAAACTGAATATGTGAGCGAATACATTAATATGAGTTATATTAAAAACGGATTTATGCGTAATCTTGTATTAAAAATTGTTTAACTTTTCGAATAAAGGTGCATTGTCATATATGAAAAAAATGTCCTTAATTGCTTGAACTATTCTAAATTCAAAGAATATGCTTTGCTTTTTTGAAAACTAAGATTCAGCTATCATATGACTTTTATTATTTTTGCAATTGTGTTTAATTTGTTCAATCGCTGTTACAAAATATTTTAGTGTTTAGGACTTAGATTATCTAAGGTTGGGACTTTCGTTTTGATATGTACATTTCATACCAAATTTATTTCAGTTAGTTTGAATTTTATCATGTTTTATGATAAATGTCAAAGTTTGATGTACACGGGATTTTAATGTTTGATTTTAATGATCTATAGATAATAAGAAATGGAAGATTCGAATATTAAGGAATTTACACCAGAAAAACTTTTAGAAAAATTGGAAAAGCTAATTAATGAAAATCATGACTTAAAAACGGCAAACGAATCAAATCAACAGTTAATATACGAACTTCGACGAAATTTAGAAACATGTTTGGCATCTGAACAATTTTTATCGCACGAAATAGAGCTGATAAGTGCATCTAATGAAGCTGAACTGCATAAAGCTAAGATAAATTATACTCAAAATTTAGAGGAGTATTACCACAAATATCATGAATTAGAAGCTCAAAATTTATTACTTGAACAAAACATACAACATAAATCTGAAGAAAATAATCAGTTAAAAATTCGCATTAAAGTGCTCGGTGATAATTCTAATAAATTATTAGATCTTTGTGCATCATGTGCAGAACGAAGCCGTGCAGAAGCTTTATTGGAAGCTGAAAATCTGAAGCTTCTGTCTGCAATTGATAAAAATAATGCAAAATATACCAAAGCATTGTTTAAAATTGCGGAATATGAGGTTTGCAAAACGTTCATAAATAGCTAAGTATATAAAATGCATATTATAATGTTTATATCATTATTTCAGAAAAAACTTGATATAAGTAATGAAAAAATTGAATGCCTTGATCAAAATGTGAATTGCAAGCAAGAGGAGTTAGATGAAATTACGAAACTATATGAAAGCGCTCAGGTGAAAATTTCGGAATTAACAGCTGAACTTGGTAGACTACCCTTGCATTCTGAAGATAATGGTATTTTTGTATTTTGATTTAAAAGAATATGATTTATGATTCACTTGTCGTAGCAAAAAAAGGAAATTCTCTTTTTGCTGAAGTAGATGACCAGCGACAGGCAATGAAAAAGCTCCTAATAACACAAAAACGGCATTACAATGAAATGAAGAAGATTTATGAAGAGTCTCAACGCGATATCTTTAAATTAAAACGTGAAAATGTAGCCATGCATAAGGAATTAGAAATTTGTAGTTCTGTGTTTTCAAATGCTGATAAAACGTATAAAGGTACTTTTTCACTTCGCATTTATATGGTTAATAACAATGAATGCTAGTAATATTATTTAAATTGTGTAGAAAATCTAGTAAGAAGGATGACGCGAATTCTAGAGAACAATGACAAACTAGAAAGTAGACTTATGCAGATGGAAGAAAATCTGAAACAAATGGCTTGTAGCAAAGGCTTGAATTGGTTGGATTCGATGTTGACAATATACAAGTATTTAATATATATTTTCTTTATAAATCAATTTAAAATATTAAATGAAATTATTTATTCCATTATGAAATAAATAGTAGTTATTTTTTACCTTTAGTTTCAAGAGAACCATATTTTTTGTCAGTGATAAGAAAATAATAAAAAGCATAACTTAATATACTGTGTGTATAAGTGCATACTCATATAAATTTGTGCATTTTAATGGATTCTAAGAACAGTCGATGATTTTCTATACCTTTACGATTATGAATTTCTTGATATTGTTAAAGATCAATTATTTTTTATTAATTTTCGAAATATGAATTATCTTTCAGTTTTATTAAGGAAATTATAGCCATACTAAATTTACTTGATATAGTATAGAATGAATATTCACACTTAATACGATTCCGCAATAGAGAAATACATTTATAAAAAAGAAATTTTGTGAATGCGCAAAGTAAATCTTAACATCGAAGTCTTAAGTATCAGTTTATCAAATAGATAAACCACCTTTTTTAAATTATAGACGATCATAGACCACTGGAAGTTTAACACGACATCCACTTTCTATTTTTATATAAAGCACATAAGTAATTTACCACTTTTATTTGATAATATAGATTTTATGTATATTAACGATGACATGATTTTGATCACGCTAACAGATTTCATTACTCAAGTTTCGGGATTGTTTCATTTTCTTGAGTTTCTGCCTAAAAATGCACAATAGTGAACTCTCCTGTCATATATATATATTAAGCGGTATTACACACTGTTTAGTCAATTTAAATATCATACTAAACTTTTTTATAGTACAGTTTCAACTGCGTTAAAATGTATTTGGATATCAAAATATATAGGGAATTTAGTGGATGCGTACATTCCAATAATTACAGTAAAAATTGCTAGAAAGATAAAATATCTTATCTATTGCTGACTTAAATCAATATGGAACTGAATTCAGTTTTTTTAAAACTTATTTGCAGAGAAGAAACCAACGATTTAAAAAGTCAACTCCGCGAATGCAGGATACGCAATTCTATTGTAGAGGAGCAGTTGAAAAATGTAACTCAAGATTATATCAAGTGGAGGTTTGAAGCATTAAAGTCTCGATGTATTATTATTGATCGCGAATCCATACTAGAAAAAAATAAAATTGCTTTTGAATCTGTTCCATCGTCTTCATTAAATATGACTAAAAATACTTGTGAGAAAGCAAGGCCGACGATTGTGTTCGATCAGAATGTTTGGGTCGAGGAAAAGCAAATTCCAAAATACTATTCTTTCAATGATATTTGCTTACAAAGCACAAGTTACGCCAAAACTGATTGCTCTGAAAATAATGAACAATTTTTAAATATGAATAGCAGTAGTAATTTAAATTCGAAACACAATATAGAACAAATTGAAGTTTTGGAATCGAATGAAAATAGTTGTAGGATGTCTCCGACTGGACCTAAATGTAATATCGCTGGCATAATTAATGAAGAAAAAAAACATGATAATATTAATAATAAAATTTTGGAAACGATAGTTTCAGAATCAGACAGATGTAACAATAAATTACTCACAAGTGCAGAGGATATAACAGAAGGCCAAGATGTAATTAACTGGATTAATCAAGAGCAAGTCAGTGAAAGATGCGAAGTAATAAAAAATAAATACATGAATTATACTCCATCCCATATTGGTGACCCGAAAAGCGAGCATACTACAATTCATCAAATATCTGATACTGATAAAGTTTGTTCTCATTCAATTGAAAGTACCATAAAAAACAAACAATCTTCGGTCAATTTTTCTTTTCAATCCCAGACTTTGAATAATAAAGTTGTTAATAATAATTTGGTTCACTTTGATTGTAAAGAAAATGAAAAAAATAAATCAAAGGTTATTATTAAGAAAATTCTAATAAAACCAAAATAACAAGTAAATAGTAATTCAATGAAAATCTATCAACCTATCTTAAGAAAAGTGTATAATTGCTTAAAAGATGTCATGACTACTTAATAAGTTCTATAGATTTAGAAAATATCAAAATACAATATTAGTTAATATATTATTATCTACATTTTATTTGCTGCTAGTTTTTATATAATTTGTTTATATAACAGATCTTGGTGCCATTTATTTACCTAACCACTGACGAATGTTTTGTAGAAAGATAATATACGAAAGTTCTTCTACGAATGAGTTAGGATAATTGAAAGTGAAAATAGATTGGTTGAGGATAGAGAGTTGATGTTAAAGGTTCATCAGATGTTACACATTTGAATTCGTGCGTTCGTTGACAGTGAATTAGTAGCGTCTGTGACATAGTGAATAGAAAGTTTAATTGTATATTTTAATATAAGTGACATAAATAAATAAAAAAGAAAAAAGTGATACGAAATTTTTTAGCATCGATTGGAAGATCTCTGAAGAATGGAAATATCGGAGGACGACATGATAGCCCCGGACGGGGATGTCAAAATGTTCGGCGAGCTTCTTCCCGATTAGCAAAACTAGGCACGGACATAACGGCCTTTCTGAAAACGGTTGGAGTTCACTTAAACCTTCAAAAACAATTTGAAGAGGTGAGCTTTCTTACTGCAAAGAAAAGAGAGAAAGTGGCATATAATAACACATCTCTGGCAGAGGCAAATAAGTTCATTAGAGAGCCAATTTAGCCGTCGAAGAAGACTAAAAAGTGAAAGGAACCGATAGGTGCGGGTTCTATACCTACAGTGAGCCAAAATCGGTATTGTGTGCTCGAAGAATGCACGTCGCAAAAGCCGCCAAACACTACGAGCAGGACCAAGAATGTAAAAGCAGGCACCTTTGCTCCAACTGTAGTGGAAAAAATTCATAAACCTCCGATCACGTGTCGAGGTTTGAATATTAACGCCTTCATCAAAGAGATGAAGGCGCTAGTCAGATCATCCGGTTACAAAATAACCAACAATAATGGCAAGTCAATTACTAAACCGGAGACGTTGGAAGATTGAAGAACCATCCTCGACTTCATCAAGTCAAAGCGTATTCCTGGGCATACCTACACAATAAAAGAGGAAAGGAAGATTTCCCTCCTAGTAAGAGGCCTTCACAACTCCTGTGAAGTCTCGGAGGTAAAAGCTGATCTAGCCAACCAAGTGGAGGCACCTATAATTAATAAAGTGGAGAATTTTGAAATAAAATCCTCAAAGAAAAACAATGTTCAATCCGATATATTTTTGGTGCAATTGGGTCCAGGATACCAGCCATCCAGTATCACGCACGTGACAAAAATTCTCGACCAAACCAAACCAAAAAGGAGAAGTAGCCCACTTCAATGCAACGGACGTCAACAGTTTGCACATGCAGCAGAAAATTGTTTCTACAAATTTTTCTGCGTGAAATGCGGCTAAAATCATATTCCAAAGGCTTGCCCACGAGTCAACAATAAGTCTGGTTATTCCTTTTACGCCAACTGTGGACAACATGGCCCTCAAGCGAACCATAGAGGTTGTTTCTTCTACAAGGACATGATTGCGGCAAAGGAACTCAGGCGATAATACAGAGTTCAACAGCGGAAGGAGAGACTGAACTTTGTACATCAGTCAGTTAATAACACTGTCAGGAGTGGAGTATCTTTCGCAAGCATCGTACGAGGAACACCAGTCTCAAACACTATTGACAGGAAGGGCAGACACCGGAACTGAAGAATCAACTCAGCCATTGCCCATGACAGAATTCTGTTTGGAGGCTTCAACACTAGTGCATGTCCTCTTTTGCAGATCGACAGGTCTCATACTTACATTTTCTTGGAAAAGTTTGCAATTGATGCTGGATATACTGAGGAATTTATATAACACAGCAATGGACAATCGTCATCAGGCAAAACTACGCTGTTGGACCAGCCAACAACAGCAGTCTAACGACGTCAAATTAAAATTCAAACTCAATTCAACTTCGAGCATACTGAGCTAAAATCGTTCACAACAAATAAGGACACAGACTGGAAAGAATTTAGGCAAGATGTAGATATGGCCATATCTAACGGAATGAATATTCCATACTTCAATAATAAACCAACCAAGAATTTGATTTCCATATAGAAACCTTTCGTCAAATTGTCTCTGACGTATGTCATAGACATTCAAGGCAATTGTCTATTAGAAGGCCATATCTACAATCAATAATTTCTACTTCCGTAAAGCCTGGAAAATAGGCATAATCTTTAATATTCCGAAAACTCGAGGTTGAGCAGCCATCCAACAACATCGACCTATATCTCTTCTTCCCTGTTTGGGAAAAATATTACAATAGAAAAATTCTTTTACGAAAAGGTAAAAGAATTTTGTAATGAAAATAAAATTATTCCCGACTTTCAATTCGGATTTCGGCAAGGGCACTCAACTTTGGATGCGCTTTTTCTACTACATAGTGAGATCACAACTGGGTTAAACCGTAAAAAGTCAACATTTGCTTGCTTCCTAGATATAATCAAAGCCTTTGACTCAGTTTGGCATAAGGAACTATTGCACAAACTATGTAAACTTAATTTCCCTCCATATTTTACGCTGCTGCTGCACTCATTTCTTCAGGATAGATCATCTTGCGTCAGATATCAGAACACGACTTCCGAATTCTTTACAATAGGTAAAGGAGTTCCACTAGGCTCGGTATTAGGTCCCTTGCTGTATTCAATATATACTGCAGACATACCAATAGCCGCAAAAGCACAAATGATATTATATGCAGACGACACTCTTATTTATGCCAAAAGCAAATCACCAAAATTAGCTCTAAAGAGAACGCAAGAGCTTTTTAAAATTATAAATTATTATGATGACTGGAAGTTATCAGTCAATCTTAATAAGTCCAATTTAATCTGTTTCCGTAATCCCTGCACTTGCAGACCGAGGAAAATTGCTACAAAGAGCAAAAAACTGCGTATTCTGATTAAAAATACAGCTATCCCAGTTTCAAATCAACTAAAATACATAGGCATCAACTTTAACGCAATGTTTAAATTTAACCCACATGTTGAGTTAACTCTGAAAATATTCAAAAGGGCTATTTATACCTTTCTATTTCTACATAGACGTCGGGAGAAGCCTAGTATAAATACAAAGTTACTATTTTAAAACAACTTATTCGGACAATCTATTTTAGTTTCTCGAAAACATGCCAACAAAATCCATGTATTCGAAACGCCAATCCATAGGAAATACTTTTCAAAATATCGTAAAATAGACGGCAAGCATTACTCTAACTCCTATATTCATCTGAAAAGTAATCTTACTCCTTTTATTTCATACATGGTTGGTCTAACCAAAACCTTTCTTCAGCATTTAATAAACCATACCAATCCACTCATTCAAGAGTCACTAGATAGGATGAATACCCAATCCACCTAACACAGATATTTATACAATGATTACCTCTATGCCTCACCAGTTATCATATCCGATTTTGCTAAAGATGGTGATATTATGAACGTTCAGTTTTATAGTTCCTTAACTCCCTATTTCCATCATGGTTAGCGGAAGCAACACAAAATTCCAAAAAACCCCAAACTCCTAATCCGCTCTTCCTGAACATTACTTTCCCAAATTTTTTAAGTCTAGAATTAAGTTTAGTTTGTAAGAAATTAAACATATAAATTATTGTGTTTGAGCAAGCACATATAATTATTAAGCTATAATTGTAAGCAATGTACTTAGTCATTAAAAAACTAATTTAATATGTAAGCAAAAGATGTACGGAGCATGTATCAGCTCTACGTTTTACATACTATGTAAATATGTACAAGTAATATGGAAATAATAAATGCTCTACTTAATTTAAAAAAAATTGAAATGCAATTCCAATGCATAACATTATTTCCAACACCAACAATTTTGACATATTAATATAGTATGGAACAGTTGAATAGCTAGTCTTAAACAAAAATGTAATGTCAGAACTTTTATTGATTTAGCTCTCATTTTCCGTCTCATGGACTATTAAGAGGATTTTGTTCAAGGGAAAGTAATATATTTAAGGCTATTTCGAGATATATAAAGGTTATAGCTATGATAGTTAGTATTGAGCTGGAATTTAATATAAAATTGCACCGATAATTCTGTAAAAGTCCATTTTAATGGAATATCTTTCTAAAAAATCTGAATTCACGACTACTTAGAATAATTTATTCCTTTTTGAAGTTATTCAATACTAGCATGTTATTAATTTTTCTGACATATTTAGATGCAACTTCTTCTAAGTCTGCTTTCCATATTTTACTTAATTCGATAATTACTTTTCCGATTTTATTTTCGAAATTCTCTACGAGAGAAATTTGTTGCTTAACTGCTCCTAATTTTATTTGCAGGTAACGCCAGTATTCTTTACTTGGTAATAGTTTTTAAAAATATCCTTGAAATTTTCTGGTGACTGTGGCTGTTTTTGTCCTGGCCCTATTATAGTCTAGCACACAAAATGAGTATCAATTTCGAACGGTTCCATTATTGTCCCTCAAAAACTCTGGTATAATTTCTGCAGCAGGTGCCAAACAGAAATGTACTAAGGTTACAAGCAAATTCTCCTTTTGAAAGGACAATGAAAAAACTTCCAACAACACAAAAACGGCATTACAAAGAAATTAGGAAGTTTTATGAAGTCTCAACGCGATATCTTTAAATTAAAACGTGAAAATGTAGCCATGCATAAGGAATTAGAAATTTGTAGTTCTGTGTTTTCAAATGCTGATAAAACGTATAAAGGTACTTTTTAACTTCGCATTTACATGCTGAATAACAATGAATGCTAGTAATATTATTTAAATTGTGTAGAAAATCTAGTAAGAAGGATGACGCGAATTCTAGATAACAATGACAAACAAGAAAGTAGGCTCATGCAGATGGAAGAAAATCTGAAACAAATGGCTTGTATCAAAGACTTGAATTGGTTGGATTCGATGTTGACAATATACAAGTATGTAATATATATTTTCTTTATAAATCAATTTAAAATATTAAATTGAATTATTGATTCCATTATAAAACATATATTTTGTCTGTATTTTATTTACTAAAATAATTAGTAGTTATTTACCTTTAGTTTCAACCGAACCTTAGATTATAGAACTGGATAGGCCTCTACACAAAAATTCTGTCCAAATTTTGTTGGCAATGCATTCGTAGAACGCACACGCATGCAAAATAACAGAAACCATGGAAATGCAATGTTAGTTAATAAATATATTATTATCAACATTTTATTTACTGCTAGTTTTTGTATACGAGTAATAATTCCAGCACCGTTAAAACATAATTATTAATTAACCGCTTTGTTTAAGGTCATCGAGTCCATACGACTCACGTGTATATCCACACATATGAATGACGTATCTCACCGTATGACACGGTGAGATACGTCATTCATATGTGTGAATGACGTATCCAATTTACTCCACGGAACCGCCGTCAGTTCGAAATCATTACTATGGTGAATTATTACTATCGTTTCTTTCACGTTCTTGCCGACGTAGCTTTTTTAAAACGGTAATCGTAAGGATTTTGACAGCCTCTCATGCCACTACATTCTCCGTTATTATAGGTTCGCCAACGTACTTTTGAGCTTTTTTTCTGTCCGCATTGTATCAGATCCAGTAAAAGAATAAGTCCTTGGCGCTCTCCATTATCCCGTCACAAATAAGGTACATGGGATTAGAATTCAATTTAAAGCGGAATCGGTATGCCCGGAAACAGCTGTGTCCCCTCAAAAATTGTAATAAATAGTAACAAACATCACTATGCCATCGGTCTACCCACGGATGCACCGCCGAGATAAGACGGTGGGTCCATCTGCCATCGGTGGCATCATCCCAACGATTTTGCCACCTCCTCTTGTACTCGTTTCTTTTCTCCGTACGTGCCATGGCTTGCGCCACAGCGTCATACCGGTCTCTCCGCCAATATAACTTCTGCCGCTTGTATGCCAGTATTTCAATCGGTATTAATCCGGCCACATCGCAAATGACCTCGTAAGACACTGTTCAGAATGTTCAGGTAGACTGAGACGACTCCACGTATGTAGGTTACTCTTAAAATCCGATCTGCCTATATTGGCGCAGCATACAGCAGGATAGATGCGACCACGGTCTCTCCTGGTCTGCCTGGATCCCCAAAGGTTCGGCATGCACCGCGCCAGTATCATCATTATTCCAGCAGCATTCTCACCAGCATATAGTAGCCTTGCGTTAATTATCATCCCTAGATACTTTAGAGATAGTCCCGATATTACCTCATGTTCGCCAATCCTAATGGTGATATTATCTCTTCTTTTCCTGCCAATTGATTAGGGCTGCCTCTGTCTTATGGTCCGCAACGCTAAGACGTGTTACCAGAAGCCAACTTCGAACTGAACCGACATTTTCATTACAGATCTGTTCTACTTCTTCCACGCATCTGGCCACTATGATTACAGCAACATCATCAGCAAATGTAATGATTCTAGCTTTCTCTACGATATAGAGTTTGAGAATACCATCATACATTATATTCCACAATAGAGTGCCCAGAACCGAGCCCTGAGAGCCCCTCGTCGTTATTCTGTATGAACTCTCCCCACAGCTTGTCATGTACAACTTAGGTAGTCTTCTATTATCCTGATAATGTACTGTGGAACACATATTGAGCTCACCTAGTCAAGAATGTGGTCCAATCTCACCGAGATGAAGGCATTCTTCACATCGATAGTTATAATGGCACAGTGTTTTATAGAGCGCCTTGTCCACCTTTTGCCTTCGAATAACTTTACGCGCTGTGACAATAACCAAATTAATAGCATCGAAGGTAGAGCGTGGCCTCATGTGGCCAAATTGAACTGAAGATAAGCCCCTCCATGAATTCCTCCAATCGATTGCGTAGAATGCGTTCGAGGATTTTACCAGCCGTGTCCAGAAGGCAAATTGGGTATTATAACGAAGGTTCCCTAAGTGGCCTCCTTCCCTTTGGTAAGTAACACTAGACGTTACCTCTTCCAGTGTTGTGGAAAAATTTCCTCACTGAGACAAGTATTAAATACTTCAGAAATAAATAAGGATACGCTGTGACAGCTACTTTAAGTGGAACAGATGGTATGGCATCCAGCCACACCTTTAATTGGAACAGAGGGTATGGCATTGGTGAAATATCACCGATTTTTCTGCATGCCCGAAAGAGTTCGTCCTGGGTAGTTCGTGGGACCTAAACGCTGCCAGGCCTCGAATTACCCTTCCATATAGTTTCTGCTTTCTGAATGAATAAGCGGATCACTATTCTATTCAGCAGCCCAGACCAGGTTGGAGCTGTCATGGAAGAATCCCTCAGCATCCTCATAACCACCTGATATTACTTAACCGATGGGTTGTAGTCAACTTAGGCGCAGTTCTCTCTAGCATCGGCGTTTGCTCTCCTTGATGGTGCGTCTCAATACTCTCTTTGCTGTTTTATGCTGCGCAGATACCGAAAGGTATTGGAGACTTACCTCTTGAACGTTGGCATAGTATTGTCATCTGTTTACACATTTTCCTAAGATCAGCCACCTCGTTATTCTACCAGCAAACAGGTGTACGTCTACTCTCGTTATTCCACCATTAAACAGGTGTATGCCTTTCGGTATCGTCACATTAGAGGGATCAGTAATCAGCTGCTTAGCCTTGCATTGCCCAGAGCCGGTGAGTTTTATCTCCTCCATTATAGCAAGAAAAGCCTCCTTATCAGATGCCTTTACATTCTAGGCAGCTCATGGGCACTGTACCGCGCCCGTTGTTAGACTTTCTAATTACACATAGAAAAACCTGATGGTAGCTATAAGTATAGTATCCGCAAACCCGCAACGAGGTGCCTGGTCTCACTAGGGACTCACTCGCGAAGGTCAGGTCTACAATTATTTGTTTGTCACGCCTGGAAAATATAGCTTCCCCTCATAAATTGAGCAGTATAAAATCCAGAAGAGAGAAGGTCTCACGCAATATCTCCCCCCTCCGATTTGTTACCCCATTTCTCCAATTGACAGCCCAGGCATTTAAATTACCGGCATTGATGAGAAAACACATCAGTTGCTAGTCGGTTAAGCAAATGATCAAAGTCCTCAATGCTCAGTTAGGGGAGCAGTGATACGTATAAATATATATGCCATCCATTCTCACCTAGATGAAACCAGACTCTGAACCCTGCATATTTTTCTGCGTGGGCCTTTCGCCACATATCCCAACAGCATCCGGCGCTGAAGCATCCACAATCCAGGTACTACCATTTATAGCCTTATACTGCTCACTGAGAATGGCACATCTATATTCAACTCACGCAAGCACTGCAGCAAGGGATCTTGCACCACCTCGCAGTGATTAAAATTGATCTGTATTATTGTCATTTTTTCTTCTCGTTTATATCGACGCCTAAGAAAGACCGAGCATATACTACTTCCTGTACCATGACATAGTCTCAGTATGTCTGTGTTGATAGAGACGATAATGGAGATCCTTAGAATATCATTTAGCATGGTGCCTCTCCCCACCGTATCTCATGCGCTGCTTAGAGTGGTCAATGCCATTGCCAGACACTTAAAGCAGCGTAAAAGGAAGTTACGTGTTGTTTTTCGAATGCGTCAGACCACTCAGCCGACTTTCACATTACGCTATACGGAAGAATGATGTTTCAGGTTGAAGTTTTTTTTAATAACTTTTCAATGAAATTAAATTTTATGATTTATATTTTATTGATTTATTATATGGTTTTTAGCATTATGTATGAAATATGATGTCGGTCAAATATGCTTCTCTGACCGCGGCACAAAAGCAAGGTATTTTAAGCACATTTTTATAACATTTTCGCAGACTTCTGGTGTTATTTCAGCAATTTCGTTTCGAATGTTATCTTTAAGCATCGAGGTTAAGATTTGGTTTGTTATTGTACACCTTTCCTTCGAGTACGCCCATATGAAGAAATATGGCCCAATGATGGCGCCGGCCCAAATGCCGCACTATACAGTTACTCTACGAGGAGTGCCCCGATAGCGGCTATTCTGTTTTTTAACAAAGCCAGCCAAGTCGAAGTATGCTTCATCGCTTATAATCATTTTTTTCCAAAAATGGTGATCGTCTATACATAAATGTAAAATTCGAGCATCCCAGTATTTTTAGAGCTCATATCAGGATTAACATGATCATTAAATATATGTCTTGAGTTCATTTCATATTGTTTGAAACATTGAACTCGACTCTGCTGTCTCGGGTAGAATCACTTCAGTATTATTGGTAGATGTATAATACCCCATTCCCGAAATTGGGCTTAGAATTTTTTGTAAATATTCATATTTTGGTTGATACTATTATTTTGAATATACATAAACATTTTTAAATTTAAAACCATTTTTATTTCCTAGTCGACTTATCACAACATTTATTTTTCTACAATTCAGTAGTTCAACTATTAGACCTCTAATATTTGAAGGTAGCAATGAACCATGTTTATTATAATTTATATTATTTTTCTAATAAATTCTAAGTTTCTAAACTGTTAGTAGGCGGGTTGTTTAACTAACCCCATATTTGACTACTTTCATATGAAGTACAATTTTGATATACTCGTATTTCCAGATAATAATATATACGCAGTCTCAATTTATCATTTTTCGATAAAATATCGTAATAATTCATGTCGAAGGCTTTTATCCGTTTTAAATCTATGATAATATCTTTTTCCAAAAACGTATACATATCCTTATCCTCATTAATAATATTACTGCTTCAACTGTTTTAATAACATGATAAATAAGAATCAATTTAGCTGGAACTGCTTGTTAGTATATGCACAGCTATATTATTAGTGACATTAAAACATCACGGTTTAAAAATTACATTTATTTATATTCTTTTTCTACATTGAATTTTTTTAAATAAGTTCTTTGGTAGTCGACTAAACGAGTCTTATCTAATCTCTACTCATCTATATCACCAAATGGACAAGTAATTCGAAAACCGCTGCCAGGATTTGTCTTATTTATTGCAGAATTAGCTTCTCCAATAAGAATTATTTCACATCCTTCTACTTCAATTTGTATGTATTGATTTCACTAGCTATATTTTCAAAAACAAGATATCCGACCATCCCCAGAAGAAAAGTAAACTCTTAAATGAGCCGTATCAATTAGCTAGAAGAAATTTTTCGCGTCGCAGAGTAATTTGAAATGGGATAGATGATTCATGGCAAATGTATATAGTTAAAAAGGGTAATTATAAGAAAAATAATAATAGATTTGCATAACTCCTCACTGTTATTAATTTATTTTCAAGAATAAATCTGGTTCAGAAGTTTTGAAAGTAATGTAATCAATATTTAGTAAAAGCAATGGACACCCAAAAAATTTATAAACTGATCATGGCAGTGAGTTCTACAATGTTTAATTTCAAAATTTAATAGAAAAATAAAATATAAATCACTTTTCAATATATAGCACTATGAAAACATCTATTGTAGAACGTTTTAACCGTAAATAAAGAAAACTGGTTCAAAAATACAATCTAGCAAAATATAAAACAATTAAAATGCGACCGTTTAAAGTCAACAAGAGAAATAAAAAAATACTTTTGTCTACAGTATATAATCATATTAAGATAGCTGAAACAGAAAATTTAAAGTTGGAGACTATGTTCGCATAAGTACATATACATACAAACATATTTTTGAGAAAGACTACATACCAAATTGAACTACTGAAGTTTTTAAAATTACTAAAGTCGCAAGCCAATTAAAGGATGATTTTATAAACATGAGCTTATAAAAGTTTAATATCCATGCATTTATTTGGTAGAAAAAATGATAAAAACTAACAAAGATATGGCTTTAGTGAAATGGTCAGGTTTCCCATCAGGTCTTAATTCTTGGATTAAAAAACATAAAATATTGTAAAAAATATATATTTATTCAAATAAATCTATTACATAAAAATCTATAGTATTTTTACTTATTTTTAAAAAATGGACATACTATAAGTTTGTTTCATCGATTTTGAATCTAAAATTTCTACATCTGACTTATAATCATACTTTTATTGAGTTATAGTTTCAACTTCAAAATTCTGTCTGTTTCGAATTCATGAAATTTAATGAATGCGAAACAGACAGAATTCGAAACAGACAGAGGCATTTAATAGATAATACACGTTTTTCAAAATTGCTTTCGTATGTACATCTAATTTATATTTCAATATTGTCATCAAACTCTACCTTGAAGTGTTTGTAAAGTTATGTTCACTTTCGATTATTCCAGCAATTTCAGTCTCTTTTTTTAATTAATTATTGCCTAAATCCTTCGATAGCTTCCTCAATAGTTATGAATTTAGATGTAGATGTCGGGTCTTTAATAAATACTTTAATAGTTGATGATTCCACTGTTATAGGCGGTTGAATGTTACTGTAGGTTAACAGTTAAAAAGATAAGCAATTTTTTTAAATGAAAGATGAAAACATCAAAAATATGTCGGTTATAAAAACCCATTGTGGGTAAAAGACCTAGAATTTTTAATCGATATTACAGACCATCTGCATAATCTTAATATTACATTGCAAGGCAAAGATTAATTAATAACGAATATAAATTGACTTTGTTTAAATCATATTTGCGAAAAAAATTTTGACGTATTTTCCTATGTATGTGTAGTTAAAAGCACATCCTATTTAGATGGAAAATCTAAAGCTTGCTGCACAAATTTAACGCTTTTTTTGGAAGTACTTATGCAAGCAATTGTTTTAATGATGATTGATTCGCTGCAGCTATCATACTACAAGAAATAAGAAATAGATTCCTATTCGTGTACAAAAATTGTGAGTCGAACATTTTTAACAGCCGAAAAAATTACAGACGACAAATAAAGCTCCGCTGAGAACTTATTTTTCGCTCTAAAATCGCAAAAGCACGGAGAGTAAGGTAAAAGCGCATAACTAACACAAAGAGCAAATCACGTAAAAATATAATTTACACAATTGCTTCATTTAGAATACAAATTGCAAAAATTTTCTCACAGCCTGTAAATTATTTGATAAAACAGTGGATGAGCGAATTATTCATACGTATTCGTTTTGTTGTGATGATAGTCATTGTGTAATATACTGTATGTTATATAAATAATAATACTCGTCGGCCGGCAAATCAACTAGCGAGGGAAGAAAAGATATGTATATGTGTATGTGAAAGATTTCACATATTTGTAAAATACATTTATGTATGGGTAGTAAATAAGGAAAGAAAGACTCATATATCAATGTTATATTTACTTTTCTTTACGAAAATTCGTGTTTTTTTTATTTTAATAGACATTTTTTTAAATATGCCACTGCTCGTTCTCTCAAAAAAGGATTTCAAGAATTTAACGAATTCTTTCGAAAACAATATGCACGATTTACTATCGTTAGATGCTTATAAGATATTTATTAGATTGTAGGTAATATGCTTTTGCTACCTAATCATAAGATATGATAAATAATATTCAAATGTTTTTCAAGACAATTTTATTACGGCGAAAAACTTAAAATATCATATATAATGTTGTTTATGTAAACTTTATTTTCAATTTTTTAACATTTTTATGTTATTTGCTATTGAATAAATAAAACAGAATATACATCGTTTACAACTACTTTAATAATAAGTATCTTATGTTGGTAAGTAATAATTTGAGAGGCGAAGAAATCAAGTAAAAAATGTAGCATATAGAGGGAATAGATATGTTATTTTATTTCCGTGGTATATTACTGTCAATTGAATCTATAATAAAGGTATCAACTCGGTTACTTCAAAATCACGAGAACTTATTTCACTAACAAAATTCAATCAAGATCTTATGTTAAGCAAAATGTTTTTCCCAAATTCGGAGCCGTGGTGGCAATAAAAATAACCCGAATAAATGAGAATTTGGAGATTGTATCTCTAAAATTGCATATTTTTCCCATTTTTTCAAATTGCGAAGATGACACAGATTAATTATTGGAAGCAGATTGGAATAAAATTTCTTAAAGCAACACCATTTAGAGCACAAATTTATGTGACAAGGACGAGGATTATTTGGGAAGTTATTTTGAGTAAAATAACACAATTTATTTTAATTAAAAAATAAGCCTGCTGAAATTTTATTAACGAAGATTGCAATTAAATATCTCGTCGCCGTTCATGCTCTTTTAATATTTGATATATGTACATTGTCTAATCGATATTTTCGCGAATAGGTTGATCTTTATGTCTTACTCTCTTATAGTTTTTTATATAACCGTCTTTTCTATTTTCGATAATATTTTCCCTTTTTTTATTAATTTTCTGAATATAACATTAAATTTTTGACATTGAAAATTATTATTATGATTTCTACATTGCATCTGTTTTAAATTTCGAAACTAGTTTGAGCCGGTTTCATGTTCAGATTTCGTATGGTCTGGTTTTGTACGTATGTTTGTCTATTTTTAAATACTAAATTTGAGTTATATACTCTAAAATTATATTTTTCCTGGCTAACATATTTATTTATAATGAATCTTTTTTTTAAGTTGAATTTATTGTTTTATCTATTAATTCAATTATAGAACTCAGATTTACTGAAGTTGACTGTATGTACTTATTTGATGAAGTTTGGTAGCGTGTCGTATGTCTTTCAACGACTGGTAGATATCGAATTTCCTTATCGATTTGGTATCTAAATGAATGGCTGTAGATTCTGCCTGTTCAAGATATCTATTAAGAGGGCAAAACGCTGATGAACAATATAATTTTTTGATCGTTCATCTTAGGTTTTCCGTAAAAACACTAAAATATTCAAATATTTGCTTATTGTAAGCCAGATTTACTTCTTTTATTTCTTGTCCGCTAGAATATTATATTATTTTATGCAGTATCTGTAATGAGTACGTTCACCGGTTCATCGGTTTAGCGGTTCACATCATTGAATGACAACTAACTGTCACACTAAAATAACCAATGTTGTATTAGTTAGTTAAGCAGATATAAGTTAGTTAAACCTTGACAACCAAATTGTAAACATCTATTACACCTAATAAAATATATATGTGTTTCAATATATTTCATATTAAAATATTACACCTAATAAAATATACGTGTATATGTGTTTAAATATATTTCATGTGTTTTAATATATTTCATGTGTTTAATATTATTATAAATATGCCTATTTATAACAGTATCATTTCTATATGATCTACTAGATTCTTATTAAATTTTATGATAAGATTCTTTCTACTTTAATTTAAATGTTTGGCGCCATTTTATTTTTATCTACTTTAGTATTATTTTTGTTTCTATATTTGTTTCTATTAGCGGGTTCATCTAGTTATTTAAATTGGATCCGTTTTATATAACCGTGTCCGATATTGAGGCACAATCTCATGTGTATTTTTCCTCTATTCTACGGGTAACCATTATAATAATTTTTGGAATGCGCTTTTCTAATTGCGATATATCTGTTATTCGCGAAAGAGTATTGGCATTTTCCTTTGTTTGTAATTAATCTCGATGTCGTAGTGTATTAGGCGATGATCAGTTATTATTTGGGCGATGATCAGTTATTATTTGGAAGCGTCTTCCATATAGGTATGGCTTGAAATAATATATACCCCAATGCACACCTAGTAGTTCTTTTTCGATAATTGACTTTCTTAGATTATATTTGTTCAATATTCTGCTAGAATATGCTATTTGTATTTCTTTGCCAATTTCTCCTTATGATAAAACTGGTCCCATAGCATATTCTGAGGCATCAGTTGTAATTATGAGTTGTTTGCCAAAATTGGAATATTGGAGTAAGAGTGGTTTAATTTTCAATTTTCTTAAATATCTACATAAATATAATAATATATTCATTTTTATTAGTTGATTCAGTGGTCGTCCGTCTTTTAAATTTATTAACGCGAAGTTCTTTGTATAAATATTTTGTTTAGTTACGCATTTACTATATGTTAGTCTATTAAGTCATTGCCTATTATGTTATTTTTACATACAAAAAATTGTTTTATACGTATTTTAGAATTACATAATTATACGCACTTAAATTTTTATTATTACTATTTCTTAAAATATATTTAGATTTTCTTCGGATCTGGATTTTTAGTTTAAATATCTATTTCTATTTTCCGTGTTATTATAATTATTAGATCCAAAATAACTTTGTCTATTATTAGCGTTGTACATATTATTTATTTAGTTGTTATAATTATTATTAACGCGCAACATTCTGTTTTTTATTACTAATTTTATGATTGTTATTGTTATTATTATTGTGGTTATTGCTTCTATAATTGTTATCATTATTATTGGTCTATTAACCTTCACACAAAGATACCGCCCCTTCTATGCGCATCGGACCTCAACCGTATATAAAACCGAATGGTGGGCGACCTACTATGCCCTCAAAATCCCCTCAATAACATATATACAGTCTTTCTATCTAACGTATTCGATTATCCCATTTATACACAATTCGTATATATCGACTTTTTGTTACCGCCAACGTAAGCCTGTTATCTCCCTCAATCACTAGCAAAAGATCATCGGCATATGCGTCTGTACTCCAACTATACCAAGACATTATTTATCATCATATTCTAGATGGTGAGACCAGCCACATATCTCTGCGTGCAGCTACACTCTATCTAACGAACAATACTCTCGTTGTTGTCGCACACGGCGGCATACTTTCCAAAAAGTAACTTTTCTATAGAGTTTTTTTGTATCCGACCTCCTCAAGCCGCTCAATGATGCGATTCCATCGAAGGCAATGGAAGGCACTCTTAAAATTCATAAGCACACTACATACATACTTGCTGTCACTCTCTTCAAATACCTTCTTGCATACATCCAAGTATTCTCAGTTGATTTACCTGTCATAAATCCAAACTGGAAACCGAAAAAATCCAAGTATTCTCAGTTGATTTACCTGTCATAAATCCAAACTGCCAACTTCGCATTCAGCCGATGTATCATGATTCACTTTAAGATCTTGCCAAATACTTTCAGTAGACATTTTGGCCTTTACAAGGATGGGTCATTCCGTACTTTGTCCGGGGACTTGGGCAAGATGACTACGTCTCCTAATAAAAAAATGGGGAAACATCACTATCCAGACATTCACCGTAAAGGTTATTCACATATGCGAGAATAGTCCACCATAAATCATTATTTGCCCAGTCGCACTATGCAATCCTGGGCCGCTTCTCACTTTTGTACTCCATTCTCATTTATTTGGATGCACCTAATCATACTAGGCAACCATCTCTATTCTCTCTCTCACATAACAGCTGATATACTGGGCACTCCTCGGATAGGACTGTAAGACCCCGCATTTGGCAGTAGCATCAATACTTGGACATTTCCGAATCAGATGGTCACCGCTTCCACACCTACTGCACAGCTTTCCATCTCGCGGATACTTTACCCGAAGATGCCTAAAATTAAGGCAGTTGTGGCACCTTCTCACCAATTCGTGTTCAGGAGTCGGCAAACATAATCAAGCTATCAACACAAGCCTTTCACTCTGCATTCTCTCCTATACTCTATTACTTCCCTCTATTATCACCATATTCTTACCGTCCTTCTCGGTCATCCTTTTGAAGACCTATACTTCCTTGTCTACCGCATCTATGATGCCTCTTGTTTTTGTCCTTGAGCTGTTGGAGAAGTTCAGTATTAGCCACCTCACTCGGTATGGCGTAGATAACAAGCCTTAGCCTTACTCTCTTCTGCATATTAGTTACTAGGCCAGATTTAGACAGATCAGCGGACTCAGCAATCCAGCGCAGGCCGCCGCTACTACAAAACTCCAGTGCAACGTCCTCCTTCAGCCTCCACTGTACGCCAACAACTTACCCACCTCCAGGATCCTCTTTGTAATCTCCTCGGTTGGTACCTCTGCAGCAGAATCTTTTACGACTAGCATCTGCATCGGTGAATTCGGTAAAAGAACCAGCTTTCTCGGTCTTGGGGTAAGCCAAAACACAAAAAAGGGCCTTGCTATAACGGCAGCTGTCGAAGTATCTGAGTCCATGACCTCTCCTCCCAAGGACGAATGTTAACGCTAATCGTCGCAGCAGTAGTAGCAACTAGGTACGAACCAACCGCCGCTGAGCCCTCAAATCTGTCTTTGGGATAGGTAGCCGCCGACTCCAATAAAACTACCGCCTCTTCCATTTCGGCCATCATCAGTAGTTTAGAGCCAATCTGCTCAGCCGTTACTGCCATACTCGTCGATAGGCTGACAACACTCTGTCGCACACATTTTGGTGTGTCTCTAACAAAAGAGGCACCGAAAAGCTTTTTACAACGCCTCAGCATTGCCTATCATTTTCCTTAGAGCTCTCCGTCAGTTGTCGGTTGCATACCCACAGTTCGTACGGCCACAGTTGGCGCGTCTACAGTCGGCACGTCCAATAGTTAGTCCGTCTACATTTGGTGCATCCACATTTGGAACGTCCTCCATACTCATCTCTATTTCCTGCATAGCTAGTACCACCTACGCAGACAGAGCAGCAGTTTTGACAGCCCCTATAGTATTAACAAGAAGGTGCCCCCTCTACTGCTGTGGATGCTGTTTCACGATCACACCAAAAAAAAGTGTCCGCAATGAAGTCTCTCAAAATTTTAAATTCTCGCAGAAGCAGAGTAATGCTATGCAGCCTCTGCATATGGGAAATATATACACAATTCTTTATAAGTTTTATTAAAACCAAAACTTTTATTCTATTGCACGTCTATTCAGTTTTATTACACCGTTTTTAGTTTTCTATTCAGTATATTTTACACTTCAGTTCACTGTTGCATATAGTATGCAACGGATTACGATTATAATCCGTTGCATATTGCACAATGCACTTTCAATTTTGCGAAATTACTCAAATAAATTCAAAATGCGTTTGTTTTGGGAGGATTATAGCGATTAAATTTATTTTGAAAATTATCCCTGTCAATCTATGATACTTAGTAATGCAGCTAATCAATGTTGTTTGCTCGATATAACCCAAGCTGATGTGATAAGTTCACTGCTCAACTAAGACTCAGGTTGCGCATCAAGACATTTAGTGTCCATGCCATTGAATGTATTTTTCGTTCTGCTTAAAGCTGCGCTTTCATACAGGAGCCTATTAGAAAAGGCCACGTTACTTGGCCTACATTAATTTTTTCCAGTTGACGGAAGACAAATCAACAGGGGAATATGAACAGAATACCGTAAAAGATGACTTATAATTCCAATGCCTGGTTATGATATTGTGCATTGTAAGAATAAGATTGTAAAACTGCGATGGATTTTTATATTTGCATCCATAACTTTTGCTACGATTTCTGATGATTCAAAAAATCAAAGTACTTGCTTAGGCAATTTTTGATAGATTACAACATCAGCTCAGAATAAGAGAAAAGCTATATTGTAAAGGATCCTGATTAAAATGCCGTAATGAAATATATTACATATTAGTATGTTTTTTTAATAGCACAGTTGACAATACATTTATAATATATACCATGAAAAATAGCAGACCACGGAAACAAAATGATTTATACTTTCGCTCCGTAGGTTTTATACGGAAAACATAGCTCATCATTTCATTAATCAAAGAAAGTTCAACATAATGTGTAGCAAAAATATGCATACCGATTAAAATAACGTCAAAGTGCAAATATGAACAAAAACAGTTGAAAATTTCATACAAAGTTCTTGCTGTAATCGTTGTACATACACCCATGATTTCATGCTATTAGTATTAAAAAGAAAAATTAAAGTGAATTATTGCTAGGGCATTAATATTTATATAAAGTCTAGAAAAACTAAACTTAATAAATAGAGTACCAATAAAAATATTTAATACAAAAAATATGTTAATATTTTTCCTTTAATAATAATTTTTTTCTTACTAATTATAAAAATACGTGAAACCGTTATTACATATGTTTGGTGAATTGGTTAATGAGCATAACTAGAAAGCTAGATATCTTGTAATTATGTATGGACAAAATTTGTTCTAATTAACCTAATTTAAACACGATAAAAAGCAACGTTTATTTTTGCTAATATTCTGTTATTAGATGCAATTGTATTTTAGGTTTATTATTTATTATTATCAATCAAATATCAAGCGCCTTAATTTTGTAGACTTTCGAAGAGTTTTAAACTCTGCTATTCTCCATGATATGGTAGCATCCCGAAATGCTTGCATACTTTTGTTTACATTTAGAGACTTATCGCAGAGTGAAAGTTTAAGTGTGATTTTATTAAATTTTAAATAACTTACGAACAAGTTAGTATAAATTAGTATATTTGCATAATAGTTTTATTTTTCGCGACAGCAAATAGGAAGTTTTTATTTAAGCATACGAAGTATCTCGTAAAAGGTTAATTTGGAAGTGTGTGCATTTTTACAAATGTATTCTCTAAATATTTGGACAGGATTTTTGTGTAGAGGCCTATCCAGTTCTTCTATAATCTTACAATCAAACGGTTAATGCTGTCATTTGGATTATATAAAAATGGGTGCTCCGACATCGGAATATTCTCTTATTCGATAACCAGTATTGTAGAATCTCTTACGTTAGTTGTTATCTTCCCGGAACATGTCGATCTGAGTGACTTAAGCCCATATAAAGCTAACATTTTCCTCTGCGAGAGATAGTGTATAAATATACAAAATGTGCAATAATTATCGTGAATATTAAGCTGCTAATGAAACGGCAGACTGGGAATCCCATCATCAGACTTAGTTTTACATTAATTAAATAACTTATTACTTACGATCATTCTTTGTATTCGCGATTGCGCATTTGAAATCGTAGTAGAAGTTTTTAATTTAATATGGGTATTTTCTTAACTATATACGTACAATCTGTCTTTGTGTGCAAAACGGCACTGTTTACTTCCGCAAACATACATATATGCATAATCGTGCTGTTTACTTGCAATACAGTGTACCTTTGCATAGTTTAATTTCCAAAAAGTGCATTTGAAATGTTTGATTCACTTAGACACCATATGCAGTCACTTCGCACTATACGTACGATCATCTTTTGCATATTTGCTATATAGACACATATGTGTGCATTCAGGACGTGTATCTTTGGTAATGTCATTAAATCCTTGGTTATTTCCATAAAGAACGTAAGAAATTAGTATTAAGTCGACAAATTAGAAGAATTGAAAGCGAGGGTAATGATTGGGTACAATATTTCGTTATCGCAACATATTCCATTGTCTACGTAACTTTCTAGGATTGTTAATAGTTATCATTTTGTCTATGAAAATATTAACTATAAATTTCTTTGCCCAACTGGTTAACGTTAGTTGCTGTTAACTTCTAATCGAGGTTCATATCTTGTTTGCACTTAACATTGACCTTTGTTTACATCAATGAACTTACTCTTTAAAATTGCAATTAAATAAAATTTAAATAGAACTTAATAATATGTGGTTTTATTAGTAATTTACTAATAAGAACATTAATTTGGTTTGGGTAAAACAACATAAAACTGGTGTGGTTAACGTTCGGAATACTTACTTCAATCAGAACTAACCTCTACTAAGAAATTTCATCTTAACTAAGAAAAATCGTCACCTTAAAACAGAAAACTGGTTTAATACCATTTACTACTAGTCTCCAGCCTGGAGACTGGATTCCGCTTGATCTACATTGTGAGGAGCATAATTAAATATTCTCTCTCTGATTAGAAATGATTCTTGTTATTAATTCGGTTGTTGATCAGATGTGGCCGATTGATTTACTCGATCAACGGGTTGAAATGAGAAGTGTCAGCTTCTGCCAGTTCCAGGCGCAGATCTTGAAAATCAAAAGAATCGTGCTTTTGACGGTCGTTTGTTGCAATTCCCGCTCTAAGCAGCCGGAATAAATGCCCTTGGGTTTGTTCAGCCCTTTGTCTGATACTATATATCACCGGTTGTCTCCTTGGCACACCACGCAACTATCTCTCCTGGAAGCAGGAAATAATAACTATTACAGTAAAAGGCAAAAATTTGAATAAATAACGATTTTTAAAATGCTATAAAACACGGTATAAACAAATAGCCAAGGGAAAAAATGAGAAAATTAAAATTTGCATGAAATATTCAGTGAGGAAATGGCACCCGATAACGACTAGTAAAAAAATTGATGTTAAATTATTGACTACAGAGAATGAGCTCAACTATTAAACAAAAGATTAAGGAAGGAATAAAAAGCGGCTACAAAATAATTATGAAGGGAATGATCGCCGATCATTACGGAGGGAATAATACCAGATTTCTATGAAATGTTTAAAAAAATTGTTAGATGCAATATTTAAAAAAATTTATCATAGAATTACTATTAGTAAAACTAGTAATACATATTTACCGATACATGTTTCTCTTTTTATTTTCGATTCTGGAATTTTCTTAGTTTCTGATTTATTTTTCCTTTTTATTAGTTTTTGTACTTTTCACTTGTAATTTGTAATATAACTCAAAAGGATTATATATATATATATATATATATATATATATATATATATATATATATACTAGAGGGCTTCGCCTCCTGCTCGCTTCGCTCACAAACCGCCACCCCCCTACGATCGCTTTGCGATCTCCGGGGAGCCCCTATGTCAAATATTCTACTTAATAGAGGGAAAACATCATCACACCAAAAATGCGTGACAATGTTCGCATTCTTTTTTCATATTCCCTATGTCTAAATATTCTACTTTTTTTCCCGCTTCATACAATCCTAACATCAATTTTTGCTTTTTGGCCTTTTTAACATCTTTAGTCGCATGGTTAGTTTTCGTTATAATTTTTCATTACATTTTTAATCTTCCTTTCTCGATGAAAGAGCGTAATCTTTTCGGGTTAGTTTTCGTTATAATTTTTCATTACATTTTTAATCTTCCTTTCTCGATTTTTTGCATAAACACGCTTCCTCGCAGTATTCTTTTGAATACGCTTACGCTCTTTCATCTCCTCTTCACTCAAATTTAACTTTTTTCTACCCATGTCTATAACATCCTTACATATATAAATGACTACAAAAAAAATGACTTTAAAAAAATGACTGAAAAAAAACACACATATTGAAAAAACAAAAATTCATACATACATCATAATAAAAGACTACAAAAAAAACACTTCTTTATATAATAGATGGATTCCTAAAATGCAGTTTGAATATTAGTAATAATTTATAATAAAAATTATCAATTTATGACAAAATAAAATAAAATAAAAGTCTAAAAAATTTAAAATTCCCAGGATTGGGAATTAGGATATTTTAAAGGAGAACAAATATGGTATAGTCATATGCACTCAAACAACGAGACGACTAGCTACCAAGAACCAACTCTCACATTCTTAAGGCTATGAAACATAACTATCCAAACACCAAGGATGTTGTTGTCATTTGAAAAAAAGGTAGTTAATCCAAAATATCTAAAATACAGTTTGAATATTAGTTAAAATTTATAACAAAAATTATCATTAACGCCGAAATTTTAATAAAATTTTAAAAAAATAGTTCATTTAATTATAAGATATATAATTACTCACTCTCCCGCACCCCGTTACCTGAGCACCGAGACAAGAAGTTCACAAAAACCAACTCTCGTATTCTCGGACGTGACTTGTTATGTTTTGTTGTGTTTAACTCTAAAAGAGTTAGGAGATTAAGTGGTGGTGTGAACAAAAAAATTTTTTTTCTGAACTTGAAGTCCTAGGAGGGATGGTTTGATAGGCTAACCAGAACCTCCAAAAGACGAGGGGGCACGCTGATAGGCTAGCAAATAAAAAATAGGCTATCTCTCATGGAGAAATTCACACTGATAGGCTAGCAAATATAACAAAAAAAAAATTCATGCCGTACGGTATTTTTATACTGAATACACTAAAGGTGTAAATTTCTCCAGGGGAAAATAATGTAGGGTAGGGAATGGGAAGGTCAAGATAAAAAGAAGGAAATCAGTGGTAAAAACACATGACGGAGATTGAGGTGAGGGTGACATTTCCGAATGATTCTTCCTGGCCATCCCCAGATCTACACTTGGCCCTCCGTTGGTCCGTTCTGCTGTTGAAAGTGCCCTTATTGTATTTAACGACTTATCTTAGAAGGCTCAGCTCATGGTGGATGAGACGAACAGTAAGAACTCAAGCGGGTGAAAGTAAAAAAATGTACTCAAAGTGGGGGAAAAAGTAAAAAAAATTATTAAAAATTCATACTTGCTACATAAATTATTTTTTCACAATAATTTTTGTTATAGTTTTATATATATGTATAGTTTTAAAATGTATGTTTCTTTATATATATGTTTATTAACGATTTACATAAGGCGTTTTCCTTTGGACCAATTTTGTTACTAGTCGGTACTTCTAGCTGTCATCATCTACTCTACCTCGAACAAACGAGCACATTAAACTGGTAGTTACGCATAGAATTTACGTTAGGTGGATTCTAGTTGCTAAAGTGAAAATAGATAGTTTTGCGGGTTCGTTGGTTATGTTGAAGAGTCATATTTTTGTCAGTATTGCTTATGTATGAATAAACTCAGTTTTTATTGTTTATGTCTGAGTAAACCCAGTATTGTTGGTGACTATTTTGAGGTTTTGTTTCTACTAGTATTTAGAATTTAGCTTTCCTTTGGTCATCTACCGACAAGTAGCAAAAGTGGTCCAAAGGAAAACGCCTATAATAAATATTATCTCAAGTTTACATAGAGATATTATTCTATTACTATATGTGTACATATTTTCGTTGGTCATCATATATTATTAGGCGTATTCGATTGGACTAGTTTTGCTACTGCTACTGTTGTGTAGCTGTCATAATGTACTGTGCCTCGAACAAAACAGTAGGATTGTAGCAGTAGTTGCACTTCTCCCCTTAGGGTAAGGGGATTGTAGTTTCCGAACTGGCTATAGATGGCTTAGCGGGTTCGTTGCTTGGATTAAAGAAGAACTGGATAGGCCTCTACACAAAAATTCTGACCGAATTTTGTGGCAATACATTCATAGAACGCACACACATGCAATACAACAGAAACGGCGTAAATCATTGGGGGCCAATTTAAAAGTTCAGTATGCGATTGAAGCGGGTCGTTTAAAACCATTTTTCATATGTGATATCATTTATGCGTAAAGAAGCAGATTTTTTAATATTGCGTGTTTTGTTGTTTGATGGAATTAGTTTTGTAAATATGCAATAAAACACAGTTTTTTTTTTTTTTTAATATTTATTTTTTATTATGCATTTTCATTTTATTTATTTCACTGTATATTATTTATTAAAACAGAATTTTTAAAGTGGGTAATAGTATATAAAAATATGAATTGTAAGTTATTTGATTATATGAAAGCAATTATGTGCACAATAAGATGTTAATCGTATACAATATTAAAGAAAATGCGGTATACACAAAATTGCAATAAAAAATTTGGTGTTTCATCATTTTTTCTAATCAAATGGTTAGTAACAGATATTCAACTCATAGTGATTATTGTATTATTTTTATACATTATTTCGTTCATATTATAATTTAATTTAATTTTTATACTCGTATGTAAAAATATTTACTTATTTTTTTCATATTATTTTGTGGGAAAAATTATGCTTTTTTTCAAACAATTTAATTATTAAAATATTTTTTCTTAAATTTTTATATTTTACAATGAAAAAAAAAATATTTTACAAAAAACACTCAATCGAATTTCAAAAGGACAATATATTTAACAAAAAAAAACCATCTATAAAAAAAGATTTAGGATTTTGAGTTTAAAAAAAATTGATAATTTCAATATTTTTATGAATTTTAATTTTTTAAACTTTTTATAATTTTATTTTGTTTTTTTTTGTCCCATGTTTTAGTTTCAAAAAGAACAATTTTCCTTTCATTTTTCGGACATTTTATAATTAAGACTTACTGTTATTTATTGAAATCAATTAACGGAAAGGAAATTTTTCTCTCCTCCTTGTCGCTCACTTACGGTCCCGTTTATTCTTTTCATTTCACTCGTTTCTAGCTTCTTCTTCAGTATTTAAAAAAAAAATTCAGAGTCATATTTAAAAGATAATCTTGTTTGAGAGTCTACAAATACTTCAGATAATCAGTACATTTTTTTAAATACGAACAAGCAAAAAAAAAAGTTTTTCCTTAATCAGTAAATGTACACTGCAAAAATTATTATTGATAATTATATTATAGCACCTTTTTTATTTTTATTCTGAAGAAATTCTAGTTCAGATCATTTTTTTATAAATCCATAACTGTAAAATTTTAATATTTTTGTTGTCTATAAAAAGAAATTATTTTTTTTGTTACGACTGGAATTGTATTAAATTAATTCTATGTTTGGCTCGTATTTACCACTGATTAGTTTAAACTATTTGTCGTTGAATTAAAAACAAATTTAATAGATGTGAAATTAGTACTGCAGACAAATTTCCCAAATTTTCTTTATGATAAAATCATAAAAAATATTGGAAAAATCAAATCTAACAAAAGAAAGTATTATCCAATAAGGAATATGTTTCTATTATAAGAATAGTAACAATTTTATTTATTTTTTTAATTTTTATGACTTAATATATAAAATAATTCACATAAATACAATATATATTTCATTTCTTAAAACAATTTTTTTTTACAATTATTTTTAATATTATGTTAAAAAACATAAAAATAATTATTTTCTAATTGTTACTTTAGAGGGAGGAAAACATATTGCTAAACATATGCATTTATAAAAATATATAAAATATTTATAATGAAATAATAAGTATTTGAAAAGCGTCAAGAGGTTTAGGAAACATGGTCGTAAATAGGTACGCATCGTTTGAACTCTCTCCCACAACAGTCAGTGGTCCACTACACCAATTTTTTCTCTCTTTAACAGAGTTTTGGGTTTCTGCGTTTTAATTGTAGTTGATTTTTTTTGGTTTCAAATTTTTTCGTACTCCCCAATATATGCACCTAGAAGTATTCTTAATATCTTTCTCCAACCTAACCGAACCAATTTTCTTTTGGAGAAATCAACATCTTTAGGTATCAACAAGTAAACGTTTGTGTAACTGCCATGATTTTTTGTTATGTGGGCGTGAGAACGAACCCACTCATCGCTATCAAAATGAGTGGTGTTCTCTGATTACGTTTTTAATTGACCATTCGCCTCTGGAGCTTCGATAGCTTCCTTTTTCTCTTCAGTCTTCCCTGTTCCTCCTTCCGTCCTACTTCACCTACCATATCGATATTTTTTTTTTAAATATTTAACAAACATAAAAAAAGGAGATTTGATGTTGTCTACTTTCAGTATATAATTAAGATATATAAAAAATACGTCCAATCAAATAAATTAATGCCCAAACACGGAATATAGTAATTTAACTTATTGTAGTCCTTTACTGAATGAAATAAAAATATATTGTAAATTCAAGAACAAAATGAATTTGGACAATTTTATAATACAAATAAGTTTAAGAAATCTAATATGAGACATTTAAGAGAAGCTAAAAACAAGTTACCGAACTTTGTTGATAAATTACGAGGAATAGAAGACAATAAATAATTTTATAAGCAAACAATAAACTAAACGAAAATCTTTCAAAATTTACTGTATCAATTTCCCAAATTATAGTTATATGAGTGAAACGCTGCAATTGAATTAAGCATTTATATCTTTATTTAATCATTGGCAACCATCAAAAAAATTTTAATCGAGTGTTAATAATATAATTTTAAATAATATTTAAATATAAACACAAAATTGAACAATAGAAAAAGAAACAGTCTTTTTTAAAAAATAGTCCATTTCATATCCATTCGAAAGGAGATTGTATATAACAAAAAATTAGACCATGTATTATAGAATAACTGAATATGGGAATTTTTTAACATATTGAAGTCATATTTCAACATATTGCAATAGAAGTAATAAACCAAGCACAATAGTAGTGTTAGTAACATCTTATTGTGTAATTTTCGATTGTCGACCATGTGCAATTGGATTAGATAATTTATACCTATTATTTTCTAAGCTCAAGTTGCATGATTCTGCTTAAAATATTCTATCGTATTTTTAATTTCTGTGTTATTATTCGTCTCTAATTTAATCTTTGAAGCGTATTTCTTTTATTTGTAATTTTAAATGCAATAACAAACACTGCTGATTTATTTATGGACGTTATTAATCGTGTCCATTTAAACAAAGCTCAATTTATTTCCTCACTACATATAAAACATAGTAGATAGGATATATATAGGAGAATAAATGAATACATTAGCAAAAACGCAGATTTAAAATAATTTATTTTATAAAATGACTATTGTAATTTGAATCTATATTTATACTGGATTTTTTGTTACATTATATTTTAAAGATATCATTTTAGGTTTATTATGAGTAATACCCATTATTTTAATTTCTTTTTCTATTTTCTCGTCCGGCATTAAAAATTTTTTACATTTAGTGTTAAGAGATTTTATTTCATCAGTTGCGTGTATGCAAGTTTTTTCATCTAAGTCGTTATCTTTTACAAATGTTAATAATCTATAAATAGGCAGTAAATATTCTTGATAATGTAGAAGATCTATTTTCCACAGTAATTTTGATAACACCATCGCAGCTGCTCGTCTTGTAGACACACTAGAATCATGTTTTAGTATGTAATCCATCACTGTCAGCAACTAAAAAAAAGACATTACTATAAAACCAATTGAAAAAATAAAGTTTATAAATTATTAATAATTGATAAATTATTCAAGTAACATCAATACTATAATTGAAATGTACCATATATTTTAATAATAGCATTGATGTTATTTGAATAATTTTATTCAAACTTAAGTGTACAAAATAATTTAATTATATTTAGCATATGCAAATTTATATTTGAATTAATTGTACCGAATTTGAATTGGTATATGCTAAATATAAGGTGTAGTCAAAAGTAATCCATTATTTTGCCAATAGATGGCTTTAGGAGTCTGTATCTCCCGTTTTAAAAGTGCGATCAGGTTGCACTAGATGGCGTTAGAAAGATAAGATTTCGTACTAAAAAAGTTCATACTTCTCATACAGTTTTGTAATTACTTGACTCAGTATTTTTTTAGCACGCGTCAAAGATGGACACCAACAAAGAGAAAATACGCCATATTTTACAGTTTTTCTTCGATAAAGGCGAAAACGCAAGCCAGGCAGCTGAAAATGTGAATAGTGTTTATGGTCCTGATACTGTAACGCGCAATTTTGGTTTCATCGATTCTGTTCCGGTAATTTTGATGTCAAAGATGCACCACGCTCTGGAAGGCCAATTGTCGAAAATGTCGATAAAATAGTGGAAATCGTAGAGTCCAACCGTCACGTAAGCACTGTTTCGATTGCCCAGGAGCTAAACCGTTTGGAACCACTTAAATAAGGCTGGATACAAAAAGAAGCTCGATGTATGGGTGGCACACGAGTTATCGCAAAAAAACCTCATGGACCGAATTTCCATCTGCGAATCGCAACAATATCGATCCATATCTGAAGCGGATGGTTACTGGTGATGAAAAGTGGGTCACTTACGACAACGTCAAGCGACAACGGTCGTGGTCAAATCGCGGTCATCCGGCGCAAACGGTGGTCAAGCCAGAATTGACAGCCAGGAAGGTTTTGCTGTGTTTGGTGGGACTGGCAGGGAATCATCTACTATGAGCTGCTCCCCTACGGCCGAACTCTTAATTCGGACCTATACTGTCAACAATTGGACCGTAAGAAGCAATCGCCCAGAAGCGGCCAGCTTTGGCCAATAGGAGAGGAATTGTGTTTCATCAGGACAACGCCAGGCCGCATACATCGATAGTGACTCTCCAGAAGTTCCGGGACCTTGGTTGGGATGTTCTTATGCATCCATCTTATAGTCCGGACCTGGCACCAAGTGATTAACACCTCTTCCTGTCTATGACGAATGATTTTGCAGGTGAAAAATTCGCCTCAAGAGAAGATTGTGAAAATCGACTGTCCCAGTTTTTTGACAATAGGGACGAGGGTTTCTATGAGAGAGGCATTATGAAATTACCTCCAAAATGGCAACAATTTATCGAACAAAACGGTGCATATTTGACCTAAATCGTATCATTCTATCTATGCTAAATAAAACCTTCAATTTAATGCAAAAATAATTGATTTATTTTTACTACACCTTATATAATTATCTAAATTCTAAATACTCAACTCGTAAAAGAAATTGTGAATTTCATAATTTAATAGACTGGACAATGTAGCCATATTCGATAAGCTTGATATTCTTATTTCTTCTTTTCCGCTTTTACAACCACTTAAAAAGCAGTTGACTAGTTCTGCCTTGTGTTTATACGAACACAAGCTAACGCCTCCAAAACTTCTTTTTCTAGTATTTCGGACAATTTAGTAAATAAGCGAATACAATTTAAGAACGTATAAGATTCTTCATCTTGCAATATGTTAAGGGCAATTGCTAAAACCAAATATTTGTTAGCAAGTGTTATTTCATCCTTATCGTTAACCAATTTTATTAGCAATTGAATACCATATACGCGAAGATATGGTTCTTCATTTTGAAGCAATGATCGAGCTAGTTGAAATTCATTTCCATTTATGCAACTATTCGTTTCATTACCATGTTCGATTCGTTCGATTAGCTTTTCTATTTGATATCGAAACGTTGAATTAGGAGTACAAGTTAAGTAAAGTTCAAGTAATTTTTTAAAGTGTGAATATTTATCTATATCTTCAGTATATTGCAAAAATTCTTCAAAAATTGTTAAAATTATATGCAAACAGTGATCGCTATCATCACTACTATTTTTATATGTGGACCTCTTATCAATTCTTTTAGTTATGAAATTATTTAAAAATCTTAATACATCTGAACAATTCTGTTTAAGTTGTGAAAGCAGAGGTTGATGAGTAATAATGTCTGTTAAACATGACATTATCAAAATTGTTTTACTAAACTTAAAAGATACGAATGAACCAACTTCGTCATCTTGCAATAGAGCAGTATGTTGGGATTGTAATATCTTTTCAGTAACACTTTCTAAACAATCCAAAAGTATCATAAATACATTGTAAATTAGTGTGTTATGGTTGGACTTTTTAAGAGTTTTTATTAAGGTTACCATTGCACTGAAATCATCTTTTCCTAATTGTGGACATATTTGTACACTATAATTTTGTTTTTGAGGCTCACAATTCAGAAAAATGGATTTGTGTATGGTATTCAAAGTGCCGTCATCACAGTTGTCAATTAGACTTTCTATAATTTTCTGTAAGTCGGGTTTTTCCAAACTGCCCATACATCGTACTATAAGTGATTTTATAATATTTCTATGTACACATTACTCGTTAACTTGCCAATACAATTCAAGTAGAATCGGTAGCTGCTGAGTTAACATTAAAGGTGACAGTGAATCATGGGAAATTGAGCAGAAGCAATTAAACTGTAAATCTAAGAACAACTTAAATTCAATATTATCCATTATTATCAATCCCGCCAGTAACTGGTGGCTTTACGAACAATTGAAAGTAGTTTAAAATTTTGCTCTCTATAATTTGATTCATTTTTTTGTTATTTTTGACAATTCTTTTTAATGTAACTACTCCTGCGCCTATAAACCTATCGTTATCCTTGATTTTAAGATTAATTTCGAAAAAATCGAATATCTGATCTATCATATTGACGTAAAATGATGTTTGATGTCCAACGTGACCGACAATACGAGCAAAATATCACAGTGACGCCAATTTGATGTATCGTTTTTATCGGTTGATTGCATTATATTAAATACAAATATTGAAAATCCCATAGGTTCCATTAACTTCTTAAGTAATTCTTCGTGCAACACCTGCTGCATATTTAAAGGAACACTATTTATACTTTTAATTAAAAGTAAATTTCTAAAATAATTATGTTTTGATGTTTTCTCCCAAAAATGTATGAGTATATCATTATAATCAGTATTATAAGGTTCTACTGACTTTATGAACAGTATTGATGCCATTATTTCAAGAACGGTACTTTCAGCTCTGTCATGAATAACTATAACTTCACTGGAGAGGAATATCCGAAAAAAATTTAGTGCATTTTTAACATATGATATATTATTTTCCTGAGAGATTGCATATGAGCCATCAATTTTAAAAATTGGATGTGACCGTAATGTAAGTGGAAGATTCCCACAAAGTCCATACGCAGTTACAAGTTTAATGGCTTTCAGTATACTTGTTAACTGCCGAATACTTATGATATTATCTTCCGCCGTATTATTTAAATCTGTACTTTCTTTAATTTTTAGAAGAATGTGAAACAGAAAGCAACTGTGTTTCCAATAATCACTACTACTTTCTGTAACAAGGCATCCAATAATTTGAAGAGTTTCTGCATTACTTAAAGTGCATATTTCTGTGTTAAGCCCAATTTTAAATAGTTCCAAATTATGCGCAATAAACTCTTTTCCTGTTAAAGGAATATAAAACAATATAATTCATTCTATTTAAGAAAATTATGTATACCATTTGATAAGTCAGGACTTCTTAATTTTTCGAGTAATGTAATGTATTTATTAATTGAATATGCACTATTTTTATCTTCTTTTTCCTGCGCACACGTTCTTTCCATATTTAAATTTGAAATTAAATCAAATATACAATGTATGCATAAAATATATAATTACTGTAGCACCGAAATAAAATGATAAATCCGCAACGTACGTATATAATCATAACCACTACGTCGGTGTTTTTTATACACATATTTTTCATATGTGATATCATTTATGCGTAAAGAAGCAGATTTTTTAATATTGCGTGTTTTGTTGTTTGATGGAATTAGTTTTGTAAATATGCGATAAAACACAGTTTTATATTTTTTTAAATATTTATTTTTTATTATGTATTTTCATTTTATTTATTTCACTGTATATTATTTATTAAAACAGAATTTTTAAAGTGGGTTATAGTATATAAAAATATGAATTGTAAGTTATTTGATTATATGAAAGCAATTATGTGCACAATAAGATGTTAATCGTATACAATATTAAAGAAAATGCGGTATACACAAAATTGCAATAAAAAATTTGGTGTTTCATCATTTTTTCTAATCAAATGGTTAGTAACAGATATTCAACTCATAGTGATTATTGTATTATTTTTATACATTATTTCGTTCATATTATAATTTAATTTAATTTTTATACTCGTATGTAAAAATATTTACTTATTTTTTTCATATTATTTTGTGGGAAAAATTATCCTTTTTTTCAAACAATTTAATTATTGAAATATTTTTTCTTAAATTTTTATATTTTACAATGAAAAAAAAATATTTTACAAAAAACACTCAATCGAATTTCAAAAGGACAATATATTTAACAAAAAAAAACGATCTATAAAAAAAGATTTAGGATTTTGAGTTTAAAAAAAATTAATAATTTCAATATTTTTATAAATTTTAATTTTTTAAACTTTTTATAATTTTATTTTGTTTTTTTTTTGTCCCATGTTTTAGTTCCAAAAAGAACAATTTTCCTTTCATTTTTCGGACATTTTATAATTAAGACTTACTGTTATTTATTGAAATCAATTAACGGAAAGGAAATTTTTCTCTCCTCCTTGTCGCTCACTTACGGTCCCGTTTATTCTTTTCATTTCACTCGTTTCTTGCTTCTTCTTCAGTATTTAAAAAAAAAATTCAGAGTCATATTTAAAAGATAATCTTGTTTGAGGGTCTACAAATACTTCAGATAATCAGTACATTTTTTTAAATACGAACAAGCAAAAAAAAAAGTTTTTCCTTAATCAGTAAATGTACACTGCAAAAATTATTATTGATAATTATATTATAGCACCTTTTTTACTTTTATTCTGAAGAAATTCTAGTTCAGATCATTTTTTTATAAATCCATAACTGTAAAATTTTAATATTTTTGTTGTCTATAAAAAGAAATTATTTTTTTTGTTACGACTGGAATTGTATTAAATTAATTCTATGTTTGGCTCGTATTTACCACTGATTAGTTTAAACTATTTGTCGTTGAATTAAAAACAAATTTAATAGATGTGAAATTAGTACTGCAGACAAATTTCCCAAATTTTCTTTATGATAAAATCATAAAAAATATTGGAAAAATCAAATCTAACAAAAGAAAGTATTATCCAATAAGGAATATGTTTCTATTATAAGAATAGTAACAATTTTATTTATTTTTTTAATTTTTATGACTTAATATATAAAATAATTCATATAAATACAATATATATTTCATTTCTTAAAACAATTTTTTTTTACAATTATTTTTAATATTATGTTAAAAAACATAAAAATAATTATTTTCTAATTGTTACTTTAGAGGGAGGAAAACATATTGCTAAACATATGCATTTATAAAAATATATAAAATATTTATAATGAAATAATAAGTATTTGAAAAGCGTCAAGAGGTTTAGGAAACATGGTCGTAAATAGGTACGCACAACAGTCAGTGGTCCACTACACCAATTTTTTCTCTCTTTAACAGAGTTTTGGGTTTCTGCGTTTTAATTGTAGTTGATTTTTTTTGGTTTCAAATTTTTTCGTACTCCCCAATATATGCACCTAGAAGTATTCTTAATATCTTTCTCCAACCTAACCGAACCAATTTTCTTTTGGAGAAATCAACATCTTTAGGTATCAACAAGTAAACGTTTGTGTAACTGCCATGATTTTTTGTTATGTGGGCGTGAGAACGAACCCACTCATCGCTATCAAAATGAGTGGTGTTCTCTGATTACGTTTTTAATTGACCATTCGCCTCTGGAGCTTCGATAGCTTCCTTTTTCTCTTCAGTCTTCCCTGTTCCTCCTTCCGTCCTACTTCACCTACCATATCGATATTTTTTTTTTAAATATTTAACAAACATAAAAAAAGGAGATTTGATGTTGTCTACTTTCAGTATATAATTAAGATATATAAAAAATACGTCCAATCAAATAAATTAATGCCCAAACACGGAATATAGTAATTTAACTTATTGTAGTCCTTTACTGAATGAAATAAAAATATATTGTAAATTCAAGAACAAAATGAATTTGGACAATTTTATAATACAAATAAGTTTAAGAAATCTAATATGAGACATTTAAGAGAAGCTAAAAACAAGTTACCGAACTTTGTTGATAAATTACGAGGAATAGAAGACAATAAATAATTTTATAAGCAAACAATAAACTAAACGAAAATCTTTCAAAATTTACTGTATCAATTTCCCAAATTATAGTTATATGAGTGAAACGCTGCAATTGAATTTAGCATTTATATCTTCATTTAATCATTGGCAACCATCAAAAAATTTTAATCGGGTGTTAATAATATAATTTTAAATAATATTTAAATATAAACACAAAATTGAACAATAGAAAAAGAAACAGTCTTTTTTAAAAAATAGTACATTTCATATCCATTCGAAAGGAGATTGTATATAACAAAAAATTAGACCATGTATTATAGAATAACTGAATATGGGAATTTTTTAACATATTGAAGTTATATTTCAACATATTGCAATAGAAGTAATAAACCAAGCACAATAGTAGTGTTAGTAACATCTTATTGTGTAATTTTCGATTGTCGACCATGTGCAATTGGATTAGATAATTTATACCTATTATTTTCTAAGCTCAAGTTGCATGATTCTGCTTAAAATATTCTATCGTATTTTTAATTTCTGTCTTTAGAAATTAAAAATACGATAGAATATTTTTAATTCGTCTCTAATTTAATCTTTGAAGCGTATTTCTTTTATTTGTAATTTTAAATGCAATAACGAACACTGCTGATTTATTTATGGACGTTATTAATCGTGTCCATTTAAACATAGCTCAATTTATTTCCTCACTACATATAAAACATAGTAGATAGGATATATATAGGAGAATAAATGAATACATTAGCAAAAACGCAGATTTAAAATAATTTATTTTATAAAATGACTATTGTAATTTGAATCTATATTTATACTGGATTTTTTGTTACATTATATTTTAAAGATATCATTTTAGGTTTATTATTAGTAATACCCATTATTTTAATTTCTTTTTCTATTTTCTCGTCCGGCATTAAAAATTTTTTACATTTAGTGTTAAGAGATTTTATTCCATCAGTTGCGTGTATGCAAGTTTTTTCATCTAAGTCGTTATCTTTTACAAATGTTAATAATCTATAAATGGGCAGTAAATATTCTTGATAATGTAGAAGATCTATTTTCCACAGTAATTTTGATAACACCATCGCAGCTGCTCGTCTTGTAGACACACTAGAATCATGTTTTAGTATGTAATCCATCACTGTCAGCAACTAAAAAAAAGACATTACTATAAAACCAATTGAAAAAATAAAGTTTATAAATTATTAATAATTGATAAATTATTCAAGTAACATCAATACTATAATTGAAATGTACCATATATTTTAATAATAGCATTGATGTTATTTGAATAATTTTATTCAAACTTAAGTGTACAAAATAATTTAATTATATTTAGCATATGCAAATTTATATTTGAATTAATTGTAACGAATTTGAATTCATATATGCTAAATATAAGATGTAGTAAAAAGTTATCCATTATTTTGCCAATAGATGGCTTTAGGAGTCTGTATCTCCCGTTTTAAAAGTGCGATCGGGTTGCACTAGATGGCGTTAGAAAGATAAGATTTCGTACTAAAAAAGTTCATACTTCTCATACAGTTTTGTAATTACTTGACTCAGTATTTTTTTAGCACGCGTCAAAGATGGACACCAACAAAGAGAAAATACGCCATATTTTACAGTTTTTCTTCGATAAAGGCGAAAACGCAAGCCAGGCAGCTGAAAATGTGAATAGTGTTTATGGTCCTGATACTGTAACGCGCAATTTTGGTTTCATCGATTCTGTTCCGGTAATTTTGATGTCAAAGATGCACCACGCTCTGGAAGGCCAATTGTCGAAAATGTCGATAAAATAGTGGAAATCGTAGAGTCCAACCGTCACGTAAGCACTGTTTCGATTGCCCAGGAGCTAAACCGTTTGGAACCACTTAAATAAGGCTGGATACAAAAAGAAGCTCGATGTATGGGTGGCACACGAGTTATCGCAAAAAAACCTCATGGACCGAATTTCCATCTGCGAATCGCAACAATATCGATCCATATCTGAAGCGGATGGTTACTGGTGATGAAAAGTGGGTCACTTACGACAACGTCAAGCGACAACGGTCGTGGTCAAATCGCGGTCATCCGGCGCAAACGGTGGTCAAGCCAGGATTGACAGCCAGGAAGGTTTTGCTGTGTTTGGTGGGACCGGCAGGGAATCATCTACTATGAGCTGCTCCCCTACGGCCGAACTCTTAATTCGGACCTATACTGTCAACAATTGGACCGTAAGAAGCAATCGCCCAGAAGCGGCCAGCTTTGGCCAATAGGAGAGGAATTGTGCTTCATCAGGACAACGCCAGGCCGCATACATCGATAGTGACTCGCCAGAAGTTCCGGGACCTTGGTTGGGATGTTCTTATGCATCCATCTTATAGTCCGGACCTGGCACCAAGTGATTAACACCTCTTCCTGTCTATGACGAATGATTTTGCAGGTGAAAAATTCGCCTCAAGAGAAGATTGTGAAAATCGACTGTCCCAGTTTTTTGACAATAGGGACGAGGGTTTCTATGAGAGAGGCATTTTGAAATTACCTCCAAAATGGCAACAAGTTATCGAACAAAACGGTGCATATTTGACCTAAATCGTATCATTCTATCTATGCTAAATAAAACCTTCAATTTAATGCAAAAATAATTGATTTATTTTTACTACACCTTATATAATTATCTAAATTCTAAATACTCACCTCGTAAAAGAAATTGTGAATTTCATAATTTAATAGACTGGACAATGTAGCCATATTCGATAAGCTTGATATTCTTATTTCTTCTTTTCCGCTTTTACAACCACTTAAAAAGCAGTTGACTAGTTCTGCCTTGTGTTTATACGAACATGCGCCCATTTCTTCAATTATTTTCAGCATAGCTTCGCCAACCTTTAATCTAAAATCTACTTTTTTATCTTCACATGAATATTCACAAGCTAACGCCTCCAAAACTTCTTTTTCTAGTATTTCGGACAATTTAGTAAATAAGCGAATACAATTTAAGAACGTATAAGATTCTTCATCTTGCAATATGTTAAGGGCAATTGCTAAAACCAAATATTTGTTAGCAAGTGTTATTTCATCCTTATCGTTAACCAATTTTATTAGCAATTGAATACCATATACGCGAAGATATGGTTCTTCATTTTGAAGCAATGATCGAGCTAGTTGAAATTCATTTCCATTTATGCAACTATTCGTTTCATTACCATGTTCGATTCGTTCGATTAGCTTTTCTATTTGATATCGAAACGTTGAATTAGGAGTACAAGTTAAGTAAAGTTCAAGTAATTTTTTAAAGTGTGAATATTTATCTATATCTTCAGTATATTGCAAAAATTCTTCAAAAATTGTTAAAATTATATGCAAACAGTGATCGCTATCATCACTATTATTTTCATATGTGGACCTCTTATCAATTCTTTTAGTTATGAAATTATTTAAAAATCTTAATATATCTGAACAATTCTGTTTAAGTTGTGAAAGCAGAGGTTGATGAGTAATAATGTCTGTTAAACATGACATTATCAAAATTGTTTTACTAAACTTAAAAGATACGAATGAACAAACTTCGTCATCTTGCAATAGAGCAGTATGTTGGGATTGTATTCTCTTTTCAGTAACACTTTCTAAACAATCTAAAAGTATCATAAATACATTGTAAATTAGTGTGTTATGGTTGGACTTTTTAAGAGTTTTTATTAAGGTTACCATTGCACTGAAATCATCTTTTCCTAATTGTGGACATATTTGTACACTATAATTTTGTTTTTGAGGCTCACAATTCAGAAAAATGGATTTGTGTATGGTATTCAAAGTGCCGTCATCACAGTTGTCAATTAGACTTTCTATAATTTTCTGTAAGTCGGGTTTTTCCAAACTCCCCATACATCGTACTATAAGTGATTTTATAATATTTCTATGTACACATTGCTCGTTAACTTGCCAATACAATTCAAGTAGAATAGGTAGCTGCTGAGTTAACATTAAAGGTGACAGTGAATCATGGGAAATTGAGCAGAAGCAATTAAACTGTAAATCTAAGAACAACTTAAATTCAATATTATCCATTATTATCAATCCCGCCAGTAACTCTGGTGGCTTTACGAACAATTGAAAGTAGTTTAAAATTTTGCTCTCTATAATTTGATTCATTTTTTTGTTATTTTTGACAATTCTTTTTAATGTAACTACTCCTGCGCCTATAAACCTATCGTTATCCTTGATTTTAAGATTAATTTCGAAAAAATCGAATATCTGATCTATCATATTGACGTAAAATGATGTTTGATGTCCAACGTGACCGACAATACGAGCAATAATATCACAGTGACGCCAATTTGATGTATCGTTTTTATCGGTTGATTGCATTATATTAAATACAAATATTGAAAATCCCATAGGTTCCATTAACTTCTTAAGTAATTCTTCGTGTAACACCTGCTGCATATTTAAAGGAACACTATTTATACTTTTAATTAAAAGTAAATTTCTAAAATAATTATGTTTTGATGTTTTCTCCCAAAAATATATGAGTATATCATTATAATCAGTATTATAAGGTTCTACTGACTTTATGAACAGTATTGATGCCATTATTTCAAGAACGGTACTTTCAGCTCTGTCATGAATAACTATAACTTCACTGGAGAGGAATATCCGAAAAAAATTTAGTGCATTTTTAACATATGATATATTATTTTCCTGAGAGATTGCATATGAGCCATCAATTTTAAAAATTGGATGTGACCGTAATGTAAGTGGAAGATTCTCACAAAGTCCATACGCAGTTACAAGTTTAATGGCTTTCAGTATACTTGTTAACTGCCGAATACTTATGATATTATCTTCCGCCGTATTATTTAAATCTGTACTTTCTTTAATTTTTAGAAGAATGTGAAACAGAAAGCAACTGTGTTTCCAATAATCACTACTACTTTCTGTAACAAGGCATCCAATAATTTGAAGAGTTTCTGCATTACTTAAAGTGCATATTTCTGTGTTAAGCCCAATTTTAAATAGTTCCAAATTATGCGCAATAAACTCATTTCCTGTTAAAGGAATATAAAACAATATAATTCATTCTATTTAAGACAATTATGTATACCATTTGATAAGTCAGGACTTCTTAATTTTTCGAGTAATGTAATGTATTTATTAATTGAATATGCACTATTTTTATCTTCTTTTTCCTGCGCACACGTTCTTTCCATATTTAAATTTGAAATTAAATCAAATATACAATGTATGCATAAAATATATAATTACTGTAGCACCGAAATAAAATGATAAATCCGCAACGTATCATCATAACCACTACTTCGGTGTTTTTTACACAAGAATTGTCAAAATATTTATTGGAACTAGCCTTAGATTATAGAAAAACTGAGGCCAACCTTAGATTATAGAAGAACTGGATAGGCCTCTACCTTAGATTAAAGAAGTACTAGATAGTCCCTTACCGTATATGTATACGCAATTTTGTGTACAAATATTTACTAGGGGGATATGACTGTCAAAAATTTTTTATGTAGACATGACACCCACTGCCATCTATGTGTCGTAATGGAAATTTATTTAATTGCAAAAGCATAATTTATATTTATTTTAATTCACTTACTGGAAACAAAAATACAATCTAAATACAACGATAGGTCATTTTTATTTTTTGTACAATCTTTTGATACGAAATGGAATTCTATTTTAGGTTTATTATACATTTCGTTAATATCAATCAAATATAAACCGCCTCAATTTTGTAGACTTTCGGAGAGTTTGAAAACTTTAATTCTCCATGAAAGTGGAGACTTGGGGGTTAGCTTTGTCATTTGTGAATCCGATGTTGACAGTTCAATGTTTACCATAAAATAGTACAGTGCCGGTGTATATAAAGTGTGTGTAAGAAAGTTTAAGGGACCGAATTTTTCTGTCTATTTTCCATTGCTGTTTTCATTGTGTTATTCTTCGGTAAGCTTATTATTTAAATAAATTTGTTTTGATTGCTCTATTAGACCACATTATAATGCATTTACTAAATAATATTTTTTTTATTTTTTAAAAATATTAGTTATTAAGTTTTTAAGTACATTAAATTTTTCATTTTGTAATTTAGTTTTAAAACATTTTCTTTAATATTGTATACGAATAACATAATTGCTTTCATATAATCAAATAACTTACAATTCATATTTTTATATACTATTACCCACTTTAAAAATTCTGTTTTAATAAATAATATACAGTGAAATAAATAAAATGAAAATACATGATAAATAAATAAATAATTGAAAAAAAAATAAAACTGTGTTTTATTGCATATTTACAAAACTAATTCCATAGGCATTGTGCATTTAAATTAAATTAAAAAAATAAAGCATTAATTACATAGAATCAAATTTCTTTATAATATAGTAGTTAATCATATACAACATTATAGTAAATACTTTAAAACTTTATTACAAGATGAAAAATTAAATAATTAATAACTAATATTCTAAAAAAAATGAAAACAATATTATTTAGTAAATGCATTAGAAAATGGTCTGATAGAGCAAGCAAAAGCACAAATGCAAAAAATTGATTTAAATAATAAGCCTACCGAATATACTTTATTTATTTTAGCACAATGAAAACAGCAATGGAAAACATTCTGAAAAATTCGTTCCCTTAAATTTTCTTACACTCACTTTACGTACACCGGCACTGAACTATTTTCCGATAACATTTAACTGTCAAAATCGCATTTGATTACATTTATTGAAAGCCGAACTTTTCACTTTTTAACCACTTTTTACATAAAACATATCAATAAAAGCCATTTAGGCACATCAGAAACTAAATTTTTATTAATTTATGTAGTAGAAATGATGATGTTAACTTACCAAAAGATAGAAATTCCTAGCTTCCTCATTTCGTTGAATAAGAAGCAAATGCTTGCAAAACACTTCATTTTCTGAAATAAAAACTTCGTATTAAATATTATTAAGAATATAACTAGTTATATAAATACTTACTTTTTCGTAAATACTTCTAAAGAGATTTAACTAACACTTTCCGAAACGCAAAAACAACAACTTGAAAAATAATAAAAATATCTAATTATTTCGGTATGTTACCACTTTCATGGTTTTAAAATTCTCCGAAAGTTTACGAAATTGAGGCGCTTTATATTTGATTGATATTTACGAAATGAATAATAAACCTAACATACAATTCCATTTTGTATCAAAAGAATAAAAATTGCCTATCGTTGTGTTTAAATTAGCTGTATTCCATTGGGAAAAGTTTGCTACTTACGAGTAGATGCCCATAGGAATGCAAAAGTTACTGCTGTCAGTAAATTTTGCATTCCTATGGGCATCTACTCGCAAGTACTTGTGAGTAGCAAAATTGGTCTAATGGAATACAGCTATTGTATTTTTGTTTACAATAAGTGAATTAAAATGAATATAAATATATTCATTTTAATTCACTTATTGTAAACAAAAATACAATAGCTGCAAAATTGCGTATATGTTACATATACGGTAAGGGCCTATCCAGGTATTCTTTAATCTAAGAGGCCTACAGGATAGATTATAGAATATAATGATCCTAGATTTAAACCTCAGTAAAGAATATCTGGATGGGTCCGTACTTCAGATTTTCGTTTATGTACACGCAATTTTCTGGCCGCATTGTCACGGCGAAAAATCGTGATGCTTCCATACTTTTGTGTAAATTTTTCTCTTAGATTAAAGAAGTACTGGATAGGCCTCTACACAAAAATTCTGTCCAACTTTTGTTGGCAATACATTCATAGAACGCACACACATGCAATACAACAGAAATGGCGTAAATCATTGGGGGCCAAATTAAAAGTTCAGTATGCGATTGAAGCGGTTCGTTTAAAACCATTTTTCATATGTGATAGCATTTATTCGTAAAGAAGCAGATTTTTTAATATTGCGGGTCTTGTTGTTCGATGGAATTAGTTTTGTAAATATGCAATAAAACACAGTATTTTTTTTTTTAAATATTTATTTATTTATTATGTATTTTCATTTTATTTATTTCACTGTATATTATTTATTCTTGGGAATACCGGATGCTGCTGCCACAATCCACTTTTCCCGCAACCATTTATTTTGTGGGAACCTGTAAAGTTAACATATAAATATACGATCGTAATATTTACTTTTACAATTAAGAATTAATAGAAATTCACGTATTTTTTGCACTATTAAAAAATTCGGTACCTTAAACTTTCTTACACACACTTTACGTACACCGGCACTGTACTATTTTCTGGTAAACATTGAACTGTCAACATCGGATTTGTTTACATTTGTTCAATGCCGAACTTTTCAATTTTCACCACTTTTTGGATAAAATATATCACTTAAACCCATTTAGGCACATCACAAATAAAATTTTTGTTATTTTATTTACTAAAACTACAGATGTCAACTTACCGAAAGAAAGAAATTCCCGGCTTCCTCATGTCATTGTAGGAAAAACAATTTTTCACGAAACACTTTATTTTCTGTAATAAAAACTTCTTATTAAATGTTATCAATAATAAAACTATTTATAAAAATACTTACTTTTTTTTAAATACTTTAAAATACATAAAAACAACACTTTAAATTGCACTTTCAACACTTGATTATTTTTATCAATAATAAATTCTAAAATGACACCGCTAGTTATATTAGTTCGAGTTGTAATCACTTTCATGGACAATGGCAGATTGTAAAACTCTCCGAAAGTCCACAAAATTGAGGCGTTTTATATTTGAATGATATTTACGAAATGAATAATAAACCTAAAATAGAATTCCATTTCATATCAAAAGATTGTAAAAAAAATAAAAATTGCCTATCGTTGTGTTTAAATTGTATTTTTGTTTTTAATAAGTGAATTAAAAAGAATATAAATTAGGCTTTTGCAATGTAATAATTTTCTATTACGAGAACTAGATGGCAGTGAGTGTCATATCTACATAAAAATATCCACAAAAAGCTATGTGATAAATGCGAATTCTCGCCGCTTGGCATGTAATTCATACACAAAATTGCGTATACATATACGGTAAGGGCCTATCCAGGTATTCTTTAATCTAAGATTTTTCTACGTAGACATGACACTCACTAGCATTAGTTTTTGTAATAGAAATTTATTGAGTTCCAAAAAGCATAATTAATTTTTATTTCAATACGCTTATTCCAAATAATTTAAACACAACAGAAGGAACATTTATTTTTTTCCAATCTTTTGGTATTAAATCCAATTGTATTTTAGGTTTATTATTTATTTTGTAAATATCAAGCGCCTCGATTTTGTAGACTTTCGAAGAGTTTAAGTGGCATTTTATTAAATTTGAAATAGTTTACGAACAAGTAAGTATAAATTCATACATTTGCAAAAAATATTCTTCACGACAGCAAATAGGAAGTTTTTATATTAGAATACTAAGTGTTTCGTAAAAGGTTATTTTGCAAGTGCACACTCTTTCGATTGTATTCTCGAAAAAAATTTGGACAAATTTGCAATTGGATTAGCTAATTTGTACCTATTATTTCCTACGCTAAAGTTGCATGATTCTGCCTATCGTATTTTCAATTTCTATGTGTTATTATTCGTCTTTAATTTAATCTTTGAAGCGTATTTATTTTATTTGTAATTTTTTTGTTACATTATATTTTCAAGATATCTTTTTTAGGTTTATTATTTGTAATACCCATTCTTTTATAAGTAATACTCATACCCATACTTTTCCTATTTTCTCGTCCGGCATTAATTTTTTTACAATTATTATTAAGAGATTTTATTTCATAAATTGCGTATGCGCAAGTTTTTTCATGTAAGTCGTTATCTTTTACAAATGTTAATAATCTATAAATAATCGGTATATAGATTTTAAATAATATAATTTTTAATTTATGAAAATGTATACTTATGTGTGTATTTATATATTTTATTATAAGTCAATGCTTACTTACTATACAAACTTAAAGCTAAGGCTGCACACATTGCGAAACATGATGAAGTTAGTAAATTTTTTACTTAAAAATGATACAATAATCCTATTTATTTTTGATAAATTTTTAGAATTCAATCAGAAAAGTTCGACTACAATTTAGTAGAAAAAATTGGTATTTAGTTTCTATTCCTAACTTTTTTAATTTAAATAACCATCGCAGTTATTTTATGATTTAAATAACTTCAACTATAATTTAAAAAGTGTGCGCCATAGCAATATGTACAAATACAGATTGCTAGGAATAAGAAGTTTTATTTCAGAATATGAAGGTTTTTATGTAAGGTTCCTAAGGACACCGAAATGAGGACACCGGAAATTTCTTCCTTATGGTAGGTACATATCTTTATCTTTATTAGATAAATTAAGAAAAATTTGGTTTATAATGTATTCAAACGCTATTTATTTAGCCAAAAAATAAATGTAATAAATGTGAATTTGACAATTCAATATTTATCGGAAAATAGTTAAGCGCCGGTGTACCTAAGGTGTATGTACGGATAATTTAGAGAAAACATATTTTAATATTCGTTTTCGATAATTAATTTAAAATATAAATACTATATTCATATGTTTAAAATAAAGGTTCTCACACAATATGTGGTGAGGGAAATAGTGAATTGTAGCAACATCGTCAGGAATTGTACGGTCACGATATAGTGTGCTCTTGCGGAAGTGAAATTAAAATAACTGTGAAATGGATTGATTGTAAAGAAATACTATTCCTAAGAATATAAGAGCAGTTTTGTCAAAATATACTAATAAATGAAGCAAAATAAATTATGCCGTAGTTGTGAATATTTCGAAAACACAACTAAGGCATAATTTATTTGCGAATGGTGTACAACAGAGGATATGGTATTAAAGCTTACAAAGTTTTGAACAAAATATATGTTTCAATCCTTTCATAGTACTGGCGGAACTTCTTCTGGAATGGTAGTTAGTAGTTTGTGAAATCTAAATTGACTTTGATGCCCTTGTTGGTCCCGTTGGTATTATTGATTCTATTGATATTTCGAGGATATTTACGGTTTAAATGTTGATGGTTCTGAGGGTAATGATTACTTCTCTGGTTATTATAGCTGGAGCTGGGGTCTGCATAAGTTCATAGAGGAGATAAAACTGGTATATGTGGAAGGGAGAAGATTTGCTATGGGGCGATAGATGGTGGTAATGAATGAGAATTGAAATTTATTGCGTATGGCGGAAAATGAGAATTTAATACGTATGGACAGGAAAGATGCGAAGGTGGGTTAGTCACCAAAGCAGAAAGCGAGCGGGATGTTACGCTCGCTTCTGAGGCGGTTTCATAAACAGGTATATTTGCAGGCATTGGTTTTGGTGGTTGGTTTCGTCATAATACTAATGGTGATAGTAAGTCTGGCGGTGACTGCTTAGTCTGTAAGCGGGTCATATGAAGCTTTGTTATTGCACAGGTGTACAGACGACAATCTTGCAATTGGACTGCCACCCGACATGTCGGATATGTACCCTTCTTGGGCAAGCAGCGAGCCAAGCATTCACTATGTAGTATATGTCGATAAGGAGTGATGCACGGCTATGCTTCCGGGATCCACTCATCTCCTTGACAAACCACACACCTTTCATTTTCGCTCCAGGCTGTTTTTTCCGACGGTGAATGATACATTTTGAATTTTTTTATTTATTTAGAAAAGCAAAACAATTGTTAAAATATTTGAAATCGGAAGAGAGAAGATATATAATTTTTATATATTGATTCCTAGATAAATAACTTTTTCTAAAAAAAATTAAAAAATAGTTACAATGTTTGATATAATTAACTTTTTATAAATTGATATTCAAGCGTGCCTCCATCCACAATATTCTCGGTCCTTGAATAGATCGTCATCGTATCGTGGTTAACTTAAAGAAGAATGTTCAATGAGAGTTAAGGATTAAAGGTTAGGATGAGATAATAACTTGACCATCAATCGAGTAGGGCAACTAGATATCAGTCAAAACCACAAATTCTCGAGGCTGCAGTGGTTAAAAATAATAAAAAGGAAAAAGACGTAAAAGAAAAAAGAAATTATGAAAAAAATTAAAATAAACAAAAAAGAAAAAAAATGCAAAGACGGAGAGTAATACGGAATGGGAGGGAAGGTAAAAAGTTGCGAAGATATAAATGAATAAGCGAGAACAGAAAACAAAAAAAGTTATTTAAAAAAAAGAAAAAATAAGAAAAGAATCCTAGAAAACCAAAAAAATAAAAGAAAAAGGGAGAAGAAAATGGAAAAAAATGGGTGAAGCCAACCGACGACCTGGTTGGAAAAGCCTTAAATGGAAAGACTCTTGCTCGGCCAAAAGTAAATCGGAGCGTCTCTTTTGTAAAATCCAACGATGGTCTCTTCTAAGGCATATTTTGATTCAAAGAACCATAATAACTGAGCCGAGTAATCTAGGAGGAGGAACCCTGAATAAAAATATCAAATTAGTAAAAAATATAATTTGGCTTTTATTTCAATTACATTTTTTCTCTTCTATTATTTAATATGAAATTCAATCCAGCTAATTTTTTTTGGTTATCTTAAATCATACAAAATTATAGTCTTACATTCTTTATATAAAAAACCTTATAATTTATAATTTTTTTCCTTTTTAATAGTCTTGTTACTGCAATTAATCTATAATTTCATTTCATTGAGTATTTTTCTGTTATTTATAAATGCTTATAATAAACTGTTGTTTTATTTTATATTTCTTTAATTAGTTATATTAAATGATTGTTAATTATATTAAATCAAAATAATAACGTTTCATAATACATTACTTACCTAGGTTTTTGCTTTTTTGTTTTTTCTTGTGCCTATATCATGATGTAGTCCTCCAATATCCTAAGGATTTGGTTCAACTCCCTCTTGATACCCACGTAGTTTATCGGACCGTTCCTCTTTTCTATAGCATATGTTTTTGCATAATACACTCTTTGCGATGGAAGAAAAAATGCTTTTGGGCCACTAAGCTTGACCGATTTTTATTTACCGTCTGTTCATAAAAGTTACTTTAAACTTTTGGAAAAACCAACAAGTTAGTGTGTTGATTTTATAAAAATTTTTTTAATTTCAATAATTTCTCTTTTAATAGATACACATATAATTGATAAACATATATTTACGATGATATTTATATACTCTTTTTTGTAAATTTTTTTTAGTTGTAATATTCTACGAAACATGTTTTAAAAACATATATGATATTTTGCATTTATTTATTTTCTTAAATATAGACAATATGTATATTGATCTAGATTGTGTCTACTGATATATATATATTCTTTGTATGGATTTGAAATATATATACATATATATACATATATATATATATATATATATATATATTTATGAAGATTGCATACAATTATTATTTCGCGTTTTAATCAAGAAAAGAAAACATTTTTAATATATATTAATATACCATACATTAAAAAAATAATATATATAGGTAAATTTTAGAGAAATTGTTTGATTTGAAAACTTTTTATATTTTTATATGCAAATATAATATAACCGAAATAGCTCCTACATGGTGTTTGTCACGTACGCTGGTTTCGCAATTTATTCAATGAAAATGCCACTAAGTAAAAATGTATCTACATTCTAAGAATCTATTATATAATTATTAATATATAGTTAATGTATATTACAGCTAAAGATAAAAGTTAAATTGATTTAGTATTCCTTAATTGCCAAAGAATACACCTTCGCTCGAAAGTAATAATTACTTCGTACTTAGATATATAAAATGTTATGTAAAAATAATCGATTCATATGGTTTTGAAATTAGAATTGATTAGCTTGATTCCAAGAACTTCTTCTTCTATTGGCAATATTTTATTGTCATCTTCCAGTATAATAGTTTCTGTTTCATTCGAATAGTTATTTTGGCAGAATTAATACGATACTTCATTCAACTTCACGAATTATATCTTCTTCCAGGTCAATTTTTAATTCTTCTGTTTTGGCATCATATTTATGTTAATTTTGATTATCTGTAGACATAATCCGCTCAATTTCCACTTTACGATTATTAATATTTTGCTTGTTAATATTAGGTGAGTCGATAGTAGTTTTTTAAATTGGTAGTAAATTTTCAGCAAATCCTATTCTATAAAGCCATATAGTTTAAATTTATCGATACCAAAGTTTCATAATATTATATATTGTACTTATAATTATTAATATTACTCACAGCTAAGAGATAATTTATTTTTCTCCATTTATTAGCCATTAATGTATAATTTGAGAAACCGCGCTTACGTTTTTAGCATTTGTTTGCAATCCCATTCCCCGCACCACTATATAAATTCCAGTTTCGCGAGAGAAATTTTATATTATATATATAAATTTCATTCTTCCAAACAATTGCGTTGCTGCCATTCACATTTCTCGTAACCATATATATTGTAGTAAGAGAACCTATGAATATACGATTCGATTAATATTTACATATTAAATTAACTAATGGAAACGAAAATAGTATTTTTGTGCGATTACAATATGTTTTCTCTAAATTTTCCGTACACACAATTTACGATGAACACTTAATTACCAAAATACCGTTGCTTACATTTATTCCAGCATAAATCTTTCATTTAAATAGCTTTTTTGACTGAATAAAAAATTAAATAATCTTAAAATATATCATCGTTTATTTATGTGATAAAAATAAAGATAACTAAAGCAAGAAGTAATTGGCAGCACTAATATTCAGAAAAACCTTGGTGGAGAGATTATTTAAATATTGTGAAAACTGCTATTCTATCAGAATGTGATGCCCTCCAGTGTGGCAGACAATTGGTGATTTTGATTTGTCAGTAATTGTATATTTCTGGCTGGCAATTTATATTTGATGGTTTCTAACAATTATCATGACAACGGAGATTTTGAGGATACAGCAGGATGGCGTGGAGCTTTAAATGATAAAATGTCCACTCACAATAAAAATAAAATTCGAAACAGCTGTGGTGATGTCAACACTGGTTGCTTATGTAAAATCGTGGAATACAACATTTTGTTAATTAATTGGAATAAAACATAATCAAACATAATATTACAAGTGCATGTGTCACGGTGATCAAGTGCAATTGAAGGCATACTTCGAATTGTCCTAAGAATATTTTTATCTTCTCCGAGGAAGAAGTTCAACCGAATCAGAGATAGTTCACATCAGCCTCAAGAGTTTTCAATGAAAGTGAAAACTCTTGAGGCTGATGTGAACCATCTCAAAAATGAAAAACCAAGTACCATTACACCCAGTGACAATTTCAAAATCACAGAAGAAATTATTCAGGAACAGGAGGATCGATCCAGAAAGTCTCGTAACATTTTATTGACAAGGTCAAGGAACGCTCCAGTCCTGAAATACCTGAAAGAGTCTCGTACGACAAAAAAGCTGCCACTGTAATTCTGGAAAAAATCTCTGCAGGGAAAAAGATTGAGATCGTCTCAGTTATACGTCTCAGTAAGGGAAAACTCCAGAGAAACAAGTTGATTTCTACTACCAAAACGTAAGAGGTCTGCGTACAAAATTTGACTTATTACATAATATTAACACCCAGGTAAAAAAATGGTGATTTAATAATGCTCACCGAAACCTGGCTAACACAAACACATTTTGATAAAGAATTAAATTTACACAATTATGTCATACACAGAAAGGATAGAGATAAAACAACCAGTCAATTTGAACGTGGTGGAGGAGTTTTAATTGCTGTTGAGAGGACGCTTTCTAGTTTTGTGCTCAATGTAACTGACAGTAATGTCGAGCAATTATTTGTAAAAATCAAAAGTGGTCATTCTAAATACATAGTTGCAGCTGTTTACCTTGGTTCGCCAAGTGAACTGTATACTAACAATTGTTATGATGTTGAAAAACTATGATAATTGAAAAAATCCAAGAGCTATGATTATCTTAAGCGGTGATTTTAATCTACCTGGGGTTGGGTGGGTCAGTGAAACTGATGGTGTCAAGATTCGAAACGGTAAAAAAAAATAAAAGTGAAACATTAGACTTGGTCTATTCTAATATACCAATTGCTAACTTTACAACTGCACTGGATCCTTGATGACAACTGATGGTGTCAAGATTCGAATACGGTAGAAAATAGTAAAAGTGAAAAATTAGACTTGGTCTTTTCTAATATACCAATTGCTAACTTCACAACTGCACTGGATCCTTTATTTCCTTGTGATTCTTACCATCCGGCTTTAATATGGAAAGTTGATAATGTATTACACAGTGATAATTTTATGAATTACAACTTGACTTCGTACAATTTAAAAACAGCTAATTTTGAGATGATCAATGAATTAATTAAGAATACAAACTGGGATTTAATTAATGAAACTGCAATACAAGAGTCAACAACGATTTTTTACCAATTGATACATGACATCCTTGCATCAGCAGTATCAAAAGTTTTGATCCGGTCACATGAGAGTCCTATGTGGATCTCTAAAGAACTAAAAAACATCGTGAAAGAAAAAATGGAGGCACACAAATTATATAAAAAACCCCTATTACATACGGACTAAAAAATTTTTTCAGTACTACGAAGCAAGTGTAAAAAATTGCAACGCTCAAACTATAAAAGTTATGTAAAATCGGTAGAGAATAATGTTAAAGAGAACAATAAAGTTTTTTGGAATTTCGTAAACTCAAAAAGAACCAATCATGGCATGCCAATGTCAATGACTTATAATACTGAAGTACCAAACAATGGAGATGGTGTAGTTAATTTATTAGCAAAATTCTTTCGGGGGGTTTACTCTCCGAAACCCAATGCAAATTTTCTAAATGATATAAATAATGCAGATAATAAGTTAAATATAAATATAAATATTAATTTTAAAATAACAAAAGAGGAACTAAGATAGAAACTTTCAAAACTAGACTGTAACAAAGGTCCTGGTCCAGACAAAATCTCAAATATGCTACTCAAAAATTGTTTACATTCAATTGCATATCCACTTTGTAAGTTATTTAACAAATCAATTGATGAAGGAATATTTCCTGTTGTGGAAAAATAGTTTCGTAACGCCCATTCACAAAACTGGGTGTAAAACGGACACAAAAAATTATAGACCGATTTCAATTATAAATGCTATCCCTAAATTGTACGAATCAATTATAACTGACAAAATAAGCCCGGTCTTAAATGAAATTATATGTGATGAACAACATGGATATGTAAAAGGAATATCAGCTGCATCTAACTTATTATTGTATACTCAGGAAATAATTGAAGCTATGGAAAATGGAAATCAAGTTGGTGTAATATATACAGACTTTTCTAAAGCTTTTAATAAAGTACCAATTGATAAATTGCTAGAGAAACTTAGAAAAGTTGATTTTGCTGACAAATTTTTAAAATTTTTGGAACAATATTTAACAAATAGAAAACAATATGTCAAGTACAAGAACTTCGTCTCGCAAGAAATAGAGGTGACCTCTGGTGTACCTCAGGGTTCCCACTTGAAGCCGCTTCTGTTCATTTTATACATCAATGACATGAAGAATTTATTTACTGGATCGAAACCACTATTTCTAGCTGATGACTGTAAATTTGATACAATAATTCAAAATCAGGAGGATGCTGACTTATTGCAAAATGATCTGTTGAGCATGAGTGAATGGTGCATTGAAAATGGAATGGAACTAAATACAACAAAATTTAAAGTTATGTTTCTCCAGGGCAAGGCAAGAAAAAATTGAAAACGAGTACAGTTTGAATGGATGCATATTAGAAAGAACTAAAACTATTCGTGATCTTGGAGTGATTTTAGATGACAAGCTAACGTTTAATGAACACATAGATTTTTTTGTAAGTAAATCGAGAAGAACTCTAGGATTTGTACTTCGACAAAATCGTGACTTTACGTCTGTTGACACTGCTGTTACCCTCTATAATGCACTAGTCAAGCCAACCCTAATGTACGCCTCTTCGGTTTGGTCTCCATATTCTGATATTCACTTGCGTAGGTTAGAAAAAGTACAACATAAATTCTTGGCTTTTGCTGCATTTAAACTCGGTCTGAGAAATCCTAGGTTTAGTCACAATTATGATGAAATAGCCAGGTTATGTAAAATCAGCTCGCCGGAATCAAATAGGCAATATATGGATATGTGTACTTTGTATGGCTTACTGAAAAACAACGTGAACTGTCTTGAACTAAAGGAGAAATTCAGGTATCAGGGGAGAAACTACGATCTACGCCCGCGAGGCTTGTTTGAAGTACCGTATCACAAAACGTCTTATGGACAAAACTCGCCTGTTACAAGAATGTCTATTTTGGGAAATCTCCTAGATCCGAATTGTTTCACTACCTTATCTGTTGCTCAATTTAAAAGACATGCGAAAAATGTGTCTCTTCAAGACTTCTCTTAGACTATTGTATATATATAAATACTAGAACATTAAGCGTTAAAGCGTTAACATTAATGAGTAAATTATAAAAATGAATTTAAATATATATTATTGATTGTACACCATGAATTTGACTATTTAACTGTTAATTATATCACCACTTATATATATATATGTAAATAATGGGCCAAAAGCCTGTGAAGTGAAATAAATAAATAAATAAATAAATAAATAAAATATGGAAAATAGTTAAACGGGAGAGTAATATGCAATTGATCGATTCAAGGTGGATTTTCGAAGGTGAAACGATAATGTGTTAAAATTTAAAATGTCAGTATATAATCTAAAGCAATCATCTATGTGCTAGAACAAAAAATTGTGATCCTTGTTTGTTACACGAAAATTTTTTAACAAAATATTCTTATATCCGATTTTATATGTCGATGACATTATGTTGCCGGAAAACTGTGGCAGAAGTATTGACTGCGTAAAACAAACATTAGCTAAAACTTTTGAAACAAAGGCTTCGGATGAATTCAAAAAATTTTTTGGATTTGAATATTAAAGTGGATCGACAAGAGAGAATACTTACAATTGATCAAAAAAGATATGCCAAAAATATTTTAAATGGGTTTGGTATGAATTCATATACTAAAAAAATGATTTTTGGAGAAAAACAGTTTTATACAAATATTGAATTATCCTTATCAAGGATTATTTGGAAGTTTTATGTTATATATTTTATGATTGAAACTATACCTAATATAGCATTTGCTATTGGCAAATTAGGCCGTTTTCAAGACTGCGGATCATTAGTTACTTCTAAAATATATACTTCGCTATATAGCTGGAACAACTGATCTTCAATTATTTTACACTCTATGAAGGTGAACCGAGGACGATCGCAAATCAACAACTGGTTTCAGTAAAAACAGATTGATGATTTTATCCAGACCGTTCTATCTCAAAATTATCCCAAAAGTCCAAAAAACTCTCTACGAGGATAATTTTGGTTGTCGAACGATGGCTAAAAATCTTGAAACTAAACGTAGCAAGCATAACGATACTAAATGCCACTTCATCAAAAATGAGTTCAACAGATATTTACAAAGGCAATTGGCAGAGCTATTCGGCCATTCCGAAAGCGACACTTATCGCTAAAAATATGATGTCACTTACATCACACGCCGCCATTGCTAGAAATAAAAAATAAGTTGAAAGTCTCTCCCACTGTTTTTTGTGGACTTGGAACCCTCAGCAAAGAACAATGGAATTTTTAAAATTGAAACATTGTTCTATAAAAAAATTAAAGTGAAGGAAACATATCCTCAAAAAGATATAGTTTAATGCTAAAGGTGTTAGGAATTTGGGGACATATTATGGTATAAAAGAAATTTTGGTGAATTCTTTTAGCGTTTGAAATGATGAAAAAGTATTAAAATTTTGGTATAAAAATTAAAATTTTCTGAACGTGAAGTTCTACAGGAGTATGGGCATTGACAAGCATACTCAAAGAGCATATATTTCAGTTAGACATGCTTGTCGCTTTATGGACAGATTGCAGGGGAAATCAAAGTTTTTGTAGCTGAGATGTACTCCCACATCTACCATAAACAGAAATGGTGAAACAGCTATCCTTATAAGAAAATTCCTTAATTATTTCCTCTGCTCCAATTTTACCACTGACTTTATAAAATTCACAGTCGTTACAATTAATTTAATCTAAATGTAGCATCTGTATACTGTCCCAATAAAGTTTGTCCTCTTCTTTCATTTACTTGGAGCATCATTCCTCGCGGAATAAATAAACAAATTAATATTTACCTGTCGTCGTTGTGTTGAAATTATATTTGGCTTTGGAATGAGTAAGTTAAAATGTATATTAAGTATGCTTTTAGAAGTTATAAAATGTCTCTTACCAAAACTTGATGGCAGAAGGGATAATATGTACATAAAACATGCTACACACATGTTAGCAGTTCGTTAACTTAATGATATTCTCCTTTAATCTACCCTTAGATTAAAGAAGAACTGGATAGGCATCTACACAAAAATTCTGTCCAAATTTTGTTGGCAATACATTCGTAGAATGCATACACATGCAATACAACAGAAACGGCGTAAATCATTGGGAGCCAATTTTAAACTTCAGTATGCGATTGAAGCGGTTCATTCAAAACCATTTTGATATGTGATGTCACTTATGCGTAAAAGAATAGATTTTTTAATATTGCGGATTTCGTTGTTTGATGGAATTAGTTTTGCAAATTTATAATAAAACACAGTATTCTATTTTAAAATATTATTTATCTATTTATTAGATATTTCACTATATATTGTATTATTTATTAAAACAGAATCATAAAGTGGAAGAGCATATAAAAATATAAATTGTAAGTTATTTGATTATATGAAAACAATTATGTGCAACAATAAGAAGTTAATCGTATACAACATTAAAGGAAATGCTTTAAAACTAAATTACAAAATAAAAAATTAATAACTAATATTTTTAAAAAAATAAAAAAATATTATATAGTAAATGCATTATAATATGGTCTAATAGAGCAAGCAAAATAAATTTTTACCGAAGAATAAACTTTATTTATTTTAACACAATGAAAACAGCAATGAAAAATAGACTGAAAACTTCGGTACCTTAAGCTTTCTTACACACACTTTACGTACACCGGCACTGAACTATTTCCTGGTAAACATTGAACTGTCAACATCGGATTTGTTTACATTTATTTAATGACCAACTTATCACTTTTTCACCACTTTTTGGATAAAATAAATCACTAATAGCCATTTAGGCACATAATATTTGTTATTTTGGTTAGTAAAAATGAAGATTTCAACTTACCGAAAGAAACAAATTCCCGGTTTCCTCTTTTCGGCGAATTTCTAGCAATTTCTAATAATTTACTTAATTTTCTAAAATAAAAACTTTGTATTAAGTTTTATCAAAAATATAACTATTTATAAAAATACTTACTTTTTCGTAAATACTTGTAAACATGTAAAAAATAAACACTTTTAATTGCACTTTCCGATGTGTCAAAATAAAACTTCACAAATATTCTTGTCACAAAAATGCGTATACATATACGGTAGGGGCCTATCCAGGTATTCTTTAATCTAAGTGGATACCCATCAGGTACTATGTAGAATACTAATATACCTTGAACGCGGAGATACTACATAGAATACTAACCCCTGACACATTGCAGTTCATGGTATAGTTTAATATATCTGCTTTTGTGTTTTGGTGTGTAAGAAAATGAAAGATTTAATATTATTGCATTTGAGCTATTTATCAGATATATGTTTATATTCCATATTAATAATTTTTACTTTCAAACTAATGTAAATGAATTGCATTATGAACTGAAAACTAAACAATTTTCCGTCCTACAATCAACCAAACAAATCGGCGTCATTTTTTAGCCAGCAATAGTATTGGAATATGATGTTGAAGGAAGTAAATAATTAAGTTGATTTATAGAGCAGCGCAGATACCAAGTTTGTGTACAGGGCAACCACGAAAACATCCGTGTTATCGATACCAGGAATATTCTTCGAATACCAGCTTTTTCAGCTGAAATTTAGTTGGTGGCGCATACATGAAATTCAACATGTTATCTATACTAGATGGTATTGATACCAAATATATGAGGTTAAGCATCTGTCAATTTAGCTTCCTTTTATTTGGTAGCCCCAACCTGTTTTTATGTAAACAGTTGACTACTAACATATTAATTAAATAAAAGTTCAATCGTCATTTAACCATTGACAGAAATGGATTTCTTTTATTTGTTGGTTTAATTTCACAAGACGTTGTGAGCCCAAATAGCGTCAGCATAATCAGCAACAAATAAAATCATTTGTTGATTAATACTTATTTCTTGATTAATTGTCGTTTGTCGATTTAATTATTCTAATTATGGTAAGAAACAGATTTTGTTTGGTTAAAATGAGTGAGGTCTGCAATTCATTTGAAAAATTAAAGGGTAGTGAATATTATCATACTTGGTCTTATGCTGATGAAAACTTGCTCGAATAGTGTAGTTATGAAAAAGGCATCAAACCGGAGCAGAATCGGAAACTGATGAGTGGAGATACGTGAAATTAGAATCTATTTTTCTCAATTTTGACTTTTGATTAAAGCATTTTGTAGAATTATTATAAAACACAAGCCTCTAATGCAATGTATTGCATTTAACCGAGAACAAAGAAGAAATACAAATATAATAACAATTCGAAATGAAAGAAAATCATAAAAATTACATAAAAGCATGAAACTACTATTAACATTAAGCATCGAACATGTTAACATCGATGCTTCTTTAAAATTGGCGCGACAATCAGTCACAATTAAATTATATTTGCTGTAAAATCTTTCATCGTCCACACTGTTTACAGGACACCAAATACTTGTATTGCAGTGCTACCAAACTTGGTGTATGTAATTTTTGTTCCTTAAAAAATGTCCATATTCTTCTAAATATTCGGTTTCTGTTAATGTACAAAAAGAAAGGAAGATTTTTCAGAAGCAAAAGAGGTTCCTTGGGGCTAAAATCAGATTTCGTACTCGCTACAGAAGAGAAAATATAACTTAAAAAATGCGGGATTGACAACAGATGGCATAACTTTTACACATGGTTTGTGTTAATAATAACTCATATGGCATTTTGGAGGTTAAACATCTGTCATTCATTCACGATTAGTCATTGAACGAAATAGTGTACACAACAAAGTTTTTTTTGCTTCAAAAATGTCGAATTTCGTACCAAAAAATTCCCATTTACGGGAAGTGTTGATTTACTTCTTCAATTTGAAAAAAAGTGCAGCTGAAGCACATCGATTGCTCATCGAAGCTAATCCTGAATATGTTCCATCGATTTCAACGTGCGAGAGATGGTTTGTGCGGATTTTGACACGGAAGACAAAGAACGACCAGGTCAGCCAAAAAAGTTTGAAGATGAAGATTTGGAGGCATTACTCGACGAAGACTGTTGTCGAACTCAAGAAGAAATTGCCAAATTATTGGGAGTCACTCAAGCAGTCATTTCAAAACGTTTGAAAGCAGCAGGATTCATCCAAAAGCAAGGAAATTGGGTCCCATATGAATTGAAGCCGAGAGACGATTTTGCATGTCCGAAATGCTGCTTGAACGGCAGAAAAAGAAGTCGTTTTTGGATCGAATCATTACTGGCGACGAACAATGGATTCATTACGACAACCCAAAGCGCAAAAAATCGTATGTGAAGCCCAGCCAACCAGCCAAATCAACGCCAAAGCCAAATATCCATGGCGCCAAGGTAATGCTCTGTATTTGGTGGGATCTATTATGAGCTATTGAAATCGGGCCAGACGATCACAGGCGACCTCTACCGAACACAATTAATCCATTTGAAGCGAGCATTGGCTCCCGGAATATGCGACCAGACACGAAGCCATAATTTTCCATCATGACAAGCCTCGGCCTCATGTTGCAAGATCGGTTAAAAATTATTTAGAAAACAGTGGCTGGGAAGTTTTGCCTCACCCGCCTTACAGCCCACACCTTGCCCCGTCCGACTACCATTTGTTTAGATCCATGCAAAACGCCCTCACCGGAATACGCTTCACTTCAGAACAGGGCATCAAAAATTGGCTCGATTCATTCTTGGCCTCAAAACCGGAGCAGTTTTTTCGGCGCGGAATCCATATGTTGCCAGAAAGATGGGAAAAAGTAGTGGCTTCCGATGGACAATACTTTGAATAAAATATATTGTAACAATTTTTCAAAATACGAGTAAACACTCAAAGTTTGCCAAAAATCCCGCATTTTTAAGTTATACATCCAATATTTGTATTACTTAATGAAGTATATGAGTTTAGTTTTGAAAGAGTTTTTTTTGCAACATGTTTAAAGTGCTCCTTTATTCCGTTACTTTTCATTTCATACTGAAGATAGCAGTTCTTTCATTCCAGTGGGGAAAATTCCATTGATATTGTTTTCAAGTCTTCGTTTTATATCCTCAATTTCCTCCCATAGTAAGTAAGTAAAAGAATAGGAAGATTATTCCAATTTACTTATTAGATTAATTATTTTAATACAGTTTTTACTCACAAATTTAGTTTGAGTTCTTAACAATATAGGGTCGGACTTATAGGTCTCAATTAATGAGCCTGATGAAACTAAAAATTGTAAAGCCAAAGCTCGTATTGCATACAATTGGAATCGACCATACTGCAGATTTATGGATCAAATTTAAAGAATTGGTCCAAGATAGGGGTCCTTGTCATCGAACTAGTTTATTATGAAAATTAGCGACAGTACAATTATAAAATTGTGAGACAATAAATTACTATGTTGGTCAAATATTTAAAACGTCAAATAAGTTATACGGCATTAGATGTTCAGTGGCCAATGAATGGCTAGCGAATATTTTATTGGCTTGTTTAGTAAATAGTTTTAATTCGATCCAAATTAATGAATTCATGTTCAAATAAAGAAAGCAATCTTCGGCATTCTTCAGAAATGGTAATCAAACGAAAAAGGACTATATGAAATGAAAATGCTATTTATGTGGTAAAAAGGGACTTTATGATCAACAATATCGGCCATTCAAAAAACGGGTACTGCTTGTTTTTCAAAGCGGAACATGTATGATGAATGGATAGTGGCGCGTCACAACATATGGCACCATATGAATATTTGTTTGATGAAATGAATTTATCTAATATTAAATCAATTACATCAGCAAATAATGAAAAAATGTTGGTGAAAGGTGTTGGTAATATTGCTCTTTGTGTAAATGATATCGAAATCAAATCATATTAGATGTATAAATGATGAAACTGTAAATCAAATCATATTAGATTATGGAAATTACAAAATTTATAATCATCAGAGGCAATGTGTTGTTAATCTGATAATAGCATTTATCGATTACCTTCACCACAAACAAAATGTTTAAAGATTTTGCAAGATTCTAAAAGTGCATTAATAAATTGGGTCATGTAATTTTGATAGTGAATGAAACGAGTTGAAATTAAAACTATTTTGGTAATGAACAAAACGAAAATGACATTAAAAATTATATTGTTCGTAAAGAAAGTAAGCAAACACAAACCAGTTAAGAAAAGTTTACCACGAACAGACAATATAGTATATTTGATTCATTCAGATCTGAATTATCCAATGAAAAATTGTTCCATTTGGAGGTGCAAAATAAATACTAATATTTACTAATAACCATTCATGGAAAATATTCATATATTTTTACAAGATAAATCGAAAGTGCTGAATCGATTTATCGAATTCAAATCGATGGCTGAGGATCAATCAACAGCGAAAAGGTTCTTCGTTCCGATAATAGTACTGAGTATGTCAAATCTGCATTTAGAATTTTTGTAAAGAAAAATATACATAAAAAATCCATCGTATATACACCACTATACATCAAAAATCTATCGTATATACATAAGAAAAGAATGGAATTACTGAGAGAGCTTACAGAAAATTAGTCGAAAGAGCTAAGTGAATGTTATTTGATGCAAATTTAGATGTATCATATTAAGCCGGAGCTGCTAATATAGCAGCATACATTTGAAATCGATTAACAAATGCAACATTAGATACCACGACACCTGAGGAAGCATAGTATGGAAGAAATGAATGAGTCATCTTCAATTATTCGGTTGTTCTCTCATGGTTTATGTTTTAAAATAAAAATGGGAGAAAAATGCAAGGGAAATGATATTTATGGTATCTGCTGAAGGTGTGAGCGGTTTCTATAAGAAAATAATACGAATGAACTGGATGACGGGCAATTAAGATGAGGGATTTCCCAACGTATGATAATATAAACATTGTGAAGAATGACAGCATTACAGTTTTGGAAGGGAATCAGAATCGAACAATGTGTAGTAGAATAGCAAAAATGTAAATAAATTCTCTCCTAGTTCAAGTACTTTACCAGGAGATGCCAGCCTGATTCAGCATAATGTTGAGAATTTCATTTTATCAAGTTATGGGGATGCACTTGACAAAACTCTTACTCCAGAAAATTCAATATCGCCACAGAAAATGAGAAAATCGGAAACACAACCAAACCTCGAAATTTCGATGAATATATAACTTATACTGCATATATAACTCAAAATATTTATGAAACGTTCAAGAAGCATTCAAAAGTGATAATAAGAAATATTGGAAATCAGCTATCAATTCATTATTTGATAGAGGTACATATGCGTTAAATGATTTTCCTTTAAAAAGAAAGCAACCAAATCAAAATGGGTGTTTAAAATAAATCATAATGTAGATGGAAACATTAAGCGTTAGAAGGCCAGATTAGTGGCAAAAGGTTATTCCCAAGTTTATGGCATTGACTACGTAGACGTCTATTCTCTAGTTTTAAGATACACTTTGCTTCGTTTTATTATTGCTCCTGCAATCCTCTGTAATAGTCTTTGAATTCATTAGATGAATGCAGTTATGGCCTTCTTACAGGGTGATCTAACTGAAGACATTTATATAATATAACGAGAGGGTTTTAATGATAATACAAATAAGGTATATAAATCGAATAAGACTATATATGGTCTTAAGCAAAGTGGTCGTGTTTGAAATAATTTTTTTACGGAAATACTAAGATCATGTTGCCTTCAAAATCACCTAGTAACACGTGTGTATTTTATACCTCTGATTTATTTATTAATAATCATAATGTATGTCCATAGTTTTTTAATATTTTGAGAGAATGAATCCAATTTAAATAATCTGTGAGCTTGTGTATCTCTTTTATAAAATGTACGATTTGTGTAAAGCCACTTCATGTATTGGGATATATATCACATGAAAATAATGGTATAGCAGCTGATCAAAGTTTTCATATTTCTGAAGTAATTGAAGGATTTGAATTCAAACCAAATTTCAACCCAAGTGATTTGAAAAACAAGAGATGGCGAAAATTCTGTATCAATAAAGAGTTGCTTGTTCATTATTACCCAAGGTATAAACCCTAACCTTTCGTTTGATGTTAATGATGTCAGTAGATTCAATTTAAATTATGAGAAACCACATTGAACTGCCGTTAACAGAAGCCCAGTATAATGCCGTGTCATAGGCAACTAGGGAAGCGAATTGGCTTCAACATTTTGGCCGTGAGCTCGATGTCTATCTTTCTCAAAAGTGAAATTAAATGCTGATAACCAAAGCACAATAAATTTATCTTATAGTGAACGAACCAAATATATCATAATCCAATATCATAATTTGCGCGATAAAATTGGAGAATGCCGCTAATGTACTCACAAAGGAAATCAGTGGTCAGAAAACAAAACTATGATCAAGAAAATTTGGTTTAAATTATGTACATTAAGATATATATATATTTCAAAGAAATTTCTTCTATGAGTGGGGGTGTTGTAAATATAACTTCCTTCTATTTTGTAGTTCTACCTTACTTTTATGTAAACAGCTACCACTAGCACTTAGATTAAAGAATACCTGGATAGGCCCCTACCGTATATGTATACGCAATTTTGTGTAAGAATTTTTACGAAGGGGATATGACTGTCAAACATTTTTTATGTAGACATGACACCCACTGCCATCTATGTGTCGTAATGGAAATTTATTTAATTGCAAAAGCATAATTTATATTTATTTTAATTCACTTATTGGAAACAAAAATATAATTTAAATACAACGATAGGTCATTTTAATTTTTTGCACAATCTTTTGATACGAAATGGAATTCTATACCATTATAATTACGAATTATACATTTCGTAAATATCAATCAAATATAAACCGCCTCAATTTTGTAGACTTGCAGAGAGTTTTAAAACTTTAATTCTCCATGAAAGTGGAGACTTGGGGGATAGCTTTGTCATTTCTGAAATTGTTATTTGGTCACATAAAAAAGTGAAATTTAAAGTGTAGTTTGTATCTATTTTCAAGTATTTACGAAAAAGTAAGTATTTTTATAAATAGTTATATTGTTGTTAGAATTTAATATCTGTTGTATTGCATATGTGTGCGTTCTACGAATGTAGAGGCCTATCCAGTTCTTTAATCTAAGCACTACCATATTACTTAAATAAATGTTCAGTTGTCATTTAACCATTGTCAAAAAGGGATCTCTTCACTTATCGAGTTCGTTTGAAGCCATCGAATTAATTTCACAACAGAGTCGCTGTTTTATATTTACATTTCAAAACATGAAACATATTCTGTTTCATGTTTTGAAATGTAAATATAAAAGTTACATTTCAAAACATGAGACAGAATATCAGCAGTACTTAGTTCTGAAAATACTGACATTAGTATAAAAATTCTCAAATTAATTATTTTTTTATAAATGATTCATATACATGGTTTTTTAGGACAATTACAATGGATTTTTCTTAGGAAGCACAGATTTATATTATTACATATATGAAAATTGTACATTAATAAAACTAATCAAACCTCCATCGGAACGTAATCAGGCGTCCGTTAGAAAAATGTCATTCTAAACATTACTAATCGTGTTTACAATCAATGTTGCACAAGAATTTTTTAGTTTTTTGGCATCTAGAGCACTTTTAATCCAATTAAAATGAGTTGAATGATAGGCAATTATGATCTTTTTTGAAATATATAATAGCTGTATTTCATTGGACTAATTTTGCTACAGCGCTGTAGACTCTCAATAAAATGAACATATGACTACAGCAGTAAAATACAATCTCACAATAGTCACCGACAATACTGAGTTTATTCACACATAAACAATAAAAACAAAAATATGGCATTTCAACATAACCAACGAACCCGCAAATATATCTATTTTCACTGGTGCAACTACAATCCACCTACTGTACATTGTATGCGTAACTCCAAATGAAAATTACTGCTCTGTTCGAGGTAAAGTAGATGATGACAAATACACAACTAGTGTAGTAGCTAAATTGGTCCAATGGAATACAGCTAATGAGTTCTTACCGACAACTCACCTGAAAAACGAAATTCGGAAATCTTTAGTTTTTACATAACTTAACCACTTTTTAAATGAACATTATCCTAAATTTAGTAATACATTAAATTGTTAAAATTTATCAAATATTAACTTTTTTCATTTGACTTTTTACAATAATTTCTCTTTCTGGATTTAAGACACAATACCTAGAATTTGAACCCGCAATTTTCGATTGTTTACATTTGATATGTCAAAACTACAAATTGAAGAACTAAAATAAGTTCTTATAAAAAGATTTATATCGCCTTTTGATTTGCATTTTCATTCATTATTATTCGTTTTTTGTGATCCAAAGAATTTGTATTAAATTTTTTTTTTCAGAAATAAAATGACACCCTTTTGTTATTTTAATAGCGTCAATATACAATTACAAAAACCGTGGTTCGTAGCTTAATTACGAGTTAATAGTTGGGCAAATTTACTTCCTGTTGCATTGCAACTCCGTGGAATTTGTTAGCTTCAATCGAATTAGTATATATATAGGGCGTTTTCTTTTCTTGTACTGTATAATCTAAGGGCCGTAGCATAAAAAATGAAAATAATAACGACGCCAACTGCAAACGCACGTAGATGCCGCTGTCAAAATTAACGAACTTCTACCAAATTAACCAATTAAATACAATTGCAACAAAATTTATTAATTATAATTAACGTTTCAATAAATTTTATAAGTATAAATAATAGCTAGCTTCGATTGGAACAATTTTGCTACTGAACAGTATTGCTAGCTTTCATTATCTACTCTACCAAATCAATACATTGCAATAGTAGTTACGCCATACAATTTACGGTAGGGTATTTTAGTTCCCAAAATAAAAAAATAGATGGCTTAGCGGGTTCGCTGGTTATGTTGAAGAGTCATATATCTGTCAGTATTGTTTATGTGTGAATAAACTCAGTTTTTATTGTTTATGGGTGAGTAAACTCAGTATTGTTGTTGACTATTTTGATGTTATATTTTACTGCTGTTAGTAAATTTTACGTTCCATTAGGGATCTACTACGAAGTACTGCTCAGTAGCAAAATTGGTCCAATTGAAGACAGCTAATATTTCAATTTGAACTCTTAAAAATGAATCCTGCAACATAACAAGACACTGAAATGTATGGCAGTACTTGACAAACAACGGCATATTAATTAGTTTTATGTATTTTTTTAATAAATTAGATAAATGTAGTAATAATATGTGTTATTTATTTGTTTATGTATATATATATATATATATATAAACTAATTTTACCTGTTATTGCTATTGGAAATAAAATTTGAGGCGTTTTCCTTTGGAGCAATTTTGCTACTCCGCGGTAGATGACCAAAGTAGAGCCACATTCTAAACTCTAGTTGAAACATAACCTCAAAACAGTCAGCAACAATACTGAGTTTACTCACACATAAACAATAAAAACTGAGTTTATTCACACATAAACAATACTGACAAAAATATGACTCTTCAACATAACCAACGAACCCGCAAAACTATCTATTTTCACTTTAGCAACTAGAATCCCTCTACAGTTAATTGTGTGCGTAACTCACCGTTCGAGGTGGACTAGATGATGACAGCTACAACTACGGCGGAGTAGCAAAATTGGTCCAAAGGAAAACGCCTTTAATAAACAAACATTTGTATTACATATATTTACAACATATTTCTTATTACAATTACTTATGTTCTTTTGTAATATTTAAACTTCTTTTTTTAAAATATTATTCACAGTAAATGATAATTTTTATATACTTTTTTAAATTATCTTTATTATTCACAGTAAATGATAATTTAAAAAAGTATATAAAAATTGGAGGAAACGGCATAAAATATTTTTGTCTTCGAAAGCAAATTACGTCCACATATTATTTTCCACACTTTGTTTTAAAAATAATAATTGTATATTTTTTCATAATATAAGTAGGTGTATAATAAATATTATTGCAAGAAACTAAATATTGAAAAAAAAAATTGTTTAATATTAATAATAGTTTAAGATCAGCGGTGATAATTTTTTTAATTGGCACATAGTAATACATTTGCACACCATCGTACATTTTGTTTATTTGTTAAATTGAAATGGTTCCTAATTAAGTTCAAATTGTGACAATGTTGCTTAGATTATACTCTATAATCTAAGCAATGATGCTTGAAGTGGTATTCGAACTAGGGCACGTTTGCGTGCGCATAATGTGCAACTTATGAGCATAGAAATATATGTGTATAGACATAAAAGTGATATTATACTACGTTTGGAGAGATTTGCAAAAAAATGTAAAACAAATTGAAGATGTGCACACAATTTGGTACTTAATTTGGATAATTTATTTGATATTGTACAGGCTGCAGTTCAAATACTAAAATTAGAAGAAACAGTTTTTTTTACAACGGCGGACAATCTGGAAGATTTGGCCACTTTGCGGGTGTGAATAAAAAATTAACCGAATGGAAAGAAAATATGCGAAGAAAGGCAATAAAGACGATACGAATTGAAAATGTCTCATCGTCAATAGATTTAACTTTTTCAATGTGTTATAATTATTCAGTTTCTGTTTTATTAGATGAAACATCTAGTTCTAAACAAAATAGTGACAATGAGACAAATTTGGGCAGGTTACGATAGCGAACAAACTGATCAATAATTCATAATACGGTAAATTTTAATTTTCTAGACATTTGGTATTATTTTATTCAGCTAATTGTTGTTTTTTTTGTTATTCTAGAGAAAACATTTAATGATTTTATTGCTACTAAAAGTAAATATCTATTGTTCGATTGAAAGTTGTTGATAGTTTTAATTTAATATCTCTTTTGTGGGAATAAAATATTTAATGCTTATATCAGTTTATGACGCAGCTCAAAGAGCTGTTAAACTAGTACAAGACTTTCGCTGATTGTTAACTGTAGAAGAGAACAGAAACATTTTCCATTTTTGTTGTGGGGAGGAGCATAAAAAATGTATTATGAATGCAAAAAAGACATTTTTAAAAAAAATATACACTTTAATTAATTTTATAACTTTATAAATATTATTAAAATAACTACATTTTTAGTTTATATTTAATGGTTTAAAAATAATATTGCATCTTTAGTTAGCAATTAATATAGAACTTCTACCCAAACGCACAATCTTGACTTCTATATGTTCAGTAATTTGGACACAGGATAATTATCTGTGATTTACAATTATAACTTCAGCTGCTAAAGTATAAATGAACACACATAAAAAAGAGTGATAAATATAAAAAAGTTTTAAAAAATCCGAATAATTTTCATTTGTTTATAATAAATATTTGAAAGAAAATGTAGTAAACAAACCAAATTTTATTATTTTTAAATAACAAGAAAAACGGAATATATTCGCTAGCAAAAGAATAACGGTTTGAATTTAAAAAAAAAAACACCTACATTTGGTAATTTAATTACAGTCGATTTTTATAATATTTTTTTCGTTATTACTATACTTGGAGTGTAATATTAAGTGTAATACGTTAAATTAGAACAAAAAATAAATTTTATAATAAAGAAAACGAAACAGTAAAATAAGTGAACACTAATAATATATATACACATATAACCTATAAATAAAATTAACACAAACTATATAAAGTAAACTTTAATAAAAAGTGCAAACATGCGTGAATACAAAATTGTTGTACTTGGTAGCGGTGGCGTTGGAAAGTCAGCACTGACAGTTCAGTTCGTTCAGGGCATTTTTGTGGAAAAATATGATCCAACCATTGAGGACAGTTACAGAAAACAAGTTGAAGTCGATGGGCAACAGTGTATGCTGGAAATACTAGATACAGCAGGAACGGAACAATTCACAGCGATGCGAGATCTTTATATGAAAAACGGACAAGGTTTTGTACTAGTTTATTCCATTACAGCACAATCAACATTTAATGATTTGCAAGATTTACGAGAGCAAATCTTGAGAGTGAAAGACACGGATGATGTTCCAATGGTATTGGTAGGAAATAAATGTGATTTGGAAGAAGAACGTGTTGTCGGAAAAGATTTGGGAAAAATTCTTGCAAGTCAGTTTAATTGTGCGTTTATGGAAACATCAGCCAAAGCTAAAATTAATGTTAGCGATATTTTCTATGATTTAGTTCGACAAATAAATAAAAAATCGCCGGAAAAGAGACAAAAACAAAAGAAGAAATCAATTTGTGTTCTGCTATAAAACAAATAACAATTTAAAAAATAAATAATAATAAATAATTGATTATATTTAAATAATAAAGAGAAGAAATAATGTTAATATAATTATCAACAATTATAATATTGAATATGTATAAAATGATTTTGTTCCTTTTGTTTATTATTATTATAAATAAATAAATAAATATATATATATATGCATACATATATATATATATATATATATATATATATATATATATATAATATAAACATATAATATATACATAAAATATAATATACATACATGTATATATAATATAATATATATATATATAATATACATATATAAATGCACATATATTATACTCTTTTAAAATATAATCTTATATATTCGTTTCGTTTGGCAATGATCAATTACACAGTAAATATTGAAAAAAATAATGTTGAAAATAATTAATTAAAAATATAGAAATAAAAAATTAATAAAGAAAATTGAAAACAGAAGAATGATAGAGTTGGGAAGGGAAAAGGTAAACAAATAAAATATTAGAAAAAAGTGTTGATAAACAAAATTAAGAATAAAAATACACACAAGAGCAGATGTCTTAAAATAAAATTGTAATAGACAAAAAAGAAATATAGATATAAACAAATATAATAATCGATAAATGCTAACAAGAATGCACAAAACCAAAATAATTAGGAATCAAACTGTCATTTTTCAATTCAATATAATTAAATGAAGAAGTAATGAATTGGCAGGCAAAAAACGAATCCATTTAATTAGATCAATTTTATTAACGTATAAAAATGGAAAATTTCAAGAAAAATATGTTTATCGAATTTTTTAAATTCACTGTTTTTTTGTATGTTTACTAATTTCTAAATAAAAAAAATGTCTAAAATAAGTAATGTTTTTTGGAGACGATTATTTATTAAATAAATTTATAAATAAATTAATTCAATGAATATGTCATTTAATTTTTTTTTAGATATTTTCTAAACTAGTTTAATTAAAAGTACTTAATATTGTATCTAATTGGAAAATGTCACCTGATTAGCGAAGATACGCGGTTAAGTGAGCTTAAACATTAAATGAAACAAAATATAAATAATACACAGCATATAAAATAGTTATAAGATGGCAATTATTTTTTGTTTCTTTAAGGTCAGTAGAAATAAAAGATACATATTTCAAAGATGATAGAATTGAAAGAAATTCGGAATATAATCAGATAATACAAGAAGGAAAATTGTTAATAGTATAAGTTCTAATTTGGTATGTGTATAATGAACGGAAAAAGTTGAAAAAATAGAGTGAAGATAGCAGATTAATATGGATGGCTGTTAAATGGGTCAGATAAGTATGAAATTTCACATTGGGAAGCAGAAGAAGGAGATGTAGTAAAGGAGATTAGTGAACTGGAAATAGAGACAGCAATAAGAAATCTAGAAATGTAAAGTCTCCCGGAATGAAAAATCTTACGACGAGTGAAGTATCTGGATATGGAAATAAGAAGACAATGGAGGAGCTGGAAAAAGGGAGTTATTGCACTCAAAATCAAAAAAGGAAAAAAGGAGTAGGTGGAAAACTAAGGGAAGTGCACGGATACAAAATATATGCGCAATTGTTGAAGCAGAAACCTATGGATGAAATGCAGATGAGATTTAGAGCTGGAAGAATTACCATAGATATGATATATATATTAAAGAATGTCATACAGTATATCTTGGATAGTAAAGAAAAAGTTTATGCAGTATTCGTAGTTCTAAAATCAGCATTTGATAATGTAGACAGAAGGAAGCTAAGGTGCGGTGGAAGTAAGCTCGGTATATTGAAGATGTGTAGTAGTATATGAAAATATAAAAAGAAACTGGACAATCCGAATTGGACAAGACGAAATTGGAGAAGGGTGGATTAATAAGGGAGTTAGGTAGGGGTGTATACTGAGTGTAGACATATTTAATATATACTTAAGTGAAAAAGGTTAATGAAGGTGGTATTGTGGTAGGAAGGAAGAGGATATGGATCATAGTATATGCTGCCAATACTGTACTATTGGCCACAGAAACGTATTTTAAAAAAAATTGGTTTAATATGCGGCGAAACAAAGGTTTTTGGTTTGAGCAAATAGAGTTAGAAAGAAAAAGGAAAAAGACAGAATGGAAAATAAAAAATGAAAATATCGACGAATAATAATAAGAACGAAGAGCATATAAAAAGTCAGGCAGCAGAAGCAGGAACGTTAATAGGGAAGGTTGGATTATTGGTTAATGCCCATGCAAAAAATTTGGGTAAGAAGAAAGTGCATTATCAACGCAAGGGTAGAAAGTGTAGCGTTGTTTGGAATGTAGATATGGACATGCAAATGGGCCGGATATGAGTATATAGTGTGGTTTCAGAGTTAAATGAAGCGATTTGAACTATATAGAAATTGAGGAGCGATTAAAAAGAAAAGAATGATGATGCAGACATGAAAAAGCCAAATTTCAAATGTGAATTTCCGCTTATCCCAACACTTGCCGTCTTAAACTTTTTCTACACCCGCTTACCTAAAAACAGATTTTATGGGCGAGGGTTTGGGTGCAACTAGTCAACAAATTTACATTATATATTTTTGGATGCACGAGATACAACAAGTAACACCATCATATGTGCGTATAAAAGTATGCATTCGGGTTCGGAAAAAATTATATTCTTGTTTCGACAGCGGCATTGTAAGTTTCTCTGGACTGATTATTTCCCTTGTTGGTGTGTTCTATATTATAGCCTCTTAAAGAATGTTTTCATAATGTAGGGGTAACCGGTTTGTTAACAATTAGTGTGACTTCGATTGATGACATGTATAAATATGCCCATGTTATTTTAACCGTCTCTAAATATACCCAAAGGATTGAAGAATCTAGTTATACGAAAGAATTTGGGAATTACGTTAGAGAAGAGTGGAGAAGATAACAGTTATTTAGAATTTACGTTGTGTCAAAATCGGTAGCAAATACAATTAAAATAAAAATATAAAATTAATGTAAATTATACTAGCATTATTCCGACTTCTTCAAAGGTTTTCCTCGAAGAGAATAAAATGGTGTAATGTACTACGAAAAATTTCAGTAAATATTTTCCATCCAAATTCTGGAGCCAAACCAAAGTATTTCCGATGTCAGCAAACCTTCATCCAGTTTTTCAACTTCCGCTGTTGTTTTATTTGTTCCGGTTATAGTGAATATTCAGTCGAATGTAAAGAAGCCAAGCGAGCAACAGGATTCTGTTTCCGTTGCGGATCGGCTCATCATATTTTGAAAGAATGTCCGAGATCTACACTATTGAACTCTGCATTGTTTGGTGGTGCTGCGGCTGACATGGGTCGAGCTATTTCGACCTATACAGTTTTTTTCTTTCGTTTGGATTCCAGCAGTTCAATTAGTTTAATCCGACCCGCTTCTGTTACGATTGAATTAATTTCAAATTATATTCAAGCCAGTGTATATCAAGACTTGCGTTAATTGAAGCTGTACACATACGGCATGAATCGATTTCAAGTTATCTTTCGTAAAATCGGTAGAATTTTAAGCATTTATGTCATTTCGGATCATTTTATGAAATATTCATCGTTATTGGGCCGTGATGCTTTACATGCAATCAGAAGTTGAAAAACAAAAGATTGAAATGTATTCTGATCCAAATCAAATTATTATTTTTTTCAAATTGTTGCATTGTGTGTTCAGATCTGTCAGTGATCTGGTTTTTGTAATCGTATGTGATACGCCACAACACATTGCGACTACCGTTAGTGAATTGACAAATACCGTATAGGAAGTTTAGTTCGGACAGTTTGGCTTTTGAATGTCTAATTCTGATATTTATCATATCCTTATTGGTGAAAAAAGGCCTCTTTAACTTGATATCAATCACAAACTTAATATTTTTCTAATTGAAAATATAAAATTTTACGCAAAAATTATCCCGAATTAAATAACATACATCCAATACAACATGATTATTCAATTGTCTTTTGGGGATAAGCTTTGATAAGACCATTGATGAAATGTATTTGGCCCAGTGATATTGCTTATGAATTTTCGATTGTGCCCCCCGAAAAAAGATGAAACCAAGCGAATATGTGTTGATTAAACACCACTCAATAATTTTGTGGTTCGGGACAGTTATCCAATACCGCTCATGATTGTATTGAACGATTGAAAGGAAAACGTTACCTTACTACACTCGATTTAAAAAACGGTGTCTTTTACATTAAAATGGTTGAGAGCTTAATTCCATATATCGCATTTGTTGTTCCTAATCGACAATATGAATATTTAAGAACGCCATTTGGTCTTAAGCCCAAACCAGCAGTTTTTCAAAGATTTTGTCATTTCGTTTTAAGATAGTTTTTAAAAAAATTTCCGCTGTCGTCTATTTAGACGATAATACTTTGGACACCAAAGCAATTCCGGAGAATTTAAACTGAGCACCGACTCGAGTTGAAACTATGTAAATGTCAATTCTGTTATACCGAAATAGAGCTATTGGGATATTTAGTGCGTTCCGCTGGTAACAGATCAAATAACGAACATCTTGACGCGATTAAACCCCTTTCATTTATGAAAAAGTTCTCTTACTTCCGTCGATTTATTTTAGCCTATTAAACTATTTCAGAACTATTGCGACGATTGATAAAACTAAATATTCCGTTTGTGTTTGACAATCAGTATAGAGAAATATATAAATCATTGTATGAACAACTCGTTTAGAGTCCTGTTCTATCCATTTATAGTCTGAATAAGGAAATATAACTACACTGTGATGCCAGGTCACTTGGATATGGCGGTATATTGCTTCAGAAATAGGAAGATGGTAAATTGCACCAATTGGCATATTTTTCAAAAGCCACTTCCGAAACCTACTCAAAATACCGTAGTTGCGAAGTGGAAATCTAAGCTATTATGTACTCTCCATTCCGTGTCATCACTGATTGTGATGCATTGCCAAAAAAATTGGAAAAGCAAGTCATTAACCATTGAATCGCACGATGAGTTCTTCTGTTGGAGAAATGCGGTTATACGATCAAACATCGTAGTGGATCATTGATGAAGCATGTTTACGCGTTAAACAGATACCACCCTATTTCTGATACACCAGCTTACGATTTCGATTACACTTTTGCTCTCTTAGATTTGGAGGATATTGATCTTCAGTTACAAGCCAATCAGAATAGAGATGATAAAATTGTTAAGATGTATGATGAACTTCAAGTTCAATCTCTGGCAAATTATTCTTTGGAAAGTGGCCTGGTTTACCGACGCAGTGATGACAATATGCTGCTTATGTACGTTTTGAGCGAATTGAAAAATAATATCCGTTCGATCTACAAAAAAGTTTGACACATGGGCATAGATAAATGTTTACATAAGATAGAAATGCATTATTTGTTTCCGAATATGAGAGAAAGGGTTGCACATTATATACTAAATTCCCTTAAAGTGTATGATCAATTCCATACCTTATAGTAATAACCGTATGCTTCATAGCATACTTAAGAAGCCCTTTTCGTTCGATACGATTCACATTGACTGTCTCGGTTTCCTTCCGTCTATAATTTCAAAAAAAAACATTCGCTTTTGTTGATGCTTTTACAAAAATTAACGAGAAATTTTGAAAAATGGTCCAGAATTAGAAGTATGTAAGTCTGCCCTGCCTTGTTACGAGAGTACGGTCCTAACAAATCTATATAAATGCGTTGCCAACGGCGTTCGTTAAGTGATAAAGTGCCCATAGATGGTCGTAGGGTTGAATTCGAAGCCTTCGTTTCTTTGGACGTTGTGAAAACCAATACATATTTGCGAACGTCACTAGCCATCCTAGGTCAATGAAAGTACCGGCTTATTCGTTTAAGACTCTTGCCAATGCCCTCATGCACGGTCAGCGAGAATTCATGAGCCTGTGAATCCACAATTTTCATGTCAGTTCCTCTAAGGCATCTCCCGTCCGAGGCAGCGCACGTACTCAACTGTTTGCGCGGGCCTCGAACCATCGCCCAAAACAGTTTCATGTGGTAAGCCGCTCGTGTAGGGGTATAATACACAATCTTGGTAATGTATAATACACAAACCAATTGACGTTACGAAAATCCATCTGCGGGCCTCGGAATATTACTTCCATCGATCGTGGTTTGAACGGAGAAATTTTTATTTTTGTTGTTAAGGATAATTCGTTATAGTTGGAGCCTGGATTACTTCAAAAATGTATTTCGTTATTTGGATTCGATTACATCGGAGGGTAATGACTCTAAAGTGTCTGTTTGGTTGGTACTTTCTGCTCGGTTTTCGCCCAGGTGCATTTTGCTGTTGAAAGTTCCGTACTATTCCAGATGAAGGTGGGCATGTCTACATCGTCTGTTGGTGGTACGTTTGTTGTTGGTGATTCTTGACTTGTGGGTGATCCAGGAGAATATCCGTGTGTCAATTTACTCCTAGACGGATGGTCAGATGTAATATTCCCATCGGTCGAAAACTGGTATTATTATTCCTGATCGTCCATTGGTTTAACGGACTACAATTTGGGCAACGCGGCTTAGGCGTTCCCTTGCGACTGCATCCAAACCAGGAGTAATCGTGTTGTCGCTCGCCACAGTCCTGGTACTAATGACCGTGGCGGTGAAAATTCCAACATATGGTATTGGACACCGCTAAAGTCTGTATAGCCGCTACAGATGTGATGGGCTTGGCTTTAATCGGCAAATATTGTGGAACATTGCCACGTGCCCACTCTACCTTGTCTCATAAACCGTCGCTTATTGAAATGTGATGCGGGCATTTCTGGATCCCATCTGCGTCTGATCTATATATGCAATCCTCGCCCGCGGTTGTCGAATATTGTTCTTGGAGGCCAACCCAACTGTCCCCGAACTGAACGCAGTAGCCCTTCCTTAGATGAGGCCTCTCTTAGGTGTCTGCATCCTTTGGAGATTTCAGTAGTTCAATAGAAGCCAGCAGGGCCAGCACCGTCTACAACTTCCTCCTCGCCACTTGGTGATGAGGTTGCAAGCATTGGGGTTAAATCCTTTGGATTTCCCTAACTGCGAAGGTTATAGGTTTTGGGAATAGCACCTGTATAGGGTGTGCACGATTGCTTCTCTTCAATATGGGTCTGATAATATTTGATAACTTTGAGGATTTGTTTAAAGTGAAGGATAAGATTAAAGCAAGAAGTTAATGCACATATATTGAAATTTTTCATTATTTGCGTTGCTAGTTTTAAATTTCACGACCACGGTAGTTTCGAATTATTTTTAATTGTCCCGTTTATTGCCTTTCATTTTAACTTAATTATGTTCATTTATTAAGGTTTAACTATTTTTTTTCTTATATTCTGTTTTACTTTTTATTTAATTTTAGTTCATTTTTTATTTTTATTTTGTGTGATCCAATAAAGAAAAAAAAATTAAATATTTTTATTTTTGATTCGAGGATACTTTACCCATGTACGCAAGATAAAAAATTAATAATAAAAATAGCTCACAAATTTGAAATTTTTCAAATTAGTAATGAAATTTTCAAAAAGTTACTATTTAATTAGTAATTAATATTATTATAATTTTTTAAAAAGATAGTAATAACATTTGCAAAAAGTTACTATTTATTTAATAATTAATATTATCATAACTGGGGCGGGATGGGGGAAAAATAAACCGAAAAGATGTTAACCTAATAAACACTAAGCCCCCTAGCTACCTTATCCATTATAATTTCAAAATATTTTTTTTATTAACAAGGCAATCGCACTTTTCAATTTACTCGCAAATATTTTTTTATTAACAAGGCAATCGCAATTTACACTTTTCAATTTGCCATAGCAAATCACCCCATCTAGCGTACCGTTATTAACCAATCAGGTTTCGACACGAGACGTATCAGAAGTGGAAGGAGTTGACAGAGGTGACCCTGTTTCAAACCGTCCGTCCTTGCAGAAAGAGAAAGAAAATTTGAACTACTCGATGAAGTAGTGAAGCTCATATGAAAGAGTAAAGAAGGAGAGCAAGAAAGAGATAGCAAGGTATGACAAGAAGGAGAAGAACAACAATAGTATAAGATATACAAGAAATGTATGAGAAAAATGACCTAAATAAAAGTAAATAATACTATTGTACAATGACAATGATAAAATTATAAAAAAAATTTAATTCGACGAAATTAAAATGATTATTTGTTATGCAAGAGCAGAAAAGAAAAGAAAAGAAAAGAGAAAAAAATGTACGTTCCCGTGTCATTGATTTTAAACGTTATTTCGTCAGCAAAATTTTTGTTTTGTTTTATCCAACTATATTTTATATTACTATTATTACTTAAAGCTTAATTACTTAATTAATAATTTACTTGGTTTTTTTCTCTGGTATTTCAGTCTTCATTGTTGGCGAATTTCCATCCAGGCAATGTAGAAATAAGAAAAAATGTAGAAATTTCGCAAATGCAACTCATTGGTGTTGATGCATTTATTGATAATCGATTAATAAACTATTTATTATTACTATTATTTTTTCCTTATTTTTATTAGACTTGACAAAAATGTATTGTCATGCTGTTGGAAATTTATCGTTTTCCCACAATATTATTAATAACAGACTGTTGAATTATTTACATTTTCTCTATCATCCTCTATTCTTTTTTTTCACTTCTTTTACTTTCTGTCCAATCTTTCGTTTAACCATTAAGTTTCCGACAGATTAAAAAAAAAATCAACATTCCGGCTCAGCAACTCAACACCGTCTGTTAGCAGTTCAATACAGAATGCCCTGCGTGCCTATTTTCTTGACATCATCATGCCGGCTCATACGTGCTATTTGTCACGTACGCACTTATGCCGGTTTCGCAATTCGGTCGATGATAACGTCATTCAATGCACGGCCTTGCTGATTTGTGCACCACCAATTGTCAATGCAATCGATAAGGTTACCATAAGAAATAGTATGGGAATATGACGCCAAAGTCTGTAAAAGTACTAAGTTGATGTATAGAGAATGCAGATATCAGGTTGGTATGTAGAGAAAACATAAATTAATACACAAAATAAAAAAAATATTGACTACATTTTGTTGGGTGTTGGATAGGGAAGAGGAAGGTATAAATATTTGGAATTTAAAATGAACGTTAGGTTCATCAGGAGTACGGATTGTTACAACCGTACTTAGATAACACCTTGCTTTGCTAGACATGCTTGCTGCTAACTTTATGCGGATATTATTAGGGGTTCGAAGTTTTTGCAAAGTGGTCACACCCACCATAACAAGATATAATCATGCCAAAATATAAAGGTGACAATGGAGATATCTAAAGATGTTAACTACTCCATAGGAGGTAAAAAAGAGAGTAAAGAAAGAACGGCGGAGAAGTAATGATATATAAAAAAATTAATAATGTCGGAAGAAAGCAAATGATGGGGAAGAAGTAATGATATATAAAAAAATTATTAATGTCGGAAGAATAGCAAATGATGGGGAAGATTATAAAATTTGGAAGGCCAAAAAAGGGTTTTAAATAATATTATATTAGATAAAAAAAATAAATAAAAAAATGCGAAATAATATGTGAATCAACAAAAACAAATTTTAGGTATGAGGAAAATTTGAAAAATATGGAGCTGACTGACGACTGAGATACGAGAGAACTAAATGGTATGTCTTTCATTGGTAATGTCCCAAACCAACCATCGGCACTCCTTGGCCAACTATTTTTGAATTGCCTCTAATTGCGACAATGATCAATCTTACGTCACCCGCTAATTCAGAAAATTACGGACGTCTGACCGTTAACTGGAGGAGGAACTTTGAATAAAAAATCGGATTAATTAGAATTCATCATAAAAATTTACTTATTTCCTCATTTAAAATTAATGACATTTCTTATGTTTTTATTATTTAGATTAAATTTTTTTCGTTCTTAATTAGAACTAAAAGCTATTTAAAATATACTGTACATTTACATTTAAATATACTGTACATTTTTTTAATAATTATATTATTAAAAAAAGGAAGTGATTAGTTAATAAGATCATCTCGCATAATTCAATTTCGTTATATTTTTTTTCAATTTCTTAACTTTATTCTGTTATTATTATTATATATATATATATAGAGTGGTCCATCTAGCGGTTCCATTTTGAACTACTATTTATTTGAAGTACTAGAGTGTTAAATGTCAACACGAATTGACAGATTGTTAGTTGAAAGTCAGAATTTTACGAAATGGTAATCCATACGCTTGAAGAAAAATGAGAAATATTGAGAACTTACTTCCAAAGTGGTAAGTCTTCAACCCAAACTGTGAGAAATAAAAAAAAATGAGTAAAGATCGAATGCCATTATGTGAATTTGTGGGCAAATTCGTGAAGCGAGTTCGCGAAACTGGTTTGTTGGTTGCCAGAGCAACTCGTTCCCGCTCTAAGACAGTGCGTACGACCGAGAATATTGCCGCCGTTGCTGAAAATGTCAGTGATCATCCATCAACATCAACTCGTCACCGTTCTCAGGAATTGAACATTTCTCGCACTTCTCTGTTGAGAATTTTGCACAAAGACCTTGGTATGAAAGCTTACAAAGTTCAATTAGTTCAACAGCTAAAGCCGCATGACCATCCGATGCGTTTTCGGTTTGCCCAATGGGCTCAAGATCAATTGGCCGAAAATGAGCATTTTTACCGAAAAATCATCTTTTCGGATGAGTCCCATTTCCACCTTGGTTGGTATGTCAACAAACAAAATTGTCGCATCTGAGGCTCAGAAAATCCATACGGATACGTCACCATGGAAAAACTGATGCATCCACAACGAGTCACGGTTTAGTGCGGATTTTGAAATGGAGGCATCATTGGCCCGTTTTTCTTCGAAAACGATGAAGGAGCCGCCGTTACGGTCAATGGTGAGCGCTATCGTGACATGCACAAGTATTACTCTTATAATTAGAGCTTCAAAAAAAAACTAATAAAAGCGTTAAATATTTTTAATCAGTTCTAAATATTTTCCCAAATACTAAATGTTTGTAACTTATTTAAATCAATTCCCCACCACTAACGATCATATTCTAGCTATGCGATCGACTCATGGCTTGGACCGCTACCCAATCAGCTGCACCGCTACGCAATCAGCCGCAACGGAAGTCTCTACATGTATTTCTGCCAATTACTGCAAAACCAGACGAAAAAATCGGCACGAAATTTCGTTGACTTAAGTGTTACGAGACTTAGGCCAAAGCTTTTACAAAAAGTATACTAATATTGGAACAGACTTAATTATATTTTGAAAATAAATTAATTTGTAGGCTAATCAAGAGCAAAGTTACATACGCATACATATTTAAATAAACTTTGTTGTAAAGTTTTCTTTAATATAAAAAAGAATGATAATCAATCATTTTCTAGTTTAATTAAAAAATATACACGCTCAAGTAAAAGTGGTGTGATATCATTATATAGGGTTTTTAATTAAAAACTCTCAATCTTTGAAATTTAATAAAAAGATGTGTACGTGTGAGCTATAGTGGATATTTTTATTGCAGATTAAATAACATTCTATACGTTTGTTATTGAACATTACCATTGTTCAAATGGTCTCCACGGTGTTATGGCGGCGTCACCACCATATAGCGCCCCGTTGGCTTGATCGTATTGGTGAAACAAGCTAACGGCCTTATGTACGCTGTAATTTGTCATAACTGATCGAAAAATTGAAATGGCACGATTCTTGGGAAAGATCATGAGACTGGGAGGTCGCGATGGCATGTAGCTATATATAGTAATTCCAAAATAAAAGAATTAATTAAATTCAACGTAAATACATTTTTTTAATTTGAAAATATAATAATAAATATAATTGATTTACAAAAAAAGTGAAAAACAAATATAAATGAATATACAATCAAAAAGAGGATTTATAAAATCCAAATATCTGTGACAATAAAAAGTCAGATTGAACTCTTACGCTCTTTTGTTAATATATATACGCATAAACGTTAACTGTTTCGAATAAATCTTAAATAAAATTAATAAAAATTAGTAAAAGAATGATCATTAAAATTTAAAAAAAAGGAAAAATAACTATAATGATCAATAAATAATAAAAGTAAACAAATTGAATAATAAATTCATAGAGTGAGTAATAACGAAGGTATTTAAAGAGGATGAAGGAAGGCACACGAAGAATGAGAAGTGGTGGATCCAAGATAAATAAACATGAGGAAGGAGAATGGGACCGGAACGGAAAAAGCGAAGTAAAGAATAGAAATACAGAAGTAAAAGAAAATTCGTATGTAGAAGAGCTTACTTGCCTACAATTTTTAAGTTTATTAATTTTAAAATCATACTTTGTAATAAAACAGCATCTTAAAATATTATGGCAAAATTGTAATAGACCAAGCAAGTTAGGATAACAGTATAAGAGATGAAAAAGAATATTACTGTTACATTCTCCGCGAATTATGAAATTTCTATATACAGCTATTCATGAAAACGTATTTTACAATTTTATTATTTATAATAAGAATATAATAGAACACACTTGTTTTTTATAACTGAACATATTTTTATTTCGACAATCATTAACTCCAATTAAAGCTAATTTACAAACGTCACTTTAAATCTCTGTGGTGGTTGCTTCGATTTCAAATAGAAATTGCATAACGACGATCTACTAAGAGTATGAAAAGTAAATGGATACTACTCCAATTACGAAAACATCTACAGTACCCATAACGTAGATAAAAGTACGGCCTCAAAGCCGGTTTTGTCGATATTGAAGGCTCTGCTGTTGTGGCTAGTTAATTTGTCGTTTTCTTAGATTTTGTAGGTTGCATTGATGTTTTCATGTTGCTCCAAAAACGACTGATGTGCCGTTGATTTTGAACCCCCTATTATCACTATAAAAGCTGGTTTTAGTCGACCGATCGAAACGTCTTTTATCTGACTTTCTATCTTAAGTTTAAAAAATTTTAATTATCCTTCTAGTACTTCGTTTGGCTCATTTTATGGAAGTTTAAATGAGTGGCGAACGGAATCATTTCGTATGAGGAAGTGGCTCGTCGTTTGTAGTTCGCCATATATGAATTTTTTTTGCTTTTCGTGTCATCGACTAATCTTAATTGTGCCATAGCTTTTCGCAAGTCGGTCACCGTTTCTGTTTCTAAGCATTCGATGCCATAGTTATGATAATATGCGGTAGTGGTTAAATTCGAATGCCGGATCGTTTGACTGCAGGTGATATGCGGTAGTGGTTAAATATAGGATGCCAAGTGTTCGCGTAAGTTGTCAATTCGAATTGGCGGCCCTGGTTCAATGTTATATTTTTTGGAATGCCGTATTTCGATATCTAGCCAGCTATTGGTGATTGTGGCGCTTTTGAACCTGTATTGGTAGTGCTTCCGACCAACGAGTGAATCGATCGATGATAGTTAAATAGAAGACGTTGCCGTTGCTCAGTAGAAATGGTCCAATCAAATCGATGTGACGCCTTCGTTTGTTTAATCAAATGTGCAATGCGGAAAGTACGTGTGTTTTCGGACATACTTAGCAATATTATTTTGCATACCAGGCCAAAGCTTAAATCAGCTATTTTTTAGTCAAAAACACACATGTTTTTTTTCATAGAAAGCAAAAACAAATTTATTCAAAGTACTTACGCTCGCTAGCTACACATTTTTCCCATCTCTCGGGTAATTTGTGGATACCACTCATCAAGCCATTATCGGACGTCTTCGTAAGAATCGAAGTGCTGCTCATCGATGAAAACAGGTGGTAGTCGGAAGGGGGCAGGTTTGGTGAAAAAGCGGGGTGGGGTAGCACCTCCCAGTTAAGTGTCTCCAAGTAGAAAATCAGCTGGCCATGTCTTTGTTGATAATCCGTCCTTTTTTCACACAGAGCACGATGCAATTTGATCAGTTGTTGGTGGTAGCGGTGGGCATTGAGAGTTTCACCAGGTTTCAACATTTCATAGCGTTTAGGATTCTCAAAATATATATCCACTTTTCATCGTCTGTCACAATCCGATGCAGAAACGACTTTCTTTTTTGTCTGGCGAGGAAGATTTCGCATGTTTTCGCGTCGCTCCATCTGCCTATCGTTCAATTCATGCGGCACCCATCTTCCCCATGGCACGCAGACGCATGAAAATGGCTGGTTGAGTAACACCCAATTGCTCCGTGAGCATTTTTTGCGATTGGGTATCGTCTTCGTCGAAAAGAGCCTGCAATTGATGGCCCTCAACCTTCCTAGACCGATTTTCACGCTTCTTGTCCCACAAGTCAAAATTACCGTCTTTGAACCGACGAAACCAATCTCTGCACGTAGTTTCCGATAAAGCACTGTCACTATAGGCGTCCATAAGCATTCGATGCGATTCGGCAACCGATTTCTTCAAATTGAAGTAAAAAAGCAGAGCTTCCCGCATATGCTCTTTTTCTGGCACAAATCTAGACATGATTACCAAAGGAAAAATGTATGTTGTTGTACGAAACTGCTGACAATGTGCACTGATTAATGTTGACATATGTCAAACTCATAAAAAAAGTATGGCGTGCCCATAGTAGCTTAATACGCTCACTCACGCCTGACCATACAGCGGATTTAAGTTTATACCCCTGGTATATCGTGTATCACATTCGTGAATTTTTCGCGATATTTTTGTTGTAATAAATGGTCTGATATTATTGGTCCAGGAGTCGCGAAATAGTTGTTTTGAACTTCGTGAAATTGAACAACATTTTCATTTTGTGGATTGATTTACATTATGTTTTTGGCGAATTAATTGCGGCGTCAATTTCTGGATCAGTTGTCAATTCCTCGTAATTAATTTCTGCTTCCGAATAGATACTTTCGATGCTGGACAACAAATCCGCTGTCACATTGTTGGATCCCTTAACATATCGAATACCTGCCGTCATTTGAGCGATGTAATCAAGTTGACGCGCCTGCGTTTGAGAATACCTGCCGTCATTTGAGCGATGTATAATCAAGTTGACGGTCGTTTGCCTTTTTCAGTTTTTATACGAAAGCATATATGAGTGGTTTGTGGTTCGTGTATATATAACATTTTCTCAATATCTTCTCTAATTTGCAAAACTCGAATTTTGCCATGTTTATATTGTAGCAAATTCGTATTTTTGAGGCTCCGAAAAATTATTCAAAAATATTCATGATGTTTTTGTGGGGTCGAGGATGCGATGCACGAAATCAAGGCCTCGGAAAAACTTCGAGAATCAAACGGTGGAAGGTTTGCGCGGTATTACATAGTTCAAATATCATGTATTTGAAATCGGAGGAACCGAACGGTCTCGTGAGAACCATTTTCTCAATATCTTGCTCCCACACTGGAGTTTAATACAAGGCTTTTTGCCAGTCGATTTTTGAAAAAATATTCGATCGGCGAAGAATGGAATTGGATAGCGGGCTGGAATAGTAATAGCATTTAGAGCGCGATAATATCCACATAGTCGCCATGAACCATCCGACTTTCGTACTATGTGCAATGGGCTTGCACAGCAACTGCTTGATGGACAGCAAATTCCCGGTTTAATTAATAATTCGAATTATTTTCGTGGTCAAGTAAATACTGGTTATCCTGTCGTAACTACAATATATGATGTACCACCATGGAAGTCATTACAGCGACGACGCCCGCGTTATTTGAATTGAGTTCAAACGTTTTTAATTCAGTCGACTCGGGCATGTTACTTCGCCAGCAGTTTGACTCGATTTCAGTGAGCGTATGTACCATCCGATATCTTTTCAAATATATGAGAAGTCTAAAGTGCATTGTAAAATTTGCACCTATAATTGGCGCCGTTACGTCGATGAAGTGCAATGACTTGTGCTCCGATTGAAATAAATGACCTATACACCAGCACCGATATCGACCAAGTAATTGATGTCCATACTTTAGTCATTAATTTTCAATCGGTTGTGCGATGAAAATATGGGCAGTTTGCTGGCCGCAAATTCTAACACAGGCTGTATGGGTCATCTTGTTGATGTTTGCGGTTCATATGAGAAGCAATTCGTTTCCACAAACTTGCACGGTTTTGGACAATGTATCGCGTTGGCGCCAAATTTGAATTGGTACCGGCAATGTCACGCTGCATGCATCAAACCAACCTTCCAAACTTGTAAAGTACAGATCCATATTGTGCATAAATTTATTTAATTTTAGCAGGGTAATCGCGGAATTGCCGATGCGGCTTAACATTTTCTCCGTTGTTGTGTTCAGTTATTAACTTAGAAAAATTGCAAGAAATTCGATTACAAACCAATCTGGGCCATTTCCGTTATGTAATTTCATTTGGATTTTCCGAAAATTACTCATGATCACTGGCTTCGCAGTTTGATGGGCAGTATATGCCACGTGGTTTGTTGGATGAGAAATGTTCGTACAACACTTTTAAATGCAATATTTTCACTACGATCACGTCGGAGTTATCAGTTTAGACTCGTTGTCCGTATTTTTCAATTTAAAAATATTTGATTAAAAAAGTACAGCTCTATTATTTAAAAAATACAGCTTATAACAGAACACACTTTTTTTTATAACCGAACTCGTTTTTATTTTGACAATCATTAACTCTAACTAAAATTAATTTTGTAAGCGTTACTTTAAACTTCTGTCGTGGTTCCTTCGATTTCAAATAAAAATTGCATTACAAGTATGAAATACATGACGAAAGCCTACCACTCTCATTACGAAGGTAATGTGAAGCTACATGTATATATATTTCGAGTATTTAGTATACATATTGTACATACATACAGAAAACAATATTGAAATTAAGTTTATTTTTTAACATATAAACGTTAAGATTTATTCATGAAGATAATTACTTTAGATTCGTTGCATGTATTTTTCAGTTTTATTATTTTATATTTTACTTATTAAAAAATACAGCTTATGAATAGAACACTCTCTCTCATCAAAAAAACTATTTTTTTTAATGTCACTCTATATCTCTGTTGTGGTTGCAGCGATTTCACAATTTCTAAGGGAAAAATAAAAGTGACAGCGCGCCTACTACTCCTATTGCACTAACAGCCACATGCGGTTTAGATAAAAGTTCGGCGTCTTAAGGGTTCGATCTTAGATTAAAGAATACCTGGATAGGCCCTTACCGTATATGTATACGCAATTTTGTGTACAAATTTTTACGAGGGGGATATGACTGTCAAAAATTTTTTATGTAGACATGACACCCACTGCCATCTATGTGTCGTTATCGAAATTTATTTAATTGCAAAAGCATAATTTATATTTATTTTAATTCACTTATTGAAAACAAAAATACAATTTAAATACAACGATAGGTCATTTTTATTTTTTGTACAATCTTTTGATACGAAATGGAATTCTATTTTAGGTTTATTATACATTTCGTAAATATCAATCAAATATAAAGCGCCTCAATTTTGTAGACTTTCGGAGAGTTAGAAAACTTTAATTCTCCATGAAAGTGGAGACTTGGGGGGTTAGCTTTGTCATTTGTGAATCCGATGTTGACAGTTCAATGTTTACCATAAAATAGTACAGTGCCGGTGTATATAAAGTGTGTGTAAGAAAGTTTAAGGGACCGAATTTTTCTGTCTACTTTCCATTGCTGTTTTCATTGTGTTATAATAAATAAAGTTTATTCTTCGGTAAGCTTATTATTTAAATAAATTTGTTTTATTTGCTCTATTATACCACATTATAATGCAAAATAAATAAAATTTATTTAATTTTTTAAAAACATTAGTTATTAAATTTTTAAGTACATTACATTTTTCATTTTGTAATTTAGTTTTAAAACATTTTCTTTAATATTGTATACGATTAACATCTTATTGTGCACATAATTGCTTTCATATAATCAAATAACTTACAATTCATATTTTTATATACTATTCCCCACTTTAAAAATTCTGTTTTAATAAATAATATACAGTGAAATAAATAAAATGAAAATACATAATAAATAAATAAATATTTAAAAATATAATACTGTGTTTTATTGCATATTTACAAAACTAATTCCATCAAACAAGACCCGCAATATTAAAAAATCTGCTTCTTTACGCATACGTGTATGTGTAAATGATATCACACATAAAAATGGTTTTAAACGAACCGCTTCAATCGCATACTGAACTTTTAAATTGGCCCCCAATGATTTACGCCGCTTCTGTTGTATTGCATGTGGGTGCGTTCTATGAATGTATTGCCAACAAAATTTGGACAGAATTTTTGTGTAGAGGCCTATCCAGTTCTTCTTTAATCTAAGGGTTCGATGGCATCATGTCACAAGATCATTTGACTGCATGTATGTATGGTAGTTGTTGTCAAATGTGGGATGCCATGCATTCGCGTAAACTCGCCAAATATTGTTGATTACAATTGGCCGCCCTCATTCGTGTCCAAGCTGTGTATTGGTGTGGACGGTCTCATTGCCGTAAATCGTTTATAGTGATAAATCGTTCAATTTTTAATAGGTTGATTGCTAGAGTGATAGGCAGGTTTTATTTTATATTTTTTGGACTTCGCATTTGGGTATTTATCTAACTTCTGTTTACAAAATTAATTCAATGTTGAGTAACATTATTAAACATTTTTTCCTTCTATTTGCAGATGCCTCTATCACCATGCCAACAAAAATAGCCAAACTGAACCATTCCAATAATACCACAACAAAAAAGATAAATTATAATCACAACAATAACAACAACCAAATAAACGAGAACTTTTCTGTTCTCAACAAATTGATTAACTCTCTCTCTCTTCCAACTAAAACTGCCGATTATTCCTGCTTCTTAATTATCTCTAGCTCACCCGAATCGAAGTTTAAAGCGAACCAACTGTGTATATTTAAAATCAGTGGTTACTGTTTAACGGTGATTTATTATTAACACCAAATCGAGATTTTCGGCTGATAAATTTATTGTAAAATATAAAAAAATGACTTCTTGCCTTCTCCCTTCTCTCAATCAAGTGAAGGTAACTATATTTAATAAGTCGCTAGCTAATACGTCCGTAGATGAAACCATTAGCAACCTCAGCGATTACAATGCGTTGGAAGCTAGAATTTTCATATCCAAACGCGACGATATTCAATCCTTACGGATAAAGGATTGAAACTCGTCGCGTTTGAATATGACGCGAATCTACGTAACAGAATATTAATGTTGAATATCCCATCTAACATTAATATCCTGTTGCATAGATTCGAGGTCCTAACCTCATGAAATGTCGTAGTTGCTAAGTACTGGGCCATACGACTAAAGGCCTCGCACCTCTTCTAGAACTGCCATGTTCACGTTCTTCTTACGTACAAAAACTCGTACTGCTCAGAAGTCCGCTGTTGCCCTTCGTAATCGGGGAGAAAAAACAAATATCAAAGTAATGACGGCCAACAAATGCTCTATGGCTCCAGCAATAAAAATATGCAATGCAACACCTCGTTTGTAGAAGCAGTCTATGCGCCTTCTTATCCCATCCAAATTTTTAAGTTAATGGCATCGAGGAAGAATTGCAAATTTGCTGCTTTACCATTTAATTTTGACGTTAGCAAGATCTAAGAATTTGTGTGCTTCTAAAGGCAGTTTGATATTACTTTGCTTTTCGTCTTCTGAATCAGTTGAATAGTCAGGAAAGGATATGTAACTATCTTCCAATTTTGTTTCTGAATCGGAAAGATCTGGTAGTTATATGTTTCTAAATTGGAAAGAACAATTCCAAAGTGTAGTTATATGTATATTTCAATAAATAAAATGCTTTAAGGATTTTATGCTGAATTTTTTCGAACAAATCTTTTAGTTATTTTGTATTTGGGAATTTTTTGTCATAAGTCTGTAAAATTTTTATAATTTTATTGTATTCTTTAATTAAGATAATTTTGTGAGATTCACCTGTCTTTCCATTGGGTGTTTTTTCAATATTAACACATAAGTAGCTTTTTAAGAAATTATTTATGTGAGGTTTTAGTGAATCTCATATAGCATACCCCAGGGCATTGGGAATATATACTAATAATATATGTATATTCATAAGAAAATACATACAACTATGTGTGTAAAATAATAATATTTATTCGGAAATACAATATGAAAACATTTGCTCCATAGTTATTAGTAAAATAAAAAATTTAGTTTTCCATTATTTGTGTTCTATAGTGGAATTTTTCAATAAAAATTTAGTTTAATTTTGAATTGTGTTGAATTCGTTTTTCCCAAATTGCTTTAAATTTCTTATTTTACACTCTATTTTTGTAGTTATAGATATATTTACATACTATTTTCATTTCTACAGTTACACACTATTTTTATAGTTACAGTTATATTTACCACTATTTGTATTTATATAGTAACACACTATTTTAATAGTTATTTTTTTATATACAGGGTCGCCATGTTATGTTTAGGAAAACATCTAATTTTCAAATTTTGAAAAATAAGAAGACGTCGAAACATATAATGATATTTATTGGTCGACGTCTACAATACTAATGATAACTTAATTAAAATTGTTCTCTTTTTCATTAGGGAATGTAACAATATTACTGTCACATTTGGTTGAGAAAGCCAAATATGTAATATTGTATATAAAGAACGATACTCCCATAATATAAGCGTCCTCACATTGTGGGAACATTATATGGTAGATAAATACGTGTAGTTCACACGTTGAAGTATAGCTTTAAAATATTTTTAAAACCGAACAATGACATTAATATTTCCTTACAAATAAAGTACAAGACAATAAAAATTACCATTTTTAGATTGTAAAATTTACAATGATTAATAATGAAATGACTATTTTTTTAAAGCTGCGACAATTTTTTATTAATACCTCAAAAATAATGTAATAGTACGAGTATATAGATAATTCTTGCCAAGCTTCATAATGCATTACATAGTCGTTTGCGTAGAAGTATTGTGAACGTTCGGTATTAATACAAAAAGTCAGTAACCTGAATGTTGCAATGATCAATAAAAATAATTTTATAAAGATATCAATTTTCAATGATACAAAAGTTTTTACAGAAAAAACTATCGCGACCATTGCTGACTTTGTGCGTTAACCGGATTCGAATATTTGTATAATTATTTGTTAATTCAACTTATCCGATCAGTTGATTCTAATTTGTTGTAGGAACTTTATAATTAGTCAGTGCATTAATCAATTGTGATTAAATAATAAATATTAAAGACACTATTTAAATCATAATTAATAATTCTGGTTTTTTAGGTTCTGTCAGGTTTTTTTTTAAACTACAGAATATTACATCTTCGACGCAACCAACAGCATTTTGTAAAAGTTTCGATTGAATCGATAGAAGATAGAATTGTGAATAAAATAAGTGTTTTAAGTAAAATTTGTGAAAAAAATGTTTGTAGTAATCTGGGAAAAAACCTAGCAGGTCAACTGGCTCAACAGCGAGGGAATCAACTCAAACCATCAACGAAAAAACCAAATCAAACCTTGGTAAGTACTTATTTATAATTTAATTTAAATTTGTTATGTGATTTTTATGACTAACATAAAATAATTTTTTTTACTAAAATTTTATTCATTTTTGTATTTATTGTATTTAAACTGAAAAAGAGTTTTAGAGTACTAGTTAAAGTGGTCTTTATAATTTCTTACTTTACCTGCAACGTAGATTTCATGCTTACTAGTTTTTTTGGAAGTTTACTAAAATTAAATTAACAGTATCCTGTCTTAAAAATAAATTATAAAAAAGGAGTTTTAAATTTAACACTTAAACCGCTTATTTTAGTATTTAAACATAATTAAGAATTAAGTTTGTATTGTTTCGAAAATAATATTTCGGAACTAGGGAAGGAAATATTGCAATTACGAAAACACAAAAAAGAGCAGCAGAAAGAAATAAGAACATTTACCAAAATACTATTGGGGGATATAAAAACCACAATATTGAAACAGACTTTCGAATTAATAAGGCCTCAGATTTTTTTATCGAAATAACTTAAGAGAAATTGAGGAAAGCTATTTAGAATCTGAAAACAGATAGAGGAGCTGAACATATAGATTCAGAGAAAGTTTACGCAAGTATCGAGTATTGATCGTAAAACTTCGAAGTTCTAAGAATATAGAGAATTTATACTTGGGAATGGGAATTTAGCATAATAAATGTCAACGAGAGAAAGCCGAAAGAAGAATTGATACAGAAAGTAAAGGAGCTAGGGAATCAAATTAGAACTCAACAAGAAAATAGACGTATTTCTTCTTAGACGACCTAATACATAGTTTGTCAGAATACTAACTGGAATTATCCTATCTGACATGGCTTATGAAAGTATGCGAATGTTGTGGTACGTTTGGTACCGAACTTTTCGGGAACACGAACCCCCTAGTTACTAAAGAAGGTATATGAAGTTACTGGGTAACCCCTTACTACTTAGAAGAAATCATCCATTAGCTTTGTGGTTAGCGGACACACGAGATAAAATGTCTTTATTCCTTCCTCTATATCTTTTGCATGTAAGCGTGTCATTGTGTGTAGCTGGTTAACCAGTTAAAACAGTACAAGAATTAAAAACTTAAAAATACGTATTTAGCAGCTAGAACTTACGACAGCGTGCTGCTGGAGATGAAGTATTACAGGCAGCTTGTAATGAAAGACATTAAAATATACTCAAAACGACTTTCAAAGCTCGAAATCCTAACAAGAGAGGTAATTCGTGCAACGTTCTGGGATAATGATGCAGTAATCCTGGTATCTGAGTTAAAAAAATGAACTACAACAGCGTTTAAAGTAGGCATAGCAGACCCAGTCCTAAAACAATATATGTACAGAGGGTGAACTCGATAGATTGTCTGAAATTCGCTTAAAAATGTTTATGTTATTACAACCCAATTCTAGCACACAATTTTATTTGCAAAACTTTCCCGGCAGCAACACAGTCCATTTGTCGAGCAACGAATTTCTTCAAACTTTACATACCACCATATTCACCCTATATACAGCCTAATATAGCAACTTCTTATACATAGTCATCTGTTAACTATTACCCTCAAATTCCAGCATAAATAGATGTGGAGCAAAACTTCGAAATATTAAGAAGCCGCGAAAATAATAGTAAACAAAATAAAAGTTACCAGATTAAATGTTCTTTTATAATAAGCCAAACAGACAGAATCGTAACATGCTATACTATAAAAACTGCAGGGCGTATGAATATAGAAATGGGGTTTATGTAAAATCTAAAATACTTGTCACTAGCACCAATAACTCAGACTTAAAATGAAAATGGTTGATCATTTAGAGTAAAACTGTTTTTGCAAAAAAAATTATAGTAAGGAAAACATTCATGGGCCAGTCAGAATAACTAGACTGCCCCCTATCTTACAAACCATAAAATTAAACAAAGGAAATCTGACGGACAATTCATCGTCAGAAATTAACTCCTCTTCAGAAGTTATAGGACTGCCTGTTGAAAGTTATCTTGAAAAAAATTGTAAGCCCTTTGGATTCCCCGATAATGAACAAAAATTTTTGTAAATAGAAAATTAATTTAAAACCAAAAATACTTTTTTACAGAATTAATTTAAAACAAAAAATACAAATACAGAATTTGATAACCTGTTAAAACACTAAATATCTTTTCAATTCTAATATTACACATAGTACATTTTTTTGTATAAATAACATATTGTAGCATATACTCGTTTATGAAAATATCTTTTTTACTTCGTAATGGTTGAAAAAAAGAGGTTACTAAAACTGGCAAAATCCTTGTATTTGTTATTGTTTGAAAAAAATTTGAAGAATTCTGGGTGTAGAAAAAAAACATGTGTGAAAATTTGAATAATATTAAAGATATGTCCATGAACGTGAAGCTCTACAAGAGTATGGCCAATGAAAACGATACTCAGACAGCACATTATTCTGCTAGGCATGTTTGTCGCTAGCTTTATGCGTAGATTAAGGGGTGGTTCTAAGTTTTAGCAGTCTCTCACACTCACCATAATCGAAAAAAATTGTGGTGGAATATATAGGGGAAAATGGAGACACCTGAATGTGTTAAGTTCTGCATAGGAAGAGAAGAATAATAAAAAATGCTGAAAAGTTACAAAAAAACTAAAAAAAATCTATCCAGGCAAAAAAAAGGTATGGGCATTGAGAAGTTTAAAATTTGTAAAAAATAAAATATATATAAAATTAGGAAGATATTTCAAAAATATTTAAAAGAATAAATAATAAAAATTAAATCTACCAAAATCCTAGAAAAAGTGAGAGAGGGATGAACCCGACAGTCGACGTTGCTGGGAGATATTTAGATGGCCCTCCTCTCCCTGGGCTATCCCCAGATCTGCTCTATGGCACTTTGCGGCCAAACAAATTTGTTTTGCTCCTTTTGTGATCGATGATGATATCTTATGGCTGTGTTATTATAGGACAGGATACCTGTGGGCAGGAGGAGCCTTGAATAAATATATTAATTTAGTTAAAATTCATTATAAAAATTTTAATTCCCTTAAATCTATTAATATATGTATGATTAATTAAATATATTATAAATATTTGAAAGGAAAATATACAAAAATTTTTTTTAAAAATATTAAAACATTATAAAAAATCTTTCGATAATTTCTGATAACAATGATAAATCACTCTTCACACCTTATACATATTTCGTTATTAATAATTAATTGTTGAAGGCTTTAATTTAATAAGTTTTTATCTAAAAAATTTATTTGTTTATTTTAATTTAATTTATACTTACCATTTCTACTCCATAATTTTAATTTCATTAAATTTGACAGTAGCTTAGTAGTTTTATTTCTATTATTTCAATTACATTTTTTCCTTTTTATTTGTCTAATATAATTCAATTTTTATTTAAGTTCCCATTACGGTTAATTTTTAAATGCAGTTAAATGTTTGAAGTTACATTATTTAAATTGTTGAAATCAGTTTAATATTTTAGATTCAATTTCAGTTTTGCTTATCAATTTTCAATTATCAACAATTAAATTTCTATTTTTGGGTACAATTGCGTTCATCTGCTTTATTGTTTAATTTAATAATCTGAATAGTTAATTTATTGTTAGGCGATTACAATTTTGCTTCACATTATTGGATATATATTGCTTGGTAATAATAAATAATATAATGAAATATTATTTATTATTACCAAGCAATATATATTTTGAATAAAAAGAGAAGAAAAGAACCGATCCCGATGAAGCAAAAAAATGAAGAGGAGAAAGCAAAGAAATGAAAGGAGAAAAAATTATTGGTACATACCATAGCCAGTCATGCACACAAACATAAAAGAAGAAAGATAAAGAAGAGGAACAAAGGAAAAGATAAAGAGGAAATCAAGAAAAAAATGCTTTAGTTTTGCATTGTTTTTTCATTTGCCTTCTATCTACAATATTAATTTTCTCTATTCTTCCATTCACAATTAATTTATCAGTTTTTATTTGTTGTTTTTCAAGATGTTTTTTTTTCTTGTTAATATTAAATATTAAACAATACTTATATAATCAAATAGTAAATATATGATTTTCAATTAATTTTAAGTCGGAGAGACATGAGTACCAACATAACGCCACAAATAATCGAAAATCGAATATACGTAACCCGCGGAAATTCAAAATTCGCAATACTCTTTGAATAGACCTCGTATATGGGAATTCACCTCTGTTCCAGATACAAAAAATGTGAAATCTATCCAAATTAAGAAGCCCAATATTATGAACAAAAATAAAAATAAAAAGAATGTTAAGATACTTCACAATGAAATATTATAGAAGATGTAAAGGATCTTATAATAAATTTAAGGGGGAATCCAGCAGATCACATGAATTCTGCAGAAACTAATAAATCACACTGGCAGACTTAAAATTGATGAATAAAGTCTCGCATATAGTGATGAAATATTTATATAGTTAAACGTAATTCAATTTAAAAAGATATTCAATGATACGCAAACTAAAGTGCTATCAAAATCTAAAACATCTCCGTTATGGATACTGTCATATAAACCGTAGTTAAAAATAAAGGATGATGATCAAATAATCGACCAAGTTGAAACAACATTATGTATGGAAGAACATGAACAAAATGGTTACGCATTATATAAATAATTGCGAAAAATTGTTCAAAGAATAAAAGTGTTAAACATATAAAGGAATCTTTGCAAATAACGGAAACTTCTAACAGTACCTTTGAAATTGTATCAACAGATACAGGTGGACCACTAAGGCCATCGCAGGGATATATATATATCCTGACCATACAGTTTGAGTTAACAAAATATATAGAAGTATTTCCCATGGAATCAAAAAATGCTATAACAGTACCAAAAACCATCGCGGAAAAATATATTTTAAGGTACGGTTATTTTAGAACGTTTAAAACAGAACTTGCGTAAGATGCTAAACATTAATCATAAAATATCAACACCGTTTTATCATGGAATACTTAGCTGGATTGAAAATAACGATGGCAGTTAAACGAATACCACATTACGTTTTTGTTTACAATATTACTGGACATACTAAAAATAATTCGTTCGAGCTCACATTAAGGAAAACTCCATTCATCCCAAAAACTATAAATAACGCTGAACCAACGATATTATATAATATAGATTACTATTATGACCAACATAACGCCACAAAAACATCGAAAATCGAATATACGTAACCCGCGGAAATTCAAAATTCGTGATACTTTTTGAACAGACCTCATATATATGTATTATTATTATTATTATTGCTGTAAAAATAAAAAAAAATTGTGAAGATATGTAACATATTTAATAATTTGCTTTTGTCAATCCTATAAATTTTCATCTGCTCTGCGCTATTTCTATATCCTCCAATAGGAGGTATTAACAACAGTCATAAAAGTAAACAGCAATTTCATATAAAAACGTGGTTAATCACGGTTTTATATGAAATTGGTGTTTACTTTTATGACTGTTGTTAATGCCTAGTATTGTCACCCTTCTATTATCGCCTCTCCTGCGCTGGCATCCATTTTGATATATTTCTGGCTTATGCACTTCTCCGTTACAATATTTGATTAATTCATTGTTATTTAACTAATCAAATATATTTTTTTTCTTATATTTTGAAACGTAATTTCTTTCTGTAAAAGTTAGAACATTCATTTAATTTTTCAAATAAAATATACGTGTACCATATTTACAAATTTATTAATATACGGCATAACATTTCGATTTTATTTATATGGAGCTGCAATTGAGAGGCAAAAACCAACAGTTTAAACGCATTTTTCTGACGAATTTTCTAGGCCTCCTCTCCAACTCAGCAGCGTAATACAGACTGACTGGCTTCGTGTATAGCCTCGCGTCATGAAGCCGGTTAATACATACGTTTTTGCACGTACGCACTTGCGCTGGTTTCGCAATACATCCGAATAAAAAAGGTCATCGGATTATGGAATCTTCTGTGAAGATCCCATGCATGGGCTTACTGTCACCCAAATCATCAATGCCATAGTCAAGGCTACCATAATAGTTTCTTTGTGAAAAGTTTGAAAATTAAATGAATGTTTATGATATGTATTAATAAATTTTAAAATATCTTTTATTTGCAAAATTAAATGAATGTTTTCAATTTATAAAAAGAAATTACTTTAATAAAATTATAAAAGACGTATGTTATATTAACTAAATAGCAATAAATCAATATAATAGAATTATAATTCCTGAAACCAAATAAATAAAAATGGTGCAAAGTTTCTTGTAAAAATTTTGAATTACACCGAATTCTCATTTTGCACGAATTTTTTTTACACGAATTTGATTTAACACTACTTAAAACAAAAAAAAATTCTCTTTTTACACGAATAGTTTTGTTTTAACACGATTTTCAATATTCTATGAACTTTTTTATGAATTTTGCTGATGAATTTCTTTCATTCGCACTCCTCACAAATATGCATTGTAACTTCGCGTCTAATTTTTCACAATTCAGTTAGATTATGTCAAATATATGAGTGGGATTCGCCGAATTATGCGTAGGGTAAAGACGTAATGTATTTTTTACGCAATTTAGTTTGGTTTTGAGAGTTTAAAAGAAAAGACGTTTAGTTGATGTGGATATTTAAAAAGTTATAAGTAAAATAAAGTTAGTGGTCGTATAGATTTATTAACTCAATAACAGGTAAGTTTTAAATAATTTTCAAATCTTTGCATTATTAATATGAAAAATATTATTGGTAGTCTTAACATAATGTCAAATAATTCACCTGTAATAAAAACGAAGAGGAAGGCGATCAGTTTAGATCAACTTGCAACAGGACAAGGTGCAACGGCTGTCGGAAAGCATTTTGGTATTCATAAGAACGATTAAAAAAAATGAAACTGCGATCAGAAAATCTGTATGTTCTGGGACAAAATAAGTGCTAAATCATTGTCTTACATAAGAGATGTTTGTCAAAGAGAAGATAGAAAAAGCTTTGGTAATGTGGATTGAAGATAAATCATAAAAAAGAATACCAATAGATGGAATTACTATCAAGCAAACAGCATTAAGAATCTATAAACGTATTAAAGAAGTTGAGCCAGGCACTTCATCTCAGTCAAAACAACCTGAATTTTCTGCAAGTAACATACAGATTGGATGACAAGTTTACTTAAACGACATGCTCTCCATAATATAAAAATTACGGGAGAAACTCCGTCTGCATATTAATTGGCTGCAGAAGAATTTCTTCAAAAACAAATTATTGAAGATGGTGGATACACCCCAGATTAAGTTTGGAATGTAGATGAAAGTGGCCTTTTTTGGAAAAGAATGCCTAGGAGAACTTATGTTGCAAAATCGCAGAAAAAGTAGCAAAGGACCGTGCAACACTTCCAACTGAAGTAGAGGATGACGCCAATAAAGAAGCCTTCTACCACCAATTAGAGACGTGTATTCTCTGTGCCGCTATATGCTCCATAGGAGCGACTGTGTCTCATGACTATGTGTATAATGTATAATGTAGAAATGAAACCTGTCAAATAAAAAAAAAAAAAAAAAACTACGAAACGTAGAACTACTGTTGAGCAGCAAACAAATAGGGAATATTTTATTTTTAATTTAGGTAGTTAAATGTATTTAAATATTTCCTCTTAAATTTATGTTTAAAAAATTGAAAGAAGAGGTACAAAATTGCGATTATAATAAATAAATTGAGCAGATCAATAAAACAATATTATGTATGCAATTTAGCTAAAAAAGAATTACGATTATAGTCTGATTATAACTTTATGTTTATTAAATATAAATATACACAAGCCACAAATACTTATTTGTTAGAATTCTAATCTTAACTTGAATTTCCATAGCCATTTATTATTTAGAAATGCATTAAGCATTTATGAAAACATAATGTAAAAAATAAATTTGAACTTAGAATCGAAAATTATTGTCCAAGTTAAATAAAAAATATACACTCCATTTTCGTTTCATTTTACTCTCCAAAAATGTCACTGGTTTGAAATAAGGTTGTTCGACGCTAAAAAGAAATAGATGGTATACTCCCCAATACTGGCAGTTTGGTGGCTGCTATTGGGAGGACGGGGATACGGCCAAATCTGGTGGTCTCATAAAATTTAGACGTCCATGTCGTAAGGTTTATTTTTTGCAACCATCGGTTTTTCGGTCTTTTTAGGTATTGTAGAATAGGTAGCGTATTTATTGTCATACTTTTAATTGTAGCCTCCTCTATTCCCTTTTGATTACTACTAATTTCCTTTTATTAGGAAAATTAAACCATTTGATTAATTTAAACGATAAGCTTAATTTCTGCGATGTATGGAGTACAGTAAAAGAAATTATATTAGAAACGTTTGCTGGTAATCCTTATAATGGTGTCGACTCACCAAGTGTTCAACACACACTATATTTAACTGAGAAACATATAATGAAAACAATACCACAGGTAAATTATCGTATATACTAAATTTATATTATATTATTAAAAGCTTCATTTTTTTATTAGATTTGTGCAATATCAATGCAAATGCCAAATAAACACTATATTGATTGGGAGGACGGGGATACGGCCAAATCTGGTGGTCTCATAAAATTTAGACGTCCATGTCGTAAGGTTTATTTTTTGCAACCATCGGTTTTTCGGTCTTTTTAGGTATTGTAGAATAGGTAGCGTATTTATTGTCATACTTTTAATTGTAGCCTCCTCCATTCCCTTTTGATTACTACTAATTTCATTTTATTAGGAAAATTAAACCATTTGACTCCACTCAGTAAAACCACTTGTATATATATATACTGTATATATACTTCTGGATCCTAATTTAGTCATAATAAACATTGGAAATATAAATGACAAATTTTGTCATTTATATTTCCAATGTTTATTACGACTAAATAAACATTGGAAATATAAATGACAAAATTTATTCTATCCGTGTTAGACTGCACATCTATTAGTTTCATCTCTCATTCAAAGCAACAAATATATTTTATAAAATTTTCATTTTGTCATTTATATTTCCAAATGTTTATTTAGTCAACTTTATCATTATAATTTACAAGTTTATTATTTTATAAATTATACTAAATAATTTAACCATAATTCAATCAAGATAATAATGTTTCAAAAATGTTGACAACATTAAATAAATAAACGACGTAAAGTAAAAACATGTTTTGGACTTTTTCTACACTTCATAATATGGTATGTTTATTTACAAAAAGAAAATAAGATAAAATGTTTAAATAAAATTTAAATCTATAATGTACATATATAATTAAAAGATAAAATATTCGTACACTGCAAATTCATATAAAGACTGTAGTATTTCTTTGATCGTGAATTAGTTAAACGATTACGTCAAGATAAACTAAAATCAAATTCCAAAAAAAACCTAGCTAAAAATTTTTAAATATAAATATTTTCAAAATAGTTTAATTTATACGTACAAGATTGAATAATATTTTAAATTCAAAATGTTTGCTCCAGTATTACAACAAAGCAGTTCTGCAATAAAAAGTATTGAAGTTAAGAATTCTAGAACGGAATATGAAATTGCAGATACAGGATACGGTAAAAATAATGTAAAAATGTTACATGTTTCACGAAATGGAGAACAGCATACTATAAAGGAATTTGAAGTAAGCATCCATTTAAAACTTAATAACCAAAAAGACTATTTAAAAGGTAAATAAGACGCATATCCACAATGATAGCAATTATGTACAGATAATTAATAAATTTCAGTAAAAACATTTATTTATTTGATTAGGGAATAATGAAGATATAATTGCGACTGATTCTCAAAAAAATACAGTTTACTTGCTTGCGAAAAAGAATGGAATTAATTCACCTGAAGAATTTGGAGAACTTTTATGTACTCACTTTTTAAATAAATATCCACAAGTAACTGCAGTTCATATCCACATAAATGTTTATCCATGGAAACGACTCCAATATGACAAATATAGTGGAAAATATTTTAATATGGCTGAACATAACCATGCCTTTATAGCGACACCAGTTGCGATACGTTACTGTGACGTTCTGCAAAAACGAACAGGTAAACGATTTGATTCGAAGCACATATTTAGATAATATTTTTCCTATTATATGTATGCAAAAAACTTAACTTTTATTGAAGAATTGCATGCTACTATAATGGCGGGTATACGTGACTTACATGTGTTAAAAACAACGAAATCGTCTTTCACGAATTTTGTACAAGACGAATTTCGATCTTTACCCGATGCAGAAGACCGAATTTTTAGCACAGTAGTAGAGTGTCAGTGGCAATATTCATTATACGATAAGCTTAATTTCTGCGATGTATGGAGTACAGTAAAAGAAATTATATTAGAAACGTTTGCTGGTAATCCTTATAATGGTGTCGACTCACCAAGTGTTCAACACACACTATATTTAACTGAGAAACATATAATGAAAACAATACCACAGGTAAATTATCGTATATACTAAATTTATATTATATTATTAAAAGCTTCATTTTTTTATTAGATTTGTGCAATATCAATGCAAATGCCAAATAAACACTATATTGAGTTTGACATATCAAAATTTCCGTCTGTTGTGTCCGGTAAAAATAATGATATTTTCGTTCCATTAGATAAGCCTTCTGGTATTATTTATGCCAAATTAACTAAAAATGATTTTTTGAGTAAATTATAATTGTATTATAATTAATTAAAGAAAATAAAAACTAATAATATTATAATATCTACTGATATATTCTGAATTATAAGATTAAAATTATTTTTATTAATTTCTGTCATAATTTTTTTTATTATAAGTTATTATTGTTTCAAATAAAATCAAACAATTCAAAAATAAATTTATATCAAATAATGGATACAAACCAGTGAATATAAAAATTAAACATACAAAATCATATTTTTCATATTATTTCTGCAACTATAAAACGTTATAATAAATTAATTATTTATGTTTTTGTTGCGTCGGAAGCTCCTATGTCTCTTCTTTGAAAAAAGGTAGGGAAAATGTCCCAATACGAAGCTCGCCATTACAGAGGACTGTCTTTAATGTTTGTTCTAGCCAAAAATACTACGCAAATTAACTATCAACTACTTTATTTCCAACAGGAACCATTATTTAAATTTTTGATGTACTTTTTTTAACCATTATTTTTTTTGATTTATTTTTTTATTTCTTCTATATTGGTCATAATATATACTTTTTATTAATCCACGTACCATTAGAACGAAAATGGAAATTCTACGATCTACGACACCAAAGGTAATTTGGCAACAGGATGTCCTGAGCCTTTAACTACTCTTTGCTGATTCCGCCACACAATATTTGTTGTAAAATTATTTTTGTTGTTGTAAAATATCACAAAATAAAGTACTTTACAATTTGTTTATGAATATATAGCAAAGCTTCCTAATCAGTGAATTTGTTTACATGAAAACGTTTATACGAACGTAATGGTAAGAAATTTTAGATTGTGTATTAAAAACATTTTGGTTAGTTGGAAACGTAATATTATAAAAAATGAAAATATGTGATTATGATTGCATATTATACAAAATATACGAAGGTTTAAAAGTATCAAATTTCTTTTCTTTATAAATGTTAAATCTATTATGCCCAGATAAACTGTTAGATGCCAAGGTTTTTTTTTGAAGGTTTACTGGTTTTCCAAAACATTACATTGTTCCGCAAAATTCTTTTATTTCGTTGTAATATTTTCCAGGTTTAAATAAAACTAGTTATTTGTTAATTAAATTATATATTTTTAATATTCACATTTTATTATTCAAAATTGACATATTTTTAATAAAATTTGGAAGGTTTATAATAATTATTCGGATATGTCCATAAATACATATAATATCCTTCTAATTTTTATTTATTATTATGGTCGAAAAATAATAAAATACTCAAACTTAGTTAAGTTCTGATTTCTGGAAAATGAAGAGAGAGCCTTCGCTGTCGAAGCGCCGTTTTTATATTCGTCCCAACGATTATTAGAAACGTTTTCAAGATAAACTTTGCGATTGGCAGTGCCTTATCGATCACTGCGACATCTGTTATATATGACATTTTAAATTATAAATAATTCCATATCTTTCTTCATTTATTTCAGTTTATTTTAATTTATTTCAATTGTTGAATAATTTTGTAATTTTTCATTTATTGAACATATTTGCAGCGGTAAACTATTTTTTATTTTATCACATCACTATACATAAATAAAACAGACGAGGAAAGGGGGGAGAAAGGAAAAAGGGAAGAGAAAGAGGATAGAAACATTTTTTTTACTACGAAATAAATTTGTTTTTCTCATATGGGATTTTGTTGATTAGCTAAAATTTAAGCATTCAAATTTTGAGCACAAATAAACGCAGGATCTTTTCATGTTTATTTCACTTCTTTTTTATCTTTATCGATGCATAAGTTAAAAAAAATTTGCTTTCTTTTATGTATTTTATTTGAATAGCTGTACAATACATATATAACATTAGCACAATTTTAAACAAATATTATTTCTAATCAATCTGAAACTCCTTTTTTGTTTTAAATAAAATTTATTTAATAAAAATCAAAATCAAAATAATTACCAATTAAAACTGAATAAAGTAAGAAGTTCTATCAAAATTAGCACCAAAAATTATATTTTAAGCACAAAAATTCTTACTAAACAATAATTATAAAAAAAATGTGACCGTAAATTTAATACTTGTTACTTGGACAGAATTTGAAGTTCACATTATTAGTAAAATTAATTGAATAGTTATTTGTTTAAATTGAAGGAAGATAAATGTTTTATATATTTATAAATCGACGAAGCGTCATCTAATCACGAAACTTTTTGGAGGCAGTGCTGCCGCCAGAGGCATAAAAACCGACCGACAAACTTCATGCATAGCTTTGCTGATTTGAGCGCCGCCTACTTTGAATTTTAGCAATGAAAAAATCGGCAAAACAATTGACAAGGCTACCATAGCATATCTACGTATCAGGAGATGTCTAACTGAACGGAGGTACACTGTGGATATTTTCCGCAACGTATAGTAAGATACTTTCAGCTGCGGATATTTTTCGCAACATACTTCTCCTGGTAAAATATGATTTCGCAAAGATGCGATGTCCATATAATTGTCTAAAATCTTAATTTCATTTCATTTTTTTTGTACAATTAAAATTCAACATAATTTTTTTTCATTAGCTAATGGTTAAACGCAATCTGAACCTATAGCATTTGTTGGTAATAATACAGCATTATGATCCCGTTAAGTTGGTAATTGTGAGGTTCCCTTTATTGAATTCTGGACAGCTGGAATCTGATTAGCTAGTGGTTACTCATGTATCTTACTGACGTCATTGGCGTTGCCTTGGATGTAGTTTATGTAAGATGTTGATTGCATATTCGTTTGATGTAAAAAGTTTGGCATATCAAATGAACCAAAGGTATTCAATGCATAGCCGTGCTGTTCGCTAACATGCCATATTTAACATCTTCAAATGATGACAAGTGTAGGGGATTCGATGGTATATGCTGTAAATAAGGTTTTACTTTCCTTATTTATACAGGTTTTTGCTAATTTCCAGGCACAGATTTTGATGATCATTTAGATCGTCCCCATAGGGTGTTTAATTAATTTGTGGCATACCATCTGGTGAGGATTGGATGCTGGATGTAGGAACACACCGCTCGTTCGTGTTATTCTGGTCGTATAATGGTAAAGGAGCATTTTCATGAATAAATTTAACAGAGCCACTCGCAGTAGCTCTTAATTCAGCAGTTACCAAAAATTGCGGCTGGCACATTTCTTTTCGGGCAGACTCCAATTTTGAAAGCACTATGCGAAAAAAATCCGTAATCAAAATATATTTGCAAAGAAAATTCTTCACAAAAAAAAGAAAACATTATAGTAAAACAGCGAAAGATTTATTTCTAAAAAAAGAAAAATATCGAAACAGTGCTTACAATAGTTAAAATATACGTAAACTAAATTATTATAATAGATATTTAAAAAAATTGAATAATCCTTGTAATTGATCTACGGTAACATGTGGGCGAGGACCATGGAGATGGCCGCCGGGGAAGAAGTCAACGTTCGTCGATAACCAGATAAAAAGAAAAAAATGAAAAATAAAATAATAAACGTATACATACCATATAAACAATTTAAAAAAATAAGAATGTGAAAAACTTACAGGGTATAAAGGTGAATGGTTTTTTTCAGCCTTATGGATTAATACGACAATAAGAATTAATAAATTTGTTGACATTTTTTTTGAATCAACAGTTTTCGTTTATGTCTAAAATATAACATATTTAAGTTAACATGATTAGATAAGATATGTAGTGATCATATAAAATTTCAATTAGTCATTTTAATTATTTATTGTCTTTTAGATAAAATGATGAAAATATAAATTTAAGAATACATAAGAGGGATTTAATAAAAATAAAACTATGAATACATTACCGAGAGATAATCGTCGTTGAACAAAAAGGGGCCCTACGAATTTTTTTTGGGCGGAGGAGTGTCAAAGAGCGGTTGGAGCAGGCCAGAAAAAGCAATTCCATCTTAAAGCTCTCCCGACTCTGTTGACGGTCGGCTTCATTAATTTTCTCTCTCCTCGTCTTTATTGTAGTTTTTTTAGGTTTTCTTTGGAACTCTTGTTTTAAATTCTTTTTCCTTTCTTATTCTTGTTCTTTTTTCTTAAAAAAAGATTTTTTTTGTATTTTGCTTAACCATTTTTATCTTCGTAATGTTTTCTTTTCCCTCCCATTCCCTATGCCTCTCCCCCTCTTTGACCTTTTCTTTTGTTTTTTCTTTTAATTTTTTTCAAATTTCTTATTCCTCTCACATATTTTTTCTATTATACATTTTTCTCTCCCTTCCTCTTCCATGGTGAACTAATACTTTCAAGTGGCTCCATTATTACCTTTATGTTTTTGGCATGCTTTTTTTCTTCTTATGGTGGGTGTAAGAGCATAACTCAGCACAAATTTTCAACCCTCCACAATCTTCCCAAAAAGCTAGCATTAAGCCCAGCTGAAAAATGTGCTCTGTACGTATGGTAGTCATTGGTCACACCAGAGGAACTTGACGTTCAAAAAATTATTTGTTTATTCCACATTTAAATAACTGCCCACCCCGACCAAAACCCAAAGAATAATTCAATATTTTTTTTTTCATACCATAATACAGTAACGACCATCCTCAGAGAACTATATTTGTTTAATGCTAGTTTTATGCGGAGATCGTAGAGAGGTCCGAAGTTTTTGCAAAGTGGCACTCTCACACCCACCATAATAAAAAGGCGTTCATTTTTCCATAGTAGGAGAAAAGTTAGAGAAGAAAAATGACAGGAAAATAATGTGATAAAGTAAAACAAAGTATATTAAGAAAAAAACTATGGCGGCCTGGTAAAAAGGAACTGAAAATGAGGGCGAACGTATGAAAGTTGAGAAGGGCAAAATATTTTTTAATTATAATATATAATCTTTCTTACTAGCTCCTAAAGTTCTAATGGCTAAATCGCCAGACCAAAAACTCGAGGGGAGGAAGAACCTTAAATAAAAATATCGATTTAATTAACAATTTATATCATTCAGAGAAAATTTTAAATTTCTGTTAAAAGATTAACAATAAAGAAAATAAAAAAAATGTTTTATATATAATTTTTATTTCTGTATTGGTTAAGTTAATAAACAAAAAAAAAATAAACAAAAAAATTTAATCACAATTCTGGACATTTGACGCTTATAGACTATTTTTAATAAACTAGGTTTTTTTAGTGCATGGATATGCAATATGCGCCAACATTTATATGCAATAATCTTTAAAAAGTAAATGGTGAGCATTTATATGCAATATTTGGTTATAAATTCCATTGTGTCAGGTTTTATACTAACAATATTATATTCGAATATTAGAATAATTAAGAAACAATTAATTAATGAAGAAAGAAAAAAAGAAGAAAGAAAGCATGAAAATAATATTTTTCTACTTTTTTTTAATTAAAAAGGAGACATTTTTTTAATTTTTTTTTAATTAAATTGTTTTGCCTAGGTTCCACTCTCGTACTTTTGCCAAGGTCCCTTCGACCAGATCCTTTATATCATGTGCTCTTATCTTCTATATGCCTTGTCATTTCATATTTTTACGAATCTCGATCGATATTGCGTTTCAACCAAGGATACCAAGGCTCCTTCACATGATATAAAAAAAAATGATTTCAATGCGTATATATAATTTTTATTTTCTGTATTGGTTAAGTTAATAAAAAAAAATAAACAAAAAATATTTAATCACAATTCTGGAAATTTGACGCTTATATACCATTTTTTGCGGGACTACGTTAAGTCCCTCGTCTTTGCCGATAAGCAAGCGTCACTTCAGCTTTGGAAGACAACATTACACATGTTTTTAGCGAGATATTAAACGAGACAACATTACACGTGAATAATAATACCAAGGGTCCTTCACATCATATAAAAAAAAGTGATTCCACTACAATAATAAGGAATAACTTATAAAACGAAAATTTAGCTGTAGAAGTCGGAAAAAAGATTCTTTCATTGCTTAGAAGTCCAAGGTGGCTATTTTATATTGAAAATACTATTTTATTTTATTCATTATATTTTCTGTTTATTATATATGTAAAAACAATTTTTATAGAAAGGTTAATGAATAATTTAATAAAATAAAGAAAAAATATAAAGTTTAGTAATGCAGTATGAGTTATGAATATTTTGTTTTACTAAAATTGTGTTTTGATAAAAAATTTACGATTTGTCTTTCATTTTTAATAGCTTCTATTTATAAAATTTCAGTTTATAAAAATTGTTATTGATCTATAAACTAAATAAATTACCTTTCGTACCGTTTCAAGAGATTTCCTTACTGCCCCTAACATTATTGTACTGGCGAACATTATTGTACATTTTTTATAAGAAACTACTATCTATTCGGCGATTGATCTATATAACTAATGAGAGAAAGGTACAAGTACTTTAAAAAATTGGATAATGTAAAAAGTTAAGAGAAAAAAGCTTAAATTGCCAAAGGAAACCAAAAAAAAATGGAAGAGGGTGAAGCCGACCGTCAACGTTTATGGAAGAAATTTGGATGCTACTTCTCTCCCTGGTCTTTCTCCAAATCCACCCTTTGGCACTTCCCCGAAAAATAATTTTGGAGTACCCCTTTCAATTCGACGATGATCTCTTTTAAATCATTCTACGATTAAAGCTAGAACATAGGACCGGTTACCTTTTGGGAGGAGGGACCTTAAATAAAAATATCAAATGAGTTAAGATTCATTAAAAAAAATTTAATTTCCTTACAACTATTGTATACAATTTTTATTATATGACTCAGTGTTCATATTATATTATGATAAGATAAAATTATCTAACTAGAACTTTAATTTCATGAGTGTATTAAATCAATTAAAATGAACAGGTAATTTTTTTTTCAATTAAATTTTTCTTTTTTTCTCGTACTAAATCAATTAAATAAATTAAGTTGTACAATTACATTAATGGTTCTTTCATAATATTAAATCAATTTAAAAAATACAGTTACTTTTTACCATTATATTTTTTTTCCTGGTATTAAATGAATAAAAACATTAATTTGTACTATTACATATAGTTTTATTACATAGCATTTAATTCAATAACAAAAACAATTGATTTTTTCCCAGTATTAATTTTTCTTTCTTCGTATTAGTTATTTTAATTATACAATGATATATATTTATAAATTTAAAAAAGAAAATGAAAGAAAAAAACCAAACAGAACCCAAAGAAAGAGAAAGAATACTTATTGCTACATGATCATGCAACAAGAGAAAAAAAGAAAAAAAAGTAGTCATAGTAATTATGATATTCCTTCCAGAACACCTTTTAAAAAAAATTTTCTCGGGAAGAACAATATCGAATTGTATTTGCATAGATATACAATATTTTAATATTTATCATTTTTTTATCATATTTTTGTTTGTTTACAAATACTTATATATATAGACTCTTCTGTTTTTTTTATTTTCCTGCTGTTGAGACCTTATCTCAGATATAAAATATTGTGTAAATTTATTTCTTCTACAATCATCTGCCTTTAGATAGATTTCATTAATCATTTATTTATTGTGTACTTTCTATGAATTTTCATTTGCTCTGCGCTTTTTTATATTATTTTATTTTCATCTTCACACTTTGTTTCTCAATTTGATATCACGTTTTTATATCAAATTGCTTCTGCCTTTATGATTGTTGTTAATGCCTCCTATTGTTACCTTTATCGCTGCCGACCACCATCTTGATACATCTTGCTTGTGCACTTCTACGTTTCTATTTTTTTTTTTTTTTTAAACAAAACTATAAATTTGGCTTAAAAAATTTGTTTTTTTCTTGTCTTTTAGTGTATATTTTCCATTACGATATACTTTTCAAAACACACTTATATTTTTTTTTCTTATATTTTCGTATTACTTTTATTTTTTTTATTGTATATACAAAAATTAAATAAAAAATAATATTTGTAATATTTTAATTTCACTTGCGGATGTAATGACTTTGTTTAGCATGGCTTTTAATTTTTTTTCAGTCATTTTTTTAAATTTATATAGTAAATATAAATTTATATGTTAAAATGAATAGTATACAAAAACATTTAAACTGAATATTTTTTTCTCTTTGGAAATATTTTTGCTTTCTTTTATTTTCAAAAAAAGTTTCTTTACTTTTTACAAATAAACTTTGCAGCATTTTTATTTCATTTGGTTTAAGAGATGTTTTTATTAATTTAGTATTATTTAACTAAATTTTTATAATATCTTATCTCAGGTATATTTAATATACCGAGCACAATGCTTTTTAACAAAGCACACGAATTACATTAATATGTTCCGTTCACAAATTAAAATAACTTCCTTACTCAACAGCCCAATACCGAATGACCAAGTCTACCTCGTGTAAACGTACCTCATCTGACTTTGGAATTTTCTGGCAGTAGTGCTATCAGGAGCAATAAAACTGACATAAAATTCCATTTATAGTCTTGCTGATTTGTGCGCTACCAATTTGAGGTAACTATCAAATCATCAACACTATTTCTAAGGCTACTATAATAGATAATAGCGAAAACAAGATCAAAGACAAGGGTACTTAGATTTTCAAAACTTAGTCCCGTAAAGCAATGATCAATGATCAAACATGCCTTGCATTATCGTCCTAATTTTAATTTGGTTAACAACACCTAATAGTGACAGCATCCATCATAATAGTAAAATAACAAATATGCTCTCCACCTTCCCCAAAGTCTTCGTTAAAGAAAACTGCAAATTCCACTCCTTAGTTTTCTTTATAAAAGTCTCCGAAGCCGTGGTAACCATCCGTAATTACCCGCAACATAACAGAGTTGATTGCTGTGCTTCTCCATACAATTGAAAACCTAAAGAATTAAATTTTGATTCAATGGTAAAAAACACAAGTGGATTTGCGTTAACTAATTTATTAGATTTCTCCTTCTCGTATCCCATTCAATCTTGATACAATATTTTGAAAAAGCTACTTGACCTGGCTTTTGCCTGCTTTTGCTTTGTTTTAGAGTACGGTCACAAAAATGGTTTCGGAAAATCTATCCTGCCTCTACGTAAGTTTGAATAGTATTGAAAATTAGGAAAATAAGCGTCTGAGTCATCTTCTAGAATCTATAAATGACCATTCCTGCGCAGAGTATGACCATTCCTGCGATGTAAGATAGAACCTCAAATTTAACAATAATATTAACCGAATGAGCTTTAATTTAAACATTGTAAAGGTAATGGTTTATAACAAATGAATGATTAAACAAAGTGAGACGACTAATCGTCAGTAATTGAAATTGTAAGCGAAGAAATCGCCTTACTAGTCGAATGCCACTCTTTTAAAACTCAGTACTTATAGTTGTAAGCAAAGAAAATATCTCACATATGTTCTCTAGTCCATTACACCTTCTGTGTAGATTTATTAGAACTAATATATGGTATTATTGTAGCCTTGGCGATCGTGTTGATGATTTGGTCGTTACCTAAATTTTGCATAGGTAGCGCAAACATCAGCAAGGCTACGCATGGACGGTTTTGGTGCCTCTGAAAACTCCGTGTATAGCCTTACTGATTGTTGCACCACTACCGCCAGAAAATTCTGGAAAACAGAATACATATCACATATACATAGGAGCAACTTTATATTTTGCTTTAAAGCGTAGTTTTAAAATAAAACTACGCTTAAAAGCAAAATATAAAATAACTTTACAGTTTAGTTTTAAAATAATAATCGAAGTTATTTAAATTAATAAATATAGACTTAGAAACTGAATAAAACATTTTTTTGGTATGAATTCATTTATTTGCATATAAAAGTTTACATTTTTGTGTGATTACTCGAAAAAAATATAGTTCAATTTAAAGTGATTAGTTTGAACGCTGAAGAAGCTTTCATAAATAATTACATGAAATTATATTACGTGCATACGGTTGAAATTCGAAATCAAAACAGTCAAAATATAAACGAATCTCTTGAAAACTTTACTGCCAATATTAGTACATCGTGAATCTCCAACTAGGACACATCTATTTATCCTGCAGCCAGAACATGGACATTTCAGAAGAAGTCATCAAAATGTGATAAATCATCGTTGAACAAACCATTTTGATGTTCGAATAAGATAAAATAATAATTTATATATAAAAAAGCAATAATGGTCACAAATTTGTTTGTAAAAATCAAAAAAAATTTAAAACGGTTTTATTTTGTGAATTTTTAAAATGTAAGGAATAAAGAATTTACTCGTATTTTAATGGATCTTCAGATAAACATTAAAAGAATTGTATATGATTTATTTTTGTAAAATTTTACAATTTAAAAACTTTTTTTTTTTATTACGATAAGTGCATTTGGAACATAAGAGATCAGATTTTGGTAATATTAGTCATATAAATCCTTAAATTAAATCAAAAAAATGATTTAACCATAATTAAAAAAAGACGAAAAAAACAATAACGCAATGAGTATATTACAATTAAACAAACTCTTTGCATTTTATATAATATATTATTAAGTTTACTAAATGACATAAATTTTGACAGTAATTAGCAATAAACATAAATATTTTTGAGAAAACAAAATTAAATTTTTTCTACTGTTAAATATTATCCCAATATTTATAAATAATATCTATTATAGTTATTTAATTTATTTAAAAACATATTGTATTACTTTGTAAATATTATACATAAGCACTTAATAATATATAAATTAATTAGATTATTAATTTTTTACTTTTACAATAATATAGTATCATATATGCTTTCGCATTTACGTACAAGTATTTGATAGCAAGAACTCAATGAAAAACGTTTGTATGGTAAGTGAAATTATTAATTTTACTATGGCTTTATGTTATTTCTTTATTTATCTGAAAAAGCAATACAATAGAATTTAAAGGTAGTTATTTTTATGCATGGTAATGTCCAAATGTGAAATCGTTATATTATACGATTGAATAATACATTTTATTAAATTGGTAAATTTGTTATAAAAAACTTTGTCGATTAAAATTGTTTCTAAATAAACTTTACAAACTTTTTTTTCCATTAATAGCGACGTACTCGTACATATGTATTATAGATTAAATTATGCAATATATGAGTAAATATAATTTTATTAAGCAATCACATGTAATATTATGTCTTGAAGACGTTTTTTAATATATTAAAAAAAAAAGATAACTATTTTATCCTAAAAACCTTATATTAGTAAAAATAGCTTTTGCTGGGCGTTTTCTGTTACAGAAATTTATAGTTTTTTGTTGATCACCATTCCGATTTTCATGTAATCCAACTAACAATTTAAAAACATCTTCACGGCTAGGAACGCATAAGTATCGAGTGTCAGCTTCATATCTGCAATAGATACGTGTTGTTGTGATATTTTGGTTGCAATCTAAATTATGTTAAAATTAGTTCAGAAATTGTTCTAAGCTCGATTTTAAAAATAATATATCCATGGTAAGTTTTGGTATAAAAAACTATTTATTAAGTGGTCTAATGGTTATGATTGATACAAAACGTAACAATAATTATTTATATTGAGATAAGCTTCTAGAATTATGTTAGAATCTGCATATTAAAAAACTTTTTATAAAATATCTCATTTAACATTTAAATATCTCTAATGTTCGAATTTATCTGAATTAATTCAAATTAATTAAAATAAAAAGACTTTAATAACTAATTAAAATTAGTTTAATTAACCATCTAATATAATAATATTGCTTATAGATATTATAAGATCTATTATATATAAACAATTAATATATATTGGTAGATGTCTCACATCTTGGTAGATATTACCTTGCTACATTAAATACAAACGCATTTAATATTTCTAACGTTAAAATCAAATGGAAAAAGGTCTCATATCAAGTGCCAGGTTGTCAGGTATTGCTCCTGTTATTGGCAGTTCTGTCAGAATAATACATAGTCACCTGTACAATTTTAGCTGAAAGTAACAATCTTCGTATCAACATATTCGTATGTCAATAATATCAACATATTCGTATGTCAATATACTTTTAGGCGAAAAAAATAAGTTTTTCTGCCGTGAATAATTATCTATATAATATTATTATAAATATACTGATAATTAACTGCTTAAACAATTGATGTGTTATTTTATCATTGTTATTTATGAAATTAAGTTGGAGGTAGTACAGTTGCTTTGTCTATTTCGGTAAATGCTATTTTCAAATGGGTCTTTTTATTTCATTTGAAAGCAAATAAATATATAACCACAATTCAGTTACAATTTTTTTTAAATCTAATATATAAATATGCTTTTATCTTATATTTAAACTTACGATCTATAGTGATTATTTTGCCGTTTCCATGGGTATCGCCTATAATACCGTGTCTTCTTTTCAATGTAAATATTAGGTGGCGTATGATCAGTAACAGGTGGGATATCCTCGAAATAAACTATAGGAAATACTTTTTTTGTTGGATCCTATTGGAAATATATGTATGCATATTTAAATGTGGTAGAAATATTAAATACAAAGATGTTTGTATATATATATACAATACCTTCAAAAGATCTGCTAGATGTATTATTTGATTTATTTTGTTTTGTTCACTCTGAAGATCGCTTTTGATAATTTTTAATGCATTTTCATATCTACGATATTGAAATTGAAAATCATCTTTCAAGTTCAAATTTGAATCTAAAAATAGCAAATACAGACAATATAATGATTTAAATGATACTTTATAATATAGTATTGAAATATATTTTTGCAAAACTATTCGATTAATTGCAATAAGTGCTGTACTTTTTTAGATAATAAGAATAAAATATTTTATTTTATTCTATACTTAATAGTATCTTAACTGAATATATATATGAGGTCTGTTCAAAAAGTATCGCGAATTTTGTGTTTCTTCAAAAATTATATATTTATCCAAATCCCTCGAAGCACTACAAAAAACAATTTTTTGTGATCTTGTTCAGCTCCTCCTTCGATGCCGTCTTTATCTCTTCAATTGTAGCGTAGCGTCGTCCTTTCATGGCGCTCTTCAGTTTCGGGAACAAGAAAAAGTCACAGGGGGGCCAGATCTGGGGAATACGGTGGTTGCGGCATTATTAGTGTGCTGTTTTTGGCCAAAAATTCGTGCACAAGCAACGATGCGTGAGCAGGGGCGTTATCATGGTGCAAAAGCTAATTTTTGTTCTTCCACAAATCCGAGCGTTTCTGGCGGATTACTTCACGCAACTTGCGCATAACCTGCAGGTAATATTCCTTATTGACCGTTCTACCCTGTGGCAAGAACTCATGATTCACCACGCCCCTGCAATCGAAGAAAACTGTAAGCAAAACCTTACCATTCGACCGAACTTGGCGCGCTTTTTCGATCTTGGCTTGTGCGGCAGCTTCCATTGGGATGATTGAGCTTTGGTTTCCACGTCATAACCATAAACCCATGATTCGTCAACAGTTATGACCCTCTGGAGCAAATTTGGGTCGTCGAAAACAGAGTCCGACAGCTCCTTAGCAATGTTAATGCCATGCTGTTTTTGGTCGAATTTGAGCAATTTTGGTACGAATTTCGCAGTGACTCGTCTCACGACCAAATCATTGGTAAAAATCGAATGGCACGAGCCAATCGATATGTTTAAGTCCTCAGCAACTTCTCTAACGGTGATTCGACGATTGGCCAATACTATTTTCTTCACCTCATCAATATTTTCGTCTGTTGTTGACGTGCTCGGGCGTCCGGCACATTTTTCGTCGTTCACATCTTCTCGGCCCTCTGAGAACATTTTGTACCACCAATAAACGTTGCTTCGGTCCAAGGTAGCTTCACCATATGCCATAGTCAACATTCGGAATGCGTCCGCGCAATTAATTTTGTTTTTCACACAAAATTTGATACAGATTCTTTGATTCATTTTTTGGAATGGGCAAAAATCGAAGACGAGCCAAAACACGTGCAAGCAAAGCAGCTGTCAAAAATTGACTGAACATTCAAAATGGCCAAACTTGTCGGCATAAGTGAGAGACATGAGTACCAATATAATATCACAAAAAAATCGAAAATCAACGATGCGTGAGCAGGGGCGTTATCATGGTGCAAAAGCTAATTTTTGTTCTTCCACAAATCCGAGCGTTTCTGGCGGATTACTTCACGCAACTTGCGCATAACCTGCAGGTAATATTCCTTATTGACCGTTCTACCCTGTGGCAAGAACTCATGATTCACCACGCCCCTGCAATCGAAGAAAACTGTAAGCAAAACCTTACCATTCGACCGAACTTGGCGCGCTTTTTCGATCTTGGCTCGTGCGGCAGCTTCCATTGGGATGATTGAGCTTTGGTTTCCACGTCATAACCATAAACCCATGATTCGTCAACAGTTATGACCCTCTGGAGCAAATTTGGGTCGTCGCGGACAGAGTCCAATAGCTCCTTAGCAATATTAATGCGATGCTGTTTATGGTCGAAATTAAGCAATTTTGGTACGAATTTTGCGGCGACCCATCTCACGCTGAAATCATTGGTAATAGTCGAATGGCACGAGCCAATCGATATGTTAAAGTGCTCAGAAACTTCTCTAACGGTGATTCGACGATTGGCCAATACTATTTTCTTCACTTCATCAATGTTTTCGTCTGTTGTTGGCGTGCTTCGGCGTCCGGCACGCTTTTCGTCGTTCACATCTTCTCGGCCCTCTGAGAACATTTTGTGCCACCGATAAACTTTGCTTCGGTCCAAGGTAGCTTCACCATATACCACAGTCAACATTTGGCGTCCGCGCAATTAATTTTGTTTTTCACACAAAATTTGATACAGATTCTTTGATCCAATTTTTGGAATGGGCAAAAATCGAAGAAGAGTCAAAACACGTGCAAGCAAAGCAGCTGTCAAAAATTAATTGTGAGAAACATGAGTACCGACATAACGCCATAAAAAATCGAAAATCAAATATACGTAACCCAAGAAAATTCTAAATTCACGATACTTTTTGAACAGACCTCGTATAATAGGAATTTTTATAAAATATTAAAATTATGAACTTTAGCATTGGTTTAACTTTAATAAATTGGCTAGTCTGGAGTTTTATAGCACCCTATAAAATATAAAGCCTGCCAAATCATCCGTAGATCTCGCAGCATAAATTGCATTAAAACATTTGACAAAATTTCATATTTTGGTAACTAAGAAAAATATTTCGAATATGTAGTTATTAGATGGTGGCTATAGTCGACATTATGGCTACTCTCCTTCAGAAATAAACATGAATAAAGTGAAAGATGAGTTTATTGTTACTGTATGTGGAAAATAAAGACCCTAAAATAGAGAATATTCGTATAAAAGCCAATAAAAATCTTTCAGAACCAGTATATTTTTCACAAAATGAAACGGTTATTAAAGGAAATTTGCTTGTTGGAACGAGTCGGTAAGAAAAAACTACTTTTTATCTATCAGATTAAAAAGAAAAGTTTACAAAGTTGACCTTATGAATCAAAATTTGAAATGAACTTGGGTGTAACAAAATTAGAACAACTTCTACTTTTCTGTCCAAATCTATATTTTTCAGCTTTTGATAAATATTTTCGGTACAACCGTATATCATTAGAATGGCAACTTAATTACTATTTCAATTTAACCGGTTTTGCAATGAAAAACACTTTATTTGGTGATTTACAAGTACTCATACCAATTTAACAATAAAAATACATATTAGCAATAAAGCGTTAATATATCCCGGTATTATTTATTTTATTAGTCCGAACTAATATCTGCTGCTGTACAAATTAAAGGTTTTTCAATTATAATGTAACAAAAATTTAAGAAAACAAAAAAAAACTGAGGAAGTCCAAATTTTTTTAAAAATTTAAATTTGGAATCATGGAGATTATAAGCAGTTATTTCAGTGGAAGCAGAAAGCTTAGAACTAATGCTGTCTGTTTTTCGAAATTTCTATTAGTCTTATATTTTGATAAAATATATAATATTTGCTGATTAATATACACAGTGTGCCCAAAAAATAACCGAACTTATTTTTAAATCATACAACATGCAGCGCCATCTATTGAAAATTTACAGCATTAAAAAGATTCATCCTCTTTCAGACGCACCTAAATTCATGTAAATCGGATGACAGAAAAAGTGTGCTAATGTTACAAACAAAAATGGCTGTGATATCATCATAAAATGCTCCTTTCATCTTGGTTTTCAGTTTTGGAAATAGACAATAGTCACATGGTGACTTTCATCTTGGTTTTCAGTTTTGGAAATAGAATATAGTTACATGGTGATAGATCAGTCGAATACGGAGGGTGGTTGATGAGAGAAATCCGTTTTTTCATCAAAAATTCGTTCACTTATTTGGTCTTCATTTAATTCATGTGGAACAAAAACGCGCACAGACCTTTTCTTTTACCCAAATCTTCAGTTAAAATTCTCCAAATAGTGTTTTTACTCGTATTTAATTCTTCAGCATATTGGCTCTCGTAGTAAAATTTGCATCGATACCAATAATTTCACGGAATTTTTCCACCAATTCAGCACGATTACTAGCTTCTGGACGACCTGGCCTTAGGTCGTCATTCAAATCCTCACGACCATTTTTAAATCGTGTAAACCACGTATAAACTTGAGTACGACTCATACAATCATCACTATAAACTTTTTCCATCAATTCGCATTACTCAGCGAATTTTTTTTCAAGTTTAACACAAAATTTTATATTTGCTCTTTGTTCCATTTTTATTTTGTAATATTAGCACACTTTTTCTTTTAAATAGTTCGGTTATTTTTGGGACATACCGTGTATATAATATATTATAATATTAATATTAAAAACCTAATACGTACTTCCTTTATAGGAAGTACATATTTCACGGGAATATTGTCAAAATAGTTAAATAGAACTGTTTCGATTTAGTTCATCATGTGCTCAATATTAGATTTTTATATTATAAAATGTGTCTATTATTCAACAGTATGTGTCTACCATATTTCAATATTGCAAAATATCATAATTTTATTTTTAAATTAAACATATTTGGCTTAATTGTGTGTAATTTGAATAATTTTAAACTTTTGTGTATTAGCTATTAGACATTGAAAGCGAAGTTAATTCAGTGTTACTGCAGATAAGTATTGTCATGGATATATAGTATGTATTGTTCCTTATATTGACTTAACATCGATGCATTATAAGTAAGCTGGAACAAAACACTTGTTTCTTCTTCCATCAACCATCTCACTCATAATCTATCTGCAGATCAATTTCAATCAAACATCACCCAATGTCCTGCATTCGCATTTTGTAACCATCACATTGTTGTGTTCTTTTGTATGATGTTACAGTAATAGTTTTCTGTTATTTATGTTTATTTCATTACCGTTTCATATTTTCTTATTATGTCTCTGTTTATGATCTGTATTGTTTTTGTCTCGTTTCATTTATTGTTATCTGTTCCATCTAGTTCTGGTACATTTTGTTTACGAAATTTTAGGGTGTATGTATATGTGTAAAATCTGAAATTATGCTAAGTTTTCCTTCTATAGCCAGCCCTTCATGCATAGTTGTATTATTGTTTATGGCGTTGGGTTTGGTAGGTAGTTATGTCTATAACATAACTATTTTTTTATAGTATAACAACATAGGAGTTCGTAGGTAGTAGAATTGAAGCTATATTTTATTTTATTATTTAAATGCCCTGATATGTTCCTTGCATGGTGTTCTTATATTCTGTACCGTTTGCTCAATTAAACCTTTATCTACAGGAGTATATTATTATTCAAACAAATCAGTTGTGCTGTAGGCCTGTTGAATTATTATTTAGTTTTTGTGCCTACCGTCGTTTTATATACTGGTTTTGCTTAATTTTTTTAACCTGTTTCCGTTTGTGCTTATTAATTTTTGCTTCCCGAATGACAATTTATTTTTTGTATCCGTTGTTCATTGTTATGTGATATATTATTTGAATTATCTTGTTTTAATTTTACGCTTTCATGGATATTCTTTCAAGTCATCATATGTTTCAGTACCGTCATTTTTTGGCATTGGAGATAACTATATTGTGCATGTATTACTGTCTCTGTAGATATATAATTTTGTAGAGACTGTATGTTAGTTTGCATGTGTATGACAGATATCTGATGTTGAGATCGGTTTAATTTATTTCATCATAGTCTATTTTAATTATAAATATTATATCTTTATATTATACTCTTGAGAAATGTTTTGTTGTTTCTTGATAGTATGGAGATGATACTCCTATAATAATCCATTAAAAATACTGATGTTGTGTTGCCTATTCCTACCCCATAGTATGTTGTTTGGTTACAAATAATTTTCTGTTTATTAATTTGTATTACTAGTTTGAACGGATAAAATTTTCTTATATCTAAAGATACAAGACTTTAAGTTTAATAATATTTATGTTCCTTAAATTCTGTATAAGTTTTGTTGGAGATAAACAATAAAACGTGTTTTTGAGCCTTGCAAACTATATACGGAAAAATAAATGAAAAAGGTATAGGCAGTGATCGAAAATTGGAAAAGAAAATACAAATGATAGTAGGACAAACAGAAATAAAAGATATGTAATAAATATTTTAAATAGAATAGTATCAATACACATTACGTCAGAATAAATAAAACACGACCGTCCAGAACAAAGATTAACTAACTAAGTAGAATGAAACATTATTTAAAAAATTCAAATAATTTTTTTTTCGAATACGATTTACTTTATACAATAAATCATTGTATGCAATATTTTTGTACATAGTTTTACATACCATTTTCCAATCTAAATGTTGATTGGTCTGCTTCTGATTCTTGCAAGGGAGAGTAGAAATTCTGCATTTTTAATTCTGGATTGGTGTCGTCTTTATGAACAAATGTATTTACATCTTTTGTATAAGTTAGAATCGCAAAAACGCATAGCAAATTTAATGCAATCATCATATAGATACTTTAGCTTTTATGCTGCAGAAAGAAAATTGTAATATTCTTTACATTATTTGAAAAATTAATAATAACAATAAAGTAAATTAAAATATATTTGAATAATATAAATACAATTTTTAAAGTAAACATTGAATCAAGTCTTTGAATATAAATTTAATTTTCAATTCATACACATAGTTCAGTTTGAGCATTCGAACTGTTCAGACGTCCGTTCTATAGCCGAGAAGTGATCGTAATACGTAAGAAATCACGGAGTTGGTTTTTAATACAGTTAAAATCTCTGTGTATAAACAAATGGAAACTAACGTGAAGTTGTAATAAATAAATTAAAATAAAAGTTAAATCAAATAAGTACAAAAGTGAAATAAGTACGTACAGATAATTGAATGAAAAGTGTTAAAAAACTGTTTAAAAGTACTAAACAATAGAAAAAAGGCGGCTTGCCAATGATTATAAGATATGTACTTAATAAATTTAAATTTATTAAACATATAATTGAAAAAGTGACCATGAACAAGTACCGCTGCAGCGGAGTCAGATGCTGAATTTGAAGAATACATTTCTCAAACTACTTGGAAACCCAAAAAAATTCAACTGAAACGATCTTGTGCGCTAATAAAACTTCCCGTATCATTAAGTCAAACAAAAAATAAAGTCAACAAGCAAAATACAGCAAAATCGGTTTGAAGCAAAATACAGCAAAATCGGTTCGAAGCAATATCCGAGAGTGAGGATAATATAAATTAAGATAATGGAACCCTAGAAAATGTTCAATAAACAATTTTTATAAAAAATGCGCAGAATTTCGCAGAGCTAGCATGGACAATCTCTAGTTGATTTGGATCCAGCGAATTCACTTGTGGACTTGCAATACACACAAAATCTGGACCATCTTATAGAAGCATCATCTAATGGCTAAACGAATAAAATGCTGATTACCAAACTTACCAATGTAAGGAGGATCAACCGTTTAGAGTAATTAATCGTTGCTTGTACCATACCACGTCCACTGAAGGCATTGAAGATGCATTAGATACTATCGATTTTCATATACGAAATGCCTCTAAAGTCATTCATAAAACCACGAAAACTCCACTCTCTTTTTTTTCGTTTACTTGGAATTGTCACAAAAAAAAAATTGATAGGTTGGTATATTCAAATATAAAGCAAAAATAAAGGTGGAAGAACCATATCCATCAAAAGATGTAGTTTAATGTCCTATTGTAAACATGCATCTTAGTGCTTCGGTAAAACAATGCGATCCAGCGCATTTGACGTACTTTTTCAGCACGAAAAACAAGATTACGGCTGCAACATGTAATCAGCCATCAAAACCAATATCAACCTCAATACCAGCAAAAAATAGTAATAAGAATCAAATTTTATATATTCCTCCCCCTCCTGCTTCTTCAGCAGATGTCACGTCAATGTTTAGTCTTCTTAGCAATACCATTGTCCAATGAAGTAACAAAATTTCTTTCTATACTGCTATGAAATGCGAATGGTTTGAATCAACACAGACAAGAACTTGACATACTGTTGCATAACAAACGTAGGCATTGCACTTATTGAAAAAACACACTTTACTGCGAGAACTTACTTTTCTATATGAGACTACGATACTTACAGAACAGTCCATCCTGACAATACAGCGCAATGGTGGAACTGCCATCCTCATTAGAAAATTCCTAAATTATTTCTTCCAATCACAAATGACCACAAAATCCGTACAATCAGTAGTTATTAACCTTTAAATGTACATCCTTTACATTTAACGTTACTTCCATTTATTATCCACTAAATAAAACATTAACTACTGCAGAATTTGAGTCTTTTTTTAAATCAATTGGAAAACCCTACATTGCGGAGGAGATTATAATGCCACGCACCCCAAATAGAGTTGCCATGTTTCAAATTCCCAAGGAAAGATTCTTCAAGATTTCCTCTTCTAGACTACTTTCGAAGTCCTTGCTACTTCCTTCCCCACCTATTGGCTGATCAGTCCTAGAAAACTTTCTAATATGCTGGACTATTTTATTACCATACTTTTTAACACTACTTTAATTACACTCATTGACCTGAATTCGGATCATTCCCCGATTCTCCTAATATTAGACACCTCTCCTTCTTTAGAACATATAGTGCTATACTTATAAATGGAAAACTTGATTGGAACAGTTTTAGACAGAACTTAGACCAAGAGATTCCTTTATAACGCAGCCTTAAGAATGAACAAGAAATAGACGATTCCGTAAACGACTTAACTGTTTGCATACAAAACTAAATTACTAATGCTCATAAAAATTCGTAGCTTGGTAAGCGAGAAATGTCGAGCCAGGACCCAGTGGCAACGTTCAAGGATATCAAGTTAGAAGAAAAAACAACTAACTACAACTTGAATTGAAATAAAAAATAATTGACTACAACAACGAATGATTTGCTAAATACACCGAATCACTTACAGCTAAAAAGTCACTCTTGATAGCTACCAGACGAATACAAAACAGCTACATGGACAAACAGAAAAAAAACAGATAAACAGAAAGCACACACCTTCGGAGAACATCTAGCAAACACCTGTAATAACTCTAAATGGCGGTAATATTTCACAAAAAAGGAGAGTGTGTTACATTGGACTCAGATTCGATAAACGGTCAACCTAGAACTCTTACACGAAAACTAAAAGAAGTAATCTTAATGGACGATACAAACAATTACTACAACTCCTAGACAGTAGGTCAAAACTGACAACAATGAGTAAACTATTACTATACAATACTGTACGATATGGACATACGGACTGAAACTTTGGGATTCGACTAAGCATTCCAATTCCCTTCCAATCCAAACCCTACAATTCCGAATCCTTCGAAAAATTGTCAATGTTCCCTTTTATGTACAAAACACCGTGTACCATCGTGACCTAAATGTTCCATTTGTTCGTGAATTGTGCATCTCGTTATAAAAAAATCCACTTGCGAACTGTTTTCTACCAGCCTTCTAATATGTATATACCCATCGACGTGTGAAACGGCAATGGCCTTGTGATTTTTTGGACTTCAAAAAGTAATTCCCTGGTTCTTGGGGAGGCATCGATATCTTCATGTCCTTACATATCTTTCCTATTCAAATAATTTTAAGTCATGTTCGTAATACATTATACTTTCAAATTTTTAGTATCGTTCATGTGGCAGAATTATTGAAATTGAAATCATAAACTAAGCATAAAATATAAATATGTTAATATACTAATCAGATGACGTTTCAGTGTTTGAATTGAGAGAGATCTTGAGATTTCGAATTGAAGTTACTGTCCGTAAAAAGCAAATGTGCTAAGGTCATTAGACTAATGACGAAGAAGAGCATATTGTTATTTATACTATTTAATTATAATAATAGAATAGTATAATTTTAATTTTTGGAATCTCTCTAGTTTTTGTAGTATTTAGTTCTGTTTTGGATTACAAATAATAAATATATCACGTGTAATAATAACCGAACTTAGAACAGCATGACCTTTAATAGTTATCGTATTAAAATGCAAATTTTAAATATATAATAATATATTTGATTGAAAGAAGAATAATTACACACTTTGTGTGTGTAGAATATTGAAAGAAGAATAAAAACATTTACACACTTTACGAAACAGACATTTTGATAGCAAATTATTACAATTTGAATTATTTTAAAAAGTTCAAATTTAATCAAATTTAAACATAATTTGGATATTATTGATTACAGTAATGAAAAATTAAATTTTAATAATTTTCTTCAAAATTCGTTAGAGTTTTCTTTACATACATTAACAAATTAATAATAATTTACCTTAGTTGATACATTTTGTTGATATACATATAGATTTCAGAATCATTCATTCTGATTTAAAGAGTGATAAAACTAATAATTTGTGGCTCTAACTTAGCTATACGAAATTCTGAATTAAATTTTTTTAATTTAATTGACATAATATGTGCTAGCATTGAGAGCATTTTTAAAACAGAAGGCTTAGATTCTCATATTATTTTTGGCTGTAGAAATCGACTCTACACTATATAGTTAAATGATTTAGTTTTTGAAACTATAGTTTTTTTAGCCTTCATAGAGTTCATATCTTATTATTATTTAAAATAAAAATTTTATAAAATAGTTTGCTTTTGTAAATTTTTTAAGTATCCGGTATGAAAATAAATAAAAAATAAGATAAATATTAGGTTATGTTCAATATTTTTATGTAATATTGCATATTTACATGATTATTGTTATATTAAACCTGTCAATGTTATATCTCAAACGTATAGATAGTAAAGAGTATGAAATAATTTTAATTTATTTTGTTGAATGAGCTCAAAAGTATTTGTTGAAGGAAAAAGTGAAAAATTATAAAAGTAAGGACATTTTCTGAAGTTAATCTGTTCCCAAAATTATAATTTGAAATAATATCCTATTATATAAAAATCGTAAAAAAATTTCATATACCAACGCATAAAACAATGGAAAAAATTTTATCCAAAAACTTTACTTTAAAGAAAATATATTTTTGTAATAGTATATTTTAATTTATTGTGTCTCACGAAGGAGAATAAATGATAGTAATTTATTTTATTAAGAAGAAGGGATTGTAATTTACTTACAATCCCTTCTTCTTAATAAAATAAATTAGTATAAATTTAAAATCTTAGATATTAAGCTTATTATTTACATTGTACTTCTTTGGTTACAGTAGTATAAGCTTTATTATTTTAAAGTATATTATAATTATATGTCCAAACTTAAAAAACCAAAAATTGTTTTAATTTTATCATTTTCTCTTTTTATGGCAGACGTTAACTATTTATATTTTTATTACTTTCCATATAATATACCCACAGTGTTAATAAAATAGGTAAAGGGTAATAGTATGATATTTTATATGATATATAGTTGTATTCAAATCTTTGGTATAGCAATTTAAAAAAATAACTTGAAAGTATTCTATTTTTTGGAGTTTATACGCTCGTATATTAAACGTAACGATTCGTTTTTGTTTACAATGTGTTGTATTTAAATATATTATTTTTACTCTATTTGTTTTAATGAAAATCAGTATTTATTGATTGTTAGTGTGAAAGTCCAATTATTTGTTGCTAACAGTATAACAATATTGCCATAAAACAGACTTTACAGCAACATGGTCGGCATCTACCCTATAGAAGGCATCTTCCAAATATTTTCTCTAAAAAATCAGGTATTGGAGTTTCATATCTTAGAGGATTTCGGTAAAGTTCATAATTAAGTTATAAAAGCGTTAAGTTTTTCTTAATCATGTATAGAATTTGTAGCAGAAAATATTGGTAGAACGGTAGTAATGTAAGATAAAATAGCTTTTACTTGTTAAATCGGTTGATTGATTTGGCGGACCGGATACCAATTGAGTAAAGGTTACGTCATTTGGTTTGATAGATATATTATTTTGAGGTTTCTACAGTTTAGTAGCCTTTACTATTTGCCATTAATTTATATGACGCGTGGGTGTTATCAGCTTCTGAGTGTCTATTTGTCTTACAGTTGACACGAAAGATGCGTTTAAAGATAGTCCGCACATGTAATTTAACACAAAAGATGCGGCTGCAGATAGTTCCTTCTTTATTTTATGACCAAGAATTTCCATTATCTACAATGCATAGGGTTCGGGTTATACAGTTGGTTGGACAAGTTTTCATAAACAAATTGAAATGGATACTTAAAGATCATAGGAATCGAAAATATGGGTAACTATTCCTGTAAAGGGTACAACGTCGTTTCTATTAGACATTATTTTTATAGCCTCAGTGATGTTGTAGTAGCACAGTAATAAAACGATTTCAGATTCATCAGTGTTAAGTAACCATTTATAAAGAAACATTACCTTTGACATGGCTAAGAGTTGGGTAGAAAGATAAATGGAGTATGTTATATATTTTAATTGCAGAAGATTTGATGAGTTTATTACGTCATAGTCACTAACTTTGAGAATATTATGAATAATACATTTGAAAGCATGAGCAGTGTAAAAAGAACAGAATTTGTTGGCTTTTTTCCTTGATTCCCGAGTAGAAATAGGAATAAAACAAGGAATTTCATGCATTTTCGTGGTTGGTGAAGACAAGTCCAATATATCATTAATAAGAAGAGACTGAAATTAGTAGATCTAATTTCTATTTTTTAGTGGTATAATTATTAATTATAATTTTTTTTTATAAAAAAATACCTTTGTTTTTTTATATTATCTGATGGAATAGGATAATCGAAGAAAGACTAGGCAAACCTAACTAGAAAGTAAAAAAATGTTATGAGAAATTAAACCAGTAAAAACTGGTTACATAAATTTGTAATAATAACATTTAAATATAAAAAATAGTTTAAATGTAATTTATCTACAATATTATATTGCCTCTACGTAAAGTCGCACCTTATGTGTTACTCCACAGGAGATGAGGAGGGAAAAAACATGAACAGCACTGCAAAACGAAAACAAAAAGAGCATTACTTCCACTACTTAAATTTTCCTAAACCAGCGAGAGTGTACCAGAAAAATTGAAACACATCTGAATATCGAGCCTGTTCAATATAGTATATAAATATAAAAGTATTTTTTTTAAATTTTGGAGACATAAGTACGAAACATTATATTTAAAAAAGTCTAAATAAAATAATTAGAATACTCATTTTTAAAAATTTATTAACATCAAATTTTTATAAACTTTGTAGAAGCAAATGAATTTTTATTTATATAAATGCTCTTATTATTATAAAAAATAATTAATGGAATTTAATAGCAACAAATATTTTGCTTACTTTAAGATCATTCATACGTAAGATATATATAAACCAATTTGAGAATCATGTTAAGCAAATATGTATGTTGTCACTTCTTATCTAAATTAATTTCCCAAGAGGCGATGTTAGACTCATCCACCAAGTTTTTTTAGATAACAATTATTGTCCATCTTATAATAAATGATTCACATTTAAAAATTTATATGCAGTTTTATCAATTATTTTCTAATATACAATACAAAGATTAAATTGGAAGTAAAACTTAAATTACACAACTATTTAATTACATGAAACTGATAAAGTAATATTTTGTATCAGTTTTTTATTTTCTAACTCTGTAGTAAATAAAATGTATATAAATATTATTATATATATGAATTGCAATTTTGAAATAATATATGTAAATAAATAATATATAAAATATATAAATTTGAGAACAAATATTTTTGTTGTTTGTCTTAATATTGTAGTACTTCTTAATTTTTTTATATAAGTATTATTTTCTCATAATAATACTTCATTAATTGCCATCAATAACACTAGCGTTATTAATTGAAAATTTGAATGATTTATTTACTTAAATTTATAAAAAAGGGTGTAAATTATTATTTTAAAAATTATCTTGCAGAAAGAATATAACATATCCTTAAACTTTTTCCTTAATTTACAAATAATGTCCTATTTTACTAGTCGATTCATAAAAATAAGTATAAATAATTTTAATTTAGTTTAGAAAAAATCTGAAGATGCTGTAATATTTTTTCGCGTTTCTTTAAATAAATTACATATTTTATTATTGTATATTTAACAGGCATATCGATCAAACGTATTTTCTTGCGATTCTTTTATTGATAATACGTTTTTAGCCCATATTAGTACTTTTCCTTGCTCGCTACTTAGTCATTTTTTTATACATTCTGATAATAATTACCTGACAATAATTACCTGACTATACAAAAAATAGTCTAGAAGTTAAGTCATACTATAAGTAGTTTAATGACATTTATGAAATACACAAGCGAACCTATCTCACTGAGCAATTCATAGAGCCAAGCAAACATATTTAAAAATTATTTACCTATAACTTTGGTAACAAAGTCTTTATCTGGTAGAAAAATATAAGGCTTGTATTTGTTAATAAAAATTTAACCAAAATCGACTACAAAAAATAATGCTCAAATTAAAAAAACAAACATCTGCCACTGAAATCATTAAAAGGCAAGGTAGTGAGATAGCCTAATTTCAGAGGTCGGAAATATCTGAAGAATCCACCACGTATCCTGAGTATTAAAACAATTATGCTAATAATCAGTTTCAGTATGTTTGTTTGTAGATAACTGATGTTTTATAATTCAATGGCACATTTATAAATGCTCTTGCAAATTTTAACAATTAACCAACCTCATTAAATATTTTTTTAAATAGCCACTTTCCTTCCAATTTCTGTATTTACTTACTTCTTTTATTTACTCATTGTTTCACATTATCTTTGTATTACTTTTAATTCCCAACATTGTTCGATTATAATTTTCGGCGTCCTGACTAATATTGTTCGATCATATTCTCTGTGTCCTGACTAGTGTGTACACTAATCGTATGAGCTTAATCTTTCATATAGTACCACCAGAAGAAGTTCAACGGCGTTAAATTAAATGATCTGGTAAAACGACATCCATTGAATTTGATTGTCAATAAATCGATTGTTTCTTAGGCGATGTAATACGTAGCGCCCATTCTGTTGCAACGACAAGTCGTCAATATTCATTCCATCAATTGTATGCCCTTAAAATTTGGTTACCGTGTCTCTGTAGCACACTCTATTGAAAGTAACAGTAGCATCACCTTCATCTTCAATAAAAGATGGACTCTTAAAGCGTACCATACAGTGACACGTGGTAAATGTACGTGTAATGGTTGTCCAATAACTAATCTTGGATATTTTTATAGTCAAATGCAACAATTTTATTTGTTAACATAGTCGTTTTGGTGAAATTGAACTTCGTCCGAAAAAATGATTTTTTCCGAAAAATCAGCACCATGTTCAATGGTCCAATAAGCGAAATTTCGACATTAAAAATGATCTGTTGGCATTAATTGTTTCACCTATTGGTCGGACCTTATAAGGTTTAAATGTAAAATGATTGTGCAAAATTTCTCAAATGGCATTGTTAACAGGCCAAATTATTGAGAATCGTTAAACCGAAAAAATTGGTCGTCTGCAATACTTTCACTGTCCGAATCAATATTTTTAACTAAACAGATTATGTAAACACGTACTGTCGTTGATATGTTTTATACTAAACGAGTAAACTCAAATTTACTCACCAAATTCTTGATTGCAGACTCAAATAGACTATTATTATGAGCAACAATATTGCAAATCTTACAAAATATGGCTTTCAGAGATCGATCATTTTCATAATGGATTGAATTATTTTAAAATAATAGTCGACCAAAATTGATAACATTAAACAAATTATAAACTTTCTGCTATGAACACGATAGAACTGTCAACATGGCTAATTTCAAATCTATTGAAAAAAAAGTTCTAATTGGGAGACCCGTTAATAATGTAAAAATTATATCAAATAAAGATAGATTAAATAGATTTTTAAACAAATTATATTATCAATACTAATTTTATTAATATGTAAAAACTTGGTCAAAAATACAGATAATAACATTTTACGACATTACATGTCTCTACACCAAAGAGTTCCAGAGTATTCCAGAATATTCGGTTCTGGAGTATTCTAGAAGTTCGCCTGAACAGTATAAATATGAGCTTTACTCGCCAGCGAGTGATTCAGTCTGAAAAGTGATTCAGAAACGACTAGTTAAATTTGGGAGTGTTTTAGACTGAACAGCGATTCAGAAATGACTATTTAAAGTCGGGTGTTAATAAAGCGAAATATGGAATAAAGTCGGAAGGAGTGTATTCTGAACAACGATTCAGAAACGACTGATTAAAGTTGGAAGTATAAACGAGAAACGCTATTTAAATTATAGGTGGAATAAGTTAGATCCTAGAAATACAGTTGGAAGCTGAAATACAGCGAAAAGATTCAATTAGGATTCTAGCATCCTAAGCAAATAAACACTTGTAATCTATTTATGAAATACAACTTAGTTAAATAAAGAAAATCCTAAATAAACAGAAACAGTATTTTACTCTATCCATTGAATCTACGTAAGATCATAACAATATTTTATTATTAATTCATTTTTTTTATTACCTAGTTGTGAGGGCAGAAAACTGTCTCACACCTGTGTAACAGAAAAATTATACCGAGGAAATATTAAGCTTACACACACTAAAGTTTTAATTTTTCCAAGGGAAGGGATAATCAAAATCAATCGGAAAGGAAAAGAAAGAAAAATATCACACTAAACAACATAAATATAGGAATGTAAACCTAATTAAATATTTCATAAAAAATGACGTTTGTTATGAATTTTATGATTTGCTACTAATAACTTTTCTAAATAGGTTTTTCAACGGTTCCACATATTATGTATTTTCGTTTCTTAAAAACAAAATTACCCCGCATAAATAAACAATTGGCTACAATTGGATACTAAATGCGTACGAAGGCATGCAATAACCCAGATGCGCATACAGCAAACGGAGAATTCGGTGGAATTGCAGTGAAATAATATTATCTCATGTTCTTTGGTATGATAGAGTCTTCTATAAACTTAACTGTCAAATCGGCTGTTATCTGTCAAAGTTTGTTAATTATTCAATATCCAGCTATTTGGTGTGGCTCACACATTGGTAGTATCGTCGGTCTCTCTTTCTTCAAAAATGAGGTCGGAGCGTGCACATCCATCAATGGACACCATTGCAGGTAAATGATGAATGATTATATCTTAAAAAAAACATGGTAAATATATACCCGAACGGTATGTCGTTCTAGCAAGTTTGCACTATTTTATATCTATCTAATTAATTTATTGTAGACAATATTTGGCGACAACGTGATTTCATGCAATAGTTCTTCATTTGCCTTAAAAAGGTTGCGAGATCTGACACCAGTCAACTATTTCTCGAAAACCAATATTGAGTTGGAATTACTCAAAAAAGCGGCAAAAAATTGGGTCAGGCCGGTTAGTTTCGTCAAAAATAATTATGAAATTTTTGTTTTATTTGAAAAAAAAGGTATAATACCTTAAGAAACATCCAATATAAGTAAATATAATAAAAATAAACGGTCATAGGAAAGTATATTTAAAATTAAAATAACATTTGATTAAAGTTTCAAAAAACGCCACAAATAAAAAAATTCGTGGCGTTCTTTGGCAGATAGAGTTAAAAGCAAATAACTCAGTAACCACTAGTCGCATTCTGTCAATACTAGAGGCGTGCGGCGCAAAACTTTATTGAAATCAGTATATCAAAAGTTCATCAAGCTCAAAAATCGACCAGAATAAAAAAAACTATAATTACAGTACCATTTTCGACAAGGGCGACAACGAATCGAATGCTTAGGAAAAAATGTATGGTGGTTATGGTAAAGGTGCTGAAATCAGCATCAAGAAGATGAAATTCTTGAAAACATTGAACAAAACCGGCATATCCGCAGTCAGACAGAGCTTATGAATTAAACATTCATTTAACCGTTTCAAATTTTGGGTGCCTCATGAATTGAGTTAGAAAAACAAGCCAAGTTATATAAGTAATTTAAATGAATTTCAGAATTAATTTTATTTAAATATTATTGGTTAAACATATGGTAATTATTGATCAAACTTATTCAATATTTCTGAAGAAAATCATAACCGGCGATGAAAAATGGGTAATACGAGAATATCGTATGAAATAGATCATGAAAAAAGAGAGATGAAGGATCACAGACAATTTCAAACAGAGCATGGTGAAACTGGAATCGGACTCGTCAAAAATTAAGAGAACTTGCCTAGATAACTTTGATGAATCTACCGTATCTCTGCAGAACTTTGTTGATGCAACGAAGCTCGCTCCAAGAAAGGCCTGTGTAAACCACATGATTTTGTTTTTCAACCAGAAACCACAGATAAAATCATGACTCTGCCCGAAAAATGGCGAAATATTGTCGATATAACAGAAAATATTTGGTTTGAATATACTGATTTTACCCTCTGATTTATGCGTTTCTATTTTACTTAAAAAACGCAAAGAAACTTTTTCGACTAATCAATATAATGTTAATTGACTTATAAATAAATTCAAACCACAGATAAGTTATATAAGTAATTTGAATAAATTTGGAAAACAAATATATTTGCAATTAATTTTATTTGAATATTATTGGCCTAACATTATTATTGATCAAACATATTTGATATTTTTTTAACCTAAATTGAAATATTTTTGTTTTATTTTTAATAGGTACTTAACACATCTTTCAAAAAATGTTTTGCAATTAATTAATTTATAAAATTTTAAATATAAAAAATTGTGATTACGAATATTTATTTTTTGAGAACGCATATTTTTTATATAGGTTGTATTTTTGAATTTTTATATAAATGAATAGATAAAATGATAGAATAACATAATGTTAATAATATTTTATTGGGCGCTTATATTGTATTTATGCACAGTACTTAGCTTCTCAATAGAAAGAAACTTTTGATATAAATAATTTCTAATACTATTTTCAGAAAAATGTTTAGCAATATATTTACTGCTAGCACTATAAAACGGATTTTATTAACGTCGCTTTTTATATATATCTAAAATAGATTCATAACTTGTATACGAAATATTATTAATATGTGTACATGTTGAACGTTTTTTTTTTATATATGACAAATATTATTGATCTTATTTAAAAGCTACGCAAGCTCATTCTGTATTATTATTTAACGTGAATATTGAGTGACCTGTTTTATTTTAATTTAGGTATACTAGATGGCTTCGCCCCCTGCTCGCTTCGCTCAGACGTAATCATATAGAATATTTTAAAAGAACTGCAAAGTAATCAATTCCATCTTATTCCAACCCTGGCGTCTTACGCATTTTACAGATCTGTATCTTTATCGTAGATCATATACGATAAAGATTATTTACAACACTGAGCATAATAATTGTGTGACTTTATACGCAACAGCACTAGTCATAATATACTTAATGACTCCAAATTTAGTTCGTTTTTCACACGAAAAACTAATCAGCTCTATGTCATAAAGATAATGTGAGACATAGCTAATTAGTTTTTTTTTATTAGAAGCATTAGATGCAGCACTGATGTATCAGCCGTATGATAAAAAAATATTGTAAGAATGGTTGTTATTATAATATAATAATTGAGGTCATTGAAGCATTTTTGTCTTTAGGGATCGAAACTCAATATTAAACCAAAAACACTTCGAGGAATAATATCTATTGTTGAAAATCTTTTCATACTCGATAAATTACTTAGGTAGATAACATTTTAGAATGAAGTTGACGTGACAAGATTTAGTACAAATTAGTACATATTATCCAAAACTCTTTCTTTTAAACAAATATCAAAAAACACCTACAAAGGGTTATCTTTCCAAAATGGTTTATTGAGAAAGAATTAGACACATTAATTCAAAATCTACCAGTTTATACTACTTAACATAGGTACCATTTTAATTATCAAACGTTTCAACCTATTTGAAAGTAGTATATAGTGCAGTTATTTAAATATTTGAATGTAAAATTATGTTCGTATCAAGGTAGTCTTTTCTGTTTTCATATATAATAGTCATCTTACTGCTTTCAGCTAAAGTTTTTATAGTTTTAATCTTTTTCTTTTTTGAATTCATTGTGTACAATAGTTTTATTTTATACTTAATAAAGTTGAATATTACACGAAATGTGACTTTATCTTTTGAGTCAATTAAAATAGCTGTTAATTGATTTTCCTAACTTCCTCCCCCATCAATTTGATAAAGGAACCCTTGGCTATACGTACTTATGTACGTAGTAGTAGTTTCACGTTACAATAAAATATATTTAAAAATACATAACATTAGTAAAAAATCAATATTAAATTCCGACTATAAATGTTCTTTTTAACTAGTTAAAAACTTATTTAAATTTATATTTTTGAACAATGATATTATACTAAACTTTATTATATTTGAATATAGTGTATATACATAACTTATTCTAAAATACGAATATGTGATTCAATCTTTCTGCTTATTCTGTAATACGTAATACTGTTTTTGAAAGTTATTGATTATGTTGTATCATATTTTGAAAGTCGATTTAAATATATCTAACTAGTTTATAAACTGCAAGAAATGATTTTATTTATTATTACAATAGATAATTTCATGGGAACAATAATAATGACCTGTTATTTTAATAATATTTTTGGGGCAGATATACATTTTTATTGAATAATTACCATTAATAAAAATAATATTTTGAAATAACAAAACATTTCAAATAATTACCAAATCAATATTGATACATATTTTCAATAAAATCATTATATTAACTATCTCGCTGTTTAATGACAAATCTCATTAGATAAACTATAGTACATTTCCTTGTTTATTTATAGTTATAATATCAAGCGTAATATGTCATTATAATTTTAATTTTTTTAAACTCAAAAGTGGTTAGCCTTATTAAAAAATTCAAATTTTATTGTATATATAGGATGGATTACGGTGAACTCTGAAAAATATCGTGATATGTTTACTATAAAAATTGAATGAATTGAATGTGAATTAGCTTTGGTTTTAACAAAACAATGTTACAAGCTATGTAGCGTGTCAATACATCGGTTTGTTGGGACACGAAACGCTGATGTGAATTGCCTACTAAGATCTTTCGATTTGACATCGTTGAACAATATCATTCATATAACCACCACGACACAGATTGCAGGTCTGCATCCGATTGTCGGACTAAGAAATAATATTTGACAAGAAATTGAAGCCATTAATCTACTTTTATTGGGAAAAGTCATCAAATATTTCGACGTTTGAATGCAAGTTTGTAATATGAGTCGTGGTAGTTATATGACTGATACTGATTTTTATATGTAATTGTAATAGATTCAACTTTCATTTTTAATAATGTTTGCCTACAATAGTTGATGTTTCCCTACAATAGTTTAAAAAATACAGTTTTTATGTTTGCTTACTATAGTTCACAAAAGAAAGTGTTATCTTTCAGTTTAAAAAAATACAGCAGATGGGTCGTTCTTTCCCAACATTGTTTACAATGAGATAAGTAACAGAATAACTTTTTTCTATTATTTATTTTAATAGTCATTTAAATTTAAAATGATATATACGTAAGCAATAATTAGGATAATTTCTAAATAATTCAAATCCTATAAAACTGTTCTAAAATGACCACAGAAAATATAAAATTACTAAAAAACATTCTAAAAGAAATATTATGGACTCTGTGCTTAGTTTAAAAGCGAAATTGGATGTGCTACGAATCGAAGATATTTATAACTATGATTTGGGTTTGCTAGAATTTGAGATGTGATGTACCATATATCTTAGACACTTATTACCAATTAAACAATCAACTCTATTATGTACTTTCACCAAGTTAGTGTGTGAAACTAAAATCAGTTTGTTAAGTTATTGCCTTATTAGCGGAAATCTAAGTAAAATGATGTATACTCCTATATATATTTATAATAATAATACCTAATAATAGTATTATTAAGAAATTTTTATGAAGCGGAATTATTATTAAGTTTGATTATTATTTCAAATATGAATATTACAATATTTATTATAATTTACATTATTGCAACACAAATATCACAAATAACTAATATTTTTTTAATTACATTATTAAATATTTCAGGTGCATGTATGTATGACTAACGAATTCTATATAATTTGAATTTATGTTACCATAAATTGTAGGAGTAGGCGTTATATTTTACACTTCAAAAATTTATAGTGGCAAACAATTTTTAAAATGTATAAAAACCAAGTAATTTTTTCTCATTACTTGGTTTTTATACATTTTAAAAAAATATATAGTGCAATCAATAATATCTATGTTTTCTTAATATTAATAGCTCTATTAATCACTGAATTTTATTTATGACAGAAAATAATATTCAGTGATTTATCTCAGTGGTGTCTACAATATTAAAATATGAAGACTCATAATGAGTGAGTAAAGTAAAAATATGTTTGGATACACATACACGTACACATATGTTTGATATCAACAACTTTTTCAGTGACATAACATAACTAAAATACATGACAACATATTTAAAATTTAATTTACTTTTCAATACTTAAAAATGTTTGATTGAAATGCGATTATACGTGTATTGAAGATATAAAAGATTGTATTTATTTGGTTTAAATTTCTAAGTTTCAATTTACTATATGTATACAAGAGTTATGCGCAGTTATAGCTATTAGTTTATTATTAATGAATTCTTAATCAATAAAATAAGTTTATTATAAAGGTATTCGGTAAACATATATACAGAGGGTGCAAATAGTAATAATTAAACAATATTTTGTTTAGTAAGAGATAAAAAAAGAAAACATAAAATAACAGACATTACAAATTTATTGAAATGTACTTTCTTATAATATTTAAAATAATACCCTACAAAAGATGTTTTACGAATTTATCACGATCAGTGAATGTAATTTGGGTCAGAATTTTAATATTTTTCTGTATATATTTGCGTCTATAAAACATTTTTAAAATCTATTTTATAATTTAAAAAAAAAATTAAATAAGAACATTTGTGGACTATTGTTTTAATTATCATCAAATTTTGTATCTGTAAGAATGTTAAAATTTATATTTACCTTAAAAACTATACTTTGAAAAAGATTATTAAATATAGTAATTATATTCAAACTGAACCTTTTATTCGTAGATGATTGTAAGTAGAGTTAGAATATATTAGCATTCTTTAGAATTAAATTTTTTTAAAATTCTTATTTTATTTTAACTTTTAAATATAAATAAGTTTACAAAACATTCAAAAGTATCATTATTTTTATCCCCGAAATGTATATAACAAATTATGTAATAAACTTTTAGTAAAAAACATTAATTCGGTTACAAACTTCCATTTAATTATAAAACAATAATTTTATAGTGTTTTTTTTAATATTTTATTTTTTTAAAAGTAGTTTTACTACTGGTTCGGATATTATATTTAAAATAATTTATTCATATATTTTCAATATAATTTCTATTTCAAAATTTTTATTATTTTATTAGAAATGATATATTTATTAAATTATTATCTTACCCAAGTGTGAAACTAATAGATAATAAACAGTCACATAAATAGTCCCAAAATAACTATATTTAATTTTATTAAACAATTATCAAGTATTTAAAATACTCATAGACAATAGTATTTTCACACAAAGCTTTTCAAATCGCGGATAGTAACATTGTTTAAATAGTTATAAAGGGAGCCTTTCTATTATATGGAAACTATTTTATTTGGTATCTGCACAAGAACACTTGTTGAACACTAATGAAAAAACACAATGGCTTAGTGGCATTGAATTTATAGTGAGCTCCGTCGAAGCAATATACTATGAAACAAATATATGTACATCTCCCACCAAAAGCGTTTATAAGTCTGATAGCGCATGATCCATAATGATGTTTATTTAAGAACAAGCTTATTCATATACTTGTGTATGCACATATTACTGCGGAAGAAAGTACAATAAAAAATATTGCACCCCTCTTGAAAATATTATATTTTAACAGTCGTAAAATCTCCTTGTAGAATAATTTTTTGGTATTAAAAGTTAAAAACGGAAAACGATTTTCATAATAACTTTTAACTTTATTAAATTGTAAATAGTGAACTATGTAATTATTTTCAAAATTAATAATATCGGTTAGAATATTTGGATTATAAATTGATGTGTTGGGTGGTGTTCCAAATTTTTTATGGTTTGAAAAAAATTCGAAGAATTCTTAATTGTTGGAAGGGACGGGGGCAGGCACAAATATTTGGATAAAAAAAAATTTCAAACGTAAGTTCGTACGTCCGCTGCCATATGGGGCCGATAAAAAGTCTCTGGTAAGTTTTATGAATGCCCAAAAAAATCTCATTGTTCTAGCGGCGCGAGTCGGTGTGCGAGGTTTATTTGAGATAATTACATTTGATAATTAAAAGACAATATTAGGGGATCTGGGCTGATGGTTTGTGCTTAGCTTGATTGCGGGTTGATATGACTATTAGGGTTGATATGGTAGTATATGGGGAGACGTTCGTGGGATGTCACCATATTTGGGCTTGGATAGTAGTCCCGCTCTAACTATTTCGATGATTTCAGGTTCAGACACAGGATTTTGCAGTCGGTTTCAGATTACGATCAAATCCACAAGGTTGGTGAAGGATTGTTCCTCAGTAACAGCCAATACCAATTGGACAAATTCTCATTAAATAGCATGTGTAGATGCTTAACCATGATCTATAAATCACCATTCAATCTTAAAGATAAATTATAATAAATAATTACTCGAGAGTACTTCAATCCGACGTTAAGTCGGGATTTATTTCCATCATATTGGATTCTCTAACCCTTCATCGGACTGGCAGATCTTCCCCTTGGGTGGTATTCAGAGTTGCGGTGAAATCTAAATTGGCTTTGATGGCTTTAATGGTTTTGTTGATATTATTAATTATGTTGGTATTGCTGGTTATGAGGACTTTTGGTGGTCCTGATATTCTGAATAATTAGAATTGGGGTCGCCATAAGTCCATACGGCGGTAAGACTTATATGTGGGAGTGAAGGGAGTTGCTCTGGGACAATAACCGATGCCAATAATTGAGGAGCGGGATTAACCGTATACGACGGGGAATTAATATTTAATCTGTGGAGACTGAAAAGTGGCGGAAGAGGGTTAGCCACCAAACTAAGAGGTGGATGAGATATTAGGTTCGCTTCCGCGACAAAATCCTGATTTTTTTAATAAACAGATGTATTTGAGGATGGTTCTAATGCTTGCCGGTGGTTTTTTACTCCATTGTTGTGTATTATAGCGCCTTTGTATGGCACCTGTATGTGGTTGACAATCCTGTAAACGAATTGTCGATGTACACAGTGGACACGTACTAATCTTGGAAAATCATTGAGCAAAACATTTACGATAAAATATATGTCTGCATAACGTGATAAATGGTTTCCTTTTACGGGATCAACTCTTCTCCCTTACAAACTACATCCCGTGTAGTGCGGATGGTTATTTTCCAGACGGTGAATGTAATATATTAAATTTTTTAATGAAATGAAATTAAAACCAAAAGGGGGAAAGTGGAATACTACCCACAAATAGGCAAGGCTAAACATACGATAAAATGGGAAACGCTGAGAAAAGACAAATATTTTTAACTGCAAAAGAGAGAAAAATAGAAAAAATCTTTATATGCATATATGCAAACAGAACCAAAATCAAAGCGAATAAACGGTGCGGTAAGACAGGATTAAAATCCGTATATTATTAATTAGATATATTATTTAAAAAAACTATTTTCCTAACATAATTCTGAAAAATGGAAAGAGAAGAGAAAAAAAGAAAAATAATTTAGCTGATATTAATTCTTTGATCTGTTTGGCCAATTAATTGAGATCCAGGTAAAATACACAAACCATCATAGAAGAAGGAAAAATTCATGGATAGAAAAAAAAACATAAATATATAAATTAAAATTATATCTGAGAGGAAAGGGCTTCTGGCGAAATCGTATACACGGTGCCAACGTGTGTAGTTATAAAATTTGTTAAAAAAACCCGTATGAAACTAGCAAATTACAATATATAAAAAAATTAAATTAAAAAAAATACTTAGCTAATAAGATGATAAACCCAAGGTGACGGTCACCTATGTGTATTGTTTTTTAAATATATATTCCGTATTCCTAAATCAAAGAATTCATTATTTTATTGATAGAAAATAAATACTAAACTTTTGGCGATCCACAATTTTTGGATTCCTAACAATTACAAAAACAATTTAAAAATAAGTTTTTAATAAGTAGTGTAAATTACAAATTTTTATAAAATTTGAACAAAATATATTTCTTTTATAAATTAATATGCAAGGCTACCTCCATCTTTAAGATCATCAGTCCTTTAAGAAATCATCGTCGTGTCGTGGACAACTTCAATCAAACATATTTTAGTTAGAAACTGGGATAAAATAGGAAACACATTGTCAACCGAGTAGGGTAACTCAGTTATTATTCACTTTGCATTCTTAGAATTTTCAACCGAGTAGTCAGTTAGCTAAAGCCAAGCTTCCGAATTCTCGAGATTGATTAATCCTAGAATCTGCCTTGAAACAAACAAACACAAATTAAATTAGAGAGCCGAATTGAATAGAATGATATGTATCAACCCGCGCGAATCTGTTCTATAATAGCCGACTCGAGTATCCAGCTGAAACTCAACTCTCATATTCTTAATAATAAAGGCATAATTTGTTACAGCTTAACTTGGCTCTTCAAAAAAATGGCCAATGAAGTCAAAACGCGAACCAAGTCGGTCCCCATGTTGGCCGCCATCCTGTTATGGCAAAACTTAATAACGGCCAATGAGGGGCTGCAAACCAAATACATAAAATTTGGACACTCTACTATAGTTTGAAAAAACTTCAAAGAATTTTCGGGTGTTGGAAATGTTGGGAAGACATAATATTTTGGATAAAATTAAAAATTCCTTGAACGCGAAGTTCTACAGGGGTATGGCCAATGACGACTGTACCCAGAGAGCACATGATTCTGCTAGGCATGCTTGTCGCTAGTTTTATGCACAGATTACGGGGGAATTCGAAGTTTTCAGAAGTTGTGTGCTCCAACACCCACCATAAATAGAAAAAATAATGCCGGAACATATAGGGGACAATGGTGACACCTGACGATATTAAATTGTCCATGGCGAAGAAGAAGAAAGAAGAAAGAAAAGTGAAAACTAAAAAAAAAATATTCCAAAAAAAAATAAAAAAACAAGGAAATGTATAAAAATTAGGAAGGTAAAATTTGTCGAAAAGAAAATATATAAAAAATTGGAAAATATTTAAAAATTATTTCAAAGAAATATGAAAAAAATTAAATCACTAAATAGCCCAGGAAAACGTCGGCGTTGGTGGGATATTCAATTTACATAATAATTAAATAGCCGTTTAAAATCGTTAGATCAAATCCCTTTAAACAATAATTTAATGAAATTTACAGTTTCAATATTGTTTCACACTATGGTATTTAATTTTATTGCAAGTAATCTTTTAACAGGCGTTCCTTTGTTAAAAGACAAAAATCATTTTAATTTGTTTGTTTAATGCTAATTGTAATAAAATTCCTACCATTTTCATATTTTTATACGCCCTTCAAATAGTACTTCAACAAAATTTCATAGTATTTTCATTCATAGCTATAAAATTTTATACAGTTTCTATATTTCTATACGACTTTTAAATAATAATTCAATAAAAACGGTTACCGTTCTAAAAGTGGAATACTCGTACAACTAAATTGATTATTCCCCTATCGAAATTTTAGAAAGTTTAAAGTTTTTTTTTGTAGTCTTTTATTATGATGTACATATGCATGAATTTTTGTTGTTTCAATATGCGTGTACAAAGCCTTAAGAACGTACAAGAAATAGACGATGCCGTAAACGACTTGACTGTTTGCATACAGAACTCAATCACTAACGCCCACATAACTCATAACAAACCAACCATACGAGAACATGACTATAATCTTCCGCAAAAAATTCGCAGCTTGATAAGCGAGAAACGTCGAGCCAGGGCCCAGTGGCAACGTTCAAGAATGCCAAATGAGAAGAAAAAACTGAACCAACTACAACGAGAACTGAAACAAGAAATAATTAATTATAACAACGAACGATTTACTGAATACACAGAATCACTGACAACTAATAAATCACTCTGGACAGCTACCCGACGAATTCTCAAATACAAAACAGCTACACACCCGCTCCGGAATACCGACGGAACCTGGGCAAAAACAGATAAACAGAAAGCCGACATCTTCGGCAAACACTTAGAAAACATCTTTAAGCCTCACGAAGATGTCCAAGACATTCTGCATGACGAACAAATATTCCGACAAATATCAACTCAGTTGCCCATAAGTCCACCTCCTAAGTTTTTCACTCCTTCCGAAGTTAAATTCACAATAGAACACCTTTCCAATAAAAAAGCCCCAGGATATGACCTAATAACTTCAGAAATCCTGAAACAAATTTCCAAAAAAACCCTCGTCCTTATAACCTATATTTATAATAGTATCCTCCTCACATCATTTTTTCCTTCCCTGTGGAAGTTTTCCATAATTAAGATGATCCCAAAACCCAATAAGCCCAAAAGTCTTCCTACCTCATATAGACCTATAAGCCTCCTTCCCATGTTATCAAAAATCCTAGAAAAATTAATCCTAAAACGCCTTTATCCCATTTTTGAAACCGAGGGTGTCATTCCTCAGCATCAGTTTGGATTTCGACCTGAGCATTCCCCTATCCAGCAGTGTCATCGCGTAGTCGACTACATAGCGTGTTCGCTAGAGCGAAAGGAATACTGCCCAGGCGTGTTTCTTGACATTTCGCATGCTTTCGACCGTGTATGGCACCCTGGATTGCTTTGGAAGTTGCAGCGAGTCCATAAAAAATCTGCTTGTTACTAGCATAAGTAGTTGTAGATATCATTTAAAATAAAAAATAAAAAAAAATAAAAAAAATATGCGTGTTTTTTTAAGTCATTTTTTTTGTAGTCATTTATATATGTAAGGATGTTATAGACATGGGTTGAAAAAAGTTAAATTTGAGTGAAGAGGAGATGAAAGAGCGTAAGCGTATTCAAAAGAATACTACGAGGAAGCGTGTTTATGCAAAAAATCGAGAAAGGGAGATTAAAAATGTAATGAAAAATTATAACGAAAACTAACCTGAAAAGAGAAAAGCTGCTCGCGAATATTACCATGCGACTAAAGATGAAAAAAAGGCCAAAAAGCAAAAATTGATGTAAGGATTGTATGAAGCGGGAAAAAAAGCAGAATATTTGACATGGCGGTCCCCGGAGATCGTAGGAGGGGTGGGGGTTGGTGAGCGAAGCGAGCAGGAGGCGAAGCTCACTAGTATTTCTAAATAATGGTTTTTCTTTTCATTCGATTTTTTTAAAAAAAAGTCAACTGTGCAATTTTTTTTTTTGAAACTTTCGAGATTTTTGCATGATTTATATTTTGAAATAGGAAATATTCAACACGTTACGCTATTATTAAATGTGTGGATAAAACGCTTACAAAACTAATGCATTTAGGACTAGTTTCAACAATGTGTAAGCATTAGGACTATTTCTTAAGATAACATGTTAAATATACTCGTAAACAAAACAATTGTGATAGATATTATATTTAATCAGATTTATTTTAATTATTTCTAATTGTATTGATTTTGAAAAGACGTGGGTTTTTACATACCCATATGCAGACTGTTTGTTTTCACTAAAAACTACTTGAAATACGTTCATACGACTTAACAGCCTGCGTCGAATACCCTACCTCATGTACCGTTTTTCTTCATGATGCAGGCACGTGTTTTCTCATATGTACGAACGTACAGTCGGTTGACGTTGATTCAATGAAACGTCAGTCAACCATGGAATTTTCTCAATTTTGTGTTCCAGAGGCCTCTACACAAAAATTCTATTCAAATTTTGTTGGCAATGCAATTGTAGAACGCACCCACATGCAAAATAAAATAAACGGTGTAAATCAGTGGGGGCCAATTTTAAGCTTCACTATACGATTAAAGCGGTTTGCTTAAAACAATTTTCATATGTGATGTCATTTATGTGTAAACAAAAGATTTTTTAATATTGCGGATTTTGTTGTTTAATGTAATTAGTTTGGAAATTTGCAATAAAACACAGTATTCTATTATCGATATTCTTAAAATAGAGTTATAAAGTGAAAGAGAATATAAAAGTATAAATTGCAAGATATTTGATTATATCAAAACAATTATGTGCACAAATAAAAATCCATTCTAAAAATGCAAAATGAATTAAATGAGATAATGTGATATTATGTTGAAATTAAAACTACACCGCAATTTAGTAAATATAAACTTTAAGGTTAAACAAGCATTTGCAGATATTAAAACTTTATTATAATAGAAATGTGTGTTTGTGAATTGAAATGGTAATTTAAATAGGCATGTGCATTTAAATTTAATTTAAGAAGCCAAAGGACTTGTACGCTATTAAACTGTTTGATGTGAATTTTCCTTCTAAAACTGAAAGACAGCCTTCGCAATGCAAAGACTTGCCTAGCTTAAAAACAATAAAGCCTGATATGTATTCGACCACTTTTTCACTATATTCATTAAATGCAGATGGATTAAATCAATAATGGTGGTCGCTTAAAATATTTATTTAATCCATCTGCACTTAATTTCCCTTAAATTTTCTTACACCCACTTTAATTACTATTAATAATTTACTATTTTCTGGTAAACATTGAACTGTCAACATCACATTTGTTTACATTTATTGAATTACGAACTTTTCACTTTTTAACCACTTTTTGGACCAAACAAATCACTGTAAGCCAATTAAACACATTGTAAGCTAAATTTATGTTAATTTCTCTAGTAAAAATGAAGATGTCAACTTACCGAAAGAAAGAAATTCCCGGTTTCTTCATTTTTTCGAATTTTTAGCAACCCTTTATAAAACACTTCATTTTCTGAAATAAAAACTTCCTATTAAATGTTATTAACAATATAACTATTTATATAAATACTTACTTTTTCGTAAATACTTCTAAGTAGATGAAAAATATGCTTTTACTTGCACTTTCTGATGTGACAAAATAACCACTTAAAAATGACAAGAAGAGTTCAGCATTTCGGTATGTTACAACTTTCATTGAGAATGGCGCGTTTTAAAACTCTCCGAAAATCTACAAAATTGAGGCGCTTGATATTTGATTGATATTTACGAAATGAATAATAAACCTAAAATAGAATTCCATTTCGTATCAAAAGATTCTATAAAAAATAAAAATTGCCTATCGTTGTGTTTAAATTGTATTTTTGTTTCCAATAAGTAAATTAAAATGAATATAAATTATGCTTTTGCAATTCAATAAACTTCCATCAGAAAAACGTAATATAAAAAATAGTATCTTATTTCAGATTTATATATTCAGTTTACTCCTTTAAACTTAAATTAAAGGACTCGTGCATAGGAATTTATGAAAATATTTTAGAAATATTGAATATGAAAATATTTTAGGTCCGTGTACGTTTACGTATAGAATTTGTTGTGCATATTTATGTAGGTATAGAATTTGTTGTGCAGATATCTATTTTTCTTATTGACATCTAGTTTTTCTAAATTTCTAAATTCGAAAAACACAAATAACACATTTAATATCATTTACTTCAAAGAAAAATATAATTTAATCAAATCGACGGTCAGCGTTTATATATAATTTGGTTGTTATTTATATTGTAAATATAACTCGAATTACTTATGTATCAATTTATCCGAATGCGGAGTTTTAATATACAATTCTCCAAGAAATGGCGGCATTCCGACCTCTGCATATTTAAGTTTTGTTTAAATTTTTAATTTTGATAAATATCGGGAAGTTGATATCTATCAAAATTCCACGCCCGGATTTGTGGAAGAACAAAAATTGGCTTTTGCACCATGATAACGGTTTTTTGTCATAAACAATATTCTATTATTTTGTAAGTATGCGTTCCTACTGATGTTTTAGAAATAATCAGACAGAAATTTTGTTTAGACGCCCATTGAGTTATTTAATAATTTAAGCCCTTAGACACAAATATCACCGCTGTTACTGAACTAATCCAAGAATTTGTATGTTGGTATGCTTGTTAAGTTCAAAGAGGGTTTTGACATATTAGCTGTATTCCATTGGGTAAATTTTGCCACTCACAAGCCACTCACGGCTAAAAGAGTGTGATATTTATTTTTCAATAGAATGAAAGTAATCTTAAAAATATATTCTTTTAACACAAAAATCATCCAAATCTTCATTTTCTGGTATTTTCAAATTAATATTCTCCTTACATTCGTTATATCACACGTTAACTAATTTTATTTGACATATTTTTCCTTTTTTTTAATTCTTTGAAATGTTTTTAAATAATAACAATAATTAACTCTTTAAGTATTTACTTTATAAATAATAAATAATTTATTCAATTTTACAAAAAGTAGATGCTAATTCCGCTCCGCATCCCATTAATAGTTTTAAATGTTTTGTTCAATAAATACGCAACCGATTTTGACAATCGGGTATCAACAAAACATAACTATCGATACGCGATACTAGACGAGCTATTGTATGCATTTCAAAATTTTCACATATTATTGTAAATCACTACAAATAAATAATAAGATTTTAATTCAATTACATAAATATTTTTTAATAACTCAGAATATTTTTTCCTAAACGTCTTTCCGAAAACAGTTCGAATCTATGATTCATCTAATTTATTGTGAAAACCAGTCGAACATTTCTGAGGAAATTTTTTATATAGTAGCTTACATAACATACTACAATTGAGTTATTTACTTTTCCCTTAATTACATACTTGGATTTAATTATAATTATAGTTATTATAATTTTTTAATTTTTGTATTGTAATTTAAGTGTTTATAATATTAATTACAATTATATCTTTTCAATATTAATTATTGTATATTAAGTGGAATATTAACAATTGCAGTAAAAAGTAATTAGTTTTTTTTACTACCATTTTTCTTAATATATTACTTCAAATTAAATAAATTTAATTTTTTTTATATGTAACCAGGTATAAAATTTTCCCATTTTATTATTCATTCATTAATTTTCACATTAGATTAAAATTTTTTTTTTGTAATACTTAATGAATTAAATCTTTTTTATGAAAATTGACAACATTTTTTGAACAAAATTTATCTAATAAACAGTCATTATAACTTTAAACGCTACTTTTATTTATCTAAAATTATATTTTGTTCTATTCTATTCTGTTCAACATAAAAAAACCCTTGATTTTATCTTATTTTCTTTAATTTTATCGCTAGCTACTTTTTATTTTTTTAATTTCTGGATATATTTGATGGCATTTTACTTTTACAAGATGTTTCTTTTATACATTAAGCAAAATTATGGTCGGAACTTATTAAATGAAAATAAAATCAAGCGAATGTAAGTAAATGTGTTTGATTCAAGAAACACTGGAAGAGCCACAGGATAATTTAAAAAACATTTAAATTGTTTTTCTGTCTGTAATTTAAATTGTTTTTTTTTGTCTTTTGTTGAATAATTTTTGTATTTGTTTTTTTTTACAAAAAAAAAAAAATACAAAAATTATTCAACAAAAGATAATAATTTTAAAATTATTAGTCACTCACGCAAAAATGGAAACTAAACAAAAATGATCTCTTTTATTTAATTCTATTGTATCTATTTAATAGAATTAGATATATTCGATTATTTCACTAATTTTCTTCTATTCTCTCTTTCTTTAACTCATATACTGTATATTATAGTGTACTAAATATAAATTAATTAATAATTTGATTCTATTATAAATCAAAAAAATACGTGCGCAATTAAACTAGGCAAATTTGTAAATTATGTACATAAATTTAACTAAAATAATTTCGTTTATTAAAATCACTACAATTTTTTTTCAAAACCTTCTTTAGCCCTTCAACTTAGCTTAGTAGGGGACACGCCAATATTTTAGAACGATAAGACTTCCAGCTGCCTCGAGAGCCTAACATCGAATTACTCCACGACTTAACACTGAATCACTCGACTACACATATATCATCTCTTATTAATTATTCTACTTGACTATTGATTGCCTCAATGTTAGTTTGAGGTAATGTATACTTCTTAATTTGAATTATCTCGATCGTAGTCTCTGTTGAATGTTCTACGATCATATCTATCACGCAGTACTGCGATGCTCACGATATGTGTTGCCAACCGTATTTGACCGATAGTTATTATAATCATTTTCCACATTCGAACTACGAAATGAGCCTGCAAGCAATGCTTGAACAGTTGGTGTACGAAAGTGATAAAGTCGGACTCTCCATGAATAATACAAACCCAATGTAATGACTAATTCCGACAAAATCACCATTACAGTCAACGGCAACAAAATAGAGTACGTCGATGAATATACATACCTAGGACAGATAATATCACCAAAAGACCTTACAACCAAAGAAATAAACAACAGAGTACAATTAGCATGGAAAAGATACTGGTCTCTTAAAGAAATTGTCAAAAACCCGCAGGTACCAGTTAAAGCTAAGAAAAAATTTTTTGATTCCTGTATTCTACCTATCATGACATACGGATGTCAAACTTGGAGTCTAACAAAACAAAACTTACACAAACTAGAAACCTGTCAACACAGCATGGAGCGAAGTATGCTCAAAGTCAAGTTAAGAGACAAAGTAAAACTACGAACATTACGTAACCAAACTAAAATTAACGATGTAACATACTGCATAAGAAAACTAAAATGGAGTTGGGCAGGTCATATGATGAGGAGTAAACAAGAAAAATGGGCTAAGGATGCAACCGAATTGTGTCCAAGACAAAATAAAAGAACGAAAGGGAGGCAGCTTCTGAGATGGGAGGACGATATTCGGAAAATAGCCGGTGCTACTTGGAAGAGGACGACTCATGACCGTCGTCAATTAACATAAGTGACAGTAACTTTTTTCTAAGATTGTTAAATAAAGGCTATTATTATTATTATTATTATTATACTTCTTAATATACATCAGGTGTTTATCGATACACGAAATATGTTGTTTGTCGATAGTGTTCATCTTCTTGGTGTTCCATGCATAAATTTGTTATGTTCATTTGTTCTCTTGAGACTTATAGATATAGCTCATTTTGAAATATTCCTAATCTGTTTAAGTTGTTAATAATTCTTATGTGGAGATATTTCCAATCCTTTTGCATTTTGTTAAGGTTGCCATTCCCCCACATCTATATTTATTGGTTTTCCATAAATCCTCAGTTCCGAAGTAAACGTTTCATAATTAATTTCTCCAGAATATTTCATTAGATTTTTTTTTTCATTTAAGTAGAGCATTTATTATTTCCATATTACTTGTACATATTTACATGGTATTTAAAACGTAGAGCTGACACATGCTCTGTACATCCTTTGCTTATATAGTAAATTAGTTTTTAATGACTAAGTACATGAATTGCTTTTGTGTTGCTTCCGGGAATTTTGTGTTGCTTCCGCTAACCACGATGGAAATGGGGAGTTAAGAAATTATAAAACTGAACGTTCATAATATCACTATCTTTAGCAAAATCATATATAATGACTGGTGAGGCATAGAGGTAATCATTGTGTAAGTATCTGTGTTGGGTGGCTTGAGATTTAATAGTTTCTATTGACTGTTGAATGAGTGGATTGGTATTAAATGCTGGAGAAAGTTTTTGGTTAGACCAACCATGTAGGAAATAAAAGGAGTAAGATTACTTTTTTGATATATATAGGAGTTAGAATAATGCTTGCCGTCTATTTTACGATAGTTTGAAAAGCATTTCCTAATGATTGACCTTTCGAATACATGGACTTTATTGGCATACGTTTTCGAGAAACTAAAATAGATCGGAAATGCATAGCCAATAATTGGCCGAATAAGTTGTTTATGGAATAGTAACTTTGTATTTATACTAAGCCCCTTCCGGCGCCTAATTAGGAATAGAAAGGTATGAATAGCCCTTTTGGCTTTTTTCAGAGTTAACTCAATATGTGGGTTAAATTTGAACATTGAGTTAAAGTTGATACCTAAATATTTTAGTTGATTTGAGACTGGAATAGCTGTGTTTTTAATCAGAATACGCTGCTTTTTGCTCTTTGTAGCAATTTTCCTCGGTCCGCGAGTGCTGGGATTACGGAAACAGATTAAATTGGATTTATTAAGATTGACTGATAAGTTCCAATCATCATAATAATTTATAATTTTAAAAAGAAGCTCTTGCGTTCTCCTTAGAGCTAATTTTGGTGATTTGCTTTTGGCATAAGTAAGAGTGTCGTCTGCATATAATATCATTTGTGCTTTTGCGGCTATTGGTATATCTGCAGTATATATTGAATACAGCAAGGACCTTATACCGAGCCTTGTGGAACTCCTTAACCTATTGTAAAGAATTCGGAAGTCGTGTTCTGATATCTGACGCAAGATGATCTATCCTGAAGAAATGCGTGCAGCAGCAGCGTAATATGTGGAGGGAAATCAAGTTTGCATAGCTTGTGCAATAGTCCCTTATGCCAAACTGAGTCAAAGGCTTTGGTAATATCTAGGGAACAAGCAACTGTTGACTTTTTATGGTTTAACCCAGTTGTGATCTCACTATGTAATAGAAAAAGTGCATCCACAGTTGAGTGCCCTTTCCGAAATCCGAATTGAAAGTCGGGAATAATTTTATTTTTATTACAAAATTCATTTAACTTTTCGTAAAAGAATTTTTCTAATATTTTTTCCAAACAGGGAAGAAGAGATATAGGTCGATGTTGTTGGATGGCTGCTCTACCTTGAGTTTTCGGAATATCAAAGATTATGCCTATCTTCCAGGCTTTAGGGAAGTAGAAATTGTTGTCCCTGCAACTAAGGGACTCAAACTCTTTTTCGGAATCTTTCTCAGCATAAAATTCGATATATTATCGATGCCAGCAGACTTTTTATTATTTAAAGATTTTATTATAGAATAGAGTGTGTTTTCGGATATAAACATATCTAGAGAGCTGGGATTGCTTGCACTGTTATCGGTGCTGAATTTTGTAATATGAGTTGGGGAGTTTGATAAAAAACTGTCGACCTGATCGTTTACATGAGTTTGTAGAGGTGAGCTTGAACAAGAGTTGTAAAGATCTTTATAAAATGAGGCAAAGTTTTTAGATATATTAATTGGACCTCCTTTTATTTCGCGGTCGTTATTATCGGTGACGGTTACTTTATTGAGAGACTTTCGACCGGTGATTGCGTTAAGCTGCTTGAAAGCATCAGGACCTGGACGTACTTTTGAAAGTCGTTCAGAAAATTGATCATTTAAAGGTTTGTTATCTTTATTGCGTATCATAGTTGATATGCAGTTAACCTGTGCCTCTAAGAGACGATAATCTGAAGATGTAGTGTTTAATTCTCTCCGAAAAATGCGTTTCATTTCCCTTACCCAACGATTTTTCAACCAATACATTTTCTTATTGGCCTCGGGGAGAGAATCAAATCGATGGCTACTATTAGACAGTTGCCGTGAATATTTATAAAATACATCCGAGACAATTTAGCTAAAGGTTTCTATTGGGAAATCAATTTCTTGGTTGGTTATATTCTTGAAATAAGGAACATTCATTCCGTTAGATATGGCCAAATCTACATCGTGCCTAAATTCTTTCCAGTTCGTGTTCTTATACGACGTGAAAGATTTTAACTCGGTATATTCAAAGTTGAATTGAGTTTGAGTTTTAATTTACTAAGAATTGGATAATGGTCTGAATGAAAGTCGAGAGTTGAACAAGTAATGTTCGAAGAGTAAGGGTTAATTAAACAACTTGAAACGAAAAAAAGATCGACTACAGATAAGCTACTAGGTCTGGTAGGACCAGAAGGTGCAATTACCTGTAATGTGGAGATACTAGTGAGCAAACTTTGAATACAGATACCGGAAGAGTTACGGATAGAATCTCCCCATGAGGTGCGTCTGGTGTTAAAATCCCCTCCCATGATTACCTCATATCCTTTGCTGATGAGATCTTGTAAGAATTCGAACAGGTCCTTAATTTCAACGGGTGAACACTTGCAGGCAATATAACATGAAACTAATGCTATATTTTTAATACCCGAATTGTTCACGTGACATATACCGGAATTTCTTTTGAATAGAAGTTGGTGGAAAATTGTGAATCATCTGACGTGCTGCGAGCAGTAGCATAGTATCCGGTTGAGGTCGCCATCTTAGATTTGGCAGATTTAATGCATCATAATCATCTGAACTATTTTCGAGCTCCAGAATATCTAACCGCAGACTGTCCATGATTACTTAGTTGGTGATCTGGAAAGAAAACAAAAAATAAAAGCTCGAAGTAAAAATTATCTTCATTTAATTTTCTAAGATAGACAATGGATAAATATGTGAATTGCTCTGACCGTAATACCAGAAGAAGTTTTGATTTCTGCCACTTGCAATAATTCATCGGAACATTGTAGAGTGCTTATGACTCTTCCCAACCTTTATTTTTGGGGAGCTACGTGTATTGTAGATTAATTTCCTTGATCAATACCATAGTGTTAAGTATTAAATTTGGATACGAACGGCATCATTGCTTCTGTATTTGCAGTTCAGATATATATTCCGCGGACCATTCCTTGCAAGAATACTGATTTATCTGTTGAATCAGCTTCCATCTTGTGTTAAATGATTTGGAGACTATATTCTATTCTGCCGGTGAAAAGGAATTCAAAGGTTCCCTAATGAGGAAATGCCCTTGAGTTAATGCCTTGAAATCGACAGAATCATCCGAAACCGGAGCTATAAGCCAAGAATTTAGTAGAGCTTTAACCTGTAACAATACAATTTGCAGATCTTTATGGTGAGTTTCTAGGTAGAAAAAAAAACAACGTAATGGTACTCAGCAGATTTTACTGCAGCTTTCCATAATCTGTCAAAGTAAAGATTGTGTACAGGAATATATTTCTAATATGTAAGACTTCGGAGGTACAATACTTATGATATTTCTTATATATAGATTCCGGAGCTAAGCACACGAATATAGCAGCGTAACTCTTACATTGTTGTGCCCAACGATACCTAAAATATATCCCGAGTGGGGAAAAATAATCGAATCCAGTATTTCTCAAACGGCCGAGATGGAGGAATTCTTTCTAGAGATACTGCCCCCATAATTTGATTCACAATCCGAGGCTTACATCGAAAACACGGAATACAATTCTGTAGAATTGATACACAAATATGTCATGCTTTCAGCTATCAGACTAGCTGACGAATCAGATTTGTCAACCCTTGGGGATGTTACTAATACAGGTCTTTGATATCGGGTTTCAAATCGTAGGTTTGAGTGCTATAGTCTCCCTCCTACTCCTAGTAGGCTACCAGGATCTACAATGGGCTCGAAACCCCTCAGTTTACAGGCTAAAGAGGCAACTGATTTCGATTTAATTTATGGAGCTCTTCTGATAACCCAATGCCCTCAAAAATGTCTCCAATAAAATCTAGGCTTATTGTTCCTCCCACACTGGCAATTTTGGATACCCATTTTTATTCAACGGGAGTTCGCATTGTCGATGTTCAAATCGCAGTATATATCCAACCATATTCAGCAGGATCCAATATGAGTTTCAGTTATCAATGGAGTTTACAAATTAATTCTGGGTTTCAATTGTTTATAACACAGATACCGTCTTCTTTGCTTTCAGAATATCCCATATTTCGTAGTTTTTGTGAGGCTATAATCCAATTTTGCCTTTTAATAATTATTTGACAGAAATATGCACGATGTTCGCGGTAAACACGTATTTATGTGACCTAAATCATGCCAAAATAGTGGATTACTTAACGAATAGGATGTAGCAGTTTTCATAGAGGAATCAAGTATTGCCCATAATTTGGATGGGTTTTCTTCTGTTATTCAAACGCCATGATAAGAAATATAATACGAGTAGTACGGCAAAAGATTGTGTTTTTCGGTCGTACGACAAAAATACGCATAATCTCAAAGAAATTTAACATATTTTATCCGAACATCGTTATTCCGCATTAATCGGCGCTCTAACTGAATAGAACGATGGACTACAATTTATATTAACTCTCCTAATAGTTGGCTGAAGAATGTAATGGTAGTCGAATAACAGATATCCCTTCGTAATATCTACTGTTCGAATACCATTATATTCTTTCACATTTTTGCTCCGCTACAGGCATTGGCTTACTCTCGAAGCTGGTTTCCTCTAATTGCCAGAATTTAGCTACCTGTATATCTAGCGATTCAGCAGTAATACTGCAAAAGGTGGAGGACAATTCTTAACATTATTGTAGACGGCCAATTGCATTTCACCCAAGCAGGGTATTTTGGAAAGAAGGCATCTGTTCCCTCAGCTTAATATGATCTACCGATAGTAAAGAGCCAAATAATTATGCGCCGATAAGTAAGTCGCTAGGTATTACTAAACGGCGCATAGTTATTTGGTTCTTTACTATCGGTGGTAGTCTCTAGATGCTGGGTCTGCTAACTTAATATTTTTTGGAATTTTTCTTGTGTTGATATCCGGATTCTGCTGGGGTTGATTGATAGTTGCACCTTGAATTTTGAAATACTTCGAGTCCTAGAATAGAGATGGATTTCCGCCTGCTGATGTAAATTTATATACTTAGATTCGAATGCTGCAATATGTAATTCAGCTGCGCAGCGTATCAAATTAACTCGTTTTACTATTGCTGAGGTAATACGGTTGATCTGAGATTCTATATCTAATATTGCTAGGCAAAGAACCCTTCTACCATCTTGTGTTCTTAAATCAACCATAACCTACCATAATTAAATTTATGGTGATGGCCGCGCCTTTATCTGGTGTATAGGAAGAGAGAGGCTCGGGCGATAGATTCACATGGAATAAAGGATCATGATAATTGTTGCATAGGTAGGAAAATTGAGATCTATATTTTTAAGCAAATTGCTGATAATTACCCAAAACCTATCGCATGCATGTACTAGGTGCATTCCGAGATATACCAGGCACTTTTCTTTTGGCCTGAGAAACTCCATGGAGGCGAGTGACGAGTGAAATTTGTAACATCTTTTCAATGCTTTATAAATGTTAGACGAAACATGTAGTGTTCCTTATTGTCCCACTGTTTCCATTATTTGGAAATTACTTTCTATGTTAAAAACTCTAGTAGAGTTTTATCTTCTTGAATATCCTTCCGATTTTTCAGTAATTGCTTATATAACTTATATATATAAGCAATTACTGAAAGCTGCAAGGTCTAACGTTTATTTCTAAATTAGGTATTGGTATTGATAAATAGATGGAACGTAATATCATCTATTTATCAATCCCAACACCGGTAATGTTTAATTATTTCGAGAGTTTCATCACTTTTTTCGGCATTTGCCCGACCAGAGGGGGACTCATCTTTGACATCAAAATTTGACGCAGGTGGTTACGGCGACTGGTGGTCACTGAGTAATTCGTTGTAATTTCACCTGTCAAAAACGCTACAATTTTTTTAAACTTACTAATAAATAAAACTAAACTAAACGAAAGTTTAAAAAAGAAAAAAAGTGTGCAGAAAATTTACACCTAAAAATGTGTCTTTAAATTGCGTATTTCTCAGAAAATTACTTGGATTAATACAAAAGGCGAATATATAATTGTATTAGTAATAAGATATTATAATGTTTATATATTCTATATTTATATTTAAAGTGGATTATTGTGAGTTTTTTTTAAATGGGGAGACTCTGCATGATCAGTATGAATATGCGCAATATTAGTGTATGCATTGATAGGTTGAAAAACGAGTATATATCGCTACTCAACAGTCTTCCAGCCACGAAGTATACTTAGAGAGAACGCATAAAGAAGATTTAGTATTAAGTTACTTGTATAATAAAAATGAGAAGTTATCAATTAATAAATTAATTAATTGTACATGATGTTTAATTAATAATTATATCCACGGATATAACCTTTAAGAAAAATAATAAGTTCGAAAAATGCATTATTATTATGAAAAAGTAGATGTGCTATAGCAACTGAGAGGCTCTTTCTGTATCTCAGTTGCTTATTTTAATTACTTGTTATATTGATACATAAATTTGCAAGGTAGCAAATACCTTTTACATTAGAGAGATGCTGTTTTAAATTACATTTAATCCTTTTAGTTAACATTCTAGTATAATCTTATTTAAAATATAGAATGTTTTATTGGTTTGTGTACGCTAACACACAAAAGGTCATTTGACAAAGGATAACTGCATAAGAAAATTAAAGTCGAAGGGAAAGTAAATGATTTTCCTCAGTAAGATTTAGCATCATGCCTCAGTAAGGTTTGAACCCATGGCCTCTTGTTTTAGTACATTAGTACTGAAATATTAATTCTAAGTGGCACGACACTTAACACCATTTGGCAAAAGAATAATGGGATTAGCAATTAAATTATAATTAAAATCAAAGTTGATTTTCGCCATTAGCGTAGGAGCATGCCTCAGTAGGATTCGAAGTCACGACCCCTTAGTTCAAATCAAAAACGTAGCATGTATTATAAATCGATATAAAACACAATTCTGATGGACTCTGTAAACTGCGCGCAGTTGTAGCTGTCAAAATCTTACGGATTTCAAAATCTTATCAGAATATAAAAATTCCGACGGTGGACGATAACTGCCCAATTTTTTATCGCCGAATTTGATATTGTTTTAATTTTATAATTCTGCCATACATTTCAGTGTTTTGTTATGTAGCAACCTTATATAATGGAGTATAAGGATGGACAATTGAAGCATAAAATTGAAGCCAAAAAACGAAATACAACCTTAAAGCTACTCACACATGTGTACTTCTGAAAGGCGTCAATTTTTCAAATAATAATCGAAGTTATTTAAATTAATTAAATAACTGCGATAATTATTTAATTTAAGAAATTTAGAATTAGAAACTAAATAAAATATGTTTTGTTGCTATGAATTTATTTATTTGCACATAAAACTTTACATTGCAAAACATGAAATAGAACTTCTTTTTGAAAATAAATCAAAAATTTTAATTTGATCATCAAAGCTTTTTTATGATAAGAAATTTGTTCATATCGTTTCCTAATGTAAACGCTATTACTTTAAGTTGGAATAGTATTTAAGTATTGAGTTATAATATCATATACAAATACTCATTGTTATTAGTATAACAGTTATTAGTATTATTAGTGTAAATTTAAATATTCAAAATATAAAACCGATACAACTCCCATCGGAAAGTAATCGGACGACCGTCATTTTCACGTCAATCTGATCACAACTCATTGTCTGTTTAAATTCAATATTGCACAAGAATTTTTAGTATAGCACTCGAAATCCACTTAAAATTAGTTGAGTGATATGCAATTATGACCTTTATTCAAATATATTATTAGTTTTTGCCGACAATTCACGTTAAGAACTAAATTCGCAAATCTTTAGTTTCCTCATAACTAAAACACTTTTTAACCGAACACTTAATCTTCTGTAAACTTTTACCATATGGAATTATTAAAATCGATTATTCATATTAATATAAACGTGTTTTACCTTACATATAATAACTCCACTTTAAAAACGATGTAATCTACGAGATCAAAAATTTGAACTCACACGGACTGATTGTTTACATTCGACATGACAAAACTACAAATTAAAGAAAAACTAAGCTCCGACCACCAAAATTTGGTATTTGATTAAATAGGCAGACAAAGAGAGAGCAAGCACAACAGCTAAAAAAGATGTTTATCAACTTTTTGATTTGCATTATTGGTTATTAAACTTTGTTTTTTTTTTTTTTTGTAATTAAAAGTATTTATATTGTATTTTCATAAATTTTCAAAGTAAAACAGTACATTTTTGTCAATATACAGCGTTTAAGATACAGTTAAATATTCATTAAGTGCAGATGGGTTAAATAAAAAATCGTGGTCACTTAAATTATTTATTTAATTAAACTTTTCATGATATGAACTAGAAAAGTAACTTAAACTTTTCATGATATCCGGTGTTCTGTCTAAATCTCCTAGATTATTTGAAATCTTTATAGTTTGGTCTCTGGCATTATTAATGCCACCATTAGGATTCATTATGTTCCTGATAATCTTGCCATTCCCTTTTGTTACAGTTTTAGATGTTAAACGGTTTATTAATTTTACCACGTCAGTTATATTTTGGCACTAAATATTATGGCAGCCATGGTCAGACGAGTAGTTAAATGTCGGCCGAATTCGGACTGCTCGACCGAATTACTCCACCATCTAACATCCCGTAGCGAAGTCAGATTAGTTAATGAGGCTAACGTCACGCTAGAAGGTGAGGAGAATGAAAAAACGATCCGCGTGTTTTGCTTTCTCGTAGTCTGACCTGCAACGAGGATGGACGTTTCGACCATTTGTAATATGTCCCAATCTGTCTTTTTTTCCATTATATTCAGTAAGGCTTACAATTTTATCATGGACAGATATACACAAGAACAACGTTTACAAATTATTCAATTTTATTATCAATATAATCGTTCTCGAATTGCAATTTTTCGTGCGCTCACTTTCATCTGAGTGGTGCGGTAAATAAACAAAACTGTCGATTCTGGTGCGAAGAAAATCCACAAATTATTCATGAACACCCATTACATTCATCTAAATTGACAGTTTGGTGTGGTTTTTGGTCTGGTGGAATCATCGGTCCGTACCTCTTTCGAAATGAAGCTGGTAACATCGTTACTGTCAATGGAGAGCGGTATAGATCCATGATAACCAACTTTTTATGGCCGAAATTGGAAGAAGTTGATCTTGACAACATCTGGTTCCAACAAGACGGGGCTACGTGCCACACAGCACGTGCAACAACCGAATTATTGCGAGAAAAGTTTGGAGATGGTGTTATTTGAAGTCATTGGTCTTTAACAATAAACCAGACTCTCTTCAAGGTTTAGAAGTCAATATTGAATGTGCTATTCATGACATACGACTTGATTTAGTGGAAAAAGTGCTCGAAAATTGGGTTCATCGAATTCGTTCCTGCAAAAGAAGTCGTGGAAGCCATTTGAATGACGTTTTATTCAGAACTTAATTATATCGATTGTACTTCACATTAAATAAAAAACATTTGAATTTCCTTAACAATTAGTATGTTTTTTTATAAAATAAATCATATCACTCCTTTTGGAAAACCCTATATTTAGATTCGAAATGAAAAAGCATAGTTTATTTTTACACCATCCCGCATCCATTATTATAATATTAATTATTAAGTATATGCTAAAATATAATACACGTTCAAATTGATTTGAAAAAATATTATTAGTGGTTATGGTATAAAAATATAAAATAATATTAACAAAGAAAATTTGTGAATTAATTTTGTAAAAACATACCAGTACAAAGCGATTAAAAATATTAATATTGGGTATTGTATAAAATAATATAAATTAATATTAACAAAGAAAATTTATGAATTAGATTTGTTATTAAATACTTTATCTTGTGTGCTTGAAAATATAAAAAAATTAATCCAATTTTCAATAAAAAAAATTAATAAATCCAAGAATAAACAAATTAAAGAATTGCGGTTAAAATTTTGCACAAAAAAAAACAAACTAAAACCAGAAGAAAGAATGCAAAAACTAAAAGAAAGAAATGTTCAACTCATCATCATCATCTAGTGAATATGATAGAATAAATGAATGATTTGGGAGATGCAGTCATTAGGAAACAGCGGAACAGGATTAGTTGGCTAAGAGCAGGACGGCAAAGACGAACATCATATCCAGTAATGAACCGGAAAACGCTAGCGACCAGAAACCAAGATGTAAGAAACGAAAAAAAGGAAAATAATAATACGTATATGAAACTTTTTTTTCCTTCTCTCAACTAACATAATTAAAAGAAAATCTTGTTGTTGAAATCTCCGTCTGTTATCCAATTAGTTTCTAAATTAATTCAAGCATATGTCTGTGCAGTGCAGGCATTTCTTCTTTAATATTAATAAAATACTAGTTTTCGAGCAGAACAAATATACATATAAATAAAAGATAGAGAAGAAGAAAAAAACGGAGCAAATTGATTCTTACCTATGCTTGGAATATTATTATTCTGTTATTTTCTTTTTTCTCTCCCTTCCTTTCACAGTTTCTTCCGTCTCGTTTTCTGTGTTATGTCCCTATACGTCATCTTTCTGTTTTATAATACTAACAGACCAACAAAATGTATAATTTATATAGAACAAAATTTAAAAAAAAATTTATATTTGAAACTACATGAATATGTAAGAAAAACGAAAATAGAATTGGATTACTAAAATGTAAACTACTTAGAGATTTATGGAAAATTGCAACAAAATTTATAACAATAACAGCCCAACTGAATGGAAGATTTAAGTAAAATTAAATTAAATTTATAAGATTTATAAAATGTAATTAAGAATTTTTATTAAAGAACCCTTTGCTTCTGTTCTCGTACCGCACTATAATGATTAGATTATAGACAGGTGAGTGGTCATATGATAGGGGCACTTTCCACATCTGGCCAGAAGTGCCAAGGACGGAAAAGGGAATAGCTATGGTGATCGACACCACCTCATTTCCGTCATGGCTGACGATTGCTTCCTTCCTTCGATGCGGCCTCTTCCTTCTTTGTTGGGTCGTTGGTTTCTTTTTAAATTCAAAGATTTTTTTCCCCTCCCATTTTTATTTGCTCCCACCTTAACTCCTAAATCAACCGCGACTGATTTTTTCGTTAACCTTATTACCTTAACCAATTTTTGTTCCCTCCTCTTCCTCCCTCTATTATATATGTTTACAAACCTTTGCCTTGAGAAAAATATACGCTTCGGTGGTTTTCCAAGTAAAATAAAAACCCCTTACCCGGCATGATTCATGTATTTGTTATGTTCGAGTGTAATGGCGATAGTAGTTAAAATTTAAAGGAATCCTCCCCACATATACCGCAAATGCTGACCAACAAAATATGCCTGCTGGTCCCTCGTCTTTTGAGTAGATACACGACTCTTTTAAGTACAGCATTTTCGTTTGTCTTAAGATAGGGAGATCTAATTAGGTTATTGAGATTCATGATTAAAATATTTATTAAGCAATAAACTTCGCAAATTTGTTTCAATTTTTTCAATAATTTTTATAAAAGTGTTGTGTTATTCAGTATTAATAATGATAATTTATTCCATCCAGCGATAATAATAATTTATTTTATTTAATTAAAATAATAATTATACATTCAATATAAATTAACGCCAGTTAAATTAAGTGGAAATAGTTTTTAAATTTTAACAAAATTGTTTTTAATAACAATACATCTGAATTAACACTTAGTTATAAGCAATTATAATTTTACTTAGACTATTGCTGCTCTAATCTAAATATTTTCAATAAATCGCAGAATATTATATACAAATAAATATACATAAATATATGTATTAAATATAATAATATATAAATTTATTTATATTTATTTATATTTTAGTCCAAACCTACATCATCGGTGTTACACATAATTAAGGTTAATATGGTAGTGGTTTCTTTTTTCAAAAACCATCGCTTTTTTGTAGACCGAGATCGCATTTGGCATTTCGATAACTTCAATTGTTCTATTATATAATGTATAGTTAAGATCTATTAATAATTGTCCGTATGCTATTTTTTATTGGCTTCTCACGGTTTTTTGACCGTTTTTGTTACATGCATTATCCCCCACAGGTATGTTATTTTTTTGAATTGGAGATTTAGGGGCGCACACATGGTATCCAAAGTTTTGTGTAACTATCATTTTATAATCTGATACCTATGTCAATGTCCTTTGTTTATATATATCCATGTTATGAATATTGTCGAGTGTCCGCCCTTTACTTTGCGTATGTAGTACTTCTACTTTTCGTGATTGTGTCCGCAGGTTGGTTTATTCACTTAAAAGCCTTGTATCTGGTTTTCATTGTTTTACGCCCTGATATATTCCTTGTTTTTCGTTCTAATTTTTTATCCCTTTTGCGCTATGTAATTATATCTGCATGAACACTTTATTCTGTGACCGCTTTTTTGGTCCAGTGCACTTATTTTGTTCATATTTTTTTCGTGGCTTAGATTGTTATTCCTTTTAAATGCTGCGATTGTTATTCGTTTTAGAGTAATAGCTATTGCAAATCTATTTGTGTGCTTTTGAATAGTTATTATTTCGAAGCAGAGATTAAACAAATCGTAAGACAATGAATTGCCGCGGTACATTATTACTTTTTTTTAAAATGAGGAGCAGCTGTCACCGGTCTTAACCGGTTATAATAATTTTGTATAAATTAATAAGTCTTGCACACATACCAAATTATTCCATATTCTTAAGAGCTCATCTACCTTTATGCTTTATACACTATTATAAAATTGACTGAAATATGACAAATGTAGCCTAGAAATATCTTGAGTCTTCTATAGTGAGGTGTCATAGCACGTAAATCTGGTTAGTCGTAGACGTATTATTATCAGAGCTACATATATGTTTTTTATTCATATAGGTTCCTCTAATCATGATTGCCATTAATCATCACTCGTAACACAGCTAACAAATCTTCGCAAAAAGAGTTTTAAAATTCATTTGCGTTTTAAATACTCGTGCGTATCAATACTTATGAGTATAAAAATCTAAAAAGTTAGTACTATTATGTATATAAAAATGACCAACAGTAAATTTTCTTAACTAAATTCATTGAATAAAACTGATCAGATATCAAAAAATTTACTGTTTAGTTGAAAATATGATATAAATTTAATTTGTTTCCTAATTATAATAGTTTGAATACTTTTCGTACATAGCACCTATGCCAGATATATCCTATCCATAAATTTTCCAATTATTTTATTATAAATATTTTATAGAATTAAGTAAATAAGACAGAATAATAAAAAAAAACAATTAATTTTGTAAAATTAAAAGACAAATAATAAATATAATTCGTTTATTTAATAACGTTTTTTTAATTAATTATTTCGCAATTATATTTAATTCTTTTTACTTTTATAATTATATATTAATTTTTTAATTGCCTTTTTAATTAATTATTTCGCAATTATATTTAATTCTTTTTACATTTATAATTCTATTATTTACTTGCTTTAAGACATTTCTTCTGTATTGATTTAGATATCGATGTCGTATTATCCATTAGCAATTTATTTGATTTCGTATTCAATATAAAATATACGAGTACATATATTATGATAGCGAATGCAATAAAGATATAAAATGTCTATAGTTGATTACTTTTAAAAATTTACAAATTGAATAAATAAAACTTTACTCAGTATTTGATTAATTTTTATATAAGAAATTTATGTCGCAATATTTTATTTATTTTAATAATAAAATATCTCGATAAAATTTTTTATATAAAAAATCATTGATTTATAATATATAAATTTACGTTTGCAGATGTACGTATGTATATATGTACAATATATTTACTTACAGCAGTTACTTTTATCATATATGCTTTATACTTCAAATAATAAAAAAACGTCAAAATATGATAATACTTCAAGTCAAAAATTATCTTTTACATAAAAAATTATTGAAAGTATAATTTATATATACTAATTTTTTAAAAATTGAGGTTTCTTCTTTGTGATTTAAATGACTTAAACTTATCTTTATTATAAAAAACTAAAATTATTTCATATATTATTGCAATTTATTTGATTATTAAAAATTAACTTTTAACAATGGAAAAAAATGTAAAACTAGATTTTGTAGAGGGAACACATTATTATGGAGGACTTCATCGTAATAAAAAGGTTTAGATTTTCAATTTTAAAATTAAAAAAACTTTTATTATTTAAATTTTTGTAAGGAACATAAAATGAAATCTAAATCTCGTAAGGATATAACGCTATTACTGGAACTTTTAGGAGAATGGTGGGAAAATCAAACGATTCGAATTGGGTAAGTAAAAATATTTCGTACATTTACATTAAAATACATTTCAATGGAAAGTGTCAGAATTTTTCAATTTAAATATAATATTGAATATTTAACAGAAAAATATATGTTATATTTTAAGGTTTCTAAAAGTAATCATTTCTTATTTTGTATTATTTAAATGATAGTGCGGCGCAATAAAAATTTAGTTGGAGTTGAGTGATTGTTTCACCTGAGATGAATGTTATAGCAGATAAAATGGTTTCATACTTCAGCAGTTTATTGATATGTACAAGCTATATTTCGTATAATCATTTAAGTAATCATAGCCTATACCTCCATACGCAAGTGAAATTTCATTCAATAAACATTGTGCGGAATTTCTACTATAGGCCAGTATTATATTGACTTTGTCAAGCAATATTTAACTTTCAAAGTAGTAAAACATGTGCGACCAACAACTAACGCAATAAATATATGTGCGACCAACGCTGTATAATTTCAGAAATATTTGCAATGGAATGGAATTTTCCTCCCTTTATCACAACGCTACAATATTCGTTTTATTGAAATTGTTCAAGGTTAACGTCTTGGCACAAATAAATTATAGTTAAAGCCCCTAAGTGCTTCTTTCTCATGCACTGTTTAAAAATAGAAATGTTTCTTTCGAAAATATTTTTTTAAAGAATTATATACACATATACATAAATTCGCTAAATATTTTATTTATAAAATTTTTGATCAATTTATCAATTTTTCAATAAAACAACAATATTTTTCATAATTAAAAATGGCGCACAATATTCGCAATTCATTTCGAAAGCTATTGGCGGTATGTAAAACCACTACGATAATTTTACAGAGCATAAATTTATACATTCGTAATGCATATAAATTTTGGTTTTGCAATATTATATTATGAAAGCAAACGCGAAGACATATGTATGCATTTTTGGGACAAAATTGAAAAAAGTTATGTTTAGATGATGCAAGTATATTCAACAAGTAAAATAAAAGTATATAAAGATAATAAAATAACAAGGGTGGTGCATTGAACCATTGTGTAAAGGCATTTATTTTGATTTTTGTATTCGTTTAAATATTATGTCGGATAATCAAAAAGCCCACAGTAACTTAATGAAATATAATCAATTATTACTGAATTAAAAACAACTACAAATCTTGTCAATAATTAACGAATTCTGTTTGAATTAACCAATAAATACCATTGGAATAATAATTTATTATTTATGAATGAAGTTCACTTACCTTATTTCTATTTCAATTTTAACTGTTAAACAAAAATCCTGCCACAAAACACTGAAATGTATGGCAGTACTTGAACTACAACTTCAAAATTAAAACAATATCTATTTCACCGATAAAAAGGTCGGAGTTTTGAGTATTCCTATAAGACTATGAAAGGTTTAAAATGTTGACTGGATGCAGTTTTCAGTTTCAGTCGGAATTGTGTTCCTTTGCAATGTTTGTAAATATAACTTCAATATTTTGACAATTTTCCCTATCCAGTTTAGGATATTTAAAATATATAATTATTAGGAATATTGCCACAGGACTAACAAGCTTATATTTGTTGGTCCTGTTTGCAATATTCTTAATAATTATACATTTTAAATATTTATTATGCATTATTTTTTGGCAATACATTATAAAAAAGTAAATAGCGTTGCTACCAATTATGGAATATATGGATTAATCAAATAATATCTATGATTTAGCTTAGTTGGAATTGATTTAATTCTCCTATAATTCATTGAGGATTAGTATTATAAAGAGTTACTACATGTGGGCAAATTTTTATATATGAAAACATTGACGTACACCCTTGTAAGGAAAGATATTATTCCAAACTCTGTCAAATGCCTTTGAAATATCAAGTGGAATAATCCTACATACCCCAGAGAAATTGGGAGTATGATTCCACTTTTCGGCTAGATATGCCATCAACTCACCAGTGCATCTATTGCTATGGACATCATATTGACGGTAATTGAGGATTTTCCTTGGTTTAAGATATTTCATTATCTGATAAATTATCAGTGCTTCCATAACCTTAAAAAGAAGGGATGTTAATGCAATGGGTCGGTATTTAGAGGGCACGAGGACTCGTCTTTTTGAGAATCGGTTGAACCAAATGCTTTTTTCAGCTTTGCGGACAACTTCTAGAAGAAAAGGATAGGTGAAAGGCTTACGCAGTAATTTTGGGAGTGTAGATAAACACCATTTCAGAACTATGGGAGATATACCATATGGATGAGAGGATTTGTGTATAGCAAGATCCCTAAGGACTTTTCCAACAGTACGTGTGCGAATATGAATTGACCATTTAAACAATTTAACGTGTTCTAATACAGTCGAATGTAAGGCACAATCTGGAAGAGAGGAAGATGCGGACAAATTGGCCTTGTATTTTGAGCTTACAATTAGAGTTTCATTACAGAATAGCGGACAAATTGGCCTTGTATCCGCGGACAAATTGGCCTTGTATTTTGACAAATATATAAAAATCAAGTACGAAGATGTTGTGTTTTCAATGCAATAGAAACAATTTGTGAACTGCCAAAATTAAGTACAATTACGTTGAGTAAAGAAATGATATACGAGTATAATCACGTGATTTATATTGTTTAGATTGAGTAATACGTATAATATACAAAGATGCCCAACGTAGAACCAAATTTTTGTATATGAAAATAGCGCCTATGAATACATTGACATCCACACTTCATTGGAACAAGCTGCTGATTTGGATGCATTTGTAACGTACGAGTATATAGGTATAAGAACGCATTCGATCTCGCTTTCTTTAATTATTCGTATTTATGGTACGAATATGTGTCCTTACATTTTTTCAGCTTTTTTTGTGGAAAAAATGATTTGACTATTTTTGTTCCCCCATATTTACTTATGCTACTTTGTTTAGTCCTCTTTAGATACAATTATTTCGGCATTTTTTATGAAAATCATCTATCATAGAAATTTTAAATGTATACAAATAGGACCTTAGATATAAGGCATTTTCCTTTTCTGTGTTGCAAAATCTATTGGTATCTTTAATAAATGAAAAAAATTTCCTTACTGATATACGATTGAATTTTGATATGCATAATTTTTTCAAATGTACAGCAATTTTTTTTTACATGTTACATTCTCTGTTTAGAAAGGATATTTATATGCCAAATATGATTTGTAATTTTCAGTAATATCTTTTGTATAGGCCCAGTTTTTAATTAATTTTTAGCGACAATTATCGCATTTTCATAAAGTATTGTAACGATTTTTTTATGATTGATGTGCAAATCATAAAAAGTATTGTAACGATTTTGAATATGTATTTCTAGTAATATGAGCATTCCTACGTATATCGTTATTTTGACCATCAATATTATACGAGAAATGCAATTTATTAACATAAATATTTCCACTTTTTTTATATTAAATGGGTTCTTTAATATACAGCCAGTTAATATTTAATAAAAAATGTTCATCTATATAACAAAAGTCACAGAACACATAGATATGTATAAGAAGAGTCGACTGAAGAAAAAAAAGTAATTAATTATTATTAAACATAAATTTTGCCCACTATATATCATTATTATTTTAAACGATAACTAATATTTAATCTTTTACTATTAAAATTACAAAAGAAAATTTTGGTGAATTACACTGTAAAATATATAAGTTTAGAAAAATAAAATTAATTATTTTTGTTAACTATTTTTATATAATGAATTCAAATATAGCATGGTTATCATTATTCAATTAAAATACCGCATGATTACAGTATACTGATAACGCGCCTACTTAAACATGAGGTCAGCGTAAAAATTATTAATGAGTTATCAACTACGTCCAAGCGTCGAATTCGAATACCTTAAGAGGGCATTCATTCATCGTTTATTGATTACTATGTTATAAAGATTATTCAAGTGTACTTAAATCAAGAGATTCCAATTTCAAGAATATTTTTTGCTACGAAATAATCATTATGCTTAGTAATGACATATTTCAAATTCACTTCTTAAAAATTATTGATTTCCCTGCATATTGACGCATAAGAAATTTTGTTATGTAAAATACACATAACAAAAGAAATTTTGTTTAAATAGCAAGCAATAGTTCTATGCTTTTAATTTGTCCGAATCAAAGAGTGCACTTAACAGTGGTCTAATGATCAAAAGAAGGGTAACCTAACTGTGCTCTAACTACGAGTATATACATAATTTGACTACTCAAGGCAGCGTTATTATTATATTACAATTTCAAAAGTCAGATCGAATGGAGAAAATATTGAACAGACGGTATCGATTGATTGACGTCTTTTTGCTAAATTAAAAATTCTATCAAAGTTTGTAAGTCGTATCAACGTTTATTTTCAATAAAGTAATTAAGAGAGTGGAAAATAACATATAAATTTAAAAACAATTATTTAAACTGTAAAAATAACATGCCACTTTATCTTGTATATTCTGACATCACATTTTACATTGGTGTATGAATTGATGAGTTTATAATTATAAAAAATAACTAAGTCATAGCAAGCTCGCAGAATAACTAAGTCATAGCATTTCTTTGAAATTGATGTACTTTACTGTTATTAATATAAACTGAATATTGCTCACACATTTCTTCACTTTTTTATATTATATCATGTTTATTGTACTGTAATGCATACAATATATTTTATATTTGTACATAGCTATATGAATTCCACATAGCAGAATTATTATTTTAAGAGTAAGCACGGTAATGAAATTTATGAATTTATTTACTATTCATCATGACAGTATCAGTCAGAGTGCTTTTCATTAATGAAAAACATGTTGTAGATATCAAATCCACCATAATATTACATACCAAGGCAGTTTTGCAATAACTTAAATGTATATATTAAATATAGTTTTTTTAATATTCTATAATAACGTATTATTTGACTATATCCAAAATCCTATATATGTATATGTTTTTTTTTGTACATTTGCAAGGCAATTTCTTGTAAGTTGTAATAAAAGTGTGAAAATATTATTGTAGAAAAATAATTAAAAAAAAACAGTTTAGATCGAAATCTCTCGTAGTACTGTATTAATTTGATTGTATGTGTGATTTTCTTCTATAAAAAATCTTTAAAGTACACTTACTTTCCTGGTAATACAAAAATAAGTTAATGACTAATTATAACAACAACATTAACAATGAGTAACAGAAATAACCACGCTAGCAATAATAATACTGCAGGGAAAAGATTCACAATTGTACCCATCAACCAATTTGGCAATTGCCTTTCCATTTCTTAAAAAATACCGATGTATCTCGTATCTTTATCATCTCTGCTGGTGACTGTGATTCTAATATTAAGGAAAACTAGCTATAACTCCTTAAAAATAATTCTGCTTAAAATATTACCTCCACAGGCATGATAAAAATTAACGATTAGAATCACAGTCACCAGCAGAGATGATAAAGGTAATTTTCTCCTTAACACGAGAATAAGGACTGCCGTATCAAAATTTTTATTTAAGCAGACAAAATTGACGGCATCAAGTTTCTATAAACACTCCAGTTTTCATTAATTTACCTATTCTAAGTAAGAATTTTCTCCAAAACTGTGATATAAGTAAATATTACTGTAATGCTGAATTTATATGCTGAAGTATTACCGTAACCCACTGGCAGATTTTCTAAATAGGCCATGTACTAACTCTTCTTGCATTAAATACACATTTAATTCACACGCTTCCGATGACGGGAATTGTTGGTCATATACTCGTAATAAAAGAAAAATTTATGGTGAATAACAAGTAGTCTTAACTATCGACTAAAATATATCAAGCATTAAAAAAATATCAACGGTAGAACCTAATACTTCTTTCATAGAGGTTTTATACATGACATTCAGTTTTATACAACATATTGCAGTGTAAATAATAAAATTCCAAAGTTAATAAGTAGCTTTCTTATTGATTTATTAACTATTTTCCTATCCGAAACTCATAAAACTAACTACCTCGTACATCCGCATATCACAAAACTCACTATTGGTAAAGATACACATCTGGTATCGATACTACGTGGAATACCATTTATGTTGAAGAAGCTGGTATTCGATAAATATTTCTGGTATCGGTACCACGAATGTTTTCATGATATCCATACACATAAACCTGGTACTTTTATTGACTTTAGTGCCATATTTTTATACTATTACTGCAGCGGAAAGTTGAAGAGCTAAAAAATATCGGCAATTTGTTTGGTTGCTTGTGAGAAGGAAAAATGAAGCTTTGTTTTCAGTTCATAATGCTATTTCTTTACATTAGTTTAAAGGTTAAAATTATTAATATCGAATATATACATATTATATCTGATAAATTGCTGAAATGCAATAATAGTAAATCTCTGATTTTCTTACCCGCCAAAACACAAAACCTGAAACGTCAAACTATACCATGAAGGCTGCGTGCCAGGGTGCATATTCTACATGATATTTCTGCGTTCATGGTTTCGATACCAGATGTGTTTCCCTAGCATAAGATCAACATCTTAAATTTATATGTTGCATATAATTTACACTTTTAATCAGCAGATTAGCATAGATTAGTCAGATATCATTCATAAAGGTTAAATTGCGCACACACACTCTTGAGGTTCATGATAAAATTATTAGAATGGCAAAATCTTTGAGGAATGATCTAATTCTTACAGTTTGAACTATACTATCCCTAATGATGGTTTATCAATCTTCTTCTCAAGAGCGCTACTTCTATATTTTACTTAAGCTTTATTCCTTAAAAAATATTTGTTTTTTGTCTAAGAATGTTAATTGCTCTCCGCAAGAATGTGGTCTTGCCCATTTTTGCAAGACAATTTTCCGCTTCATCGAGAAACGAGTAAATTAAGATAGATTCAAACCTGATCAATAATATTATGACTGCCTCAATCGACATGCATGATCTTTGAATCACTAAGGAAATATATTTTTAGCCATCTTCATAACTTTCGTTGACTTGCTTTTTTTCATTTTCTGCTTTGTGAAATGATAATAATGGATTGGACATGGCTTTTTCTTTAATGCGTTCGTATTTCTATGTTTTCTTTCCTTTCTCTGGCAAAATCAAACTCCTGAAGTATATAAACTTAAGCAAACCACTTTAATGCAGAATAATCTGTTTTTATTGAAAAGTTTCCTCGAGAGAATATCTATCTATTATATAAAAAAGTTTTTCATTTTGTAAGATTTTATTGTGATGTATGGATGAGTTTTTGTTGTTTCAATATGTCTGTTTTTTTGAAGTCATGAAAGAGCGTTAGCGTATTTGAGTGAAGAGGAGATGAAAGAGCGTAAGCGTATTCAAAAGAATACTGCGATGATGTTAGGCTTGTAATGTTATTGATGTTAGGATTGTATGAGGCGAGAAAAAAAGTAGAATATTTGGACAGAGGGGGCCATGGAAAAAGAATGAGAACATTGTCACGCTCTTACTTTCGAGAATGAAATGTCGCGATCAAAAAATTCGTGTTGCCACCAAAGAAAGATTGTACCATAATGATGTATGTATGAATTTTTGTTGTTTCAGTATGTGTGTTTTTTTGAAGACATTTTTTTTAAGTCATTTTTTTTGTAGTGATTTATATATGTAAGGATGTTATAGAGATGGCTAGAAAAAAGTTAAATTTGAGTGAAGAGGAGATGAAAGAGCGTAAGCGTATTCAAAACAATACTGCGAGGAAGCGGTTTTATGCAAAAAATCTAGAAAGGGAAATTAAAAATGTAATGAAAAATTATAACGAAAACAAACCTGCAAAGAGAAAAGGGTATCACGAATATTACCATGCGACTAATGATGAAAAAAAGGCCAAAAAGCAACAATTGATGTTAGGATTGTATGAAGCGGGAAAAAAAGTAGAATATTTGGACATAGGGGATATGAAAAAAGAATGCGAACATTGTCACGCATTTTTGGTGTGATGACGTTTTCCTTCTATTTAGTAGAATATTTGACGAAGGGGTCCCCGGAGATCGCGAAGCGATCGAACGGGGGGTGGGGGTTGGTGAGCGAAGCGAGTAGGGGGCGAAGCCCTCTAGTATTTGTTAAAATTACTTTTAACAAATATATAAAAGATTACTTTTGCAGACTCAAAAATGCTCCTCGTTTTTTTTTATGTTTACCATCGTTACTTCAGAAAATGGATAAATAGTAGACGGGTATAATTCGAAATTATCTATATTTATCAAATCTAATCAAGTTTTTGGTAACACTTGTAAATGGTTCATCTGCCTTACTGGTAGTAAGGTATGAAAAAGGCCATCTTCAATCAGCAAGGCAACATCTGTGACTTATAGAAGTCTGGTTATTCTAAAAATAAGTTTTTAAAATTATCCAATATTGAATGTCAAAACTCTACTGATAATTTCCGGATTATAGAAATATCTAATTTAGACTGATACTTATTGACGATGGAAAATTACTGGATTTGGGACATATTCATGATAGAACATTATTATTATTGATAATAATATCATTATCATATTACTCTTTTGATTTTTCGTAAATTTGGGTTTCCGAAATTTTCTCATGGTAGAACATTATGATTGTTGAATAGTATTTTTCCTTTCGGTGTCTATTAAGACACATCCTTTGCAGTATTGTAGCAGAATAATTGAGACTTATTGCTGCTTCAGGCGATTCCAACATACACCCCCGAGAGTCTTGTATAAATGGTATCGTATTTACCATCGGTATACTTTTTTGTTGCATCCTTTGTATTTTGTGATTTAGATTTTGATGTTGTTATGCAATCTGTCGAGGAGTATTAATTTGGCGTTGTATTGTCCTGGTTCATTATTTCTTGGTATGGTATTCTGTTGTTGAGTTGAATTCTGTTGAGAAATGTTGATTTTTTGTTATGTAAAATACACATAACAAAAGAAATTTTGTTTAAATAGCAAGCAATAGTTCTATGCTTTTAATTTGTCCGAATCAAAGAGTGCACTTAACAGTGGTCTAATGATCAAAAGAAGGGTAACCTAACTGTGCTCTAACTACGAGTATATACATAATTTGACTACTCAAGGCAGTGTTATTATTATATTACAATTTCAAATTGTATTTTGTGATTTAGATTTTGATGTTGTTATGCAATCTGTCGAGGAGTATTAATTTGGCGTTGTATTGTCCTGGTTCATTATTTCTTGGTATGGTTTCTGTTGTTGAGTTGAATTCTGTTGAGAAATGTTGATTTGTACTGGTGCATCCTGAACCATTTGTTGGGAGTGGGATTATTGTTGATAATGTTGTTCAGTCGGTCAGTGATTAAAACTTTTTTCATGGTAGAATTGATTTGGTAATAACGTTAATTTTTAGCCCGGGCGACTAACAACGCTGCACGTTACATTAGCTTATCTAATTTGATCTTGGTCTGTATCCATACAGCTGTGGTTGAAGCTGAAGATGAGTAGCCATAAGACTCATTTTTAACGGGCCATCTAATTACAATATTGGTGATTTAGATGGTATACTTCTGCGCAAATTCTCTGTCATGCAAAAGAGAGTTGTGTCTTTCCTGGCAATAATAGATGTACAAGCAGACAATTGTAGGTCAGCTGTCAAAAAATTAAGATATAGTTTTAACCTTTTGATGTGAGAAATGCTATCGCTAATTAAAATATTTGTTAGTCTATTACATCTGTATATGATACGAGACCCATGACAGACTGAACAATTATCAAACATAGAAATTGCAGTGGGCGACGTTACAGATGTTTTGTAAATCATTGCTCTTAAAAGTGATATGCTGTACTTATAGAAAAACGAGGATTAATTAGTAATAAAATGCCGATATTTAATCCTGAGATTATAAAATTGTTCATCCTGATTAATCAGGGTGTGTTCCATCACTGATGATTTTGTCATATCTAGTCAATATATGCTTTCAGTAAGTCCCAAATGAAATATTCCTACAGTGCATTTACAATTTATTTCATTTTGATTTAATTTGCTGATCTATTATGGCAAGTAGATATGTTAGATACCCTATCAAGCTTAGTTGCGATCTTATATTTATATTTATACAGTCAGTCGGCCTTTAATAAGCGAACTTTTATTTCATTATATAATGATTAGAATCGTTTTAATTCGTAATTATTTCTATAATTAAGTTCTTCATCCACTATTAATTGCCACAATTTGTTATCATTACACGTACTAGCATGTGGTTCCCAATCGTCCTCTATTTTCCTGAGTTCCGACTGTAGGTTTTAAACTGTTGAGTTCTTTATCGAAAATCGATTCAATAAGTTCTTGATCAGTTAGTAACTTATCCATTGTGTAAGAAACTAATATTGATTATGAATAATATAAATCTTTGTAAACTATATCCATTTGGTCGAAAGTTATGAGTAGTAACTATTGATTATGAATAAACAAACAATTACTAAGTATATACTGTGGTCTTACCTATACATTAACTTTCGACCAAATGGATATAGTTTACAAAGATTTATATTAGATCAGTTGCAATAGATATCAACAAAAATACCCCTTGTGGCGTATGAAATAATGACCAGTAATGTACTGGGATCATAAGTTAGTCGTGACTCCGCTAGGCTACGTAATTGTTAGCATCGATAAGATTCAATTGGACTAAGTGTTCTGACCAACTTCCATACATTTCTTAGCTAATTACTAAATGAACCAAATATTATTAAGGTATATTTGCTTTTCAAGTTGAAAGAATAAATAGGAATGTTCAAACTATTCGACAATAGCAAGTGAAGAAATAGAACGGAACTGTTTTTCACATACATACCAACAACTATTGTAAATTTTATATATTCATATGACGATACTGAATTGGAAGCTAACAGAAAGTAACGTTGAAGATTTAGATGAAGAAGTTAATAGTTACAATTGTCATACACAAAATGAAAACTCATAAGAACTCTAAAATAACGGGATTAGAAAGCTCCATAGACAACGGAATATATCACAAAAAAGGAACCCGTTGTCGTACAAAGAATTAGATACGGGAATATTCGATAATTATATAATATACTACCTAGAAAAGGTAGTATATTCGATAAACGTTCCTTGTATTGAAACCATCGATACGAGATGTATGTTCATAATAATATATTATTACTCAATGGTATTAGTATCCGCACTAATGTTATAGATTAAATTATGATCAATCATCGATCTTTTACATACTATGATTTCTGGGATCCCAACGACAGTATTAACCGTTTGATTAGGAAGCATTCATTGGCATTAAATGTGCTATACCGATCAGTGCGATATCTATGTGTTGGTAGATATTACACTAAACGAAAGTACACAGTATTTAAATAAAGCACTTCCGTCAACGGGTGTTTTCCACGACACTAGTTTTCGTAAAATATTTCATTTTTATATCGCAAATAATAGATTTTCTATTTCAAAGACTTAAAAATATTTTTTTAACAGATCTTAATTTTTTAATTGTTTAATATTTTATCTTCGTGTTAATAATACACATGTATATAGGCACACATATGGTATTGAATGAACTAGTGGTTGACCGGTTCGCGCTTGTAACGATTTAAGCAATTATATGGAATGTTTTCAGAAACGATTTACAAAGATTATTATACACTTTAATTTTTGTTTAATATATTTATATTTTAAAAAATATTTCATACAAAAAAAGTTTAATATATTAAACAAAACAAAATAATATTTTAAAAATCAATTCATACAAAAAAGCTTTGTTTCCTATTTGCAGTCCTACGCCTACGCAACAATATCTTATTTAACATAGTGCTTTGTCGTAGGAAACATATTTATAATATTTATATCCTGATTCTCTTTAAATAAATTTTTTCGAAAAAGTCTTCCGTGAATATCATTTAATTCCAAGAGTCTTCGGAATAATTTTGGAGGCTCTGTAGCGAAATCCGATTCATATTTGTGTATTAACAAATAGTGTTTGGTTCATAAGTGCCTGAATTTTGAAGTTTCAATACAGAGTCAATAAGAACAAAAATAAATAAATATGTATATATATTTAATATAAACTTGTATATACGCTATTTAATTTTTGATTCAAAGATAAAAAATTTTGTTTGATCAAAGCTAGCACGAAGAAATATAAAAGAACTCAAGTTTGTAGATGGTTGAAGATGTACCAACAACCGCTCCCTTCTTTATAAGTAGTTCCATTATTGACCCAAAGTTTGAATCTCAAAGCTAAAGTATTGCTACAATACCACGTTTGATTTTTTTTAGAACTCTTCTACGCTCTAATATAAATATACATAATACTCAGCTTAAGGATTTTATTGAGAGAAAAAAATTGTATTTTTTGAATATTTGAATTTATTGTTTAAAACTCTTGTGGGTTACTAAGTTGATGAAAGTAATTCTGGATCCCGTTTCAAGATTTAAAAACGGGATTCAGAATTACTTCCATCAACTTAGTAAACTACAATTTATTTAATAATAATTTTACACCATAATAAACATTTTCTATATTAAAAGTAAAATATACCCACATACGGTAGTAAATTTCATAAAAAACAATTCCCAGTTATTTATGAGTAATTATTTTACGTCAATATGTTGTCAGCAGGAATAGAAAAGCATTTCTTCAGTTTATTAATATCGAATCCCTTGTGATGAAAAATATTGTATTTGTAAATATAAAATGATTTTTTGTAATGATTTGTGTGCTAACTTTACATTGAACCATTTATAGTGTTTACTTTTGTGTAGCTGTGATCAACAACCCTCAAACGAGTATAAATAGTTTGCTTCATAATAAAAACCACAATGATTAAAATAATAAAAACATACCACAATGATTATTTTTTTAAAGTGAGGATAAACAGAAATTTTAAAATGTTTAACTCGCATCTTGATGATAAATCAAATATTAATATAATAACATAACTTCCGTAAAATTTAAAAGGAAAATAATTCAAATATAATGAAAGTTTATTTTTGCTTCCATAACAATGTTGAATATGTGTATGCAATAAAGAATACATGTTAATATTCTGAAAACGTAGGCAACAATATATTATGTAAATTTTTACCCTATTATGCATATCGTATTACTCATTTGATACTTTCGATATTTAGCAGTTCGGGTGAAAACTTGTCGCATGTTTAAAAATATTTAGATCTATTGGTACCACAGAACGAATTTTTGATTAATAAATACTTGCCATATATTATAAAAAAATTACATCAAATAACTAAAAAAATTAAAATCAAGTATAAAGAAGTAATATGACATTACTTAAAGTATTAGATTGATCGTTATTTGAAAATTGTAGTAACAATCCAAAATTCATTCAATATTTTTATAGTTTTTATTTTTAAATGACTTATTATTTATTGATTAAGCTTTTTAGAACGAAGTTATGCAGTCAAAATAAACAAATTATTCAGAATATCACCAGAACATTTTAAAAATGCTACTATTGTTTTCATAATTATAAAAAGTTTACCTACCTCTTTTTCTGAAAATAAATATGTCCAACTTTATTGCAAAGATTAAAGTTTGTAATTTAAATATTGTTATAATTATCTATTTCTTTAAAATTTTGAATTATTTCTTAGAGTAATAAATTAAAAATGGTTACACCTTTAATTCAAATTGACATATTAAAAAACAATATGCATAAATATTATTTAAAAATTGTGGCCGAACTATATAAACAGACATTCTATATAAAATACGACACAAGAGCTAAAATAGGTAAATCAACGAAACTCGTATAAAAGATAATGAAATATTACTTAACTAGCTATATAGATAAAAGCTAATGGAAGGTGTTTTTCAATAGAGGTGATATGTTTTCAAATGGACCGTATGAAAATCTTCTCTCACTGTTAGTTATATTTAATAAAGTTTGCAGTTAACCATCGAAAAATAAACGCCTCAACACCACTTGAAAATTAGCTATTTTTTTAAAAAACGAATGATTCTTTTATTACAACTTATCGTGCACTTCTTCCAATTTATGGTGAATAAACAAAATTGTTCCTGGATTGGCTTCATCAAATTATTCATGAACCACCTTTACATTCTAAAAAATTGACCCTTTGGTATAGTTTATGTCATGGTGGCATTATCGGTCCTTTTTTCAAAATGAGGTAAAAGTTATCGTTACTATCAATGGAGCGCAGTATAGGTTGATGATAACAAAATTTTTGTAGCCTGAATTGAAAGATATTGATTTAACGAATATGTGTTGTCGACATTTTGGCGAGTAGATAATTTCAAGAAATGCGGCTGTGCCAATGACCTCCAAGAGGTTTTGGTTTAACACGTGTTCGCTTTTGTTTAGGGGTCATTTCACGTAATTGGTTTGTGTTAATAAACTAGCAACAATTGATGCATTAAAATTGTTTATTCAATGTCAAATACGTGACATAAGGCGGGATTTAATGTACAAGGTATTCGAAAATGAGTACCATCGTATATGGTTATGTAAATGGAGTAGAGGCAGCTAATTGAATGCCGATATTTTAAAACATAATTGCATCGATTTTACTTCAAAATAAAATGATAAATTTCAAACGGAATTTGTAAGAAATTCGAAAATTTGTTGCCATAACTATGTCCAATTTATTGTGTTTTACTTATTTCCAACCAAGTAAATTCAAATTAATTGACTTTAACTTCTGTTGCATTTCGAAGAGGGTGCGATTTTTAATACACATACACATAGGAGGCACTTTCACTCGAACGTAATGAATTTACCGCCGACATATACTTAGGTGTTATGAGTGGTAAGCAGTTGTTTTCAATGTAAAAGAACATCATAAATGTATATAGGTTTGCAATATATCATTATTATTGGCATGATACCTTAAATTTTAATTTGTACTTTAACTTTATAATCTAAAATATCCAACATTTTGCAAATAATTTCACAAATAACTTATGCAATTACGAATAACAACGTTATCAGGGAGCTGAAATTTTGAATGAGAATAATTGATAACGCTTCGAAAATTTTAGATACGGGAATTTGGTTTTCGTTTACTATCTACATTTTATTAAAAATATTATTGAATAGAATATATAATTCTTCATATTTCATAAATTAAAGTAAATCCATAACCATATAAATAAAATATAATAAAATTACGTAATAATAGTTATAATTGCTCTATGGGTTAGTTGTAAAAAATGATGCACACAGTTAGATCTCCACAAACTATAAAATAAAATTTACCGCCGTTATTATCAACTAGTCAGTCTAGTGGGTAACTGATGAATACCATCATTCAGAAATAAATTATTAATAAACAATATTATATTAACACCTTTCAAAATTCGCTAATTTCCATCATAACTTAATTACTTTTAACTAAAATAATTTCGAAAATTGCTGACGACTATTGTAAATGTGTTGATATTTGTTATTGTTATAATTATCATTGTGTATAGAAACAGGAACAGCGATGAATTTTTAAAAAAAATTATAAATTTAAAAAAAAAACAATATAAAATTATAGAATTTCTATGTTTTTTAAAAAAACATTGAAATTTTGAGAATGAAAAGTGGCAATATTTGCTTATAAACTTTTTGATTTACATTGATAATCTAAGATGCAATACTAATTGTTGAATTAAATATTTTTGATTTATTTACCTTATTAAATAAAATACAAATTAATTATAGAATATATCCGGTTGCATTGAATATACATAGGTATGTATTAAATCATAATATGAAAATGTATATTTTCCTATATCACAGGATATAAGCAATTATACATAATATACGAATATATAATTACATAATATACATGCGAATATATGTTTAAATAATAAAACTATTTTCATTGTGAACATAAATGTGTTTAGATATAAGTAATATTAAGAATATAAAAATTTTGCAAGATATAAAAACATCCATATTCACAAAAGCATATGTTGAATAAATAACATATGATGGAGAATGACTATTTCAGTCGAAAAAAGCAATAATAGAATAGTATATTATATCACGCAAATATACTTTTATAGTGCGAGAATAAGCCGACACAAAAATTCACTTCTTTTAGGAATGAACATATGAGTACGAAATACTCAAATAAGGACTCGCAAGCAAATAGATATTTATTTGTTTTGATTTATAGACGGAGGTACTTATATAAAATAAAAATAAAATAAATGATTAAGTATTTGTGTGTATCCTTTATATATCGTTTACTTTTCCATGCTTAAATTGATTTCTTTAGTCTGTTAATAAGAAGTTTATTTGAAACCCTAAGTATTTCCCCATATAAAATAATCTATTAATATAACAACTTTCGTATTAAAACTATGCTTTCCACTCATATATTATATATATATGAAGTTGAAAAACGTTATTTTACTTTTTACAGATTTCATGCATGAAAGTGCTTGTAAGTAAGAAAGCTTGGGTTACTTTAAACAAAACTAGCTCAGTTTTTTTAGTATATAATAAAAATTATTCAAATAATTTAACTGTGCTGAAATAATAATTTAAATATTATATAACAGTTTTAATTTACCGAGAATAAGTGCGCGTTTGGAAAAGTTAATGGGTACGAATATAGTACGGTTGACTGATAGAAAATATATGAACGAGTTGAGGCAAAATATCGAAGAAGACTATTTAAGAACTTTACAAAAGAGGATTGAATACCGTGAGGTAAGAATTAACTACTTTAAAAATTTTGTATTAATATTTTCATACTTAATATTATTTAATTAACAAGTAATTCCATTACACTCATACGACAAAATTGAGTACAAAGAAACTTGTCTAACTTCAAGTAAACTATTTTTAAAAAGTGTTTGAACTTATAAGATTTATTTTGTGTTAAAAGTTGTGCTAACTGCGGTATTTTAGTTAAATTCATTCATAGAATATTTGTTCCTATTGCGACCAAAATATTAAATTTTCTCATATTTCCATATAGATACGTATTATCATACATGAACGATTTCTTTCTACTTTGCCTAGGAGGAACGTACAATGTTATTATACAATGTTATAACGAAAGTAAAATATACGCATAAATGTTGTACTAATAGGTATTTATTATAGGCGTTTTCCTTTGGACCAATTTTGCTACTACGCGGTAGATGACCAAAGGAAAGCCAAATTCTAAACACATAAACAATAAAAGCTGAGTTTATTCACACATAAACAATACTGACAAAAATATGATACTTCCACATAACCAACGAACCCGCTTAGCCATCTATTTGGAAACTAAAATCCCCCTACAGTTAATTGTATGCGTAACTCCCAGTTCGATGTGGTCATTTGTTCGAGGTAGAGTAGATGATGACAGCTACAACTAGCGCGTAGTAGCAAAATTGGTCCAAAGGAAAATGCCTTATATATTTAAAATATTAAATTTTCATATTAAATACCAAATGAAACAAAGAAGAGAATTATGAAGAAATATCTGAATCCGGAGAGATTAGTTTGCAATTTAGAATCTTTTATTCTATAGTCTTCAAATCGGTCATTTTTAGCTTTAAATAGAATTGTACTCGTATCTTATTCCAATTATGTAGCTTTTAAATTTTTGAGTTTTCTTTGTGAATAAATCCTACAAAATGTAACTGCTCAAGTTTCAATAATATATGTGTATCACATATTGTATTATATTACAATTAGTATTAAGTTGATGATGTAAGGAAATATATTATAACTAAAAACATAAATGGTATACCATTTGTAAAATAGTACCTCTTTCAATTGTATGTGTCAATATATTTATTAATCATATTTATTGCTGAATATATAAAAAATATTCCTCTAATAATGCTCATGATATAAAACATAGTTTTCTGAAAAACTTGAAAAGAATATACTACAAATATTATGTAATATTTATCTAAAGAGTATGTGGATTTACCTCTATATTATAAGATATATCAAGATTAACTCTCATTAATAGGTTTGTTGAAGAAAACGAAAACTGTTTAGTCAATTTACTTAAATTTTGAAGTAGTTATGAGCTCATATACACATACTTTAAAAAGTGCTTTACTAAATTTTAAATATTTTTTAAAGTAAATAGAAATATTTAAATACGTACAATTGACCAATGAAAACTCATTTTCTCACTATAATCTACTAAGTTTATTTATTATGGAGGCTACTACACAACTATATTATGGTTATTGAAATGATTATTTTATGGAAAAATTATGTAATACTACAAATTACTTAAAACGTAAAGAAAAATTTTATCAATAATCAATGTACAAAAAGTTGCATACATAAATTTTCTATTTTAATTGTCTTTATTATAAGCAGAGGAATTTACTCAGTAAAGGTTTGATTGTTAAAGAACTTTTAATGTGATCAATTCCACAATGCTTTTTTCTAAAGCTTTTCAGAAAATAGTAAATTTTGCAATTACAGGAGGAAGAAGAGGAAAGGCAGACACAAATGATATTGAAGCGTACTTATACCCTTGAAAATTGTCCATCTGGATTAAGAGTAGCACTAAGTTTTGCATTGGTATTAGTGACGACTTTTTAACAAAATTCTTACAAAATCGATATATTATTTGAACCATACTATTATTAGATTATATACACATTTGTACATGCTTCATTTTTTTTATATTTTTTATTTTGCTTTATTCTTACAAAGGTAAAAGAAATGGAACGTGAACGAAATTTAATAATGACCGGAAAAGGAGAAAAAATACCTCCTGAATTAGATAGTCATCCAGTTTTTATTGTAAACCACCGAACTAATAATATAATCGCAAAACGTCGGCAAAAAGTACATGGATTTGTAAAAGAAAACAAATTATAATAATATTAAAACAAAAATATTTCAGTTGAAAACTAATCGTGAAAGAAATGCAGAACGCCTACTTCGACAGGGTGTTAGATGGGAGAAAGAGCGCCATATGGTTGATAAACTAGAACGTAGAAAAGAACTTTATATGCAAGCTCATTGTGATGAACAGCGCCAGTTGGAAGAACAGTATAGGGAAGAAGATTCCTCGGGAGGAATGGAACTTTATCGGTTTGTTTTATTTATTTAGTCAAAAGATAAGAAATAATTTATCTTCTTTGCATAATTTGTAATGTAAAGCATTCTTAATAATGACTGGGATGAAATTGAAGTTGGCCTTAGGCAACACTTAAAAATAGAAAATGATAATTACAAACGAAGCCTTACTACAATTGGAAAACAATGTATTAATGATCCATTAGACATTATTAATATTGCAAGTTTAAAGTAAGAAATTACAAAATAGTAAAAATAATTATTAATATTTCCATAATGCTTAGAGGAAAAAATAAAGTGGAAGACAATTCGAAACCGAAACAAATTCAAAGAAATGCTAATTTCCGAACAAAGAAGCATAGTTTACATCCTTCTCCAGAATTAAATAATGTTAAATAATCTCTTACATAAACAAAATATAAATAATACATATATATATTTAATAGATTAAAACTATTACTGAAGTAGAAATAAGTTTTAATAATAAATATCGGCAAAATTTGAGTGAAGACAGTGAAGAGGAAGTAGACATTATTTCTACAACTGACCAAAATTCAGTTACTACTATTGAGTCAAAACGGGACCAGATATTGCATAAAAATATTGAAGAAGAAGAAATGAAAGGACATTTACTAAAACAGCAAGAGTATGATTATCTGCACTATGAAAATGATAAAGTCATTAAATTACAAAATGCGAATGTAATATTTATATTATTAATAATTATTTATTTGAAAAATAATGTATATTTATTTTTCAGAATGTAAGAGATCTGTATCTATTTGCTGAAGATATTATTATCGGCACACAATCAGCCGAATAAAAAATGCAGAAGCTCGTTAAGACCTGCAATGTAGGAGTATATGTATATATGTTTGATGAAAAACGTAGTTATTTCACCCACTACTAAATACCATAAGAAATTCTAATATAATTATCAATAAATTTGTTCCCGTTCTGTAAGAGCAATTCTGTCAAAGCATGCAAAAATAAATCTACCACGTGTAGTTCCAATGTTATATTAAGTTTGTAATATCAAAGCGCCATAATTGCTAAATTATTATATGTATGTGTATATATGGTACATACACGTACATGTACTTATTTATCATGAGACTTATAGTTATATAATCAAATGCTAATAGTTTGCGGATGCCTTATAAGAGATAAATATTTATATATGTTTCGTATACAATATTTGTTCGGTAGAAAATTTAATTTAACCACGTAAATCTATGAAGTTTTTCTGAAGATATAGATGCTTCTGACAGCACAACCGTCAGAAAATTGCATGTTTCAATTAAGCACGCCTTATCGTACAATTGGACAGAGAGGGTCGTTACGATTCGCTCGAAATAGAAGCTTGCGATCATACGATCGGAAAGTCACGTAGGCAACCGGTACGAAAAAGTTGAGTTTAGTTTTACGAGGAAGGATGTCATTTGCTGGTAAGCGATTAGTGGAACGGTTATTGATTTAAAGTATTGTATAATAGTGTGCCAAAGAAGGAATATAAAAATTCGGAATTATTGCTCAAACATATTCTACAATGCAAGTTAATTTAAATTATTTTCCGAAGCAATTTTTGTTTCGAAATATTTTTTTTAAAATTTATATGAATAAGCAATTAAAATAGTAGATATTTTACTATAGTAGTCGCATTATTCAAAATATATTATCTCAAAATAAAAGATTGCAAGTCAAATTAACTTATAAACTATGAAGAATAAAGTTAACATTGAAACAATTAACATTGAAAGGATAATATTTAAGAGGATATTTTATTTTAATTATGTTAATTAAGTAAATTTAATTTATTTATATATTTGTGAGACCAAAGATAATTTTTAAATTTATAAAATAAAATATTCTGATAAAAGTGACAAGAATTGGGAAGAATTTTTTAACACAACAATTATATAAAATCAATTCGTATATAGTAAAAAATATTTTTAAGAAAATGACAGAGTGAGGTGCCCAGCCATCTCAATTATTATGTCGCTTCGAAAAGTGACAAAACTGGTACTACAACAATAACCCAGGCAAGTAATGATAAAAAATACCGAAAGAAAAGATAATTAGAAAGTGCGGTGGTGTAAAAGGGGTATGCAAATTGTTTTCTTTCTTTCTTCTTTTCTTCTTTTATCTCTCCGCTTGACTCGCTACGGCTTTCTTTCCTTTTATCATATTATTGGTGTTTTAATTTTGTTTATTGTTTTCTAGTAATCTTATTCTTTTTTTCTATTCATTTTTATTCATTTTTTCGTCTACATACACATATATTGATAATAAAATATAAATTTAAATGGATTGCAACTCACTCACTGTTTTTTTTATTGAAAAACGGATTTTTGTGTTGTTGTTTATTTAATTTTTTTGTTTTTATGTATATTTCAACCATATAAGTTAAAGTAAAATAACAAAGAATTTTTTTATGCAAATATTGAAAATTTAAGGTGGTCATTTTTTTCTCATAAATAATAATAAATATAAGAATTAAAATAAAAAGGAATTGTTTTGGGTGTATATTTAAATATTTTAAAGTGGTAATTTTATTTTACAACTGAAATAAAAATAATTTTTCTTTGTAAAATATTTAAATATTAGAATGAAATCCTAGCGGTAATTACATTATATAATTGATACAAAAATAATTTCGTTTTGTAAAATATTTAAATATTAAAATTAAATTCTAGCGGTAACTACATTTTCAATTGAAATAAAACTATTTTTTTTTAATATTATAAAATATTAAAATATATCCTAGCGATAACAGAATTAAATAATTAAAATAAATCAAGAAAATTCCAATAATATTATATTAAAAAATGGAAAAAAGAAACAAATTAGAAGATAAATTTAAAATTTATGAAAAATAATCCCTTCGATAACAATTTATATCCAAATAATTGAAAAACTTTTTATGAATTGGTAATAACTTATCTTTGATTTAAGGTTCCTCCTCTCCACAGGTACGTGGTTCCACATTGATACTTTAATTGAAGTATGTGGTTCCACATTGATTATTCTTACACCTATATAGCCACTCTTAAAATATTTAGACAAGGAGTGCCGATAAGCGTTTTTGGGCCATAGCCAGAGAGGGTCGATATTATTAGTTCTAAACTTAGTTACTTCTAAGTTTTACACAGGAGTAGATTTCTTTGGTCCATTATGGATCCACTTTAATAGTCGCAATTCTAGATCCAACAAAGGGTATGCGGCTTTAGTCATTTGTCTGGTTACTAAGGCTGTCCATATGAAGTTAGTGACGGATACATTTATCGGAACCTTGAAACGAGATTTATCAGGCGACGAGGGAAGACTGGTACTATTTTATAGAATAATGCCACCAACTTTATAGGCGCTCGAGGAGGAATAGAGAAAAAGAGGAAGAAATGTAAGCTGTTACTTTTAAGATGAGAATTTAAAAAAATATTTTTATGTTTGTCACTTTCCATAAGAGGTTAGGTCGGCTTGCATCGAACGGACAATATTAAGCAGCTACGTACTAACGTTTCGCAGATTGAAACAGGCAACTTTCGAAATATGACCCTCCTTAACATCTGTCGGAGCATTTCATTGCTCCTCTACTTTCCGCTGAAGTAATAGTAAGGGAGTATGGCGCTGAAGTCATTCAAAGTACCAGTTTGTGTGCAGAAAGTGTAGATACCAGATTGGTATAGGAAAACTACACAATTTATGTTATTGTTGCCAGGAATATTTATCGAGTACCAGCTTTTCAGCTAGTATTTAGGTGGTATTAGGTGACACATATATGGTATTTAACGTAGTATTGATAATGCATGGTATCGATACCAGATGTATGCACCTAGGATTACTGATTTCTATATATAGGAATATAGTAAAAGAACTTCAGGATACTGGTTATTTTGATAATTTAGCTACGACTTTGCCAAATTAGAGTTATAACAGAAAATTTATTAATCAAACAATGAAAAATTTATTATAGTAATATAAATAGTGCTAAGAATTAATTAAATAAATGAATAATTGTGATAAATTAATATGAATTACCAATGCATAATAATTATATAGACTTAATAGTTAAACAAGCCATTTGTTTTATCTATTTTGCCAATCCGAAATTCCCTTAAAGCAAATTCAAATAACTTCGCTTAACATAGTGGAGATCCCGACGTGATTTTTCGCGTAAATTTCCAAATTTAAAGCTTTCTGCTTCCTATTTTTTCATTCTCCTTCTTCATTGATAATAATGAAGATTAGCTCCTCATGTTAGCAATGCATTCCTTATAAATAAAAAAAAACAGATATACATATATATATATATATATTAAATCATCACTTCATTAGGGATCTATGATGAGCCAGAACGATTAATTATAACGTTATGATTTCCAAATTGAAGACCAGAAGGCAAGTTTAAATGTAGTCTCAAAAGCGTAATTCTGTATTCATTTTGGAGCTTTAGAACCCACAACCTTTATTCCACAACTGGATAACAAAGATACCTCCCAAAATGCAACAACATCGGACCTGGATGACTTTTACATTGAACTTTAGTCCCCTTAGTTTGCGGTACCTGACTACCTCGCATTAAGACGATACTCGCCGATAATAAAAAAGTTGCAGGATTTTAGGGTGGATAAGAATTTTCCGACTTTAGAGCAGTTCTAAAGGGCTAAACAAACCCAAAGAACTGCTACATCGGCTACGTCATCATCTTCGCTTGGAGCTGAAATCGTAAACAACAACCACCAAAGTCACGATCCTTTCGGCTTGGAAGATCTGCGCCTAAAACTGGCAGAAGCTGCCAGAAGTTTTGGGTGTATATTTAAATATTTTAAAGTGGTAATTTTATTTTACAACTGAAATAAAAATAATTTTTCTTTGTAAAATATTTAAATATTAGAATGAAATCCTAGCGGTAATTACATTATATAATTGATACAAAAATAATTTCGTTTTGTAAAATATTTAAATATTAAAATTAAATTCTAGCGGTAACTACATTTTCAATTGAAATAAAACTATTTTTTTTTAATATTATAAAATATTAAAATATATCCTAGCGATAACAGAATTAAATAATTAAAATAAATCAAGAAAATTCCAATAATATTATATTAAAAAATGGAAAAAAGAAACAAATTAGAAGATAAATTTAAAATTTATGAAAAATAATCCCTTCGATAACAATTTATATCCAAATAATTGAAAAACTTTTTATGAATTGGTAATAACTTATCTTTGATTTAAGGTTCCTCCTCTCCACAGGTACGTGGTTCCACATTGATACTTTAATTGAAGTATGTGGTTCCACATTGATTATTCTTACACCTATATAGCCACTCTTAAAATATTTAGACAAGGAGTGCCGATAAGCGTTTTTGGGCCATAGCCAGAGAGGGTCGATATTATTAGTTCTAAACTTAGTTACTTCTAAGTTTTACACAGGAGTAGATTTCTTTGGTCCATTATGGATCCACTTTAATAGTCGCAATTCTAGATCCAACAAAGGGTATGCGGCTTTAGTCATTTGTCTGGTTACTAAGGCTGTCCATATGAAGTTAGTGACGGATACATTTATCGGAACCTTGAAACGAGATTTATCAGGCGACGAGGGAAGACTGGTACTATTTTATAGAATAATGCCACCAACTTTATAGGCGCTCGAGGAGGAATAGAGAAAAAGAGGAAGAAATGTAAGCTGTTACTTTTAAGATGAGAATTTAAAAAAATATTTTTATGTTTGTCACTTTCCATAAGAGGTTAGGTCGGCTTGCATTGAACGGACAATATTAAGCAGCTACGTACTAACGTTTCGCAGATTGAAACAGGCAACTTTCGAAATATGACCCTCCTTAACATCTGTCGGAGCATTTCATTGCTCCTCTACTTTCCGCTGAAGTAATAGTAAGGGAGTATGGCGCTGAAGTCATTCAAAGTACCAGTTTGTGTGCAGAAAGTGTAGATACCAGATTGGTATAGGAAAACTACACAATTTATGTTATTGTTGCCAGGAATATTTATCGAGTACCAGCTTTTCAGCTAGTATTTAGGTGGTATTAGGTGACACATATATGGTATTTAACGTAGTATTGATAATGCATGGTATCGATACCAGATGTATGCACCTAGGATTACTGATTTCTATATATAGGAATATAGTAAAAGAACTTCAGGATACTGGTTATTTTGATAATTTAGCTACGACTTTGCCAAATTAGAGTTATAACAGAAAATTTATTAATCAAACAATGAAAAATTTATTATAGTAATATAAATAGTGCTAAGAATTAATTAAATAAATGAATAATTGTGATAAATTAATATGAATTACCAATGCATAATAATTATATAGACTTAATAGTTAAACAAGCCATTTGTTTTATCTATTTTGCCAATCCGAAATTCCCTTAAAGCAAATTCAAATAACTTCGCTTAACATAGTGGAGATCCCGACGTGATTTTTCGCGTAAATTTCCAAATTTAAAGCTTTCTGCTTCCTATTTTTTCATTCTCCTTCTTCATTGATAATAATGAAGATTAGCTCCTCATGTTAGCAATGCATTCCTTATAAATAAAAAAAAACAGATATACATATATATATATATATATTAAATCATCACTTCATTAGGGATCTATGATGAGCCAGAACGATTAATTATAACGTTATGATTTCCAAATTGAAGACCAGAAGGCAAGTTTAAATGTAGTCTCAAAAGCGTAATTCTGTATTCATTTTGGAGCTTTAGAACCCACAACCTTTATTCCACAACTGGATAACAAAGATACCTCCCAAAATGCAACAACATCGGACCTGGATGACTTTTACATTGAACTTTAGTCCCCTTAGTTTGCGGTACCTGACTACCTCGCATTAAGACGATACTCGCCGATAATAAAAAAGTTGCAGGATTTTAGGGTGGATAAGAATTTTCCGACTTTAGAGCAGTTCTAAAGGGCTAAACAAACCCAAAGAACTGCTACATCGGCTACGTCATCATCTTCGCTTGGAGCTGAAATCGTAAACAACAACCACCAAAGTCACGATCCTTTCGGCTTGGAAGATCTGCGCCTAAAACTGGCAGAAGCTGACACTCCTAATTTTCAACACGTTGATCGGGTAAATCAATGATTAATACCAAGAATCATTTTCAATCAGAGAGAAAATATGTAATTATCCTCGTCACAATGTAAATCGCAATTTGTTAGATCTCGGAAATTGAGATTGAACGAGAGATTTATATAGAGCAGCAAACATCATATGAAAGGTTCCTTGACTATTAATTGGTAATGGTTGACCATCGGAACTGATTATCGACCCCTATTCTGGAATGATAGTTTGTACAAATTGTACGGGCCGGTTTATTACCTTCTATACGTAGCCAGTTGAGATTGGATAGAATTGAGACTTTTCAACAGTTGCAGTACTATGTGGCCCAAAAAGAAGTCAACAAAACTCGGAATAGATTTTACCGGTGCAACTTTTGAAGAGAGCAGGTGGAACAATGGGGGACAAAAAGAAACGAAACCGAAAGATTATTAGTTTGAACCGTTGCCCTCGGTAGAAGCAATTTGACCCGATACAGATAGTCTTCCGCTATGCTGGAACTATAATATCTGTGGGTACTATCTCCAGGATTGCGAAGAATACCAGAATATTTTTGTTATGGTTGCAGAACTAAAAATGTAGTAACGCCGTGGTGTTCAAGATTTCAACAACAACACCAGCTCCCAACCCAATTATAGGCATGATCCAACAAATAACATACCGAAGATCTCGACGCCAACCATTACAATCTAACAGAAGAGTCATCCAAATCCGAATTAGTTTCCTCATTTTTCTAACCCCTCCTTGGTGAATAAATTCTCAGTAAAATTACTTCCCGACTCGAATAGATCCGCCATACCAATTTTAAGACCTATTTTCATCCCATTTCCCTAACCTCTTTATTTCATTTTTATACTGTAATAATATGGACCGAAATTTTACTTTCACTTTTATATCGTAATAATATAGACCAAATTTTAACGACATATTTTTTTTAACAGTTATCAATAAATGAAAAAGCCTAATAATTATTTAAAGTTTAAAATAACTTAAAATAAAATAGATTTTTTTTTTCATAACAAAGTATACATAATATGGAAGTTAAAATTACTATTAAATTGAACTGGTGGTTTGGGGTATGCTCTCGGAGAGACTTAACATCTAGTCTGAGAATTTTTTTTGCATTGAGACATTTTTTTATAAACTTTTTTTATTACTCAAATTAAATTTTTTTCCCTTCTGATTTTAAATATATTGTCCAAATCCGATTCCTAGTTCACCTTGTAAAGAATTTTTCACTTTTAATAGTTTTATCAAATTTATTTAATTTTTTCCTTGTTCTGTTTTTCTCTTACGGGAAGTCAACTCTTTTGGTGTGTCCAACGGCTTTTTTTGTTTAGCATTTTTTTGCTATGGAAGAAGATGTAACAAGCTTCTAGATTCAAAAATTGCATTTCCAAGACTGCTTTTAAACCTGTTCACAAAATTTAACGCATTTAATTATCTAGCTACTAAAAATAAAACAGCTTATATTTGCAATGTAGTAACATTCGCCCACACGCTAATTGAAGTCGCTAAATAGCAAAATAGTTATACTGCTGTAAAATAGTCCAGGGCTCATGTCCCTTGAAAATGAAAAAAAATGAAAATTGTACTTGCATTTATTTTATTGTTTCTGAATATTTAGTATAAAGTATAAGTTATGAGCACAACATAACATTTGTTACGAAAAAAAGGTTTCAGATTTGGTTTTTATGTTTCTATTTTACGAACCTCTCAAATATTTAGTGTAAAAGTAATATATGAAGCAATAGACTGGGTATATAAATATAGAGTCTTGTCGTAGAGATGATATGTTTTCAAGTAGACCATGTGGCCATATTTAAAATGGCCAAAACTTTTGTTACTATCAGTTATTTTCAGTAAGGTTTGCAATTTATTCATGGAAAAATACACGCCTGAACAACGTTTGGAAATTATCCAATTTTTTATCAAACAAATCATTATTTTTTTCAATAAATAATTCCAATAAACTCATATTCCCAGATTATGCACATTTTCATCTGTCTGAATCGGTGAATAAATAATATTGGCTTTACTGGACTGAAGCCAATTCACAAATTATTCACGAGGAACCTTTACATTCTGAAAAAATAATGATGACATTGCTCATTATTTTTTTCGATATGAGGAAGAAGTTGCCTTTACTGTTAATGATGATCTGTACAGATCAATCATAACGAACTTTTTGTAACCCGAATTGGAAGATATAGATTAAGCGAATATGTGGTTACAACATGATTGTGCTGTATGCCACACTGCTTATGCCACAATCGATTTATTGTGGGAAAAGTTTGGCTAGTCGGTAATTTCAATAAATGTAGATATGCAATGGCCTCCAAAAAATTGTCATTTAACACGTTTGGACTTCCTTTTATTAGCACACTTCAATCAGTTAAATTTTTATCTCAACTAAAGATACATTCAAATTAAATATTGAATGCCAAATAAGTGATAATAAAGCCGGATTTTTATTAGGTGGTTAAAAATTAGAACAATTGTATTCGGTTCAGTAAGCAGAGCATAGGCGGAAAATGATGCTATTTTCAGAACATAATTTCATCGATTATACTTCAAAATAAAATAACAAAATTTTGCACACCAACATTTCTTTTTTGTTTGATTTGAAAAAAAAACTCTGCCACATCTCTTTTTTATTTTATTAGGATATAAATATTAATTTAAAAATAGTAAATCCAATATTACATAAGCATATATGTAAATATATAAAAATTAAGCGATTAAAAAGTAGAACAAAAAAGAAATGCATATACAGTTATACACTTAATACTTTTATTGAAAATCCGTATATCTATGGCAATACAGTGACACACAAAATACATAGGGTGTAAAATTTGTGATAGATTGAAAATATTGTTGCATATTTTTAAATGTATTTTTGTTATAAATTTTAATTAAGTGTTATTTGTGATTTTAATGTTATATATGAATGAAAAAATACAACTAACTAAAGTAAACCTACATATAATGCAAATATTTTCAATGGACCATCATCAAAAAAGATAATTAAAAAATGTTCCGTCCACATACACATATGGCCAATACAATGCATGTGAAAAATTTTGCACATGCATTTAATTGGCCATATTTAGACGCGGTTAACAGAACATCTGCAGTATGGCCTCAATCAAGCCACAAATTGATAACAAATCGGTTTTCCCTATATATGGGTCAGTGAAAAAAATGTTCATTTCGATCGGAACCTTCAATCTGAAAACATTTCATGAGAACATTCTTTAAAATGCAAATATTTAGGATATGAATCAAGATACACAGTAACAAGGGAAGCAATCAGTACCCAAGAAATTTACAATGCCACGGTCGAAACAAGAATGACATATAAATAAGCATCAAATTTTTCCGGAACAAGTGCGTTTTTTTATAGGCACATTAATTGAGCATATTTAGACAAGGTTGGCTTAACATCCGCAAAGTGGCATTCATAGAAGTTACACTAATTTGAACTTGCGAACCCGAATGCCTATTTAATACTTAGTTGCGGCTAACATAAATACTAATCTGAATACGGCCATTTACTTAAAATAAAAAAAAATTATTTATATTTCCTTCCAATTGCGCAAGCGTTAAAAAATTTCTTTTCAAAATCTTCTTAGTCCGCCTACCAAATTTTTATCACATCTAGTGATGTACGTATGTTTTTAGAAAGCAGTTATGCATTTGTTATTAATTACACCTTTTTTTCAAAGAGGAAGAAAAGGTGTATTCAATAATAAATACATAACTGTAGATTTTGTTAAACATCAGTTCATACAAAAAATGTTCAAAATGCCTACTCGTATTAATTATATCAATTGGTTGAAAATATTGAAATAACTAAAAAACCTCGAATATATAACATTTTTTAAACCTTAAAGTATACATATATATATATGTGTAAGGATATATATATATACATAGTAATTGCGCTCTTTTCTTCTTAAACTGTATTTCTAAACATTTTACAAATATTTTTTTTTAATTATCTTTAAATTGAAAATTCTATGTGAATAATTGGCTATGTTATATATATAATAAAATTTAAAGCAAAATAAAAAAAAAAACACTGATGTACTCAACACGTATAAATGAGTTCAAAACCTTGATTATTTAATGAACTCGATGTTTACTCATGTTACCATAGTTACGATTAAACATGCCTTATTGAAAATAGATACGATTAAACATGGCTTATTGAAAGGTTCTAAATCAGTCAAATTTGTGAGTTGAGTTGGATAGCTATGGATAAAGAAGTAGAACATAATAAAGAAAAGTTTCACAACTCCCAAATTAGTTTAAATGATGTGCATAATTTGATGGAGAAATTTAAACTTTTGAATTATGAAGAAAATATTCGTGAAATGAAATTAAAATTAATTGGCAGATTTTACTTTCTGAAAGCAACAAATCCTGGTGAACAATTTTTTTTATTTACTTCACTATGTGCTTGGCTTATAAGAAAAGCGGGAATTTCATTTACACAACCTCAAGAATTTGACGATCCCAATAATGTGATATTAAAGATAATTGACGTTGTCAAAGAGCTGGTAAATTATATATTATAAAATAAATTTAACTGAAATAGTTGTTTTCTAGTTTTACATATCAATTACTTGTTTAAATCATAATAATACATTATAAATAATATAATATACTCTTCTTGATTTGATTGAACCAGAAATATACCATATTTTGTCTATGTACAATTAAGTTTCCATAAATGTTTCTGATTGGCAAGACAACGCCACATTTTTCAAAACGATAATTTTCTAGTTTTATATATCGCTGAGTTGGTTTTTTTTTCGAACAGATATCACATTAATTCTGTGTAAGTACTTTATCACAAAAGTCAAATAATAACGGAGTTGGATATTAGAGAAATCGAGCTTTTGATCAATAATAGTAATAAGTTATATGTGTATGCTGCTATAAAAAATGTTTTTTTTTTGGTATGGTTTCTGAAATAACTTTTGTATGATGCTTGGAAAATACTATGTTTGTATAATATTACTTGACGAAAGATGTTAGAATTTTTAGGCGTTTTCCTTTGGACCAATTTTGCTACTACGCGCTAGTTGTAGCTGTCATCATCTACTCTACCTCGAACAAACGACCACATTGAACGGGGAGTTACGCATACAATTTACGTTAGGTGGATTCTAGTTGCAAAGTGAAAATAGATACATTTGCGGGTTCGTTGGTTATGTTGAAAAGTCATATTTTTGTTTTTATTGTTTATGGGAGCGTAAACTCAGTTTTTATTGTTTATATGTGAATAAACTCAGTGTCTATTGTGAGTTTGTATTTTACTGATGTCAGTGATCTGTTCATTTGATTGAGAGTCTACTGGTAAGTACTGCGCTGTAGCAAAGTTAGTCCAATTGAATTCGCCTATTAATTGAAGCCACACTAAATGTTATAAACCGGTTTTCCGTATATACGAGTTAGTGAAGAATTGTTAATTTCTGAGCCTTCAAGCTGAAACCATATTATGAGAACATTCTTTAAGATGCAAATAAAAAGGATGCGAAGCAAGATACACAACAACAAAGAAAACAATCGGCAAAGGAGGAATTTACAATGCCGCTGTCGAAACAAGAATGACATATAAACAAATATAATATTTGTCAAAACCCGAATTCGTGTTTTATACGAATATTTATTGGGGTTAGTATTTCTATTCCGTGCATCACCAAATATTTCAATTTAATTTTGATGTTTGTGATATAAAAAGTTTGACGGCAAGTCTGAATATGGCCACAAAGAATGACGAAAACGAGTAATGATTTTTTCATCGATTTAAACCAAGTCCAACTTTTTGTTCTCGTCAAAGGACTGCCAACCTGTCAATTACAGCTGAAAATAAAATCGAAATCAGTCAATTACAGCTGAAATTAAAATCGAAATAAGGTAAGAAAATATATAATTTTCAATTATATTTAAGACTGAACGAAGTTTAATTTTCAAATAATAAATAAAGTTGCAATCTCTTTAAAATAAAAACTTGCCCAGATAACTATTCGGCAGTTGTCGTGGTTGTATGGCAACGTACACAATTCCGACGATAACGATTAATGATTACTAAAATCGTTTACGAATTTCGCCGGATTCATTAAATTAACAGTTTTGCAACGAGTAAGGATACGTCATCTGTTCATTATATTTTGTGACACTTAGATTATAGGGTATAAGGAAGGAGCTTACATTATACCTTAGATTATAGATGAACAAAACATGGGGCCGATTATTTCGAAAAAAAACATGCATAAGAACGTACATATGTTACTTGCAAACAGCGAAGGCTAATTTTAAAATTAAAAAAATGCTATTGGGTTGCTACCTTCAAAACCATTTTCATAAATGATGTTATTATGCGTAAGTAAATATATATTTTAATATTCCGGTCATTGTTGATTGATGGTATTAGTTTTTGAAAATTTTCATAATACACAGTATACTCTTTTAAAATTTTAAGTTTTCATTTATTATGTTTCTTAAGATGAAATGGTGGTTTATAAACTTCTTATATGCGGAAGTGTCAACAGCATTTTAGGAATTGACGTGGCAAATCTTTTTATATACTTGTAGTGCCTAAATAATTTATTTTCTTTATAATGTGCTAAAAGTCCTTTCCCTTCACGTTAAAATGCTTTTAACCTGTTGGTACTCTTTTCTAAGCATTTTTTATAGTCGTTTAATTTGAACAGATATTACTTAATAAAATTGATATCATTCTAAGGAATTTATTTTATTATTGTATGTTGCAGACAAAGGTAAAAGTTGAATTGATTTAGTGTAATCCATAATTGCCAAAGATTATTATTACTTCGCTCGAAATTAATAATAATCTCGTTCATTTTATTTTTGATAATCAATTTTGATAATTTGTAGACTTAATCCGCTCTCTCTTCACTTAACGATTATTAGTAGTTTGTTTGTTAATATTAGGTGACTCGATAGCATTTTTTGGGATAGGTAGTAAATTTTCAGCAAATTCAGTCTATTATTCGTGCATTTTAATAAAATAAATTTATTCAGATTTTATTCCAGTTTTTCATTCTTATGAAGCCATATAATTTGAATTAATCGATACTTACTTCTTACAAACTTTCTTAATATTATTGTATATATTGTACATATATTTCTTAGAAATACTCATAACTTTGAGATCATTTTCTTCTATTCAATAGCCGTTCATCTATACTTTGACAAAACTGCGCCTTAGGAATAGCATTTCTTTGCTATTTACTCCCGCACGCACCTAATTTAATTCAATTTTCGTGAGAGCTCAGCATATCGTGGATCCTTTAAATTCCTACACGTATAATTTAAAATATGTTTTCTCTAAATTTTTCGTACGCACTACGTACGACGGCATTGAACTATTTTTCGATAAACTCTGAATAATCAAAATACAATTGTTTACATTAATTTAATCACAAATACTTAGCTTTTCAACATTTTCGATATTATAAATAAGTAAAAGGCGTTTAAACATATTACTAGCTAAATTTTTGTTTATTTATGTAATAAAAATGTATATATCAATTTACCGAAAGAAATAAATTTCCGGTTTCCTCATTTCGTTGATAGCTTCGGACATACTTTATTGAAATTATTTTTATCAGTATTTAATGATTCGAGTACGCTCCAACTAACAATTCCATTAGGGGTAATTAATTTTGGTTCCATGAAATTATTAATACTTTAAAAAATGTTGTGAATATAACATATACATATATTGCGTCAATTTAATTTAAAAGATATGTTTTCCATGTCAACATTCAAAGAAGTAATAAGACTTCTATTTATTGGTAATTGCCTTACAGCATTTTCTAATTTTATGGAAATATCGCATACAATATAATTAAGAATTTATTTAAAGCTTCCACCTAAGCTTCTTATCATAAATACGAACTAACGAAGCAAATCTGTTGTACTTTATATGTTTGCCGTAGTCAACAAAATCATGTATGATGCCCTTAGTTTTATCATAATAAAAACTATTTTCTATGCTCATTTCATCAAATACGAGTATAACTTCTTTTTCATAAGGTAATAATTTTAAAATTTGTTTTTATAACTCTAAAAGACTTGTTCAATCCTAGAAAAAAAGCTTTGATTTATATATAAAGTTGAAATACTTGCCAAATAAAATCCAAGTGTTTCTCTTAGAAATTTGTATCCTGCAGATGATCGAAAATACAAACATTGACATAATTTTTTTCCTTTTTCTGTATAAATATATATATTGTATACATTTTGCATTTAGATTAACACCCGTTAAAGAGTCAATCATATTCGCTAATTACATTAAATTAATTTTTGACGTCAGACATTAATATAATATTTTCGACCAATTGACTTTTTAACTTAATATTTTTTTATATTTTAAGAAAGAGAATTTTTTTTCTGAACTTGTTAAACGGCTCACTTTTATGAGATGAAATTTTATCGTTTTTGCATTTTTTATATTTTGAGAAAGGAATTCATTCACTTCAGAATAAATAGATCCTGACAATACAGCAGATGCAGCATTCAATTTTTGTAATAAAAAGTTCTGAAATGAATTAATTTCAACTTTTGTTATATTTTTGAAGTTCCCGGATAATTTAATGTAATATTATCATGGGAATTTATTTCATTATCGAAATTATTTTAACATCCCAATAATAAAGTGGTAAGAGTATGTTTTTAAATTGACTATTTTCCAAACAATGATCTTCAAAGTGAGTTACAAATGTAAAGTTAAGCTTCGCTATCAATTATTTCACACTACTCTTTTTAGGAAATATAAAAAATCTACAAGCATTCGAAATTACTTTTGCTGGGCAACATAGAATGGCACATTTCGTTCGGTTTTAAGACATTATTTTATTTGGAACGTTATGCCATAAATTTAATAATTAAAGCTATGTTTAACTAGAAAGACATGGTGTCTTGTCATTTAACTAGAAAATTCATTTAACTAGAAAATAACACCATGTCTTTCTAGTTAAACATAGCTTTAATTATTAAATTATAATAATTATTAAATTATTATAATTTAATAATTAAAGCTATGTTTAACTAGAAAGACATAGTGTTATTTATCTGATGACAATTTATTAAATATTAGTAACCAATTTAATTGATATTCAAAACTTCTAATTTAAATATATGATCATAAATAAAAATAATATATTTTTATATTAGAACACAATTATTAAAATAGTCGTTACACGTTTGAGTAAATAAAGGAATTAATTAAAAATAAAGTAAAAATGGTATAAATATTAGAAAACAGCGACGAATATATTTCATTCATAGTTTTTTTATATATTGAAAAGTTGTATAACATGTACAAAAGTAGCAAATTTCGATACCTATATGTATTTTGAATTATTAAAACATATCAATAACCAAATTAGTTGCATACGCCCTTAAATCGTTTAATGATTTCTTTATAAGGACAAATAATGACATCTTATAATATCAAGAGCTGGTGCAATCGTAAAGCAAGAAGGCAATAAAAGTAGTGCGAATATATAAACAAATTTAAACTCTCAAAAATATTTGAAAATTGATTCTGCTCTGAAATTATTACTTCTCGGCAGAATATAGTTATCATTAAAATAGTTGCTATTAGTAACGCTATGAAAGAAAAATTACAGCACCTCAAAAAAAATAAAAGATTTTTATTTTGTTTTTCTTATTCAAATTCAATACCAAATAACATAAAAATGTTCCAAAATTGAAAATAAACTGTGCATACACAACGTTTTTTTGTATTTCTAAATTTTGTCCCGTTTAAACTGAACTATCAAGACCTGAATATTATTTGCCTAGTCTTATTAGCAGGTAACAAGAGAATATTACCGACAATCTAATAAATATCTTATATGCAGCTAACGATAGTACATATGAATAACATATTGTTTTGCAAAAAAATTCTTAAATCTTTTTCTGAGAGATTGGGCAGTATTTATACAAATATGAAATATTTTCCTTGCCTTATTTACAGTCATAACGCATCCATAGATGTGTTTTACAATCGCGTGATATCCACACCTAATTTTGCAGCATACACACATATATATGTTATCTTTCCTCGCTGACTGATTTGCCGACCAACGAGTTTTATTATTTAGATACAGTATATTCCAAAATGACTAATACATTGTGTCGAAAATATTGGAAAGCAATGCGCAATATTGCTACACTAATGCTAAATGAATCCAAACACGTTGCTATCGCATTTTTTATTAGTTAAAGAAACCAAAAAAAAATGACAAATATATATGGATGTGACTATCAATATAGTTTTAGTAAAATTAATGTGTTTGAGTAATTTGATTACTCCATGTTTTATAAAATATCTTTGGAAGAAAATTCTTGTTACTTGAATTCCAAATAAGCAATTGTGTAAGCTCATATTTTTACGTTTATTATTCTTCGCGTTGGTTTTGCAGTTTCAGAGCGTAAATCAAGAACTTTTTAACAAAGCTTGATTTGTTGGTTGTTAAAAAATTTGGCCCCCAATTTTTATAAAAGAATGGCAATCTGCATGCTTATCTGTGGTATTAGGATAGATAACTGAAGCACCAACTTGAAGCCAAAAAACAAAATGCAGCTAAGGATTTTTCCCCGGCACTAAATATAGATTTATATGTTTAAATATTGGAAAATTGTACGTTACAAGGTACAATTTATAACTATGTAAACATCAAAATCAATGAAACGCCATCGCAAAATAATCAGGTGACCGTCATTGAAACTAACAAAGTCCTGTGCAATATTGAATATCAACAGAACTAATTGTCTGTTTACATTTAATATTACATAGAAAATTTCTTAATTTTTCATCACCTAGAGGATTCGAACTCTAAAAAAAATGTTTAACGATAGGCAACTATGCCTATTTTGTTACATTCAATTTAAAATTAACTTGTTTCACCTAACTTTTTATAATAATTAAATATTTTAGAGAACAAAGAACATATATTAAAAAAATTAACAAGCACAAAATAATTCTTTGCATTTGTTATATCAAAATTATAAATTGAAGGATAAAATTAGCTCCGCGCACTAAAAAAGAATCTTAGTGGATGGGTAGGAAAGGGTTATTCTATTAGCCAATGAGGAGTCAAAATAAAACCATAAATGTTGGGCCCGACATTCAGTGCCATTTTGTTATGTTTAAGAGGAATAAAAATTTTATGATCAAAAATATTTGTGGGTTGTAGACTAGGGGGAAGGAAATTTTAAATGTTTAAAAGTTTGATTATAAACGCGAAGTTTAAGAGGAACACGGCAAATTATGATGGAACTTGAGAACACTTTTCACTGCTATTGGCACGCTTGCGAACTAGTTTGCGGTATCATGGGTAGATTTGGAGTCTACACTGAAGGAGACCTTACATCCATATTACAAAAAAAATCATATTTTAAAATAATATGAAGTTTTAATTTGGAGACACCAAAGATGGTAACTTCTCCATCGGAGAGTAATAAAAAAAAGTAAAAAAACAGAGTAATAAGCAAAATCGGATGGAAAAGGAAGTTTGTGATGAGGAGAGTATACAAATAAGGAAGAGAGTGAAATTTGAAATTTAAAGAATAAAGAAAGGTCAATTTAATATAAATACAAAAAATAATCAGAAAATGAAAAGTGAAGAAAGGAGAAAAACCGACTAACCACTAATAAAAGAGGAGAAGATAACATTGTTTCGGACCATTGACTTTTCGAGGAGAGAGCGAAGGTATTAGGTTACCCTCTTTGTCTTTGTCCATTTCCCCATAAAACCACTCATGGCACTCCTTGGTTTTTAATTTCGAATGTATATTAAAAACATTTTTCTGTTTATACAATTTTTAATAAAAATAGGTTATGCATAAAAAATATGCCATCGATGTACTTGCGCATCGATGTGCAAGATAATCAATAAATCACAAGTTATTTGTAACATCTCTCTTGTATTAAGTCATGCAGATTAGATAGTATGTATGCAACAACACCATGTGAAAATAAACAGTAAATGATAATAAAATTTATTGCTTGGACGTAGTGATAACTCATTCATGTTTATTATATTGACCAGATGTTGAAGGGTCAATTATCATTACCAAATATGTATATATTAATATATAACTTATATAACAAAATAAGAAAATAGAGAAAGAAAACAAAATTGAACATTGAATTTTTAGTTACCAGCATTAAATCAACGGTGTTCATTCAACCGTATAAAAAAAAAAAAAATAACATCAGATATATGCTGGGCAATAAATAAAAAGGATTGTATAGGAGCATGCCTAATAGATTTAAAAGAAGCATTTAACTCAGTATGGATAAATGGACTAATATATAAATTAATTCAATACCAGATACCAACACATCTTATTAAAATAATAAAAGAGATGATATATGATAAATCATTTATTATTAGTGATGGACAGAACAAAACAGATAAATTATTCAAAGTAGTAAATGGTTTACAACAAGGAACGGTGAACGCTCCAATACTCTTTAACATATATATAAGTGAACTACAAAAAAAATGAACAAAGACATCCCAACAAGTGCAAATCTAGTATTCGCAGATGACATAATAGTATATGCGTCGAACAGAAAGGCAAGTGTGGTACAAAACAAAATTCAAAATATCTTCAATAAAATACACAGGTACACCGATTTTTGGAAATTAAGAATAAATTATAGTAAATGTGAAGGATACTATTTATTGTAGAAACTCCATAGAGAAAAACCAACCAAGATGTTAGGAAAAATAGGAGAAAATTTCCCATCACAACACCAAATGGGACAAAAATTACCAATAAAAAAAAGTTAAATACTTAGGAATAACACTACAACAAAACCTAAACTTTACAGCACATATAAGAATACAAATTGAAAAAGCACTTAAAGCTTTCATGGCGACACAAAAACTATTTTACTGTAAGCAAATATGCAACAGAGTAAAAATTATAGCATACCAAACATTAATTCGACCAATTCTAACATATGGATGCCCAATTTTCTACAATATAAGCCCATCAATAATGGTATTACTTAGAAAATATGAATGAAAATGCGTACGTCACTGCACAGGAATATTCAGAAAAATAAATCACATGAATAAACATTACATATCAAATCAAATACTATACGAAAAAAGTAAAATAAATAAAATAGACCATTTCATAATAGAGTTAATAAGAACACACTATGTAAGAGTAAACGAAAATACTAATAGCCTGATAGCACACACTATATATCCAAACGAGGATTATATTAGACAAACGCTTAGAACAGGATTCATACCACCTGAAGCATTTATATTTCTAGACAGCAAAAATTATATAAAGAACAACAGTAACATTACAATATGCTATCATATATTTAGAAGAGCTACAAATAAAAAAATATTATATGACCCAAACCAGAATTTTGAAAATATGCAAGAAGAACTAAGATACGACATGTATATACCACAAAAAGATAGGAAAATAAAAAACAAATACTGGTGAAAAGATAATATTACAAACAATTAGAAGACAATAAATATCATATCAAGAAGTAAATTGAAACTAGTTAAGGCACAGGTTAAGAAGGTTAAATAGTAAGTTTTACATATAATAATAAAAAAAAAAAAAAAATTACATAACATAGTTTTCAGGAACAATTTCTATGATAAATTAAATAGAAATAAAGTAAATATAAAGAAACAAAACATATAAATAAAAAAACATTGTATAGAAAAAAAAAACTAAAAAAAGGACTAAGGTCACATTTAATACAGAAGTAAGAGATCCTCAATGAGGACATTAAGTTGTAACAATAATAAAAACATTGCTTTAGTATTTTTAAGTAAAACTTATACAAATTAATAAAACCAAATAAAATACATTCATAAAAAAAAATCGTATAAAAAAACCTAAAGGGCGGAGAAAAATGAATAATAAAAAAACTGTACGAAATAAATCGTAAAATGATCATCCAAACTGAACGAAATAAATCACATCACGTAATAACAATGCGCATATTAGGCGAATTCGATTGGACTAATTTTGCGACAGCGCAGTACTTACCAGTAGACTCTCAATAAAATGAACACATCACTTCTACTGTTTTGTTAGAGGTACTGTAGATGATGACAGCTACACAATAGTAGCAGTAGCAAAATTAGTCCAATCGAATTCGCCTATTATTTCAATCAACAGAATATATGTACAATATATACGAGTATAACATATATATATTTCCTTTTTTTGCATTCTTAAAATTTTGTTTAAATTTGATTCTTTTTTATTTTTTTATACTGCAGTTTCTTTTTTTTCCTTTGAACGTGCTTTTATCATACCCTTCTTTTCTTAATTTTTTTATTTATTTATATTTATTATATCTTTCATGGATGGCTATTCTAAAAATTTCGTCTAAATTTGAAAATCTTTTATTTTTGTTATAATCTTTTTTCTTTTAATGTATATGATGATATTTTTTCTTAAATTTTTATAAAATATTATTACATTTTTTTGTTCTTTTTTAATTTTCTTTAAAGTTTTTACTTTTCTCTCAGTTGTTGTTCTTCTCTTTCTCGTTCCACTCTTTTTATTTTTCCTACGTCTGTTAAAACAAAGATCCTTCTTTGACTGCATATTCGGTACGTTCTTCTTTCCTTAACTTCATTACAATAATGTTAAACAGTGATGGTATTTGGAATTTGGAAGGAACAAAAATTAATATCGTTCGTGAATTCTGAACGCAACCCAATGCGTCATGAAACACCTAATAATTCACTTTAAAATAATTCACTTTAGTCGAATGAGGAATTACTTTTTTATTTTTATTAACTTTAATTATAACATTTAAAATAAGCAAACATAAGTGGGGAAAATTATCTAAGACATCAGTAATATGAGACGACAATGTAATTTATTTAAAAATAGTTTTATTCTATAAAACTTTTCTTAAATAAACTTATTTTTTAAGTACCGGTATGATGTAGTTATGTATGAATGTATAATTGCTCTTCGCTGAGTTGCAATAGAAAATTAACAATCGAACTTTCTAGAATACTCTGCAGTGAATTTTAATTCACTTTAAAATAATTCACTTTAGTCGAATGAGGAATTACTTTTTTATTTTTATTAACTTTAATTATAACATTTAAAATAAGCAAACATAAGTGGGGAAAATTATCTAAGACATCAGTAATATGAGACGACAATGTAATTTATTTAAAAATAGTTTTATTCTATAAAACTTTTCTTAAATAAACTTATTTTTTAAGTACCGGTATGATGTAGTTATGTATGAATGTATAATTGCTCTTCGCTGAGTTGCAATAGAAAATTAACAATCGAACTTTCTAGAATACTCTGCAGCTCTCTAGAACCGATTTTCCAGAATTTTCTAGAATACTATGAAACTCTCTAGAACCGCTACTCTAGAATCTTCTAAAACACACTAGATCCATATTATGTCGTAACAATATTAAGAGTATACAGTAACTACTACATGAAAATAATATCACCTAGCCATTATAGCTCCATTTATATTGGTTCAATTTGAAATGCCAAATTTCTGCTTATCAAAAACAAATAATCCTGCAATTGAATTCTATCATTTTACTTTTCATTACATATTTATAAAAAAAAAATTTCTGAGCAATTGAATATGTAAATTTAAAATGAAGAAATTTATACTTTTTAGGGTATTCCTTATGATTTTCCATCTAACAGTTTAATTCAAGGCGCTGGTCAAACGTGCTTTTATATTTTGGACTCCTTAGCTACTTGCGCTTTAAAATTGGAAAAGGTATTTTTATTATATGTCTACAATATAAAATATTTTGTCCTATTTTTATGATATTAGGCTTCTTCGTTTAATGTATGTACATACATAGTTTATTGAGTTTCGAACTGTATTAGAACGGTGTTATTATAATATATTTAACAGATATTACTGCATTGTCCAAAAGCTCAAAGGGATGGGGAATCTGCGGTGGATAACGGAGAACATGATGCCGAAATTATATTGGAGAAAATTGAAGAAGAACAAACAAACTTTCTGAGTGATGATAGTGATGATGAAAATAATTCTGCATTAAATATTGGATGTAATATTTTACGAAAAAATAATGATTTGTTTGATGGCATTGAAGTGGATAAATTTACCGACGTCGAAAATTGGAAGTTTGTGTAACATTATTCAATTGTTTTGCATTAACAATATATTGATATTTTTAAAAATATAGATTAGAATTAGAACGAGTATTACCACTATTAAAAATTATTATAAAAGCAGATCCAAGAGATTGGCGAGCTCATTTACAGGAAATGAAAAAACTGGATAAAAACATTAAACTAGTATGTTTATATCACACAAATGCATTCGATGAAGAAAAATTATTATGTCGTTTTTATTGTAGTGCGCAGAGGAAACACAAACTCAGTTGAAAAAAATGCAAACTGATATTGCATTTGCTATTGATAAAATAGAAAGCCGCGAAAACCATTTAAATAACGATCTTCAGCACTTAATAAAAAAAGTTAAGGATGCTTCAATCAAACTTTCAAATATAAATGCTGCAATTAAAGATGTTGATATGGAGAGAGAAAACTTGAATCAAAATCTCACGAGTATAATAATGGAAAATGAAAAAATCAAAAGTTTAATGGAACAGCGTGGAAATGCAATGTCTGATGGGAGTAAGTACTTACTAGATACAATATAGGGTTGTAATAAAAACAACTTTCTGCAAGTAAGTTTTCTTAACACATTAGTATATGGTTAAACCTACGATATGAAAAAGATGAACCAATGAAAAGCTGCTGCACATGAATTAATACGTGCACAGGATTTTTCAATAAGAGTGCTATGTTTTTTTTCAAATATAATTAAAAAAATGTCGGTGGGCAAAATTTATCTTTTTTTAAGCATAATCGATGCAATTATGTTCTCAAAATAACATTATTGAAATAACTGCCTTTGCTCCGTTTAAAATAAATCAGGCCTTATTTCACGTATTTGCGCAATAAATCAGGTCTTATTTCACGTACACATATGTGGCGTTCAATATTTAATTTAAATGCATAAATAGTTACTGGTTTATTGGCATAGACTAATGATTTAAGTAACCCCACAAGAAGAAGTTCAATGTTTTCAGGCAGAAAAAATTAAGATGATGGTAAAAATTAGGATAAAAATTATTAAAATTTATTATTTATTTTAAATTCTAATTTTTTTCAAAAAACAACATCAAACGGTCACTTTTTCAGAATGTAAAGGTTTCTTGTGAATATTTTATGTATTGGCTTCAGCCCAGTAACGACAATTTTGTTTATTCACCAATCCAAAGAGATGAAAACGCGCATCATCTGAGATCATTTTCTTAGAAAAATCAGCATAATTTTCAAGTTGTTCCAGAGTAAAATCAATACATTCACGGCATTTGCGATGGTCCAATGGCTTCAATTCTTGCGTTCAATTATTTCCACAGTTCGACGCATAGCTCGCGCACTAGGTCGATTATGACGACCACGAATTAGAAGAGTTCCACGATAAGTTGACATAAAGAAATAATAATTTTGATACTAAAATTGGATAATTTCCAAGCGTTGTTGAGCGTGTATCTTTCCATGAATAAATTCCAGACTTTATTGAATACAACTGACAGTGAGAAAAGATTTTGACATTTGCAATATGGACACATAGTTTATTTGAAAATATATCACCCCTATTAAATATCCCCTTACAAGCAATATTTTTCCATTTCCTATACATTTATACTATAAATTCTAATATAAGTGCAGCTTTGCCTTAATCGGACTCAAATTTCCTAATATCCGAGAATTGGTCATAAATTGATTTGTATAATCAGCAGCAAATCAAAAATTATTAACTTATGGAAATTCGGGAACCACTGCTCCACTAAGTTACACAATGGATATGAAAAAGAACTTTCTGTTACTCTCCATTTCGCGGATTTTAAGACTTGTGTCAATTTCGTATTTGTATATTGATCATTTATAAATAAAATACTTGCAGATTGATTATATTTGCATATTAATATTTGTATACATTTAATAATACATATATATGAAATGTATTTTGACATGTAAAATTACGTATATACTAGTTTATATAACATATCATTTGATTTTATAAAATGCTTCAATATTAATTGACATGCAATATTTCAATATTTAATTAATATATTTCTAATTTTTTTAAAACTACAATGTGTTTCGAACGACTTTTTATAGCTCCTATTATGAAGATAAAAAAATCTATAGCTAAATTGAAGAATGAGATTGCTCTCTTAAATTTGGAAGTCGCCCTTTTATCTCATACCTTGGATCAAGATATTCTCCAACAGATGGCAATGTATGCTGATATGCAGACAAAAACAAACAGTCTTACTTAAAGTATTTTTCGCTCGTAAATATTGAATATTATTAAAAAAAGTGTTATTATTTGATTTCGACTTATAGAAAATATATATACACATATGATATATTATAAATGTGGTTTTCAAATCCAACCATATGTTTTCTTTACATTTTATGAACTTATTTTTTAATTTTTTATAAAATATCTTAGGATATTAAAATTATAATATATATTATACACATATAACTTAGCAGAAATTTTTTAAGATTTGCGTATTGAATCATAATTTTTTTTTCAAATCCAGCTATTGCTATAAAAAAATCTATTGAGACGGCTTAGTAGTGTCATTCAGCAAATAGAATTTGTAATGCATCGAAGTTCATTCTACTGTTTCACACTATGGCCCGGTATGCAGCTCGAGCTAAGATAAATTTTCATACAATTTTTCGCTAGCGAAATCGAAATCGGAAAATTTAGCTCACGATTTCGCCGGGCAGTACGCAGCTCGAGAGTGAAATGAAAGTGAAAAGGAGAGTAAATCTACTGAAAAGTAGATGGCGGCATTGACAAGTCTCCACGCGATTTCACTTTGGTTTTCACTTAGATTAAAGAAGAACTGGATAGGCTTCTACACAAAAATTCTGTCGGATTTTTGTTGCAATCCATTCGTAGAACGCACACACATGCAATAAAACAGAAATGGCGTAAATCATTGGGGGCCAAATTAAAAGTTCAGTATGCGATTGAAGCGGTTCGTTTAAAACCATTTTTCATATGTGATGTCATTTATTCGTAAAGAAGCAGATTTTTTAATATTGCGGGTCTTGTTGTTTGATGGAATTAGTTTTGTAAATATGCAATTTATTTATTTATTATGCATTTTCATTTTATTTATTTCACTGTATATTATTTATTCTTGGGAATACCGGATGCTGCTGCCACAATCCACTTTTCCCACAACCATTTATTTTGTGGGAACCTGTAAAGTTAACATATAAATATACGATCGTAACATTTACCTTTACAATTAAGAATTAATAAAAATTCACGTATTTTTTGCACTATTAAAAAAATTTGGTACCTTAAACTTTCTTACACACACCTTATATATACCGGCACTGTACTATTTTATGGTAAACATTGAACTGTCAACATCGAATTTGCTAACATTTATTGACGGACGAACTTTTCATTTTTTCACCACTTTTTCAATAAAATAAATCACTAAAAGGCGTTTAGGCACATCACAAATAAAGTATTTCTTATTTTATTTAGCAAAAATAAAGATGTCAACTTACCGAAAGAAGAAATTCCCGGTTTCCTCATTTCTTCGTATGAGAAGCATTTATTAACGAAACACTTCATTTTCTGAAATAAAAAATTCGTATTAAGTTTTATTAATAATATAACTATTTATAAAAATACTTACTTTTTCGTAAATACTTCAAAATATATTAAAATTACACTTTAAACTTACTTTCCTTTCTCACACAATGAGAACTTCACAAATGACAAAGCTATCCCTTAAGTCTCCCCTTTCATGGAGAATTTAAGTTTTCAAACTCTCCGCAAGTCTACAATACTGAGGCGCTTAATATTTGAATGATATTTACGAAATGAATAAAAACCTAAAATAGAATTCCATTTCATATCAAAAGTTTGTACAAAAAATAAAAATTTCCAATTGGAATTTGCAGGATAAACTGCACAGAAACTGCCATGCTATTGCGGCGTCATGGAGGTCTATCGCATTAAGTATGAACCGACCAGGTAATAACAATAGTTCTCTAAATTTTGTTCGTTTGTAAAGTATACTTTTTATAGCTGAGGAATGTAAAGTTGCGTGGAAATCCCTTCGCGATAGTTTGCGGTACCACAAAAGCCGCTCAAACAAATCGAAGTCTGGAAGTGCGGCTCCAGATTTCTCAACCACGGAGAATGAGGCAGGGCTACATTTAGATGACATGGAATGGGAATTTGCGACTGATATGTCCTTCGTGTCATCAGCTGCATGCTCAAGGAACCGACGGTAATATAAATGCAAACATCTAAGTTGGTGACCTTAAAGCATAATTTTTTTTTCAAATTTGTAGAACTATATCAAGCAGCACATTTGAAGACGAAACACCTCCTGACAGTGCTGACATCGAAAACGAAATGAACTGCTCCAACTACTCATTTGTAATATTAAAGTGTAATATGCAGGTAGAATACCAGATTAATGTTCTTAATTATTTGCAGACCTCAAGTAGAAACCCAAAAAAATCTCTGGACTCATCAGCGCAGGTACTAACCAATGCGATAAGCGACCTGATAGCTTTAAAGAAAGAGAGGACTCCATTACCACCAGCAGAGCCGGCATATGTGCAGAAAAATGCAGTCATGCTCAACAATTTAGACAGAATGTTGCAGCAGCTGGATCCGCGGACTGTGGAGCAATTAAATTTTAAGTTCATTCAATTGACGTTAGCAGAAATAAATAAAAAAGAGTTATAGTACAATAAAACAAAATGATTAAGATCTTTAACTATTTTATTTTTCTAAAAAAACAGCTTCCCGTTGCCATGGCAACGAACCGATGGTGGGATTCACATACAATTTTAATTTTTCTCGTACATTTTTTGCTTCAGTATTCTGACGCCCAGCATTGAATGTTACCTGAGTAGAAAACATTGATTCTTCGGTTATCCTTTTTCTCCATGCCCCTTCCACTAATTCTCCGTCACGGAAAAGATCCGCATTACTCATCGGTGCGTAATTTTTTGCATTTCTATTGAGGAGATAATTATGCAAAATACAGCATGCCATTATAATTTTTTGCGCTCTATCTGGACCACAAAACATTGTTCGTTTGAGACAGAGCCACTTTGAACATAAAATTCCGAAGGAATTTTCAACAACCCTACGTGCTCTACTCAAGCGGTAATTGAAAATTCTTTCTTCATCTTTTAAAGGGCTTTGCTTTCGCGGCACATACGGCTTCATTATTCGCGTGTGAAGCGGGAATGCATCATCTGCAACAAAATAAAATGGTATTTTTTCGTTGCCTAAGGTGGCATCCTCAGGAAAATCCATGGAATTATTTGCCACTGCTCTTCCAAATTTGCATTCTGAAAAAATGCCTGAGTCACCTTCACTGCCGTGAGCGCCCACATCTAAATAAATGAACTTATGATTTGCATCAGCTACAGCCATCAACACAATACTGTGAAATTCCTACGAAATGAATAAAAGCAAATCATGTATTCGAAAATTAATAAAAAAACTCTAGTCTATTTACCTTGTAATTATAAAATAAACTGCCTGAATTTGGTGGACATTTTAAAGCAACATGCTTTCCATCAATTGCCCCCATACAATTTGGCAAATTCCACTTCTCATTAAATTCATTTGCGAGGCTGATGAATTTTTCTTTATTTAATTGTGGCACTTCTTCCTGTAAACGTACAATTATAGCCGAACACACGTCGTCCAAAATTTTTCCGAAATGTTGTTTGCTGATTCTATATATAGATGCCATGTGCCTTTGTATTGAACCACTAGCAAAGTACCTAAAATATGAAAATGTATGATTAGGATAATGTATTAAACTATATTAAAATTTGTGTTTTCTTACTCCAAAACAATGGCAAGTTTTTCTTTGGGTGTAATTTCGTCATGCGGCCTTGACCGAACTTTCGGTAGTAGCTGCGGCTCCAAAAGGGAAAAAAGGGCATCAAACTCCTCAACATTCATATGGCAGTTCTCATAGAATACATTTGGGTTTTGCCTCATGTCTTGGAACTGCAAAAAATAACATTATTAAATCATCATAAAACATGCCACGTCGTGTTAAAGTATAATAGAATTTTGTAAATGCGTATAACTCTACTCACATCCACAGCGAATCGGCCTTTTTGCTTTCTATCGGCTAAATACGGATTTACGTGCACAGAAGGTAATTTTTTCTTCGCCGATTCCTCCAGCATTAAAACTACAATACTTGCAGCACCAATGATAACATTTTCTTCGTCGCTTGAGTCCATTTTTATTTATACTTTTCTTTTTTTTCTCACAACACGACTATTCACTTAAATTATTTTTAAAATAAGGCTGGTATGGCTTAATATATTATAATAACTGTCCTATTCAAGTTTCTACTAACAATATTAAATCGAATTAATAAATATCCACCAACAGTCACTAAATTTCGATGTTGAAAAATAATTAATTTTAATCACAACGACTATTCACTTCAATTATTTTTTAAATAACAACAAAACATCAACATCGAAATTGAAAAGTTCCGAAATGTCAAAATTTATCTCTACAGAAAAACTTTTCACTCTCGTTTAGCTGCGCTAAATGGGAGAGTAGTGGAGATCGCGTTAAAATTTATCTTCGCTCGAGCTGCATACCAGGCTTATCCAGGTATTCTTTAATCTAAGGGTTTTCACTACAAATAAATGCACGGGACAATAATCGAAGATTATGCTAGATAAATTTTGACGTTTGTGTTTTTTTTTATCGTAGTAGTGACAACTTTCGTTGCAATGGCCGAAATCAGTCTAAATTTAGAGGATTGTTTTGCAGTGAATTATGATGTTATAAATTACTAAAATCAACCGGAAAACTAGACACAAGTGGGAAATAAAATTACCGTTGCACATTACACTGAAAAATAACATTAGTAGTCGGTAGAGAGAGTGCGAATATTTGAGAGTGTGAGAGATGAATATTATGGATTTTGGTAATAGTCCGTGTAGAGAAGGCGAGCAGAGCAGTGCGAGTTGGACTGTCGTGTGATTAGAAAATACATTTGTTTAAGGGAAAATCTATGAAATTGTCCATAATCAAGTAGGAAATATGCTAGTTGCTGGTTGAGAATAAAATAAAGTTGAAATATTATTAATAGCAAACTAGGTGATATCAAATTCATAATAAAAAGGAGATGATCTAGTTTTTTTGAATCTAAGAATATTTTTCTAATCCATAAATTGAAATATGAGTTAAAGTTTTGATTAAATAAAACTTTTTTAAATTGTAATCTTGTTCGTGATTGATTGGGTTAGGAGTTGTAGTGCGGAATCCGTTTGCAGTGCACTGTTGAATAAATAACAACCATTTACTGCTGATAGACAGTTAAATCTAGCGGAAAGACAATATGACAAACAAATAATCTTAATAATTCCAACTTAATAATACTGAAATGGAATGTTTACGGTTTGAAATAAAGGATATAACTCCTTTTACAAATATAAATAAAATGATAAATCCATTTAATATATAATAATATATCGGCATAATAAATGAAGAAGACAAATTCGGTTCTTTAGCCAAAATAAATATATTGAAAGAACAGGGGCAATTCCTAATAAGGTTAGTCATCCTTATTACATTAAAGCAGAAATTTTTTTATCAAATCTAGAAGTAATAGTTAAAAATAATAGAATAGAATAAGAAAAAATATAGAGCGAAACTATGAGAATAACGAAAGAAATATATAATAAAAGGTATTTAACAATACAAACTATTTTATTTCGATCTGTGAAATTGTGCATGAAATTTTCAGATAGTTTTGATGGCTCTGGTAGCACTACCATTAGAGAATTTCATTATTCAACAATGTTTTGGCAAGTAAGGGTGGAATCATACAATCAAAAAAGTCACTTAGGTAACCGGCACCACGAGGAAGAAGACTCCTTTTTTGGGTGATTGGGAAGCGGTCTTCAAAGGGGAATTGCTTTTGAGAATTCAAAATGACAATACGCGTACCGTGAGTCATACACGTATGTCCGGCCTTTCATAATATTTGCAAAAATTTTAATATATTGACACACCGAGAAAAAATTTTGGTTTTTTTATATTGTAGTTTTATACGATTTCAATCGTTGTTAAATGTCGCATAAACATACACGTATACATTGAAAATACACTGTTTAAAAGAATATTGCCCTCATTAGATTTTAATAAAAAATTGATAGTAATAATCACATATGTACGTATAAATATGAGAAAATAATTTAAAAAATGCCTATTAAACATAGTGAGCAAGTTATGTGAATCTGTATTAGGCCGATGAGGCAGCGAGAGGGTTTTTTCTAAAAAAGGAAAGGCAAAAGAGGGCATATTTTCTAAAGCATATTGAATTTTGAAATGATATAATAAATATATAATACAATATAATATGATACTAATAGTAATAACAATAACAATAATAATAATAATAATAATACTGAATATAATACCTTATTACATATATGAATTCATACAAAGCCAAGTATACGAGTATATCAGATTTAATCAGTTAAATTGAACTAATCGGTTTTTATTCATAGTTCATTCTCCGTACAGGTACTCGGTCCCATACTAGTTTCTTGGAGTGGAGGATATGGTAAAAGATATCATCGTTACTCTTTTAGGGGTACTCCAAATAATTTGGCAAAGGGGTACTAATGAATGGTTTTGCGGTATGACCAGTGAGAGACTTAACATCTAGTTCTCTCCCATTTCATAGTGGGTCAGCTCTACCCTTTCTTAATATCTTTAGTTTTTTTCCCCCGATCGATATATTTTTATGTATACGAACTTTTTTTATTATTTTTATTTAACAGCAACAAAAAAACATAACAAATGGCATATAATGTAGAGCCGAAGTATTATGTTTTATTCACTTCATCCCGTGAGAATCAAGTTTTCATACTAACATCGAGATCGTCAGAGTTGGCACTACTATTCAATGGATGAATACCTGAAATTTAGGCACGAAAAAGTTATACTTCCAGTATTTGGGTTTGGTGTTTGTTTTGAAAGACGTGGATTCCTATATCAACCTAAGCTTTCCAAAATAATTTGTCATTCTTGACATATTGCTTTAATGAGAAGTAATACGCAACAAAGTCATCAGTAGACCCGAACCCACAATTCGCCATACCTATCATTTGTTAGCATTTTTTTGAACGAAATATCTTCCAAGATTGATACTAAAATGTAATTCATGGATTAAACCTGGAATTATATTAAGTGTCAAAGTTTTTCGTGACGCCGTGAACATTATAGGAGCTTTAAGCCGACTAATTATACCAGTTCTTTCACCATTTACCACCCCAACGATATCTTCGCACTTTCGCACCGTTTATCCATCTAATAGCGACTGACCATCCTAAGTCTGCTATCTAACAAACCGTTGAATTCACTTCCCTGTAATTGGACATATGAAGAGATATAATAGTCGAAGCTAACAAACTTGTAGCTTATAAAATGTCTTTCCAGAAAACTCAAACTTAAAGTGGAGCGCTTCAGACGATCAAGTTTAGAGCTTTTATCAATATCAATTATCAGTGAAGTGGTGGAGGTATTGAAATTAGGAAATTTTGAAACTTGAATATAATCTATACTAGCGGAAGGAGAAATGGAGAGCCTTTTAAAATGGGGAGTATTAAAATTTTTATTTTAATTATCGTTTGCTTATAATATGTGAAACGGGGAGCATATTAAAATTGATAGTATTTAAATTCGATTTTCGCTAGGTCACTGTAGTCAGATTTGAAATAGAATGACGAGAATTGGTCGACTGTCTATTGATCATCGCACAATGCCTTAGATTTGGTCAGGTACTTGTATTTATTCTCTTGATCCGCAGTCGGTTTTTCGGTGAATAAATTGTTCATATACAATAGTAAAAGTAGTCAGTCCAGTATTCTTCTCATTCTTTGAGTCAGTCTGCGGTTGTCACACTTCAAGCATAGCGGAACGGGCTTTTTAATTGGTCGGAATGTTTCAACCCATGCTGCAGATTCGAAGTCTTCATATCCTGGTGACCACTCTAGTGAAAACTCATCCTTTCATCTTGCTTCCGATACAATCGGTCTAGGAGGATTATACCGATTAAATCTATTATGGAAAATCTTTCAATATGCGAGATGTAGTAATATAGCTGTTCAAACTCTTATACAAATAGTATTCTCAAAACTTTGTCGTCAACCTTTGGTTTCTTATATAAAGTTCCTGTTGTAAATCTATATCAAGGACTAGCAACGTAAAATATCCGCTCAATGAATTCTTTGTTAGAGTTTCCTCTCTGGAAATTAACTCATCCATATTGATACCCCTATTATTCCCGTAAAATATTTCCCAATTTTTATAGGACTAATTGATCACGGTTATATTGGTACATAAACCAGGTAATGCCGACTTTTCTAGTGTAGGGCAAAACATGATAAATCGTTTAATCGATTACGGAGAGAGCAATAAGATTTAAATTAATTAAGTTTTTCTAAGAGAATGAAACCCGGTATACACAAAGTAGTCAAGAAAACAAAAATCCGATGACAGGAAATTGAAAATTAAGATAAAGTAATCAGTTGATAATAAATAAAAAAAATTAAATGAGGGACTGAAACCCGGTATAAAGGAATTTAAAATAAGGATAAAAGTTTTCAGATTAGGGAATGAAACTTGACAAAAAATAAAAAAGGAGTATAGACAATTAGTTAAAAAGTAATGGAGTCCGATATTATAACTAGTAATAAAAAAAAAATGTATGGTACAAATATACAATATGGGTAAATGGAACCAACCAATAAGCAGAATTTATAACGAGGAAATATTACCCGAAAATACAATCAAAAATATACATATTTATTATTAATGAGGGAATATAACCCTATTAAAAATATTGATAAAGTGATAATACTCGATTTATATAAAAATAAAGCACAGATTAAATGTATGAGGTATACATACGGTAATGTGATAATAAAAAATAGCATAATATTTACATGTGACACTTTCCAGTCTTACCTTCTTATTAGAGCTGTATATATAAATAAAATGTATTAGTGAAATATAGAAATGAATCCCAAAAAAATCTTAATTTGACCATAGTGCTGTACGATCGTATTTTGTCATTCTCAATAATAGGCGATTGTAATTTAGTGAATTCGCTTATTAACACGGAAATATTCTTATAATGCAATAAATCAATAACTCAGAATTAATAACTGTTAAATTACAGTTAAAATCTAATGATATTTTCTAATTGTAATTTATTCTTTTCTTTAATGTTACTTTTTTTTGAACACATCATGTCTGCATTCTTTATTTATTCCCTTTTTTGGTATTCTTATAAGAATTAGTTAAGATAGGCTTGTCGATGGCATTGATAATTTGTTCCTTACCCTAAATTTAAAGAGATGGCGCACAAATTAGCAGGGTAATGTATGAAATCTTTGTTCAGTTTATTACCACGGTTAGCACTACAGCAAAAATATTCCATGATTCGATGACGCTATTATTATTATTATTATTACCCAAACTAGGTGATATCAAATTCATAATAAAAAGGAGATGATCTAGTTTTTTTGAATCTAAGAATATTTTTCTAATCCATAAATTGAAATATGAGTTAAAGTTTTGATTAAATAAAACTTTTTTAAATTGTAATCTTGTTCGTGATTGATTGGGTTAGGAGTTGTAGTGCGGAATCCGTTTGCAGTACACTGTTGAATAAATAACAACCATTTACTGCTGATAGACAGTTAAATCTAGCGGAAAGACAATATGACAAACAAATAATCTTAATAATTCCAACTTAATAATACTGAAATGGAATGTTTACGGTTTGAAATAAAGGATATAACTCCTTTTACAAATATAAATAAAATGATAAATCCATTTAATATATAATAATATATCGGCATAATAAATGAAGAAGACAAATTCGGTTCTTTAGCCAAAATAAATATATTGAAAGAACAGGGGCAATTCCTAATAAGGTTAGTCATCCTTATTACATTAAAGCAGAAATTCTTTTATCAAATCTAGAAGTAATAGTTAAAAATAATAGAATAGAATAAGAAAAAATATAGAGCGAAACTATGAGAATAACGAAAGAAATATATAATAAAAGGTATTTAACAATACAAACTATTTTATTTCGATCTGTGAAATTGTGCATGAAATTTTCAGATAGTTTTGATGGCTCTGGTAGCACTACCATCAGAGAATTTCATTATTCAACAATGTTTTGGCAAGTAAGGGTGGAATCATACAATCAAAAAAGTCACTTAGGTAACCGGCACCACGAGCAAGAAGACTCCTTTTTGGGTGATTGGGAAGCGGTCTTCAAAGGGGAATTGCTTTTGAGAATTCAAAATGACAATACGCGTACCGTGAGTCATACACGTATGTCCGGCCTTTCATAATATTTGCAAAAATTTTAATATATTGACACACCGAGAAAAAATTTTGGTTTTTTTATATTGTAGTTTTGTACGATTTTAATCGTTGTTAAATGTCGCATAAACATACACGTATACATTGAAAATACACTGTTTAAAAGAATATTGCCCTCATTAGATTTTAATAAAAAATTGATAGTAATAATCACATATGTACGTATAAATATAAGAAAATAATTTAAAAAATGCCTATTAAACATAGTGAGCAAGTTATGTGAATCTGTATTAGGCCGATGAGGCAGCGAGAGGGTTTTTTCTAAAAAAGGAAAGGCAAAAGAGGGCATATTTTCTAAAGCATATTGAATTTTGAAATGATATAATAAATATATAATACAATATAATATGATACTAATAGTAATAACAATAACAATAATAATAATAATAATAATACTGAATATAATACCTTATTACATATATGAATTCATACAAAGCCAAGTATACGAGTATATCAGATTTAATCAGTTAAATTGAACTAATCGGTTTTTATTCATAGTTCATTCTCCGTACAGGTACTCGGTCCCATACTAGTTTCTTGGAGTGGAGGATATGGTAAAAGATATCATCGTTACTCTTTTAGGGGTACTCCAAATAATTTGGCAAAGGGGTACTAATGAATGGTTTTGCGGTATGACCAGTGAGAGACTTAACATCTAGTTCTCTCCCATTTCATAGTGGGTCAGCTCTACCCTTTCTTAATATCTTTAGTTTTTTTCCCCCGATCGATAATTTTTTATGTATACGAACTTTTTTTATTATTTTTATTTAACAGCAACAAAAAAACATAACAAATGGCATATAATGTAGAGCCGAAGTATTATGTTTTATTCACTTCATCCCGTGAGAATCAAGTTTTCATACTAACATCGAGATCGTCAGAGTTGGCACTACTATTCAATGGATGAATACCTGAAATTTAGGCACGAAAAAGTTATACTTCCAGTATTTGGGTTTGGTGTTTGTTTTGAAAGACGTGGATTCCTATATCAACCTAAGTTTTCCAAAATAATTTGTCATTCTTGACATATTGCTTTAATGAGAAGTAATACGCAACAAAGTCATCAGTAGACCCGAACCCACAATTCGCCATACCTATCATTTGTTAGCATTTTTTTGAACCAAATATCTTCCAAGATTGATACTAAAATGTAATTCATGGATTAAACCTGGAATTATATTAAGTGTCAAAGTTTTTCGTGACGCCGTGAACATTATAGGAGCTTTAAGCCGACTAATTATACCAGTTCTTTCACCATTTACCACCCCAACGATATCTTCGCACTTTCGCACCGTTTATCCATCTAATAGCGACTGACCATCCTAAGTCTGCTATCTAACAAACCGTTGAATTCACTTCCCTGTAATTGGACATATGAAGAGATATAATAGTCGAAGCTAACAAACTTGTAGCTTATAAAATGTCTTTCCAGAAAACTCAAACTTAAAGTGGAGCGCTTCAGACGATCAAGTTTAGAGCTTTTATCAATATCAATTATCAGTGAAGTGGTGGAGGTATTGAAATTAGGAAATTTTGAAACTTGAATATAATCTATACTAGCGGAAGGAGAAATGGAGAGCCTTTTAAAATGGGGAGTATTAAAATTATTATTTTAATTATCGTTTGCTTATAATATGTGAAACGGGGAGCATATTAAAATTGATAGTATTTAAATTCGATTTTCGCTAGGTCACTGTAGTCAGATTTGAAATAGAATGACGAGAATTGGTCGACTGTCTATTGATCATCGCACAATGCCTTAGATTTGGTCAGGTACTTGTATTTATTCTCTTGATCCGCAGTCGGTTTTTCGGTGAATAAATTGTTCATATACAATAGTAAAAGTAGTCAGTCCAGTATTCTTCTCATTCTTTGAGTCAGTCTGCGGTTGTCACACTTCAAGCATAGCGGAACGGGCTTTTTAATTGGTCCGAATGTTTCAACCCATGCTGCAGATTCGAAGTCTTCATATCCTGGTGACCACTCTAGTGAAAACTCATCCTTTCATCTTGCTTCCGATACAATCGGTCTAGGAGGATTATACCGATTAAATCTATTATGGAAAATCTTTCAATATGCGAGATGTAGTAATATAGCTGTTCAAACTCTTATACAAATAGTATTCTCAAAACTTTGTCGTCAACCTTTGGTTTCTTATATAAAGTTCCTGTTGTAAATCTATATCAAGGACTAGCAACGTAAAATATCCGCTCAATGAATTCTTTGTTAGAGTTTCCTCTCTGAAAATTAACTCATCCATATTGATACCCCTATTATTCCCGTAAAATATTTCCTAATTTTTATAGGACTAATTGATCACGGTTATATTGGTACATAAACCAGGTAATGCCGACTTTTCTAGTGTAGGGCAAAACATGATAAATCGTTTAATCGATTACGGAGAGAGCAATAAGATTTAAATTAATTAAGTTTTTCTAAGAGAATGAAACCCGGTATACACAAAGTAGTCAAGAAAACAAAAATCCGATGACAGGAAATTGAAAATTAAGATAAAGTAATCAGTTGATAATAAATAAAAAAAATTAAATGAGGGACTGAAACCCGGTATAAAGGAATTTAAAATAAGGATAAAAGTTTTCAGATTAGGGAATGAAACTTGACAAAAAATAAAAAAGGAGTATAGACAATTAGTTAAAAAGTAATGGAGTCCGATATTATAACTAGTAATAAAAAAAAAATGTATGGTACAAATATACAATATGGGTAAATGGAACCAACCAATAAGCAGAATTTATAACGAGGAAATATTACCCGAAAATACAATCAAAAATATACATATTTATTATTAATGAGGGAATATAACCCTATTAAAAATATTGATAAAGTGATAATACTCGATTTATATAAAAATAAAGCACAGATTAAATGTATGAGGTATACATACGGTAATGTGATAATAAAAAATAGCATAATATTTACATGTGACACTTTCCAGTCTTACCTTCTTATTAGAGCTGTATATATAAATAAAATGTATTAGTGAAATATAGAAATGAATCCCAAAAAAATCTTAATTTGACCATAGTGCTGTACGATCGTATTTTGTCATTCTCAATAATAGGCGATTGTAATTTAGTGAATTCGCTTATTAACACGGAAATATTCTTATAATGCAATAAATCAATAACTCAGAATTAATAACTGTTAAATTACAGTTAAAATCTAATGATATTTTCTAATTGTAATTTATTCTTTTCTTTAATGTAACTTTTTTTTGAACACATCATGTCTGCATTCTTTATTTATTCCCTTTTTTGGTATTCTTATAAGAATTAGTTAAGATAGGCTTGTCGATGGCATTGATAATTTGTTCCTTACCCTAAATTTAAAGAGATGGCGCACAAATTAGCAGGGTAATGTATGAAATCTTTGTTCAGTTTATTACCACGGTTAGCACTACTGCAAAAAGATTCCATGATTCGATGACGCTTTGTCAAGAAAAGAATAATTTTCTACATCATGATGCAAGTTTACACGAGGAAGACTTGACATTTGGCGTTCGGCTATCGAGAGAGATAGTTGGTATATAGTTAATGGGTAATGTGTGGTGATAGCTGCGTAAAGTATAGTTAATATACAAATTAGATAAACAAATGAAAACTTTTCATTTTATATGGAATTTTTTTTTCTAATATACCAAAATTATAATATATATTTTTTTTTAACATATAAAAAAATATTTCAATAAGAAAAAGGACCTATTCAACAATAAAGTATATATAAAATTAAATTTAATTTAAAAAATATAAATCAATTTGATTAGGTTTTTGTAAACATTACAAAAACCTAACCAAATTGACTTTTATATTGTTTTGAAATGATATTCATTTTAAATTACGATAATTTTATATACACATATATACATATATACAAACATCAGATGATATTGTGTGAGACCTAAAATAGAGGAAAATATCTCTCGTTTATTGAAAGCTCAATTAAAGTTCAATTTTAGTTAGTGAAAAATTAATAATTATTATAGGAATATATAAAAACTGAGTTACAATCAATTTTTTCGAGATACTAAACTACACATGCATAAATAAATGCGGTACATTTTAAGAACAGAGAAAAAAGAAAAGTACCTTCAGATTTGTTTACATTAGAAACAAAAGTTAGCTAGCGAAAAGGATAAAAAGAAATATAACTATAAAAAACCAAAGAAATAATTTATTATTGTATATAAAAAAAAGTTGAAACAATTTAAACATTTTGTTTTTAAAAATATTTAACTGTGCCTGTGATAATGGAGATATGTTATATTGTAATGAACTAACTATAAGAAAAAAATATCATCGTTTGCATATGAAAATACTAACATATGTTATATACACATATTAATGTAAAATTAATTAATATAATAAGATAAAATGACTTTTTCTTACAAATAACCAAATGTATACAAACATATAAACATATTTATATCAAGAATGTAAAATTTAAAAATTAATTATATTTGAATGTGCGTAGTATAGATTGCTAAATTAAGATATAAATACATTTATTTATTTATCATATAATTTACAGACTGTTGTAATTTTATCGCATGGCAATTTAAAATAAAAACGAATTTTGTATTTTGACGGATGAACGCCAATTAAAATATTTCTTGGAGTAAAATTAAAACACTACACTGTGCAACAATATTGAATTATTGTTTAATAGGTTTATAAAATAACGAATTGAAAACGTTTATTTAATTACTATTGAGACTGTACATTTTGTTAAATTATTGTCTAAAAGGCTTATAATGTAACGATTTGAAACGGCTACTTATTGTAATTATGTTATTATGGAGATTGAAAACCTTATTGAATTATTTTTAATCAAGTTAAGGTATTGTATAACTACTTGAATGTTTATTTAATTTTCATATTTTAGCGAATATAAAGTATTTATAATGAAATTTAACTAACTATATAAGTTTATTCAAGGTCCCTCCTCTTGACAGGTACCTATTTCTACAATAGCACCGTAATAAGATGGGTTGAAAGAGATTATCATCGAATACAAAATCCTGCATTATTAGGCCTCGGAGTATCATAGGGCGGATTTGGAGATAGGCCAGGGAGAGAAGGATAATATCCCGTCCCTCCCACGCACGTCAATAAAAAGTTTTGCGCCCCTTTTACATCTCCTTGGTTCTTGGGCATTTGAAATTTTTCTGTTAAATAATTTTGCAATATTTTCCACTTTTTTTATTTTCCACAATAGTATACCTTTACTTAAAAGACGTTCGCAGCAAGTCAAATGGTACATTTATAGATCAACTCGCCTAGTTCAACTTTAATATCAAAACTCAAAACAAATACACGTGGCTTCGTCACTTACTCACATCGAATGCTAAGACTTTCGATCGTTTGATTACATCATGCCGTCTGGTATGGCTGTCTATGTCATTTTTGCACATGACACAATCGGTAAACCAGTTTTGCCGTTCATTCGACCAAGCATAATCGAATCATTATGATCAGAGGCATTAAGACAATCCAAAAAATTCCATATAGTGTCCGCTGCTCTGCCTGATGCCTACTTAGAACTTCGGGGACGTCCAAATGACTGAAACTACAGCTAAGGCAGTCATAACATCTTACTATGTTAATTACAGAAGAAAAAGAACTGCAAAACAAAATAAGAATTATTTTTACGCGTTGATAGCATTCATTAAACATGTATGAAAGGGTAGTCGAAGGGGAGAATGTGTATAAGTGTACATATATTTCATTAATTTTGGCTTCTCTGAATATATCATTTTAATTTTTTTTATGATTTCCTTCTATTATTATTATTATGTCATTTGTATGGATTAGAAAATTAAATAAATAAATTTTTGATAATTGATTGTTCTGCAATGGAATGTAAAGAAGGATAAAAATTAAAAATAATAAAAATATTTTATTAAATGATGTTACTAACCATTACGTTACAATAATTTATCGAGTTTTTTCCTTCCCCATTTATATTCTATTGTTACTCGAAAAATGTCATGGCAATTTTCAGTAAAATAAAGATGCTTAAACCAGAGTGTTTAAATCAATTTATTCAAAATAAATATTCGCTATTATTGTCGATAATATTGCACTATTTTTGGGTAGAGCCATAATCCATCGTTGAAAAGTTGATATACCTGCTTATCCGCAGATGCATTGGTAGTCAACAATTTATCAATCGTGAATAAAAATTGTGATATCGCTTGGTAAATTTAGAAGACCGGTTCGATAACCAGTGATTAGTGGCTGAGAAACTATTAGAAAGAATCATGAACCTTTCAATCATGAACTCTAAATCAACAACGTCTATTCGTAGACTGCACAATGTAGTCAAAGAATGTCTACTAGGTCTGTCTAACTTGAGAATTAAGGATAAAGATTATAATTTTCTTCTTCATCGCCTGGTGTGTAACTGACTCAGTTACTATATGAGGAATCACTGAAACAACCAAAAAACCTGCCAAAGTAAAAAAACTTGATGATATTTCTAGATAATCGTTTCTAAAATCTGTAAATCATAGGGCAAAAAGGAATCTTATGCATCTCATTGAGGCAGAGTACTTATCCCAACCGAAGTACTAATCTTGAATAATAAATTCATATCTTATTTTAACAAAAGCTTCGAGGAATGTAACCAACTGTTACGTATGTAATGGACGACATCTGTCTGTCTGCAAATCCCATTCATCGTTTATATGTAGCCCACATCATAACTCTATACTTCACATAGAACTGATACCATCCACCACGTCTAACAGTGCTCTTATGGACTGTTCTGGGTGACATAAAGACGAATGGCAGAGTAAAAATTCCCTGTAGAGTACTGTTATACTCAGGCTCACAGTTGAACCTTATAATCAACCGAATGGGTTAAAGATGGTGATTGAATCCTAGGGTGGTAAAGTTGCAAATTGCTGCACTTAGTTCTCAATCATTAAATTCACATCAATAAGTACAACTTAATCTCTACTTTAGAGTATCGTCATACCACTTCCGAATTCATAGTGCATATGTCCTGAACATCATTGACCAATCACAGCAAGATTTGGATATCACCACCTAGAAAATCCCTAAAATTATAAAATTGGTGATTCCAGAATTTTATTTATTAAGCCCAGTCGATTTGTTTATCGGAGCAGATCCATTTCACTATTTATTATCTGTGGGATATCTTCTTCGATCGAAACAGCGACCCGTTTAAAAAAACGGTTTTAGGTTGGGTAACTATGGGCAATGTGCAACAACAATTGGAAACTCCTACCATACTTTTCGGGATAATTACCGACTCGCGAGACGAGCAGATGGCCAGGTTTTGTCAGTTAGATGAGGTCAGATCTAAAGTCATACTCATAACCGGAGCCCAATTAAAATATGAAAAATATTTTCAAGAAAATACTTCTTCTTCAGCTTGCGAGACGAAGTTTAAAAGTTTTTTCAGCTTACGCGACGATTAATATATAATGAAGAACTATGGAAAAAATATATTAATTATTTACAAGAATATGAGCTCTAAGGACATATAATCGTAGTTACGGGACTATTATCAAATTTACCTAATTATTATATTTCTTACCATGTAATTCGTAAAACATAAGGAAATCAATCCAAATTAAGAGTGGCATTTGATGCTTCCATAAATACCTCAACTTTTTACTCACTCAATAATATATTACATACCGGGACGCTTCTGTAATATGATATATTAACCTTTCTAATCTGGTTTAGGATACATAAACGTATGTTTACGACTGATATAGTTCAAATATATCGACAAATTATTGTTCATTCAGAAGATAGGAAACATCAGTTGAAAATATAATGATTAAATAGGTTACTTATGGTACTACTTCTGCTTCTTTCTTGGCGAAGCGATATTTAAAGAAATTAGAGGATACAAACCTGAAAAGGTTCCCGTTTTGTTCCAAAATGGCAGTAAAGTATTTTTACATGGACGATGCCTTGACGAGAGTCGCTGCCTTAAAACAACTGATGTCTATCAAGATTCAACGTCTAAAATTATTATCTTCGGCAGGTTTAGTACTGCATAAATATGGTTATAATTCACTTAAAACTATCCAGAGGAATACCAATTCATATTTTCGAACCAATTCAGAAACCGTGATTGAAGAAGTGAATAAAGCTGGTACGAAGACTTTCGGGCTGACTTTGTTGCCAAGATTTCATCAATTTTTTATCACAAGCCAAGCCACTACCCAGTCAACAGTTACTTAATGGACTATTCTTCTAGAATTTGCTCGCATCTTCGATCCCTAGGAGTTACCGATAAAGGCAGCGGTTATAGGACCGATAAAGGCAGTGGTGGTTTTGGGAAAAATCTTCCTTCAGGAGATATGGTCACTAAAAATAGATTGCGACTCATCTCTGCCAATTCATTTTTAGAATAAATGGACATCTTTTAAATCTAGTTTTTAAAAAACCAAATAAATTAGGAGTATCCCGCTTCATTGGTCCTAGCAGCTAGAACAACTAGCTTCATAACTATTTAGATACTCCAGAAGGAGCCTATTGAGCTACTGTTTATCTACGAATATACAATGGAAAATCAATTTAAATTAGTTTGATCAGTGCTAAATCGAGAGTAGTTTCCAAACAAACTACGATACTTCTAGGGCTAGAGCTATATACAGCTAAGCTAATGATTGTTTTAACTTACAAAGTAGTGCCGCCTTACATTTACCTAAAGTCCAACCTAGTTCTGGAAAAATTCTACGATTGTTTAATTATATTGTAGTTGTGAATAGATCAATCCATACAAACTTTTGTAACTAACAGAGATGGCCGTGTTTGCCACGATCCAACCCGAATCAGTAGAGATATATTGAATGCTAAAAAAAATCCAAAGGTTCTCATCTCTAAATAATTATTGAGTTCAATCTTGTTGTTCCAAGGTCTATTCTTCTTGAAATGGAAAGAAAGCCTTTCAGGAAACTAAGACTACTGGGGATATTACATATCATTTCCTAGCAACCATCGATCATCGAAATAGATGTCAACATCTTTTACATATAGTGGGTTATATTTTGCGAACTTATCATCATTTACGCAAATATCCTGGTATTAAAATATTAATTCGGGATTATCCGTTTTGGATAAACAACGTGCCGAGATGGTAGTGTGGAAATTCCTGGAATCCATCGCCTTTTCAGAAGAATCCTATAAATTAAAATATTGTCAATCATTGCCATGAACGTCTAAATTAAAGTTATTGTAATTTTTTGTAGATATGGAGGAACTGATTAGAGTGGGGGGACGACTGTAGCATTCCACGTTACGATATGACGTCTGACATTCGATGATTCTACCATCACACTCTATTACGAAATTGTAGTTTAATAACCTACATGTATAGCATTTTAACGATTGTTGAGCTTTACTCGCTAACGAGCTTGGTTACTAAAGGTCAAAAAGACGTATAAAACCGTTATTAATGAATTTGTTTCCTGCTACAGGTGCAACCCCCGAGTTTGTCCGAGCCGACTTTTTAAGAATGTTGGAGTCGACTATATTGCTCCTTACTTGATTCACTTTTAATCCCGTGAATCGCGTCCAAGTAAAAGTTATGCGGCAATCTTTGTATGTTTTACTATTAAGGCGGTGCACCTTGAACTAATGACAGATTTAACCAGCGCCGGTTTGCTTGGAACTCTTGAACAATTTATCGGCCGATGAGGTAAACCTATTTCCATATTATCCGATAATTCCACTAACTTCGTGGGATCTCATGCAGAGTTACAAGAATTGGGCAATTTCTGAATTTCCGATCTAAAGCGATCAGACTATATAAACATAAAGAAAAAAAACTACGCAGACGCATACTACCGGTATTCACGATGGATGAGTTATAAACAGTGTTAGTGGAAGTTGAAGCCATTTGAACTCACGTCCTTTAACATACGTTTCGGACGATTCGACGAATTTAAAAGCATTAAACCCGGAACATTTTCTCATAGGTTCAGCATTTTTAGAAAAGATAATCTGCGGAATATTTGTTCGAACTAAAAACACGTAAGTCTACTAACATCTTACCAAACATTTTGGTATTACTCAAAGAGACTAACATGCCGCCGAAAAAATGGGGACTGGGAAGAGTTTTTCGTATTCTACCTGGTGCGAGTTGCTGAAGTCAAGGCCTTCTAGGGAGTGACTACTAGAACCATACATAATTTTTGTCCCTTATCAATTCTAAATATTAAATAATTTTTATTTTATAGCGCAGTTATTACTTGTTTATTCCAGTTTTTAATCCAATATAAGTCAACACGATCATGACATTTTGAACATTGACATCAGCCTTGAGTACTACTCAATTCTAGAGCTTCCCCCTCTGCAAAACTATCTATATTCAAATATGATAAAGCAGCGTGAGCCTTCATCAAATCTGCCTTCTTTTACTGCCGAATCTTAGCCAATTGATCGCATGCCAGAAGTATGCAGTTCCAGAAACTGCTAGATACAGTTTTATGATGTTACCATAGTAGAAGAGTAATATTTAAAAATTGCTCAAGGAAACATGAACTCTGTTCCTGAGACAGTTATCCAGTACACCAAGCGAAACCGGAAAACCTTATATCTATGAACTACAGAAAAAAATCATCAAGACTTGTGGTACGCTTATTGAGCTGCGAAGATGCGTAACTAAGTTAGTAAATTGGTAATTAAGATGAAATATAGAATTAAAATTAGTAATTAAGATGAAAATAGAGAATTGTTTAAATCCAGTATAATAAATAGTAACCAACCGAAATCAATAGATCTGTTTTGCGATTTCCCGAATATTCGAATGACAATTCAGTGAAAGTGATGTTTACTGATATTTCAGTCAAATAGTGAAAGAAGCTGTACACGGGATCGGAAATAGCTCTAACAAATATTCTAGTTCTAAGTAGATGGTGCTACTTTCGGTAAAGGAGTCAATATTTTTAAACTAACGGATCGATAATAACCTGCTTAGCTGGTCCCTATATATAGGGAACAAAATATAAGTCTGTCTTTCGTTTTTATTGATCATATTATCCATGAAGTTGCTGCAAGTAAGGGACTTGATGCTGTTCGGTCTAAGACTAAACTTAAAAAATCCGGCTTTAAACCGTGCCATTATAATAATTATTATAAATAGTAAAAACAATAAAGCAAAAATTAATTCCAATCCTCGATTTTTGAATATGGTTTTTCTCTACATAAAGCCTTAAGTGTCACCTTTCAAATGCGTATCCAGTGTTTTACGGGGCCACTAGTAATTACTGCGTTATTTGTTTTGAACTCCACCTGTCGGAAAACGCCTCGGACACTTTTCAACTATTGAATATAATATTTTCTATTATTATAAGCCAATAACAAGTATATAACTTAGTAAATATATGTGTAGTTATTATTTTTTGTAGTAAAACAGTTATTTTCACAATTTTAAAAATATGTAAGTTCCTTATAGTTCTCATATTTTATTATATTATAATATTATCTGTAAATTTTAATCAAGTTATATTGATTTTTTTAAGTGAAGTGAAGAGTAGTGTATAATAAATGATTAATATATATTATAACCGTAGATCAATCATCTGGTAAGCTAAAAAGAAAACCATGATCTTAAATCCGATACAAATGAAATTAGAACATTTGCAAAAAGCTAACTATTTTTCGAAGGCAATGTTAAAAGGAAAATAGAATATAACCGTATAAAATATCTAATATTTAATATCTTTTATTATTTATTTATTTCTTCATTCCCATAGTTTTTCGCTGTATTTTCTTCTTCTTTTTTTATGTTTGTTTTTAGCTATTACGTTCACATTAAAAAAAAACAATTATTTGCGTGAATATTATACGGTTATTTATCTTATTATAAAATTTAAATAATTTTTTTTTGTAGTTGATGCTCATATAATGATGTATGGTACAATATTAGGAATAAATATTGTACCATACATCATTTATAAAATGCTAATTCGGCCGATCATCACTACCCGAACTCGAGAGAAGAGACTTCAGATCGTATAAAATAAATGCTCTGTAATAATCAATTACCTTTCATGGAGTCGATGAATTCCACAAGCGACTTGGTTATCCTAAAATTGCCAAACTATTCGAGCACTGTTTAATAAGATAAATTTCAAGATAGATTCAAAATTGTTAACTTACCAAATGATCAATATTTCGTTAGAATGCTAAAAATATCTATGTTATGTTTTAATATACACATATGTAATTTGGATCATTTCTTAAATTATTTTAAGGTATTCAAATTTTTTGTTGGTCGAAAAGTAATAATAGAAGCTATTTTATATAACTTCATCGTTTTTTAATAAAAACATTTTCAAACATTCTAATAGGTTACGGACCCAGACAATTTCTATCGAATAAATTAAATGTATTTATTTAATAAGGGAGAACGTTTCATGAAATTCACATTTTAATGGATAATATTCTATGAATTTTTGTTTTGACAGAAAAGTAAATTTTAGAAGATCATAATGTGTGGAAGTAATTCGATTAAAATTGAAAAATTTCAACAAGTATCGCAATGGTCAACTTGGCAGTTTACAGTAAAAATTACGTTGATTGCAGTGACATATGCGATGTGGGAACGGGTGACGAAAAGAAACCTCATAAAATTGCGAAGGGACGGTGTTTGCATCGAATAAAAAGAAATCTTTAAAATAAAAATGAATTCAATAATCCATATTTGGAATTAGAAGAGGCCAAAATATATATTAAGATATGGATATTAACATGAATAAAACAATATTCATTAAAAAGATTTTTATGACATTGTCGGCTGAATATATATATTTTGTGAGTACTTTGAGAACTATTGACAATTTAACTAGTCGTCTGATATTCGAAGAAAATAGTGTGAAAATTAGTTAATGTTATCAGTCATTGGATGCATTTATTGCACGCATAGTGGATTTTGGAAAAAGAAACAAAATGGTCGTTAAATAAATTCATTGAAAAATATTGCTACATAAACAAAACTGAAAAAAGGTTAAATATTTAATAATTTTAAATGCGATTTCAAGGCTCCAAAGATATCCAAACAAACAAAATGATTTAAAATAAAAACAATTCAGATCGCGAAAGCAGTAAAGCATCTTATTCCGATAGCATATTATGGTTTGAAAAAAAATACTTGTATATTTTTGGGTGTTACAAAGGAGGGGAAGGTATAAAAATTTGGATAAACAAATTTTAATTCTTTGAACGTGAAGTTCCGCAGGAGTATTTCTGTCGCTAGCTATATGCAAAGATTCCGGGAGGATTCGAAGTTTTAGCAGCGATGTGACCCCTCCCCCTCCTACCCAACATAAGCAATCTAAAACATAGCAAGGGGAAGTAGATATCCGAAGATGTTAAGTTCTCCATGGGAAGGGGAAATAATAGAAAGATGAAAGACTGGTGAAAACAAAACAAAAAATATAATTAAAAAAAAACTTAAAAAGACTGTCCTGGCAAAAAAAAATTGGAAAGCTGAAAATGGATAAAAAAAAAAACATTTGGAAGGTTTAAAAAAAATGGCTCTTAAAATAAAAGTAAAAATGAGATTCAAAAAACAAAGAAAAGTAAAAAAAAGGTGAAGCCGACCGTCGACATTGGTAGGAGAGCTTAGCTGGTCCTTCTATCCCTGGGGCATCCCTAAATCCTCCCTATTGTATAGAGCGGCCAAGTAAATTTGGAGTGTGCCTTTTTTAAAAGACGATGATGTCTCATACTTCATCCTAAGATCAAGGCTCGAGTTAACAGGATAACTGTGGGGAGGAGGAACTCTAAATATAACTACTATTTAGTTAAAATTCATTATAAAATGTTTAGTTCGTTTAAATCTTACAAACATAGTTTAATGTTAATTAAAAAAATTCATTATAATTTATTTATTGTAATTTAAAATATAGTTAATATTTCTTTCAATTGTCGAATAATTTGTCATTATAAGCTAGGCTTAATCATTTCATTTTTTATCTGTTTGTGAATCGTAGTATTTTATGCAGTATCAGTTTAATAAGATCCTTATTATTTTAAATTAATATATTTAGTGTCATTTTATTAATATTTACTTTAGTATTTCGTTTATTTGCCAGGTATATAAGCTTAAATCCGCTGTTTGGTCATAGATGGCGTGAGTCAACATGAATAAGTGTACATTGTCAGCAATTGCGTACAACAACATACATTTTTCCTTTGGTAATGTCTAGTTTTGTGCCAGAAAAAGAGCATATGCAAGAAGCTCTGTTTTTCTGCTTCAATTTGAAGAAATCGGCGACAGTGCTTTATCGAAAACAACGTGCAGAGATTGGTTTCGTCGGTTCAAATACGCCAATTTTGATTTGTGGGATAAGAAGCGTGAAAATCGGTCTAGAAAGGTTGAGGACCATTAGTTGCAGGCTCTTTTGGACGAAGACGATACCCAATCGCAAAAAATGCTCACGGAACAATTGGATATTACTCAACCAGCCATTTTCATGCGTCTGCGTACCATAGGGAAGATTGAAAAGATCGGAAAATGGGTGCCGCATGAATTGAACGATAGGCAGACGGAGCGACGCCAAAACACATGCGCAATCTGCTCACCAGACATAAAAGAAAGTCGTTCCTGCATCGGATTGTGACAGGCGATGAAAAGTGGATATATTTCGAAAATCCTAAATGCAAGAAATCATGGGTTGATCCCGGCCAACCATCAACATCTTCCCCAAGATAAAATCGCTTCGGACGGAAGACGATACTGTGCGTCTGGTGGGATCAGCAGGGTATCGTCTACTATAAGATGTTGAAACCTAGTGAAACTGTTAATGCCCATCGCTACCACCAACAACTGATCAAATAACACCCTTCTCTGCGCGAAAAAAGGATGCATTATCAACAAAGAGATGACAAGCTGATTTTCCTCTACGACAACGCACCATCGCACACGTCAAAAATGGTCCGAAACTACTTGGAGACACTCAACTAGGAGGTGCTACTCCATCCTACTTATTCACCAGACCTGGCTCTTCCGACTACCACGTGCTTTAGTCGATGAGCAACGCGCTCGCTGAGCAGCACTTCGATTCTTATGAAGATGTCCGAAAATATTGATGACTGGTTTGCCTCGAAAGAAAAGGAATTTTTTTGGCGTGGTATCCACAAATTGCCCGAGAGATGGGGAAAATGTGTAGCTAGCGAGGGCAAGTACTTTGAAAAAATTTGTTTTTGCTTTCTATGAAAAAAACATGTGTTTTTTGACTAAATGAAAGCGGATTTAAGCTTATACACCTGGTGAACTTTTATTCTTAATAGAGGTTCACCTTCAGATACGTTTTACATTCCTTATACCTGATATTACGGTACACTCCCATATGTATATTTCCTCTATTTTGTTTTCATAACTATTTTTGGACATCTTATCGATTTTATTTTGAGCTCCATAATTTTTTAGCCTTCATTTCACGGGTAACTGCGTTAATATTTTTTTATTTTCAAAAGATTATTGACATTTGTAGTCATTTTTATAAATAATCACAAACTCTAGTCCATTAGACTAGATTTTTTTTTTTAAATTATTGAGGTACAGGGGGAAACCTTCAAAAGGTACTCAACTGGGAGGCCTTCTACCTGTCAGACGAGTTATGTGGGATTTTTACCTCGCTAAAACCTAACCTGTACCTCTACCCTTGCTCCCGGAACGATGGTTCCCCGGCGGCACTCTTTGTAAATACTACTTCGCCGCGGCGTTCTTATAATATTTTACTATTTATTATATTTTACTGTTATGACGCCTCGCGGCCTGTTATTCGTACGTGGTGTGAAGATCCTTGATGATAGATTCCACGTACTCTGCATCTCTGTTCCAAGTCGATTGGCTCTTCAGCATGCACTCCACTATGTTTTCTGGACTGATGGAACTGTACAGATTTTTCTCTAGTTCTGCCCGTGTCCCCTCGTAAAAGGGGCATTGGAAGAACAAGTGTTCTGCATCTTCCAGCATATCATAGCAATGATGACAGTTTGGGGAGTCTGTTCTCTTGAATCTGTGCAAGTATGCCCGAAAGCATCCATGTCCAGTCAAGAGTTGGGTGATGTAATACCCGACTTCCCCGTGCAGGCGAGTGACCCATTTGGTGACATCTGGGATCAGTCGATGGGTCCACCGACCTTCCTCGAGCAGTCCCCTCTTCACAGAGGATCTTTCGCTGCTCTTCCTTCTTCCTACGATATTGGCGTTCTCGCTCTCCTGCCAGGATGTCGATGGGTGGGCATGATGCCACAACGTTGACCGCATTGTGTGATACCGTTCGGTATGCTGACGCCACTCTGATCGCTGAGAGCAGCTGGACTGATGACATTGTTTTGCGGTATGTTGTTAGCTCTAGCGATTTCGCCCACACTGGTGCTCCGTATAGCAGGACGGAGGTAACTACAGTTGCCAGTAGTCGTCTTCGAATTTGCCTGGGGCCTCCGATATTGGGCATTATCCGCGAAAGTGCGCCCTGTACTGCTGATGCCTTCTTGTTGACGCTGGAGATGTGCTTCTTGTAGTTGAGTCTGGCATCCGAGACCACTCGTAGATACCTTATGTAGGGTAGCGAGTGGATGTCGTGGTCGCCTATTCTTATGGTAATGGTCTCCATTTTCTTCCGGCTACTCACAAGGAGTGCTACGGTCTTATGTTCCGCCAATGACAGGTCTGCCGATGTCATCCACTGTCTTATCCTCCAGATGGTGGTGGAGAATGCGGCTTCCAGATCTTCCAGGTGTTTGGCTACAAGGACAACCGCTACATCGTCCGCGAAGGCCACAAGTGTTGTGTTCGTCGGTTATTCCAGATGGAGTAGGCCATCGTACATGACGTTCCATAAGAGTGGCGCCAGGACAGAGCCCTGCGGTACCCCACCCGTGACCCCATACTCCGCTGGTCCATCCTCCGTTTCGAAGTGTAGACGTCGATCACTGAAGTATGATCTGACCATCCTCCGTAGGTAGTAGGGTAGCCCCATGTTCTTAAGAGCCTCCAGGACTCGATCCCAGCGGCCCGAGTTAAAATCATCTTGATGTCCAGGGTGACAACGAGACAATACTTTTTGGAACTGCCTTTCCATCTCTTTCCTGAAATGGCTTTGTTTGCGATGTTTGTGACGAGTTCCAACGCATCGATGGTCGATCTCCCCTTCCTGAATCCGAATTGGAATTCGGAAAGTTGAGTATCGATGTATTGCTCCAATCTGTCGGCCACTATCCGCTCCAAGTTCTTCCCGTCCGAATCTAGCATGCAAAGTGGACGATAGGATGCTGTTTCGTCCGGTGGTTTCTTCCCTTTTGGGATAAGAACCAATCTTTGTTGCTTCCATCGATTCGGAAATATACCTTGCCGCAGGCAGGCATCATACATGTTTATAAACATGTCTGGTCTGGCAGCAATTGCACTCTTCAGTGCAATGTTTGGTATGCCGCTGGGTCCTGGTGCCTTGCCATTCTGCAGTCTATTGCAGGCTCGTCCATGGTCACTCCAGTAATTTCCACTTCTTCATTCTCCGGCTGGTAGTCGGGCAGTTCTGCTTTCTCCGGGAACAGATGTTCTACTATTCGATGCAGCATTTCAGGACAGGTTGATTTTGTTGCGGTTAGGCTTATAATCCTATGCATGACCGTCTTATACGGTCTGCCCCACGGGTCCCGGTCCACATCCGCACAGAGTTCCTTCCAGCATTCTCGTTTACTCGAGTTGATGGCGTTTCTGAGAAGGCGCCTTTTCTCTTCGTAGGTCCGTCTGAGTTCCTCTGTCGAGGCCCTTTCTCGCTTACGGGCACGTTGGTGTTGCCTTCTTGCCTTAAGGCATGCTCGCCGGTATAGGGCGATGGTCTGGTTCCACCAGTAGACTCCTGCTCGACCGTTGATCGGGCGACTCCTTGGCATCGACGCATCGCTGGCTGCCACCAGGGTCGCTGCTACCTCTTCTGTGATGCCCTTGGCAGTGGTTGACCGGGGCGCTGGTGATCCGCTCATCATCAACCTGAAGGAGACCCTCATCAAAGCATTTGTTGTTCCAGCCCACTGGCTGCCTCTATGTGGGTCTCTGGCGCCACCCGCTTCTGGGACTGTTGTTGATTTCTAGATTATAGCTTGATGGTCGCTATTTGTGAACTCTTCATCGACCTTCCATTCGCAGCCCTCTTTTGTTAGGACCCTGCTAATGAACGTCAGGTCGATAATGGAGTTCGCGGCTCCTTTGCGATAGGTGCTCGCAGTTCCCTCATTCATGAGAGTGAGGTTTAGTGTTGAGAAAGCCTCATGCAGTGCTTCACCACTTCTATCAGACTTACGGCTGCCCCATTCAATGGACCAGGCATTGAAGTCTCCGGCGATTACGACTGGGTCATGTCTTCTCACGTCCTCTGCGAGAGTGTCCAGGAAGTCTTCGAACATATCAATTGGAGCACTCGGTGGAGCATAGCAACTATACAGGTACACCCCTGCTATCTTGGCCCTGACAAACCATGAGGTGGGGTTAGTTGGTAGCTGTTCGAAAGGCAGTCTACCGCATGCCCATATTGCTGCCTTTTTTGTGCTGTCTGAAACCCATGGTTGGGTGTCAAGGTCGTCATACTGCTCGCACAGCATAGCCACGTCAACGTCCAGTTCTCTGACTCGCTGTATCAGCAAGTTTTGGGCTGCCCTTCAGTGGTTGAGATTAAGTTGTAGTACTCTCATTTTTTGTACTCTGGACAGCCTTTCTGGCATTTTGGAAGATGGGACATTTCCATCCCCCGGCTGTATGGTTACAGTCACACTTTGGATCCTTCACCCTGCAGAGGATGCAGTTGGGAGGCTCCTTGCACGTTGGTGCGTTGTGCCCTTCTTGTCCGCATCTAAAGTAGGTCTTGCTGCGGTCTACTCTCTTCCTGCAATCAAAAGCTTTGTGGCCAAAATGCCAGCATTTGAAGCATCTACTTGGCGATATTTTCTCCCGGATGTGCAATGTGCTCCAGCATACTCTGATCTTACCAGGCATCGCCGCTTTCCTCGCGTAAACGGCCGGCAGGGAGACCACCGCGATCTGCGTCGAGGCCCAGCTTTTTCTCAGGGATTTCACCGCATCAGTGGTGAGGTCCTTCAGGTCTGGGATGTGGTCTTATAATAGTTTAACTACCTCTTCTTTGGTTGCTCATTCGTGCAGGTCCCTGACTTCTATTTCCGACTCCGGAATCCTCATCTCCACTGTCGCTTCTTCCTAGAGTGTCTCCCTAATAGTCGCCCGATAGGTCTCCATCTCCTTTTCCTCTGTTTTCCCAAACATAATCAGAAGCTTGCCTCCTGCCGTCCATCTAATTTTTTTGACTTTCTCCCCGATGTCTTTCAATGCGGGGTCTGCCTTCACCTTCTGTATTATGTCGGCGTACGTCTTCTCCTCCTGCACCTTATGTACCACTATAACGTTCGGCGGTAGTGGTTTCGTTCGAGCTTTTGCCGGGGTAGTCCATTAGACTCTGATGAGGGATTTTTGTGGTTAAATAAATTTACTAGTGGGCGATGATCGGTTATCATTTGGAACCGTCCGCCATATAAATATGGCCTAAAATGATTTATAGCCCAATATATATCTAGCAGGTTCTTTTCTATAATTGGCTTGTTTAGCTCAAATTTATTTAATGTTGTGCTAGCTTATGACATTGGCATTTTTTTGCCAATTTCTTTCTGTAAAAAAACTTTTCTCAATTGTGATGTTCGTATTTGAATCTGTTTTTATGCCATCTGGTGTGATTAGGTGTTCTAGGTTAATGAATTCTTTTTCTAGAAAACTATATGTTGCGGGGCTTCGTTTAAGATTATATTTACTTAATCTTTTCAATTTGAACCAAAGACTATGATGTCATCAATATATATTAAGACTCCTTACGCGTGTTTTGTAATTTATTAATTTTTACAACCGAATACGTTTTATTTATCTTATGGTATAACCGAACACTTTTTATTTTGAACGTCATTAACTCTTATTAAAATTAATTTTGTATGTCATTTTACATATATGTCCTGGTTGCTTAGATTTCTAATAGAAATTGCACTATGATTGCCTACAAGGACGCAGTGTATAATGACAGTATACTACTCTTATTATGAAAACAGCTATAAAACGCACTTTTCTTCCAGATATTGAAGGATCTATCGATGGGCCCGGTTGATTTATCATTTTTTTAGATGCGATTGCTGGTGTGGACGCTGACGTTGATTGCTTTGATGTTGGTGCGGATATTAACGTTGGTTGCATTGTTAATCTATTGTCGCTGCAAAAGCTGGTTTTAGTTTTAAGTTTAAAATATTTTGGTGATCGTTCCAGTACTTCATGTGTAAGTAATTGCCATACGGAATCATTTTATATGAAGAATTGGCTCATCGTTTTTAGTTTACCATGTACGAATATTTTTCAGTTTCCTTGCCATACAATTGATGTAGGTCATCGTTTGATTTGTTTTATCTTTATCGAAAAATTCTCCAAACAATTTCAATGACGTTCCATAAACCAATTTGGCTGGCGTTGCTCAGATGTCTTCTTTGAACAAATTAGCAAAGTCCAAGTTATATTATAGGCAAATGCACTGTTCAATTTTTGGTGTTATTGCACATGATGACGGTCCTCAATAGTATGAGACCCTTTAACGACGGATGATATGCTGTAGTGGTTAAATATCGGATACCAAGCGTTCGCGTGAGTACTTTAAATATTGTCGATTCTAATCGGCGGCCCTGGTTATGTTTTAAGGAATACTGTATTTCGATATCCAACCAGATATTAAAGCTTTGATGATGGTTGATGGTTTTCGATTCTGAATTGGAATTTCTTTATTATAATTTTGGGAATACCTTGTTTTCCGGAATGTGATATATCGTTTATTGCTTGAGTGAATTTTTCGCGATATATATTTTGTATCAAATGGACGAATGTTATCGAGTATTCGTAAAGTAGTTATTTTGAACTTCCTAATATTGAACAACATTTCAATTTTATAGATTGATTTGCATTATCTTTTTTTCAAATTGACTTCAATTCGGCGTCAATTTCTCGATCAGTTGCCAATTCCTCATAATTAATTTCTGCTTCGGAGTGGAAACTTTCGATTCGGAATAACAAATCCCATGTCATATTGTCGGATCCCTTAACATATCGAATATCTGTCGTTATTTGATCGATGTAATCAACTTAGCGTGCTTGACAGTCGTTTGACTTTTCCATTTTTTGCACTAAAGTATTATGAGCGATTTGTGGTCCATATAGATGTGACATTTTTGTCCTTGCAGCATGAATTTAAAATGTTTCAGCTAAATAGGATATTCATCGAAATTATAGGCCGGATTTGGGCGTTTTTTTAAATTAGTTGGCAAATCAAATTTAAATCCATACAGATAGTTTAAAAGAAATAATTTGGTTAGCTCATGAGAGGGTAAAATTCCGACAATTTGCATATAGACTTTATTAAATGGTAGTCTAGGTGTATCTATAAAAATCCATTATTACCTCATAATATAATTGTTTCTTTCCGTATAACCGTTGTTGTTTTTTTATTTATTCCGCGTTTTGCTTCTAGTTTGGACTGCCATGATTTCTGCATTCAATTCATCAGCAACAACGTTGAAATTTTCTGGTTTATACTTTATTTTATAATCATAATTGGATAGCTTATGATAAAATCTAATGAACCGCGAAGTTGAATCTAAAGCATTAAAAAGGGAAAACCTATGAGATAAATGCAACAATATTTGTTCCCCAACCTACCGCTAATAGTTATTTCTCTTTTATCTAGTATTTTTGTGTGCAGCATATCTATCGGCGTATCCTTTCCACACTACTTTGCAATAGTACTGCATCCAAAGCTCTATTGCTAGGAGAACGTTTCTTTATCGTTTGGATAAATAATTTTGAAAAGTCTGTATAGATCAAAATTGAGGGTTTCGTAATAGCTTCTTTTAACTGGTCAAAAGATTTTTGATACTCATCTGCACAGTCAAAATAAATATCCTTTCTTAAAATATTAATAATTGGAGGTAAAATTAAACCCATGTTTTTAACAAATATTCGATAATAATTTACAAATCCCAGAAATTATGGTATTGCAATTGTTTAATATTTTCCAAAACTGAATAATTTGTGACACATCTAGTCCTTGATAGGCCAGGTACTGCCCCTAAATTGGAGCATTTGTAACCAAGATAAATGACTTCCTGACACAAAAATTTGTATTTTTCTGTATTTAAGTTTGATTTAGTCTTCCGTTGTGTTCCAACAGATTTTTATCGAAGGTGACGATGTCATCTAGGTATACTTAACAATTTATTCATTTTAGTCCAGTAAGAACATGGTTTATTATTCTTTAAAATGACGCCGGACCCAGTAAGACTAAAAGCCATACGATTAAACTCGAAGTCTTAAGCCTGTGCTCAAAGCTGTTTTTGGCTTATTATCCGGATGTATTAATACCAGGTGATAGAAGCCAAATCTAATATCAAAAAAATTTTTTTTTTCTAAATTCTACAACCATTCTCCACCTTTTAAAACTACGTAAGCCTGCTCTTTTCGGCACCACCAACAAAAGTGAATTCCAGTCAGACTTACTGGGACTAACCGTCCGATAATATTTCCTCTCATTTATATATTATTCAGGCAACCTATATTATTTTTGATTATAAGAAGGTCGGTTTGACTTTAGAGGGATACTATGGCTTAATACTGTCATATTACTTAAGAGATCCCCCTCTAATAGGAAAATGTTATTATATTATTGTCTTCGCTATTCAATAACTCATCGTATTTTATAGATTTTCGAAGGGAATCTATTCGGTTCTGCGGAGTAGCGCGGGAAACTACTAACTCTATCTTGGTAATATCTAGTATTTTAAATTTATTGAAGTTTGTGTATTTTAAACATTTTTACCGAGACTATAATCGGTCGTCATAGAAATTTTTCCATAATAGAATTATTTTTAACTAAATAAAATTAAACGGTGTTAGGCAAGTAAATGCCAGGATCAATTTCTTTCGAGTAAATCATTAACTCACACGATTTAGACGGGAACTTTTATTCGAACCATAGTATGGATGCGAGGCCTTATAGTCCGATTTTTCAGCTATATCGCTTCTATTTCATTTTTTCCATTTTTCTAGGATAATGAAATTTGATCAATGAATCAAATTTTTCTAGGATAATGAAATTTGATCTTCACTACAGTATCGATTATAGAATGATTCCAGAGGATATCATAACCCAAAACACCGTCGACTGGAATATCATTTAAATTATTCACTATGTGCCACGATGTGAAGTTTATACAACTATAATATTTCAACAAGCAATTTTACTTTAAAAGAATTTTTACGGCTGTTGTATCCACTAATATAAGGATTTTGCTATTTTTAGTTATTTACAATGGTAATTCAATTAGGATATTTTTCTTTAGCTTTTATAATAGTAGTATTCTTGCCCCTGTAAAATTACACTTTTTTTTACCATTACAAAACAAGAAAAATATTGATATATCTCATGTACATATTTGATAATTTTGGAAACGTCTGTCCAAATAGTAATTTTCATTAACAACAGAAAAAGTACTATGAGTAGCGTTAGATTTGAAAAGGTATATTGTGTTTTGATTAAAGACTTTCTGGTTATCAAATAGGTTTAAGTTTCTTAAAACTAATTTTGGTTTTAAATTATTTTTGTTATGCAATTTTTTGCTCAGATAGCGTTCAACTGGTGGTTCTGCAATTTCTGATGATGGATTATCCATTAGGGTTCCAAAATTTACCAGGTGTATAAGCTTATTTCCGCTGTATAGTCATAGATGGCGTGAGTGAGCGTATTAAGCTACCATGGGCACGCCATACTTTTTTTATGAGTTTGACATCTGTCAACATTAATAAGTGTACATTTTCAGTAATTTCGTACAACAACATACATTTTTCCTTTAGTAATCATGTCTAGTTTTGTGCCAGAAAAAGAACATATGCCGGAAGCTCTGCTTTTCTGCTTCAATTTGAAGAAATCGGCTGCTGAATCGCATCGAATGCTTACGGATGCCTATGGTGACAGTGCTTTATCGGAAACAACGTGCAGAGATTGGTTTCATCGGTTCAAAGATGGCAATTTTGACTTGGAGGACAAGAAGCGTTAAAATCGGCCAAGGAAGGTTGAGGACCCTCAATTGCAGGCTCTTTTGTATGAAGAGGATACCCAATCGCAAAAAATGCTCACGGAACAGTTGGATATTACTCAACCAGCCATTTCCATGCGTCTGTGTGCCATGGGGAAGATTGAAAAGATCGGAAAATGGGTGCCGCATGAATTGAACGATAGGCAGATGGAGCGACGCCAAAACACATGCAAAATTTTGCTCGCCAGACGAAAAAGAAAGTCGTTCCTGCATCGGATTCTGAAAGGCGATAAAAAGTAGATATATTTTGAGAATCCTAAATGCAAGAAATCGTGAGTTGATCCCGGCCAACCATCAACATCTTCCTCAAGATAAAATCGCTTCGGACGGAAGACGATACTGTGCGTTTGGTGGGATCAGCAGAGTACCGTTTTGTATGAGATGTTGAAACCTGGTGAAACTGTTAATGCCCACCGCTACCACCAACAACTGATCAAATTGCACCATGCTCTGCATGAAAAAAGGATGCATTATCAACAAAAATATGACAACCTGATTTTCCTCTACGACAACGCACCATCGCACACGTCGAGATACTCAACTGGGAGGTGCTACCCCATCCTACTTATTCACCAGACCTGGCCCCTTCCGACTACCACTTGGTTTCGTCGATAGGCTACGCGCTCGCTGAGCAGCACTTCGATTCTTATGAAGTTGTCCGAAAATGACTTGATGAGGAATTTTTTTGGCGTGGTATCCACAATTTGCCCGAGAGATGGGAAAAATGTTTAGCTAGCGAGGGCAAGTACTTTGAAAAAATTTGTTTTTGCTTTCTATGAAAAAAAACATGTGTTTTTTAGACTAAAAATCAGCGGATTTAAGCTTATACATCCGGTAGTTTGGTGTTTTATAGGATAGAGAAGCATTCAAGTTATTACAACCGGCCCGCTGAGAGTTTTCCGTACCGTAATTTTTTGCAAAAAGAAGTTTTCCTTTAAATGGCCCCTTCTTGCACAGCGTTTACATTTTAATTTTGAGTTAATCTTGTTTAGGGCAAGAATTTCAGATTTGGCATAAATCTCATTTTTATATCCGTATGCAATGCAGTTTTTACAGTATTGCATATGGATATGAAATGAAATTTATGCCAAATCTGATATTTGGCATAAATCTCATTTCATATCCTCTGTCTGTATTTGGCATATGCCTTCGCTTATTAAAAAAACTATATTTAATGTGGAAAATTTTATTTTGTGTACTTTTATTTTCTCGGCTTCTGAATATTTCAGAGCTTTGCTTTACATGCATTTGTACCAGAGTTTGAGCGTAATAATTAATGGTGGTTGTGACAAAGTTTTTTACTGAATTTTACATTGCTCGAATTATTTATTTTGCTAGAATTTCGAGATTTGCAAGTCTTCTGGAGTTTATAGGAAGAGTGAAATGTTATATTCTCCAGAAGACTTTTGAAAGTTAACTGGAGGATATGAGAATGTCACCTTTAGTTAATATATTTAAGCAAATATATTAACTAGTAAGAAACACAATAAAATAAATGACAAATTTAACATTACTGCGGCCGCGATCAATAGATACATTGATAATAATAGCCAAATGATATGTGACAGCTTTTCCGAATCTGATACGGAACAAATAGAATAAAAAAAAAATTCTTCACAAAAATTTGACCTGGCCACATAAATTTGACCTGGAAATTTCACAATTTTCGGGTGATATTAACGACGCGCAAAATTGCTTAGAATTAACGGAAATGTACGACGATGCAATAAGTATTTAAGAACTTGAAAAACTAATAAAATTTAATTTATGTGCAAGGCTATCATAAAAGGTCCGAACCAAAATGGTCATGAGACCGCATTAGATATGTTTATAGCACTAAAGGAAATATTCAGAAAAAATTTCCAAACAAAGAATTTGACGCCTAATCTTCGAATTAAATTCGCAGCCATAAAACAAAATAGAATTTTTCAAAAAAGATTGCAATTGTGATTTCCGAATTAAGCAAAATCCAAATTATGGACCTGGGAGAAGGTGCAACCCAATATATAATTATATATATTTATTAACGACTTTAGCACTAAACACATTGAAACTACAATGAATCAGAATACATATACAAATAGTAGAATAAGTAATACTTACTATAAAAGGAAAAATAACTATAATAATACCAGTAGGAGAAATAATTATAAAACAAGTTATAATAATAATAATAATAACAATAATTATAACGGAGGTACTTATATGAGAAGTACCAATAACAATAATAATAATTTGAATTGGGGAAATAGAATAAATAAATATATGCAAAATAGTAATAACTATAATAGAATATAAGAATTTACAAAAACTAAATTTTTTTATTTAATTTAAACTAAGAACGGAGCTCCGATAAAAAAAATATTTTCTTAATAGTAAGGGAGATAGAAATTCAAGTACCTATAATTATGTAAAATAAGGGAACCACAGTACCAAAATATTAGCATTTTTGATAGATATAGGTGCCGATGTATTAATATGCAAGGGTAATCTTATAGACAGAAATGGTATAATCCATAATAAGGTTAATAAAATAATAGGAATAACTAGAAAATATATGTATACAATGGGCTTTTTACAAAATATATATATATATGTGTATATAAAGCCCATTTTTATTATTTCTAAATAAAAACTCTCTATATATAAGAACTCCTAATAGCACAAGGAAGTGCCTAATATAGGAAACTATAGTAAGCAAATGGGGATAAAAATGTATTCATGAAATACCGCGATGTATTTCACCTTGAGGCCAAACGACTATGAATAAACACGTTCTATACACAATATAAAATGTGTACCGATAAAAATCCGGAATATGTAAAAAACTATAGATTACCTCATCCTCAGATTAAGGAAATTTAAAATCAATTCTTCTATGCTTGCAGTTCTAAAAGAAAACACTTTCTAAAGGAAAAGTGAAGATTGGTTGTCGACTAGGGGTAGCTAAATAAAAAGGTCGCTTAGAATAAATTTCCATTTATACCTAGATAACATTCTAGATAATCTATGAGAAGCAAAATTTTTCTACATCAAAAAGATCTTGAAAGGGAATCGAGGCTATTAACAGCTCTTTCGACCAATATCGACAAATGCAGCTTTCTCAAGTGATTTATCTAAGATATCTAATAACAGCGAATTGGGTAAAAACGGATCCAAGTAATAATAATGTGATTTCAAATGATCCTCTACCGAAAAAGGCAGATGAAGTAAAAAGGATCATAGCTTCCTATACTTATTAAAGACGGTTTAACCATTTAACAGAAATAGCCAAACTACTTAACCATTTAACAAAGAAAAACGTATTGTTTGAGTGGAAAAATAAATACACAATCGCATTCAATAAATTGAGAAAACAGCTGATTACCCCACTCTTACTCTTATATCCCAACTTTGAGAAAATATTCATCATAACAAATGATGCCTCAAAGATGATACCCTGGGAGCTGTTCTGTCAAAGATGATTGGAAACGATAATAGCATACGGCAGCAGGCTTTTAAATAAACACGAGTTTAAGAAGATAATTATTGAGAAATAGTCTTAGGTTAATGTTGAGATATAACCAATTTTAGGGTCATACTAATAAAGCAAGCGGTGCACTATAGTAACCGATCATCGCCCTTTAGTAAGCTTAGTCAGCTACAAACTTCCTCTTCGAAATTAACTCGAACTCTATTTCATCTTATGGACTACAACTTCGAGATAATCTATAAACAGGGGAAAAAAACGCTGATGCCTTATGATAAATAAAGATCCATAAGTCATATTTAGGAAACCTCATTCCAAAAAAAAATAAAAATAAATTGACCCGCAGAATGAAGACTGCTAAAATAAATGAACTAAAAATTAAAATTGATGGTAAAAATAGAAATGGGCACACTTATATATTGGAATGCACCTCTGTTTCGGACACAAGAAATGTGAAATGTATCCAATTAGCCATGATATAAAAATAGAAGGCGCAAAGGATCTTACAATAAATTTTAGCGGAAATCCGGCAGATCGCCTGGTGATGATTCTGTAGAAACTAATAAATCATACTGGCAGACTAAAAATCAAATACTTAAGAGTAACGTAATTTAAAAAGATATTGAATGATACCCGAACCAAAATGCGAGCAAAATCTAAAATATCTCCGTTAAGGATAATAATATATAAACCGAAGTCAAAAATAACGTACATTGATAAAATGATGGACCTAATAAAGGAGTATCATTTAACGTCATACGAGGAACACAATGGAATAAAAAGATGCATTACTAAGTTAACATAACAATATGTATGGAAGAACATGAACAAAATGGTCAAGCAATATATAAAAAATTGCAAAAATTGTTCGAAAATAAAGTTGTTAAATATATAAAGAAACCTTTGACAATAACAAGCAATATATAAAAAATTGCTTTGAAATTGTATCGATAGATATAGTTGGATCACTAAGGCCATAGTAGGGATATAGATGTATCCTGACGATAGAGTATGAACTAACAAAATATATAGAGACATTTTCCATGGAATCAACAGATGCTATAACAGTACCAAAAACCATTGCGGATAAATTTATTTTAAAGTACGGATGTTTCACAGCAGGCAAAGGTACAGTATTTAACATCGAGCTATTTAAGTACTTGGGTATAATGCTAAAATTCAATCATAAAATATCAACACCGTTTCATTAGCGAATACCTTTTGTCATTCACAGATGAGAATTGGAATGAGTGAATATGACATTTTATTTTTGCGTATACTACGACTCCAAAAATAAAAGCAGCATTGGTACAAAACTGCAAATCCTTCCTCGTATAATATATATGATCTTGTACATCTAAAAAGGGAAATCATAGAAAAAACGAGAGTCCATAAGAAGACTCCTATATAATTATATAAAACGAGATGTCAGTTCAACAATTAAAATAAAGAATGAATTAAGAACCATACATATAATAATAATCGAAAAAGATACACATCAAACAAATCAAATTTTTTTGTACCGCTGGCATTTATTGATAATGTTTGACTTACTCAGACATGATATCTGCGTAAAAATTATGAATGAGTTATCACTACGTCCAAACGAAAAATTCGAATGCCAAAAGAGCATTCATTCATCGTTAATTTTCGCATAGTATTGCTGCACACACCCTAAGTAATATCAATGACTGATGGATAAGCCTGGTCTAAGTGTAGTTAAACTAAGGAATTCCAATTTTATGAATAATATTTTGCTTTAAATAATTATAATGCTAAGTAATGGCACATTTCAAATTCACTTGTTAAAAATTATTGATACCTTGCACATTAATGCATAAGTGCATCAGTGGAAAATTTATTATGGAATTTACATAATATACTTTAATTTAATTTAAACTATGAGTATATCAGAATAAAAATTCAGAAATAAATAACAAACACGATTGTAATTTCCCAATATCAAAAGGGGCACTTAACATTGCTCTAATAATTTCAAGAAGAGAAACCTAACGGTGCTCTACCTACAACTTCCAACAATAATCATTGACAAAGACTAATTGTCGCGAAGATCTATTATGCGACTGCTCCCACTGGCAAAGACTAATTGCCTTTGCACTACAGTGCTACAATGTAATATAATAAAAGTTGGATTTTGAATAAAGAATAATAGAATTTGGAACTGGTGAGTTGATGCAAATGTTTTGGTGTCCGGGTATAGCAAAAAACAGTTTGAAATTTAGTGGTGCTTATTTTGGTAAACTTAATTTGGTATACATCAAAGTGGTACCACCAAAATTAGTAGCCTACGGCAGGGAGCAGTCGCATAATAGATCTTCGCGAATGTTTGGTTCTTTTCAACATACAGAATAGGTAAGAAATGCTTTTCGATGCAACATCATCACCACAGAGGAGCAACGAGCAGCGGGGACACTAGATTTTGAGTAGCGAGCAAATGCCAGCTTTGACCGATACTAGAAGTATCGAATATTGGTTCATCCAACTGGAGTCGTGGTTTCATCTTCATTATATTGTCAATTAGATCATGCGGCTTAAAGCCGTCATTACTCTTACCCCCGTTATTTGACTAGGTCGTTGATAATGTGGTTACACCGCCCGAAAACCAACAGTATGCGGAGTTAAATGCAGTACTCATAGAAAAGTTCACAGATAGTGTATATACGCGAATTGATAAATTACTGTCCACGCGATTTGCTCGTAGATATTTGCCGAACTAGTGCAGCAGGGGATGAAAAAGTGCTTCGAGTTTCTTCATTGCGTCGATTGCCCATGCAGATAGAGTGCCATTAAGCGATCATATGCCGGCAGCGATATGATAATCAACTTACTGGTATCACCATAATTTAGGAACACATGTACGAAAATGCGACCAGCCAAGTAATTTTCCTGGAGGCCTCAAAACCAATACTATATTCATAGGGCAAGCAAATCAGTTGAATCGAGTCTAAAATATTTAGCCAATACATAAAAAAGAGCACATATACAAATTAATCGCCATACCGTTACGGATCGGCAGATGCGCAGGCAATATTTGATAAACACCTGTGTTTATGTTTCTGAGCCATCGTCGATTCTGTTCGCACCAACTGGAACTCATATAAAAATGTACGGCCGCACATGAACAATCTTAAACATCGGTATTTGGAGGCCGCATATTCAGAATTTCATTTACGCTAAAGTGCGTCAGTTAAACTATTGACAACTATCTGTTAAAAATATACAATTTGTTGGGCAATATAACCAGTAATTGATTGATCAATGCATCAGCAACAATCGCTGTGAATGTCATTCACGCAGCACCGAGCACTGATATACTAATAAAAGCAATTGCTCAAGCGCCACCATTTGTCAGCCAACAACAACATTTCAGCAAATTGAGGGACTTCAATCAACTACAAGCACAACTTACCATATTGAGAAAACTGGATCTTCAGTTCCAGTACAGCACATCGTTTGACGATCGTAACATTAATATGAAGAGTATTTGATGAAACTTCGAATATGTCATCCGTCAAAATGCAATTACTCATCACCATTCCATATGGTCAGTTAGCCGAACGGACTGTATCGTCTATATGGGGACTATAGAGTACTATATAAACAAGAAAAACCTGATAGCATGACTAACCTACATCGCGCATTGCACCAAATCATAATCAAGCCACGGGACACATAAAAATCCAAACCATCACGCCATTTACTCTCTTCGAGAACAAATATATGACATTCGGATTGTACAATGTGGCACAGATATTTCAACGTCACATTGACGAGGTCTACGTGGCTTAAACTTAATTTACGTATGCATTGACGATATATGTATCGCGAGAAACAACATCAAAAAACATCTTCGACACCTCGAAACGTTTTTCGACCGATTGCAGCAGCACGACCTTACAATTTATCCAAACTAAATTTGACTAAAATTCAATCAAATTGAAGGTGGCCTTACAGAAATTAAAAGTCGGCAACAAGAAAAATTGCAAATCTCCTGTAAATTGGACACCGGAGGCGATAGAAACTTTCAAGAGATGCAAGCATGACGTCATCTACTTGACTAATTTGGCCCATTTGGCATCGCAGGCAAATTGATTGCTAATTTGGTCCATCTGGCATCACCCTTATGGTCAGTTTTACAACAAATAATCGGCAATCAGCTACAGCCAGGCAAACAAAACATCAAGCAAGTACCAGGCAAACAAAACATAACGCGTGATCTTATTCGAACATAAATGATAGACTAAGAGATTCTAGCAAACGATCAACGATGTTCAACGTAATTGAAAAGCTTTCTCGACAATCCAGTCTCATCTTTAAAATCGCGCGAAATGAAGGTACCGCACACTAATGCAGACATCTACCGTGATACTTCTGATCCGCGCACTTGTTCCTTTATAACAAATGCATTTCAACGAGCAATTCAAATACTTAATAAAACAACGTTTATCAGTAATAAATTTTATTTTTTTTATGTGCTTAATTGATACATTTTAGCGAAATTCCTTTATTTTTGACAGTTATTGTAGGAATTCTGTTCCTACCATTATGAAAACATCTTTTAAGAAGCAATAAAAAAGGTTACGAAATAAGACACACCAAGAAGTGAATTAATCGGTACCAGCGAACCGAACAATGCCGTGGTCAAAACAAGAATGACTCATAAGCAAGAATAAAACCGGAATTCTTACTTTATGTGCACATTTATAGGGGTTAGAGTTTTACATCCTGGGACATTTTTCGCTTTGTTCTCCACCCTCCTGGGAAAAATGTGGAAAGAAATGAAATAGCCAGTGTGGACATTATTATAAGTACAGGTCTGAATATGCAAAATCATCATACTCTATAATCTAAGGTCTATCTTTAAGTTAGACAAAAGAATATATAGGGTTCTCCAATAAGAGCTATATGATTTCTAAGTGACGTTCCGGCCATGTTTTACATTTCATCATGGAGAGATATACGCCAGAACAACGTTTACAAATTATTTAATTTTATTGTCAAAATAATCGTTCTCGAATTGCAACTTTTCGTGCGCTTTTGCCATCTGAGTGGTGCGGTTAATAAACAAAACTGTCGATTCTGGTAAATAGACAGTTTGGTGTGGTTTTTGGTCTGGTGGAATCATCGGTCCGTACTTCTTTCGAAATGAAGCTGGCAACACCGTTACTGTCAATGGAGAGCGGTATAGATCGATGATAACCAACTTTTTATGGCCGAAAATGGAAAAAGTTGATCTTGACAACATCTGGTTCCAGCAAGACGGGGCTACGTACCACACAGCACGTGCAACAACCGAATTATTTCGAAAACGGCGTGAAATTATAACGCTTGCATACTTTTGTGTAGATTTTTTTATGTAGACATGACACCCACTGACATCTAGTTTTCGTAATAGAAATAAAAACACAACTACAGGCAATTTTTATTTTTTGTACAATCTTTTGATATGAAATGGAATTGTATTTTAGGTTTATTATTTATTTCGTTAATATGAATTAAATATCAAGCGCCTTAATTTTGCAGACTCCGGAAAGTTTTAAAACACGCCATTCTTCATGAAAGTGGCAGCATACCGAAATGCTTGCATACTTTTGTTGTTTTTCAAGGTGTTATTTTGGCACTTATCGGAAAGTGCAAGTGAAAGTATAGTTTTTATCTTTTTTGAAGTATTTATTAAAAATTAAGTATTTATATAAATAGTTATATTGTTCATAACATTTAATAGGAAGTTTTGATTTCAGAAAATGAAATGTTTTATAAAGGATCGTTGGAATTTCATTCTTTCGGTAAGTGAACATCTTCATTTTTACAAGAGAAATTAAAAAAAATTTTGTTTACAATGTGTTTAATTGGCTTTCAGTGATTTGTTTTGTCCAAAACGTGGTTAAACAGTGAAAACTTCGGCATACAATAAATGTAAGCAAATGTGATGTTGACAGTTCAATGTTTACCCGAAAATAGTTCAGTGCCGGTGTATGTAAAGTGTGTGTAAAAAAATTTAAGGGAAAATTTTCTTATCCCTTGCGTATTTACGAAATACAAATTTGCTGCCAACTGAGAATTTATTTTATTCGTATTAATGCAATTAATTATCTTAAGTCCTCCATTTCTATAATTTTTCAGTCTGTTTTCCATTGCTATTTTCATTGTTTTAAAATAAATAAATTATATTCAGTAGGCTTTGTAATAATTGTGGGTATTATTATAAATTAAAAGACTTTAATTTACTAGTTGAATAATCATGCGTAGTTTATTGAATATAAGATGTTGTCATGATGATGGTTGACGCTCCACTGAGGCCCCCAATATACAATGGCGAAATACATTGATGGGTGCGTTCCCAATAACCGTAGGCATATATCATAGTACCAACAGTGACATCCAGCGGCTGTTCACTAATGAACAAGCAATATTATTACACGCTTTTTTCTTCTTTTTTTTTTTTTTTTTTTTTTTTTTTATTTTTTATTTTTTTTTTTATAAACATAATCAAAATTTAACTTAATATGATATCTGAATAAGTCAGAGAAATTATTGAAATCAAAAGGTTGTTACATTGAATTAATTCCAACCATATCTTTCAGGTGGATGACTAACACGACCACTACGAGTTCTCGTTACTCCAGGCTCATTGACCATTACAGGTTCGGATGTCTCTTGATCGCTAGCCGACTCTGCTTCTGACTCAGAACTACCAGCGGTTTGATATTCATCTGAAGATGTATTGCTATCATTCAACACTGGTAGAAAATCACACACAATTGGTTCATTGCCATTGTTAACATTATCTTGTACGTTGCGCCCAAGTGGCGGTACAATTTCGATTGGTTTCAATGCCTCTGGACCAGCAACATTACTTCTAATATTTTCTTCAAACATTACTTCTCCCCCATTCACTTCATTATTCTTAGTCTTGGCTATGAACCGTCGGTTGCGTCTAAAATGATTATCAAAATTATCCCTAATGATGTACGATCGACCATTTACATTACCAACAATCGTTCCATAATTCCATTCTCTTCCGTTTTTCTTAAAAATAACGAGATCACCCAAATTTAACACTGGCAGTGCTTTTGCATTCCGGTCATAATAATACTTTTGCTTTTCCCTTTTTTCTTTTATTTTGTTTTCAACGGTTTCCTCACTTAAATTGCTCCGAGTCAACAATGAACCCGAAATCGGCATTCCCGTCTTGACCACCCGACCAAAAAACAACTGGGCCGGTGTCAATCGCATACTTGCCACAGGAGTTGTGTTATACTCCAAAATTCGGTATTGATAATTTTTCGTATCCCGCTCCTCAACACAACGTTTCAAAATATTTTTCGCAATCGCCACACCCTTCTCGGCTAACCCATTGCTTTGTGGATACCGAGGGCTTGAAAATTTCATGACAATATTATAATCATTCACAAATTCCTCAAATTCACGCGAGTTAAAAGGTACATTATCCGATTTAGCTACAGTTGGATATCCGATTTTATCAAAATTACTTTGCAATCTTCCAATGATATGACGCGCTGTTTTGTTCTTCAGATGCTCAACAAGTAAATATCCCGAATATGCATCAATAACAGACAAGAAGTCCTGCCCAGCATACTCAAACAAATCCATCGACACCATATGGAACGGATACTTCGGAAGTTCCTCCTGAACCAGTTCTTCTTTTTGGTTGTTACGCGTGAACTTTTCACAAATGGCACAAGATGTAACCATCTCCTTTATCTGACCGTTCATGTTAGGCCAGTAATACAGCATTCTTGCACGTGCAAGAGTTTTCTCAATTCCTAAATGTGGCGCATGTAACCACCTGCTAAGTTTTACCTGTAATTCCCTTGGGATTACCAGTCGATGATCGCGAAAAAGCAATCCATTCTCAAAATGAAGCTCATTTTTAAATTTATGAAACACACGGCCCAGATCATCCAGTAGATGATAATTTGGCCAACCGTTCTCCACATATTGACAAATTCGCCGATTTTGTTACTGAATGAATAATTCCCGTTAAGTCCGTATCTTCATGACAATCGGATAATTGGGCCCGTGAAAGGCAGTCGGCCACAAGCATTTCTTTACCCGGTTTGTAAACAACAGTCATTTTTGGATATCTCAGAAGTGACATGAGCATTCGCTGAAGCCGCATTGTCACATCATCAATATCCCGCTTGACCAATGTTTCCAACGGCTTGTGATCACTTTCAACCGTAAATTCGCGTCCATACAAAAAATAATGAAATCGCTGACACGCGAAAACAATTGCCAACAACTCCTTTTCGATCTGAGCCCACTTTTGTTTACTTTTACTTAACGTCCGAGACGCATATGCTACTGGGTGTCCATTCTGAACAATAACACAACCCAATCCATCTTTGGATGCATCCGTTTGCACAATGACTGGCAATTTTGGATCATAAATTGCCAACACCGGTTCCGATGTTACGATATCAAGCAACTTTTTAAATTCCAGATCATGATTTTCCGTCCAATCAAATGGGACATCGTTTCGCGTAAGGTTACGTAAATGTGCCGATTGTTTCGACAAATTTGGAATAAATTTGGCCAAATATTTCAAAATGCCCAGAAATCTTAACACAACCGCTTTATCCCCGGGTTTTTCCATTTTCAACATCGCGTCCCGATACTTTAAATTCGCTTTAAACTTTCCTTCAAACAACATATGACCCATAAATTTAACTTCGCGCTTACGATATTGAATCTTATCCGGGTTAAATTTGATGTTATTTTTACGTGCTCTTTCCATTACTTTATTCATGATCCGATCATGTTCTTCTTCCGTTCTGGCGCAAATGCCGACATCATCAAAATAGATAATCACCCCCTCAATGTCTCCCAACATTTTAAACATTTCACGCTGAAACAATTCCGGTACAAAATTAAGCCCAAATGGCACGCGATTAAATTTGTATCTACCAAACGGAGTCATAAATGTTGTTAAATCTGAACTTACTTCGTCCAATTCCATTTGCCAATAGCCACTTTTCAAATCTAAAACTGAAAAAGCGCATTTATCTGCCAAACCAGACATTAAATCATCGATCGTTGGAATCAGAAAATGTTCACGCTTGATACAATCGTTGAGTGGTTTTGGGTCTAAGCAAATACGAAGTTCACTCAAGTTAGGCTTTTCGATTATTTGCAAATTATTAACCCAGTTCGTTGGGTAATCAATAGGTGAAATGATTCCATCCTGTACCATTTTTTCCAATTGTAACTTTAATCTATCCAACAATGAGTTTGGTATCCGTTTCTTATAGTGAAGGACTGGCTTTGAATTCTCCCTAATGTTTATCGAAAACTTTCCTGGAAATTTACCCAAACCCTCGAAGACATCACGATTGTTTTTCAAAAATTCATCCCCTGTTTGTGACAAACTAGCAACAGAACTTACATCTGTTCGTTTAATTAATCCAAATCGTTCGCTTGATTCAAGACCGAGTATCGGTTCACATACATCATCGACAACAATAAAATGAGAAAAATGTTCCGTTTGTAACTTTGTATCAATGCATTTTAATTTAACCGTTCCCAAAACATTTACTTTATTTCCATTATAATCAAAAACCGAATATTTTTCATTCTCATTTTGCAATTCAACCCCCAGCTTCTTGAATATTTTGGCCGGAATGCAGTCCACATCAGATCCAGTGTCCAGCTTAAATTTAACTAATTGATTTCCTATCTGATACTCTTTATACCATCGCTTCGTATGATTGGCCACGTTGCTTGAATTTATTCTATAAATACGATTTACTTTAATGTCCCTGTTCGCACTACCATCAATGATTTGTACCAGATTACCTGAGTTACCCCAGTCGATTGAGTGTTGTTGTTGTTTTCCATTGTTAGTGCTGTTGTTGTTGTCCGGCTTACGCTTTCCAAAATTGTTCTCCGCTTTGATTCCCTTATTGTCCACTTGTTTTCCCTTCGATTTGCAAAAACGCTGGAAATGACCCTTACGACCACATGACCGGCAGCTGATATTCTTGGCTTTGCAAGATTCCATATGATTTGCTGTGAAATCATTACCACAATTGTAACATGCACGACGTGTTACTGCATTAACTGTTTCCGATGCCTGATGCTCAGCCACGCTGTTGATACTTGATTGGTTATTTGTGTTCAACATAACCTTATTTTCTTTCGCTGCTTCGTACGTTTTACACATTTCAATTACTTTGTTTAATGGCTCATCCTTGCCATCCAACAGCTTCAATTGCAATTTTTTATCCTCCACACCAATGATGATTCTATCTTTCAACATGCGTTCTTCATATTTCAATTCTTTTCCACAATCACATTTACAATTGAAATCACAAAACTGAATTTGCTTGCGAAGTTCAGTTTCAAATTCAGCAAACGGTTGCTTTTCTTTTTGCAACACTTTGTTGAACTTAAATGATTCCATAGTTGTATTTTTCTTTGGAATGCAATATCCATCGAACGCCTTCAAAACATCATTTAATGTACGCTGGTTGGCTACTGCGATAGCAGCATTTTGATCTGGTTCTTCATTTTCACCCGCAACTGGTGCAACTACAATATTCTCTCCGAGAATACCATTTTCCGTTCCATCATTTGGAAACAATGTATTATAAATTTCCCGCGCTTGCCGGCCAATTAACCACAAAAATGTTGCAATTTTTATTGATTCGGTTCCCGTTGCTTTACCCGTTGCTCGCATGTACATCAAAAATTCATTTTTCCATGCGCGTTATTCCTTTGCCACGTTTGTGCAATCCAATTCCTTCGGTAGACGATCGTTTGACATGTTTTCAGCTAAATATCCAATTTTCCAAAACAAATAATCCAAAAATATTTACGATAAATATTTTTCTGATGATGGCTTGGTGATCATATCCACGTTTCAGACTATGATGCTCCCAAAATCCGATGATTTTCAATATTTGTCAGGTATTTCACCACAATTCACAATGTTGCACACTATTTCACAACGTGACGTCACCCTTGTACGTTGAATTCCTTTTTTCGATACAGAACACGATGTCTTTTCCAAAAAATCCACGAAAATTCATTAATTTTCAATAATCCGCTCTCCCAACCACGATCTAATTACGTTCCAAGTTTTACTTCTGACACCATGTAATAATTGTGGGTATTATTATAAATTAAAAGACTTTAATTTACTAGTTGAATAATCATGCGTAGTTTATTGAATATAAGATGTTGTCATGATGATGGTTGACGCTCCACTGAGGCCCCCAATATACAATGGCGAAATACATTGATGGGTGCGTTCCCAATAACCATAGGCATATATCATAGTACCAACAGTGACATCCAGCGGCTGTTCACTAATGAACAAGCAATATTATTACAGGCTTATTATTTAAATAATTTTTTTGCATTTGTGCGAAAGAAAAATAGAGCACTTTCGTCTGCTCTATTAAACAATTTGGTAATGCATTTACTAAAAAATAATGTTTTCAATTTTTTTAGAATATTAGTTGCTAATTATTTAAGTACATTAAATTTTCCACCTTGTAATATAGTTTTAAAGCATTTGCTATAATGTTGTATACGATTAACTTATATATTATTAAGAACTTGATGTAATATTCTACGTAATTAATGCTTTATTTTTTAATTTAATTTAAATGCGCAATTAAAATTCCCATTTTAATTCACAAACACACATTTATATTATAATGAAGCTTTCAATAACTACATTTGCTTGTTTAACATTAAAATTTATATTTACTAAGTAGTGGTGTGGTTTTAATTTCAACATAATATCAAATTCTCTAATTTAATTCGTTTTCCTTTTTTGAAATTGATTTTTATTTGTGCACATAGTTGTTTTGTTATAGTCAAATAACTTGCAATTTATATTTTTATATGTTCTTCCCCTTTATAACTCGGTTTTAATAAAAAAAATAAAAAGATTATAAATAAATACATAATATTTGAAAAAAACAAAATACTGTGTTTTATTTGAAATTCCCAAAACTAATTACATCAAACAACAAAACCCGAAATATTAAAAAATCTATTTGTTCAAGCATAAATTACCACATATCAAAATGGTTTTAAACGAACCGCTTCAATCGCATACTGAAGTTTAAAATTGGCCCCCACTGATTTACGCCGTTTCTGTTATTTTTAATGTGTATGCGTTTTACGAAGCAATTCCAACAAAATTCGGCCACAATTTTTGTTCAGAGGCCTATCCAGTTCTTTATTTCAGTATTGGATAATCTAAGTTCCATTCTTATACTCTATAGTACTTACCAGTAGACTCTCAATAAAATGAACATATCACTGACAGCAGTAAAATACAAACTCACAATAGTCACCAACAATACTGAGTTTATTCACACATAAAGCCTGGTATGCAGCTCGAGCTAAGATAAATTTTCATACGATTTTTCGCTAGCGAAATCGAAATCGGAAAATTTAGCTCACGATTTCGCCGGGCAGTACGCAGCTCGAGAGTGAAATGGAAGTGAAAAGGAGAGTGAATCTACTGAAAAGTAGATGGCGGCATTGATAAGTCTCCACGCGATTTCACTTTGGTTTTCACTACAAATAAATGCACGGGACAATAATCAAAGATAATGCCTGGTATGCAGCTCGAGCGAAGATAAATTTTAACGCGATCTGCACTACACTCCCATATAGCGCAGCTAAACGAGAGTGAAAAGTTTTTGTGTAGAGATAAATTTTGACATTTCGGAACTTTTCAATTTCGATGTTGATGTTTTGTTGTTATTTTAAAAATAAATGAAGTGAATAGCTTTTTTAGCTGGATTTTATTCAAAGGTTATAATTTTAGAAATTGTATCTTTATCTTATTTAAATATATTTAGTTTTTTCTTATATTTTTTTCTACAGGATTAACTGTTTGTTATTCAATTCGGTTAGTTTACTATACAATGACTGGAAATTTTAATGTTATATCCTTACATTTATTAAATGATGAGGGTTGAATTATATAAAAGGAAATAATGGGATTATTATTTATAGCAGTTATTGGTGGAAGTATATTAAATTGATTAATTTTTCCAGTTCCTTATATAATTTGTTTACCTGATTATTTCAAGTTAATAACTTTATTTGTTTGTATTATAGGGGGTATTATGGGATATTTATTTTCAAATGTTTCTTAATTTTTTTAAATAAATCATTAAAGTATAATTTTGTATCAACATATTTAGGGAGAATATAATTTATACCTTATATTTCTACTTATGGAATTATTTATTCCATAAGTAGAAATATAAGGTATAAATTTAGACTACTTTCGTCCATTGCAACGAAAGTTATCACTACAAATTTATCTGAGCTCGAGCGGCATACCGGCCTTTACGATAAAAAAAGCACAAACGTCAAAATTTAGCTAACATTTATCTTTGATTATTGTCCCGTGCATTTATTTGTAGTGAAAACCAAAGTAAAATCGCGTGGAGACTTATCAATGCCGCCATCTACTTTTCAGTAGATTCACTCTCCTTTTCACTTTCATTTCACTCTTGAGCTGCGTACTGCCCGGCGAAATCGTGAGCTAAATTTTCCGCTTTCGATTTCGCTAGCGAAAAATCGTATAAAAATTTATCTTAGCTCGAGCTGCATACCAGGCTTAAATGTTAGCTAAATTTTGACGTTTGTGTTTTTTTTATGGTAATAAAATAGTTTTCGTTGCAATGGACGAAAATAGTTTAAATTTAAATGATTATTTTACAGTGAGTTATGTTGTCGATGAAAGTGAATGTAGTGAAGAAATACCGATAGAAGGACAAAATGAAGAAAAAAACAAAGAAAATACCAAAAAAAAATCTTAAAACCAAAAAAAAATTATTTCAGTGTAAGTGAAAAAAAAATTGTGTGCGTTGGTGGAAAAAGAAGCCTGCATTTGGAATTTGCAGGATAAACTGCACAGAAACTGCCATGCTATTGCGGCGTCATGGAGGTCTATCGCATTAAGTATGAACCGACCAGGTAATAACAATAGTTCTCTAAATTTTGTTCGTTTGTAAAGTATACTTTTTATAGCTGAGGAATGTAAAGTTGCGTGGAAATCCCTTCGCGATAGTTTGCGCTACCGTAAAAGCCGCACAAACAAATCGAAGTCTGGAAGTGCGGCTCCAGATTTCTCAACCGCGGAGAATGAGGCAGGGCTACATTTAGATGACATGGAATGGGAATTTGCGACTGATATGTCCTTCGTGTCATCAGCTGCATGCTCAAGGAACCGACGGTAATATAAATGCAAACATCTAAGTTGATGACCTTAAAACATAATTTTTCTTTTTCAAATTTGTAGAACTATATCAAGCAGCACATTTGAAGACGAAACACCTCCTGACAGTGCTGACATCGAAAACGAAATGAACTGCTCCAACTACTCATTTGTAATATTAAAGTGTAATATGCAGGTAGAATACCAGATTAATGTTCTTAATTATTTGCAGACCTCAAGTAGAAACCAAAAAAAATCTCTGGAGTCATCAGCGCAGGTCCTAACCAATGCGGTAAGCGAGCTGATAGCTTTAAAGAAAGAGAGGACTCCATTACCACCAGCAGAGCCGGCATATGTGCAGAAAAATGCAGTCATGCTCAACAATTTAGACAGAATGTTGCAGCAGCTGGATCCGCGGACTGTGGAGCAATTAAATTTTAAGTTCATTCAATTGACGTTAGAAGAAATAGATAAAAAAGAGTCTAGTGCAAGAAAACAAAATTATTAAAATTTTTAACTATTTTATTTTTCTAAAAAAACAGCCTCCCGTTGCCATGGCAACGAACCGATGGTGGAATTCACATACAATTTTAATTTTTCTTTTACATTTTTTGCTTCAGTATTCTGACGCCCAGCATTGAATGTTACCTGAGTAGAAAACATTGATTCATCGGTTATTCTTTTTCTCCATGCCCCTTCCACAAATTCTCCGTCACGGAAAAGATCCGCATTACTCATCGATGCGTAATTTTTAACATTTCTATTCAGCAGATAATTATGTAAAATACAGCATGCCATTATAATTTTTTGCGCTCTATCTGGACCACAAAACATTGTTCGTTTGAGACAGAGCCACTTTAAACATAAAATTCCAAACGAATTTTCAACAACCCTACGTGCTCTACTCAAGCGGTAATTGAAAATTCTTTCTTCATCTTTTAAAGGGATTTGCTTTCGCGGTACATACGGCTTCATTATTCGCGTGTAAAGCGGGAATGCATCATCTGCAACAAAATAAAATGGTATTTTTTCGTTGTGTAAGGTGGCATCCTCTGGAAAATCCATGGAATTATTTGCCACTGCTCTTCCAAATTTGCATTCCGAAAAAATGCCTGAGTCACCTTCGCTGCCGTGAGCGCCCACATCTAAATAAATGAATTTATAATTTGCATCAGCTACAGCCATCAACACAATACTGTGAAATTCCTACGAAATGAATAAAAGCAAATCATGTATTCGAAAATTAATAAAAAAACTCTAGTCTATTTACCTTGTAATGATAAAATAAACTGCCTGAATTTGGTGGACATTTCAAAGCAACATGCTTTCCATCAATTGCCCCCATACAATTTGGCAAATTCCACTTTTCATTGAATTCATTTGCGAGGCTGATGAATTTTTCTTTATTAAATTGTGGCACTTCTTCCTTTAAACGTACAATTATAGCCGAACACACGTCGTCCAAAATTTTTCCGAAATGTTTACTGATTCTATATATAGATGCCATGTGCCTTTGTATTGAACCACTAGCAAAGTACCTAAAATATGAAAATATATGATTAGGATAATGTATTAAACTATATTAAAATTTGTGTTTTCTTACTCCAAAACAATGGCAAGTTTTTCTTTGGGTGTAATTTCGTCATGCGGCCTTGACCGAACTTTCGGTAGTAGCTGCGGCTCCAAAAGGGAAAAAAGGGCATCAAACTCCTCAACATTCATATGGCAGTTCTCATAGAATACATTTGGGTTTTGCCTCATGTCTTGGAACTGGAAAAAATAACATTATTAAACCATCATAAAACATGTCGCGTCGTGTTAAATTATAATAGAATTTTGTAAATGCGTATAACTCTACTCACATCCACAGCGAATCGGCCTTTTTGCTTTCTATCGACTAAATAAGGATTTACGTGCACAGAAGGTGATTTTTTCTTCGCCAATTCCTCCAGCATTAAAACTACAACACTTGCAGCACCAATGATAACATTTTATGTCTCACAACACGACTATTCACTTAAATTATTTTTAAAATAAGGCTGGTATGCCTTAATATATTATAATAACTGTCCTATTGAAGTTTCTACTAATAAAATATTAAATCGAATTAATAAATATCCACCAGCAGTCACTAAATTTCGATGTTGATAAATAATTAATTTTAATCACAACGACTATTCACTTCAATTATTTTTTAAATAAGAACAAAACATCAACATCGAAATTGAAAAGTTCCGAAATGTCAAAATTTATCTCTACAGAAAAACTTTTCACTCTCGTTTAGCTGCGCTATATGGGAGTGTAGTGGAGATCGCGTTAAAATTTATCTTCGCTCGAGCTGCATACCAGGCATTAACAATAGCTGTATTCCATTGGACCAATTTTGCTACTACACTAGTTGTGTGTCTGTCATCATCTACTTTACCTCGAACAGAGCAGTAATTTTCCGCTGGAGTTAAGCATACAATGTACGGTAGGTGGATTGTAGTTCCTACAGTGAAAATAGATAGATTTGCGGGTTCGTTGGTTATGTTGAAATGTCATATTTTTGTTTTTATTGTTTATGTGTGAATAAACTCTGTATTGTTGGTGACTATTGTGTGATTGTATTTTACTGCTGTATTGATATGTTCATTTTATTGAGAGTCTACAGCGCTATAGTAAAATTGGTCCAATGGAATACAGCTAATAAAAACAAAATTATGACGCTTCAACACTTAAATAATTAATAACTTATATATTTAGTAAATGCATTATAATATGGTCTAATAGAGCAATCAAAACAAATTTATTTAAATAATAAGCTTACCGAAGAATAAACTTTATTTATTATAACACAATGAAAACAGCAATGGAAAATAGACAGAAAAATTCGGTCCCTTAAACTTTCTTACACACACTTTATATACACCGGCACTGTACTATTTTATGGTAAACATTGAACTGTCAACATCGGATTCACAAATGATAAAGCTAGCCCCCAAGTCTCCGCTTTCATGGAAAATTAAAGTTTTCAAACTCTCCGAAAGTCTACAAAATTGGGGCGGTTTATATTTGATTGATATTTACGAAATGTATAATAAACCTAAAATAGAATTCCATTTCGTATCAAAAGATTGTACAAAAAATAAAAATGACCTATCGTTGTATTAAAATTGTATTTTTGTTTCCAGTAAGTGAATTAAAATAAATATAAATTATACTTTTGCAATTAAATAAATTTCCATTACGACACAGATGACAGTGGGTGTCATGTCTACATCTTAGATTAAAGAAGTACTGGATAGGCCTCTCCACAAAAATTCTGTCCAACTTTTGTTGGCAATACATTCATAGAACGCACACACATGCAATACAACAGAAATGGCGTAAATCATTGGGGGCCAAATTAAAAGTTAAGTATGCGATTGAAGCGGTTCGTTTAAAACCATTTTCATATGTGGTATCATTTATGCGTAAAGAAGCAGATTTTTTAATATTGCGGGTCTTGTTGTTCGATGGAATTAGTTTTGTAAATATGCAATAAAACACAGTATTTTTTTTTAAATATTTATTTATTTATTCTGTATTTTCATTTTATTTATTTCACTGTATATTATTTATTCTTGGGAATACCGGATGCTGCTGCCACAATCCACTTTTCCCGCAACCATTTATTTTGTGGGAACCTGTAAAGTTAACATATAAATATACGATCGTAACATATACTTTTTCAATTAAGAATTAATAAAAATTCACGTATTTTTTGCACTATTAAAAAAAATTCGGTTCCTTAAACTTTCTTACACACACTTTATATACACCGGCACTGTACTATTTTATGGTAAACATTGAACTGTCAACACCGTATTTGTTTACATTCATTGAATGCCGAACTTTCCACTTTTAAACACTTTTTGCACAAAATAAATCATTCAAAACCATCTGAACACATTAGCTGTATTCCATTGGACCAATTTTACTACAGCGCTGTAGACTCTCAATAAAATGAACATATCAATACAGCAGTAAAATACAATCACACAATAGTCACCAACAATACAGAGTTTATTCACACATAAACAATAAAAACAAAAATATGACATTTCAGCATAACCAACGAACCCGCAAATCTATCTATTTTCACTGTAGCAACTACAATCCACCTACCGTACATTGTATGCTTAACTCCAGCGGAAAATTACTGCTCTGTTCGAGGTAAAGTAGATGATGACAGATACACAACTAGTGTAGTAGCAAAATTGGTCCAATGGAATACAGCTATTATAAACTTATTTTTTTTTAATTTCTGAAGTAAAAAACAAAATATTAACTTACCGAAAGAAAGAAATTCCCGGATTCCTCATTTTGTCGGTTGAGCAGCAATTCTTCATAAAACACTTCATTTTCTGAAATAAAAAATTCGTATTAATTTCTATCAACAATATAACTACTTATAAATATACTTACATTTTCGTAAATTCTTCAAAATTGATAACAACTACACTTTCAGTTGCACTTCACTATTTGACACAATAACAACATCAGAAATGATAAAGCTAACCCCCCATTCTCCACTTTCATGGTGGAATTGAGGCGGTTTATATTTGATTGATATTAACGAAATGTTTAATAAACCTAAAATAGAATTCGATTTCGTATCAAAAGATTGTACAAAAAATAAAAATGACCTATCGTTGTATTTAAATTGTATCTTTGTTTCCAGTAAGTGAATTAAAATAAATATAAATTATGCTTTTGCAATTAAAGAAATTTCCATTACGACACATAGATGGCAGTGGGTGTCATGTCTACATAAAAAATTTTTGACACTCGTATCCCCCCAGCAAATATTTGTACACAAAATTGCGTATACATATACGGTAAGGGCCTATCCAGGTATTCTTTAATCTAAGGTCTACATAAAAAATTTTTGACAGTCATATCGCCCTAGTAAAATTTGTACACAAAATTGCGTATACATATACGGCAAGGGCCTATCCAGGTATTCTTTAATCTAAGACAGTAGCAGTAGCAAAATTAGTCCAGTCCAATTCGCCTAATGTCTATTTTATATGCGGACAAAATTTGTCAATTTTTGACAGAACTTGTAGACGTCGGAATTGTGTTCTTTACTTTAGTTAGGAAATCCAAATCGTTCGTCGAATGGGTCGAGTGTACGTAATTTTAACAATAGATTTTCATTTATAAACAAATTTGGATATCTATCTTCATATAATTTGTAAATTTGACATTTTTTGCTTATTCGTGTCATTTTTGCAACTAAAAAATGAGAATCTGGACTTCCGAGCATACTTTTAAGTAAGTTCTTTCGAATTTTAAAATATAACAATCAAGTTTTAAAGAGGCGTCCAATTTCCTGCATTGTTTGCAGGATTGAGTAGGTTTTATTATGGAGGTATTATGTAATAATCAAAAACAAACTAGTTTTGCCAGATTATGTATTACATGGTATTACGATGTAATGATCCAGTATTTAAATAATTTGTTGGTTATAGAAGGCTACGTAAAAACTGATTATATCCGTAATGAAGTTTTAATTACAAGTATATTTTTTCTATAAAGATAAACTGATATATTTACATATCCAAAAACAAATTGAATTTGTATTACACTTAAAATGGCACTAAGCTTGCGAAATAATCGTAACGAGTTAATACGCTATAACTGTTTTAAAAGTATGAATGCATTGTGTAAATTCTTGATTTATTGGAATTAAAATTGCTTAATTTTTTTAAAGGTTTCTATTGTAGGCATAGAATTTGGAGTATTGTAAATAATCGAAAAATTTGTTTTATAACAATGCATGTTGTGGATTTATATGATTATTTGTCCGTAAACAAAAGTTATAACAATAAATATTGATCGCAAATAAAATATATTTCAGTATGTTATATCAATCCTATAAAATTATCAGGAAATATTTTCGATATAAAAAGGAACCTTGGATTTATAAATGGTTTAATTTTGCAAAAATTATGTACTTATAATTAGCTAATTTTTTATTTTTAATTAACTAATGATATATTTATAATTTATGAATGTTAATTTCTTACAATATTACGGAATAAATCACTTCATTTTGTTTACAAAATCGAATATTATTTGCAATGCACTAAATTATGTTAGTACAATATTTTTATTGTAAATTTTGAACTTTTTAATTTTCAGTCACCCCTGGGAAACTGTTACTCAAGCTGCATGGAGGAAGTACCCTAACCCAATGAATCCATCAGTCATAGGAACCGATGTTGTAGAAAGACAAATTGTCGACGGCGTTCTACATACACATAGACTTGTTAGTTCTTCGTGGTTTTTCCCGAAATGGGCTCAAGCGGTAATGATCTGTTAATTATTAGCATTTTTATAATAACTTTATACGAAGTGATTTGTAAGTCATATTTACCAAATTTAAGCAATTATTCATATCACAATAAAAATTACTGCAGTATTTCAACATCAAACAAAACTTATGGTACCGAATTCTAAAAGCTTTTTTTAATGTTAAACATTAACAGCTATTTTCCAATATCTTATTCATTTTAAGCATCACCATACGGCGGAGATGAAAGATTATCATACACAAGCTAAATGCAACCACTTCGAATGAATGAACATAGTATGCATGTGCAAAATACCATCAATGTTGAAATAGCGCTACACAATTTTGTTACTACAATAGACTGATGCGTTGTATGAATTGGTCTCATATGATTGTGCTATACGACAATTTTTCTAATTTTAATCCTAATATAATGCTATTACGACACCACGTTGGCGACCACCTATTTGTCACCAAATACCAGCTAAATACTAGTATTCGATAAATGTTCCTGGCATTGAAACTACGAATTTCTTCGTGGTTTACCTATACATCAACCTGGTATCTCAACTTCTCTATACACCAACCTGGTAGTTTACTGACATTAGCACCATATTCCGCTACTATTTATGCACCGGAAAGTAGAGGCATGATATCGATACCATAAACGGAAAGTACCAACGTATAGTTTGGCGATTTCACTTTTGTAATTTGGAGAATAAGAAAATGAAACTTTATTATCGTTGAATTTGAGCTATTTATGATATATAAAAAAATGATATGTTTTCAGTTCATAATGTCATTTACATTAGTTTAAAAGTAAAAATTATTAATATGAAATATATACATATAATTATTTCCTATGACTTAGTTGCTCGTAATTTTAAAATGGTTTACACTTTCCATCCTATTTATATCATAAAAAAGTCGACGCGCACTACTGTGCCCCTCAATAAATAAAATATACGGGTTTTATTTTAAGTTGAGAAAAACTTTATTACAATGCCAGTGGGTTATCAATTCTTTTTGGTGTTCCTACTCTGGAGCAAGTAACGTATAGTTGACCATGGACAAAGCAATCATTTTGTAAATTCAATTCAGAAACACCTAGCGATTGATCTTTGGCTTTGTTGATTGTAATTGCGAAGGCAGGGCGCACTGGAAACTGAAGTCGCTAGAAATCTAAGGTCAAATTGGGGTATCTATTTATACCTAAAAAACAGTTTGATTTATACCTGAATAAATGTGCCATTGGGTGTGAAAAAATGAATAAATGAACAAAAATCGTAAAAACTTACAAATAGTTGATGCAAATACAAAAAAAAAAACAGGAAACAGGTTTCAAATACAAAAAATGTAATTTCTTAAATTAAAAATTGCAATAAAATGAAAAAATGCAAAGAAACATATTTTTTTATATAGTTGTGCTATAGTGCCATTTTAACGACCAGTTAGAGCAAATTGGGTAGCGCATAAATACTCCCCGTACCCAAAAACCCTTATATACAAATTTTAATTATGTATACAGCCAGATAAACATTGATTTTTATATATATAGATACAATGATAATAAATCTTTCATTTTCTTACCCGTCAAACCTACTCATCAGGGGTTAGTAGTCTACAAAGCATCTTTGCGTTAAAGGCATCGATACCAAATGTGTCCAATGCTATAGGGTGGTTCATCTAGCGGTTGCAAATTTAAAAGTTGCATTTTAAAAAGTAAATAAAAAAAAACTAGTTCATATTTTTTCAAATTTCCGGTTTTATTAGAAAGATTGAATCTTGAAATTTAGGAATGAAACAACATCATTTAAATGACTTCCACGGCTGGCCTTACAGTACCCCATTCGCTCGTACCAATTTATCAGTACATTTTCGATTGTTTGGGCCTGTATCTCTTGAATGGCAACTTTGATTTCGTGTTTCAAGACCTCAATTGTGTCTGGATGGCTTGCGCAACATTTATCCTTAACGTCTCCCCACGGATAATAATCCAAAGGGGCTCAAATCACAGCTCCGAGGCGGCCAATTGACATCAGAATTTCGGATGATTATTCGGTTTTCGAAAGTTCTCAATATTTCCCAGTTTTCTGGGAATAATGTTGTATTTCATTATTAAATTTCAAGGTTCAATCTTTCTAATAAAACCGGAAATTTAAAAAAAATATACACTAGATTTTAAATGGTCCACCATTTTAAAATGCAACTTTTATATAGTCCACCCTATATATGTACCGTGTTTTGAATGAATATTGCCGAAGCAACTTTTACTTCCTCTTTTATCCAAATTGAGAGCGAATAGAGGATTTTTGTTTGTTTTGTTACCAGGTGCATTTTTTAAGGATTTTTAGAGAATTAAGATTGATGTTCAATAAACCTACTTTCCCTTAGTTTTCTATATGTACTAATGAATAATCATGTTAGAATAAAGACTAAGAAATCAAAGTTTTAAGAGGTTTTAGTTTGAAATAAATATATTTTTACAAACAATTTAAGTATCGAAAACTGCGCATCACGCGTATAGTATGAGTCATTTTAGTTTTTAATGTTTACAGTTTTTCATTAGATTTGAAAATTATTTCACAAGTTAGACTAATTAATCTTTCTAACTGGGAACAATTGGGTACCAAAAAAATTCACATCTAAAACTCTTAAAGTTATATACAATTTGATTAATAAAATCAATACATTTTTTCGGCCTATATTTCAATTTTGAATTTTATGATATAATTATTGATAAATAATATTATATATATTGATTGAACAGTATTCGAAAATGCAGTAGTTACCTAACTAACTAAGTTTCTTTATTTCCAAATATATTGGCTCCATGTTCTGTTGTTTGTGTAGCTCTTAATTAGCTGCTAATAGCACTACGTCAATTTCAAACTACACAACAAATTTAAATAATATTGTTATTAGATATTACATATTTCACAAAATTATTATTTATTCTGATTTCTAGATAATTGGTACAGCTAAAGTATGCTACGCTAGTGAAAAATCGACAGTAAGTCCCAAACAACGTGTAATGACACTGAAAACAACAAATTTAACATTTTGTCGACACGTGTCTGTGGACGAAGTCTTATATTATACACCACATCCAAAGGACCCATCGAAAACTTTATTAAAACAGGAGGCAACAGTTAACGTGGAGGGCGTACCACTTAGTCATTATATGGAAGATATATTAACATCAAAAATTAGTTTAAATGCTGGCAAAGGACGACAAGGATTAGAATGGGTTATATCAAAATTGAATACAGAAGTAATTATTGTTTTGTAAATGTGTTTAATTTTTTAAATTTCTATCGTTAAAAATATGTTCAATAAGTAATTACCATCTTCATTGCATAAAAATTATATGATAAAGTTATTATTACCGTTGGGATTTTCTTCGGTCTTCATGTGGAAAATTTATTACAAGCCTACTATATTGGTTTCATTAAATATATTATTATTTTTACATATAGAAGTATAGATATACTATTGAAATTGTATGTGCTATAACATAGTGTCAATATTATGACATTTTTTTTTGTTTTTTTTTTTTTTTGTTTTTTTTTGACAGGCTTCATTTCTACATTATACATTATGACACATATACACATTGTAATGAGACACAGTCGCTCCTATGGAGCATATAGCGGCACAGAGAATACACGTCTCCAGTTGGTTGTAGAAGGCTTTTTTTTTTTTTTTTGTTGGCGTCATCATCTACTTTGGTTGGGGCACTGCACGATGGTGATCTTTCGGAACTTCGAGTGGAGCCTGGCTGTCAGAAGGCGGTCGGAGACCGGTTTGTAGCCCATGAGAGATCTCTTTTTTTTGCGTTGACCGATAGGATCAATCCGACTGTCGTTGCCGCTGTAGATGAAATGTTCACCCGTCTGCGTTGTTCGATGAAAACCAGATGAGTTTTTTGCCTGAGGTACGGTCCGGTTGATTCTTCTTGTGCTGTTTCTTGATAAGGCGGTTTTTATAGCTTGCGGCTTCTCAGGCCAGCGAAGTAACCTCCAGTGACGTTGGGGGACCGTACGGACTACATATAAGGCTTGTAGTGGGCCTCTCACCCCGGCACCATGCCGAGATGGTGGCAGCGGGAATCGAACCCGCTACCTACCGAGTGTGAGTCGGTCGACACACACACGATTAAACCTGCGGCACGCGGTGTTCCCAAGCGGTCAGCCATCCAAGTACTAACCACGCCCAGTCCTGCTTAACTTCGGTGATCGGACGAGAACCGGTGGATCCAGGACGGCACAAAAATGACATTTTGCCTTTCTAAAAAATATTGACACTTTAATATAGCACATACAATTGTATGAAATATTTCTAGAATATTCTAGAAAATCGTTTAAGAGAGTATGAATACGACCGCTGCTCTCGAGAGAGTATTTACGTAGAGTTTTTGAGTTGAATGATTAATAGGAATACAAACCGCTACTGGTCAGCACATACACGCCCGACGAGAGAAGGGGGTAGGTGTTAAATTTGGAGGAAACACCTATCAACATGGCGCTATAGTGGCAGATATCTTCGATGACTGCATAATCAGATTGGACTTTATGAGCTGACAATCTACTTTAAATATGGCGTCTTGAAGAGCTGGTGCAAGGAAATATTCTTGAAAGGACCGACGACTGGCCATTGCTTGAAGCGAACCGTTCTACCATCGAGATCGGTGACTCTGGAACCAGTTAAATTACCAAGGTCTTTGGCGGGACGCCTGTTCGGAGTTAAATGATGGATAATCTAATACTGGACTACCTCGGATTACTGCTCGTACGTTGGTGAAATTGTCAGGTCCTGTGCTGGTTCGGATAATAAATCAGCCATGAGGAATGCGTTGTTGAGAAAAACGCAGTCGTAGACACTTGTACAAAAGTTTCGTACATGCGAAGTGGATGTATACTGATCGGAAAGACATCGACAGTTATTGAGAACAGCGTGACAACATTGCTAGATAATTGCTGTAATGAGTTATCGAAAGAAGAACTAAGAAAATTCCTCGGAACTTCTAATGCGTTACAGCGATATTTTTTCTGGAATGAGAGTCCCCCTAGCTCGAGAAAAAGAACTGGATAAAATGATCGAGGAAATGCGAACTAGCAACGCCATCGAACCTTCATCAAGCCCATGGTGTGCACCGGTAGTTGCACGAAATCTACACAGAACCACATTGTTTCGGAAGAAGGACGAAACAATGCGGTTCTGTGTAGACTACCACCGTTTGAACGACGTTACCAAGAAAGACAGCTATGAACTGCCAAGCATTGATGATACACTGTATACGCTAGGTGGAATGAAGTGGTTCTTTACTTTATACTTGAAAAGTGGCTACTGGCAGGTGGAAATCTACGAGAAATGCCAAGAGAAAATGGCGTCCTCTGCAGGAAAATGATAGTGGTAATTAAAAGTTATGCCATTTGGATGGCCGAGTGGTTTATGTAATTGGTACTTTCTGAGCTAATAACAGTTGCCTGCCTGATGTATTGGGACGATAAAATTCCAAACCGAAAAGGAACTATTGCATCACCCGATGAGACTTGCTCGCTGTGATAAAAAACTCCGACATAAGCAAGTATCTTATCAAAAATCATAAGGGGCAGGTAGCACACTGGATCGAGCAATACAAGAGTATGATTTTGCTACAGAATATAGTAGGGTCCAATCTTATGGTAATGAGAGTGCTTTATCGAGGCGACCTTGTATAAATAACTAAACATTGTACTCGACAAGAGCGTAAAGTAGCCAAGGTTGTAAGAAGCATAAAGATGGGTTGTTTTAGCGAGGAATGATGTAACGATATCATGCAACGTGCACAAGAGGAGGATGCTTCAAAATGGAAGAGAGACACCTCGATGGGATGAAGCTACAAGTATGAGTACAATTATAAAAGCATACTTGACACAGAAGGAGAGTTTAATGATACACAATGGATTACTGTGCCGTAAATGGCAAAATCCTCAAAGAAATAATGACCATTTGTAAATTTTAGTACCAAAAGCAATGGTAGTAGACGTGTTGCGACTGTTCCAAGATGGCATTTTTGGAAGAAATCTTGGAGTGAAGAAAACTCTCCTAAAAATTCGTCAGACGTTTTATTGGATTGGTGATGTCGAAGATTATTGCCGAAAGGGCAAGAGCTTCTGTAAGGAGGCCACAGACAAGAAGCAGGAGTGCGATGAAACTACAACGACAGTATTCCATGAGAAAGAATAGCGCTGGATGTATCGGGGGCTTTCCCTACTACGGAAAGCGAAAACAGGTACATACTCATAGTGATAGCCTACTCAACAAAATGACCAGAAGCATTTGCAATACCGAATCAGAAGACAATAACAATAGCGAAACAGCTAGTAATAGAAGTGTTTTCCCGATATGGAATTTCTCTGGAAATTCATAGAGATCAAGACAAAAATGTTCAGTCTCGACTATTTATGGAAATGTGTCAGCTTAGGGAAATTCACAAAACACGGACAACCCAATATCATCCTCAATCGAACGGAATAGTAGAACGATTAAATCAAACTCTGGAATGGCATTTAGCTAAATTGGTTGATTGGCATCAAAGAAATTGGGACGAATGTATACCCCGGTTTCTTCTCTCGTATAGAACGGAGGGTACAAAAGACCAAGTGCGAACTTCGGAAGAGAACTACATATGCCAGCAGACGTACTAACTAGAACTCCACCAAAAACACCAAGTAATATTGCAGAATGAGATGCCGGGCTATTGACAGGATCAAGACTCGTTACGGTCGCAGTGGCTGTACAATCGCACGCGTCATTATGGAGAGTTACTGAAATTGCAGACCAGTAAGGATGATCCATTCTTAGTTGTTGCAAAGTTGAGTAGAATTACATACCGCATTCAAAGAAATCAGTAAGGAACACCGAAGATTGTGCACATCGACTGCCTAGCGCGTTTTTATGGTTCGAATGATGCTCAAGACGAGCATCTCTTGGGAGGGGGCAGTGTTACGACGTAGTATGGCCTTGACGTGTTCTAGAAGGTTCTAGAAAACCTGTTCCAGAGAGTATCAATACGAGCGCTGCTCGCAAGAGAGAACTTAGTTTGAGTTTTTGAATCTGAATAGCGATTGTAGGCGGTGTTGCATGGACGCTGCGTAACTTATAAATCGTAACAATATTTAAAAAAAAAAAATTTGTTTCGATCGTAACAATATTCTTTAAAAGAAAAAAATAGTATATTCGTGTAATATTAGATATTCTTTAATAATATTAGTTTATTTTATCTATCCACGAATCATGTCCCAAATTTGTACGAAAACAAAGACTGCTACCTATAAACCGTTGTCGACATATATTACAAGAACACTTATATTCTTAAGCTGTAAATGACCATACTTTAAATATAAATTGTTTATAAATTATACTTTATTCTGTTAAAATATCGAGGTTCTTAAATGTGTATTGTTATTTTCAACAAGCATGAAGCAGTCTTTTAAATGGGCCAAGGAACGATTTTTGTTTTCCTCATTTATCGAAGTTTTTATTATCAATACCCTTAATTTCCATTTTATATGCATTATAACTGCATTATTTACTAAAGTTTTGCAACTGTAAATTAATCAAACAATTTTTGAACAGTATAAACTTTTGCTCATACATTTTTATTTCCATACAATCACAACTTCCTCCAATATATTAACTAAATATCATTTTTAAATCAATTTATCTACTTTATTCTTATTAACTGTAACATATCTAGATTTTCTATAATATCATAAAATTATTAATATATCTTTTTAGGTAAAAGGTATTGCTGAGTCAGCAGCGAAAAGTACAGATGATATAATACTTCAAACTAGGAAATCTATTGATGACATGACTGAAAGTGCCCGTAAAAGTATGGATGAATTAAGTGCATCGGCGTCGAAACATATTCATATATAGTATTATTTATACAATCTAGCCTCCATTTTAATGATTCCATTGAATTTATTATTTTGTCAACTCTTATGAGAATAATAGTAAAGGAATCGCTGTAAACATTGTATATAATACAAAGATATGTATGAAAAAAAGTTGTTTTTGTTTAGTAAAACATGTCAATTTCATGCATTCCATTTTACCTTGGTGATATTACTTTCCTAAAATCCAAAGAAATTTATACATTTTATTATTATTTCATAGTTTTTAACTAAAAATGAAAGCACATACATGAAATTAAAATACGTAGTAAATTTTGTTATTTAGAAATTATCAATGTAAATATTTTATTATTTATTAAGCATGTTTATGTTTCAAAATGATTTAATAAAATTTCAATGTGTAATTAGACAGTTTGTATATACTGTTCCAACCTATATTTGAAAAGCTCTTATAATATTTTGGTTATAATGTTCTACATGTATTGAAACAATGGAATTTTTTTTATTTAAGTTATAAAACTAATTTGCGAATTGTGAATTTCATTTCTTCTGTCTTAACAAATAAAAGATCTTTCGAAGGATATTTAATTAGTATTTACAATAAGATTTATTGTAAATAAGTAAGTTAAGAATATTCACTATATTTTAGACAATGTTTGTTTATTTATGTATAAGGACTAAAGGTTATAATTATAAATTAGTCGAGGAAACAGTCGGGTTTTGTTGTAGTAAAACATCAGAAATTGTAGGAGAAAACAATTAGCAATTGTTGGAGAAAACCAGTAGCAATTGTTGGAGAAACCATCAGAAACTGTTGAAGAAAACCATCAGCAATTGTTAGAGAAAACCATCAGCAATTTTTGGAGAAAACTATTAGCAATTGTAGGAGAAAACAACCAGCAATTGTTGGAGAAACCATCAGAAACTGTTGAAGAAAAACATCAGCAATAGGTGGATGCAACAATCAGCAATTGTTGGAGAAAACCATTAGCAACTATAGGAGAAAACCAAATCAATTGTAGGAGAAAACCATCAGCAATTGTTGGAGAAAACCATCCGCAATTGTTGGGAAAAACTATTAGCAATTATTGGAGGAAAGAAATAGCAATTGTAGAAACCATCAGCGATTTGTTGGAGAAAACCATCCGAAATTGTTGCAGCAATTGTAGGAGGCAGCAATCAGATATGGTTGAAGGAAACAATATAGATGCATTACGCTGAACGGAAAATTGCCTTACTAAACTACATTGTAGAATTATTGTACCATATTTTCATATAGCAACAGACGATGTCATGCGATTACCAGCCATGTAAATGGCGCACTATATTACACCGCATGCCAGTTTCTACTATGTAAAAACGATTCATCTTCATATGTGGATCTGACAGCACTTGGCAGTTTTCTTGCTTTGCCATACGTAAACCAACTGCTTAATACCGTTATTTTTCATGGAAGCCAAACTTAAGCCCTATCCCACTGCATGGCAAAATGTAATGTTTTCACATTGCAACACATGACACATGCCATATGCATGGTCGAAAAATATTACAGATTAAGACTATGTGGCAAATGTATGGCGGACAAAATGACATAAAGTGGCATTTTGTCATGCAGTCTAATGTTAGCTGAAGAAATTGTTGCAGGAAATAGTCAAAAACATTTCAAGAGAACAGTCAAAAATTGTTAGTGGGAAGAATCTGAAATTGTTGGAGGGAACGTCAAACATTTTTACAGAAAGCTTTCGAGGAAATAATTTTAAATTATTGGAGGGAATAGTAAGAAATTGTTGGAAAGAAAAGTAAAAAATCGTTTGAGGGAACAGTCAAATATTATTGGAGAAAACAAACCGAAATTGTTATTTGGAGCAAACAAAAATTGTTGCAGGAAGCAATCAGTTGTCTAGCATATTTATTGTAACATAATATTTGTTATGTTAGTAATGTTTGAAGTATCGTAAAAATATGTTTGAATGGTGAACTAGGAGCAGGATCGAAGAAAAGAGAAAGGGAATATGAATGTTAAGTTCCAGAGGGTTACGGGCAATACGAACGGTTATATCCAATCATGTGGCATGATTTTCGATAGCATTTCGAGTGTTGTTGGTTGAAGGGAGGGGGGTTGTCGGTTGTAAGGTTAGTAGTGAGGTATCAGGCGTTTTCCTTTGGACAAATTTTGCTAGTCCGGAGTAGTTGTAGCTGTCATCATCTAGTCCACCTCCAACGAACGACAACTTCGAACGGTGAGTTACGCATACAATTTACCTTAGGTGGATTCTAGTTGCTAAAGTGAAAAAACCCGATTTTTGCGGGTTTGTTGGTTATGTTGGTGTCATATTTTTGTTATGTTTACTTTATTCGTGCAGAAAAAGCGAAGAGAAATGGAGTCAAATATTAATCGAGTGAGTTTTCACATAAAAAATAATTGGAAATTTATAAACTGACTGCTTTACAGGTTGCTATGGAATTGTTTCACGTGCTGGAAGGTAGAGCAGATTTAATTTTATTGGATTCCTCAGTCAAGCGAGACATCAGATTCTGATGATGATGTGCCTCTAGGTATTAAAAAAAGTAGAGTTGAAAATTATGTGAATGTAATTGAAAATTACACGAATTCGGTATTCAAAAAACACTTCAGATTAAGCAGAGTTGTCGCCGAAAGGAGTATGGGTATGTAGTTTTCATTATAAACACTAATTTAATGAATAAGGGTTGTAAATATCGCACTCTTTTAGGTGAATACAGTATGTTTTTGCACCGTCCAAGGCGTGAAGGACGTGCTGCTGTTGAAATATACATCACGTCGTGGTTTCTGGCAAATACTGAAACGTACCGACAAATTGGAGACAGATTTAATGTCACAGAAAGCAGTGTCCATCGAATTTTATACCGCGTCGTGAAATAGCTTGTCGAAGTAAGTCCCAAGTACATGGGGTAGCCAACAGCATCCGAAGTGCAAAATAACCAGATTGAATTCGCAGCTATGAAAGGTGTGCCAGATGTTCTTGGGGCTATTCATGGTTCCCATATTTAGGTCAATCCTCCTAAACTTGTCAAACAAGCATACTACAATAGGAAAAAATTTTGTAGTGTGCTTTTGCAGGGAATTGTAAACGACGAGAACAAATTTATAGATGTGTACTGTGGTGAACCTGGTTCATCAGAACTAATGCTTTTGTGTGAATTCATATTTATTATTATAATAAACGCCTCCTCGGCTTACAAAAACAAAAGTAATTTTTTTATTATATATATTAAATATGTTAAGGCAATTTACTCAACGTTTAAATTAAATAATTTCCGTACAAAGTTTAAATTAAATAATTTAAACGTTGTCCGGAACACACCCACTCCACTTCATGTTGACAAGTACAATAAGTATTGTCAGATTGTTGCTGATTGTTTTGAGGTTATGTTTTACTAGAGTTTAGAATTTGGCTTTCCTTTGCTCATCTACTCCGGACTAGCAAAATTGGTCCAAAGGAAAACGCCTATAATTATGTTTGTATTATTTTGATATCTTATAGTCTTTTCTTCCTTTTTTTCTTGCAGCGGTTTTTGATAAAGTATTTGAGTAAATCGGTTTCAAAATTGTTATATATATATTAATTAAATTTTTCATTTTAATTAAATTTTAATTGTTTCTATTCCTTTTTATCTTTATTTCTACGCACAAAAATTATATATATATAAATATATAACGCCGATAAAAAGGCACAAAAATGTAATGATGAGTTGTTGACATATGCATAAACTTACTATTTGACATTTCTGATCCGATATTTTGAATGTATAATATCGGATCTTATTCCCTATATTTTAAATATATATAATCTGATCAGAAATGTCAATTCTTTATTTTTTTACGCACAAAAAAACATAACGCCGATTAAAAGTCGAAAAATGCAATGATGAGTTGTTGACAGATCTCTAAACTTACGATTTGACATTTCTGATCCGATATTTTGGATGTATAATATCGGATATATATAAATTACATATAAGAATAATTTAATTTAATAAAATGTAGAAAGGCTGGATCTGGACGTATTGTTTTTTTTCTATTTCGAATGATTTAATTTCTATATTATATATATACTTTTTTTTGCCTAATAAAATTCTAAATTTAATTGCTTTTGCTTATTATGTTCTTGTCTTAATTAATTATATTTTCTTATAATTGTAATTTAATGTATGCATAAATATTATTATTTATTATTTGCAATGTTCTCTTTCATGTTTAACTAACATACGAGTATAGTTACTTACGTCTAATCTTATACGATGCATTAGCGGTATCCATTGGACCAATTTTGCTACAGCGCTGTAGACTCTCAATAAAATGAACATATCACTACAGCAGTAAAATACAATCACACAATAGTCACCAAAAATACTGAGTTTATTCACACATAAACAATAAAAACAAAAATATGACATTTCAACATAACCAACGAACCCGCAAATATATCTATTTTCACTGTAGCAACTACAATCCACCTACTGTACATTGTATGCGTAACTCCAGCGGAAAATTACTGCTCTGTTCGAGGTAAAGTAGATGATGACAGATGCACAACTAGTGTAGTAGCAAAATTGGTCCAATAGAATACAGCTATTATTATTATTATCATTAATTTATAATTTCTTTATAAGTTTACATAAGGCGAATTCGATTGGACTAATTTTGCTATTGCTACTGTTGTGTATCTGTCATCATCTACAGTACCTCTAACAAAACAGTTGGATTGTAGCAGTAGTTACACTTCTCCCCTTAGGGTAAGGGGATTGTAGTTTCCGAACTGGAAATAGATGGCTTAGTGGGTTCGTTGGTTATGTTGAAGCGTCATATTTGTGTTTTTATTGTTTATGTGTGCGTAAACTCAGTTTTTATTGTTTATGCGTGAATAAACTCAGTATTGTTGGTTACTATTGTGAGTTTGTATTTTACTGCTGTCAGTGATATGTTCATTTTATTGAGAGTCTACTGGTAAGTACTGCGCTGTAGCAAAGTTAGTCCAATCGAATTCGCCTATAGTTATGACGAATGTTTCTTAACTTGTACTTATTTTTCGAATTTACAATTTAGTTGTTTCTTATTGGGCTCTGGTTTATATTTTATAATTTATTTAATTCATGTGTTAATTTTTCATATTCAATTTATATTTATAGGCTATGTTTTTTCATATTCAATTTATTATTGGGCCATGTTTTTTTTTTAAATTATTATCTTTTGCCAATTTTTATTACTGAGTTGACAACAGGTTTTTTTATTATTTGATAGGGTCCCTCGTATCAACTTGCTTTCTTTTTCTGATTGACGCAATTACGGTAAACTCTAGATCATTAATTCTTAACGTAACTGGATTCATTGTTTTATCCTTGTTTTTTTTTCTGATTTAATTTTCCTTAAATCAGTCTTTCTTTTGCTATTCCTAATGCCCGCTTTAGTTTTAGTTGTAGTTCTTTCACATAGTCGTCTATGTTCGAGAAGATGGGGTGTTGAAATATGAGTACTATTTGTGGTATTAATGATATTCTACCGAATATCAGCTCAAATAGTGTATAAATGTTACCCAAGTTATAAAGGTATGAAACGAACACAAGATGGAAATGTAAAATTGAGAAGTTTATAATAATACCAAATATGAAAAAAAAGTTGATCGCGATGTACTTTAAATTAAAGAGCGAAAAAAATATTTAAAAAAAAGACGAAAAGAAACGCTGTATTTGAGGAAGGAAGCAGTCGGACACAATGATGGTGATCCAGATAAGCCATATCAGCTGCTCCGCCATTGACACTTCTGGCTGGATAGTGGAAGCATCCCGAATTGATGACGATACACCTACTTCATCGACGAACCATATCGGGTATGTTGGGGATCGGGTGCAGAAGGTTAAAACTAAAAATTCTTAAAAAGTCTTCATCTTATCGTTATAAGATTTTATATATGAAATATTATTATTTTTTTCGTTTTAATAATTCCGTATAATAATATTTCATATATAAAATACAATATCGAAAAATACAATATCGAAAAAAAAATACAATATCGAAAAATAAAATTGATTATTTGATAACATAAAAATTTCCATTTAAAACAATAAAATAATTTCCAGACACAATTTTATAATTTAAAAAGGCAAACAAATTAAATATAAAAAAATTTACATTTGCAATATTTTGGAAATATCGTCTTCCTTATTTAATTTCATTACATTTCTGTGCTTTTCTTCTCTCTTTTCCTCTTTCATGACGAAGGAGGTGTCTCCATTTTCCGCTAAATGTTGAGACATGATTTTCCTGTTATGGTGGGTATGAGAGTACTTTTTTAAGCTAAACTTCCAACCCCAAAATCTCAGCATAAGCATCAAGCATACCTAGCAAAGCAAGGCGTGTTCTAAGTATGACCTTAACTGGCCATACTCCTCTCGAACTTCACGTTCTTTAAATTTCTAAATTTTAGACCATCTGTAATCCAACACATAGAGAATAATCTCACATATTTCCATAATTGTACCATAACAGAATGGCGCCCGGCCCCACGTTAGGCATTTGCGATATTACATTGACATTTGTGGTACTTTAACTCTTCATTGACCATAGTCTTGTGATTCGCAAATAGAGAATGCCCAATGTTGACCCAAAATGTGCTTGATTGAGTTTTACGTACTGCAGGTCTTGAGAAGCGAGAGTTTCAATTCTAGTTAATTATACGACACTCTTATGCTGTTGTAAAATTCATTCGGCATTACACCACATAAGACTTGTATAATTTGGCCCTCAAATTTTGTTGTGGTTTTTTTATTTTAACTAAGGTTCTATGGTGAATGAACCTCGTAAATGCGGAAGACTGGCTTGCAGTTAACTTACGACTCGCTTGACCCTGAACTTCCCATAAATAATCTAAGCCCTAAAATTGTTCCCTCTACATTAAACATATCTTATTGGAGTTGTCCACGGCCGACGCCGATGATCTCTTCATGGACCGACGAGATTTAGAATGCAAGTAACCTTAAATAATGATTATTTTAAATAAAAATTAAAACAAAATAAATTATAAAAATAATAATTTATGTATAAATTAACTCTAGTGAAAACATTTTCTAATTCTTTAGCACATCCAGTTATATCACAATAAAATAAGCACCTCGAAAAAAAAAATAATAATATGTAAAAGCAACCTACGTTATTAGTCAAGGATGGAAAAAAATAGAATGTTTTCGTTTTTGCTATCATTATTGTTATTATTGACAAAGAGATGTAAGTAATATTATCATCATAGGAAAATAACGTATATATTATATTATGGAATTTTTGATAAAAACTTATAGCTGCTGTATAATTACCATTATAAGAAAAATAGTATGTTTAACAAAATTAAGAAAATTTAGGATAAGAAAAGTTTAGTAGAAAAAGAAAAGATACTTTTCCTATGAAAAGGAGAAGAATGATAATGATTGTCAATCTATACACAATTTTCTTCTTCTATTCTTTCTTTTAATATTATTTTTGGCCTTTACTTTTTTTTTAGATTTATATTAAGAAATTTTAAAAATATTTTTTATTTAGAGTTATAAGTTCTAAGAATGTGTATATCAGAAAGGAAAAATTTTCATATGAAAGAAAAATTTTAGACGATCCTCAGTTTTATCTACAAATTTGTGGTAAATTTATTGTTCCTTTTAATGGATAAGTTTTTTCATTAATTTATCAATCTATTTAAAAAAATTATAACTATGTTTAAAAATTGGCGTAATATTTTTTTATATTTATATATAAAAAATATTACGCCAATTTGTAAACACAGTTATAATTAAAAGACCTTAATAGTTAAAACGAAAACGAAATAGAAAAATGATAAAAAAGTTTACAGAAGTAAACAATTTTTTATGAGAAAAGAAAGAAATACAAATGTATTGTAAAACTATACTAAATTATAACTTACCCGTTTAAAAAAGTAATTAAAATAGACTTTAGCAGTTAAAATGAATATGGAAAAAATAAAATTATAAAAGACGTTAGCGGAAGCATTAATGTAATTATTTTATTTAAATAATTTAATTATATACATATTATTTTTTGTTTCATTACTACTTAACTTTTATTTTTATAGATTTCATTATTAATAATGAAGAACATTTTATTATTATCAGCATCAGTATTATATACGTGTGTAAGTTAGCGCTTGCTTTATTATTAATTTTTGTATGCTCTCTTGCTGAATTAATAATATATGGTTTTTTTTCTTGTATAGTGTTAAAATAACTAATTTTAAATGCATTAACATAAAAAAATCAAATTGTATAAACTATTATCTATAGTATTTTTAAAAAAAATTACTTCATTATTGTTAAATTTTTGTTTGCAACATAATTTTGTAAACTTATTTTCTATTTACAGAGAGGAAAATATATTTATAATGAATTTCTAATCCATAGGTACCCGGTCTAACAGTAGCGCTCCAATCTAACGAGTTTGAAATAGAGATCATCGTCCCCATTTATAGGAGCACTCCAGAAATAGTTCGCGAAGGAGTGCCAATGGGTTATATTGGGGCATGGCCAGAGAAAGCCTTTTTATGTTCGCATCAAATAGGTTATCTCCCCAATCTACACGCAACGCTTGTTTAATATCTTCCCATATCGGTGTTGGATTATCTTGAAGCAATATTCAGTACCAATTCGACTCATTCCTTCCAAACAGCAGATATATGTTTCGTAGTCTAAGAATTGTCCAAACAGAATTCCTGGACAGGGTTCCGACTGAAAAATTGAATTTATCGCCATACAAACGACTATTATTGCCGTCGTATTGAATTCTCCAAGATTTCATTGGACTAGCTGACATTCTTCGGTTATTGAATTAATATTATTGGTATGCTGTGTTTCTGGATAGACGACTAAAATGGAGATTGCTTCGAGAATTATTGCGTTGATGAAACGATGATGAGATGAACTTGGATTTATCTGCTGCATTAATTTGTGGCTCTTTGTATTATATCCCTTGGGAGTCGCACCAGTATATGGTTGACATTGATCGAATTTTGCTCGTAATCTGCATAGTGGATATACTTTGTATGTGTAACAAATGTCTATGAGGGGATGTAAAAAGTTCCGTATCTGAAGACGGACAACAAATTGTCTGTTGTAATTTGCCGTATACTGGGAGATGGAATCATAATAATAAAAAAAACGAATGATTAGGCGAAAGAAACAAAAGATGAAAAGAAAAAAAAGGTTTTACCTTAAACTTAAAAGGTCCAATGAAGAACGAGAATCCTGCGATTAGCTTCTATTGAAATAAAAATGGAAACTAAATACTATTGATTTACGAATACTTTAAAGAATTGTTTAGTTTTACTATAGGAATTTAGTAACTGTGTAAGCTACTCTATGTGTCTAAGCAAAAATAAAAAAATGACTAGTATATTTTATTAATAAAGTTTATATATACTTCAAAAGTCAAATAGAGAAAAAGTGTAAATAAATATATTTGTACCATCACCGATTCATCATGTGGGTAAATGTCTTTACAATTGATTCTCCCTAATACAGATCTGATAAGGTTTTGATCTTTTTTTATTGATTTTATTAATGATACCGTTAAAGGCAAAGAGGTTAATTCTTTTGTATCGGAATTTGACCGAGTCAGAAAAGCCGGCTGAAAGCCAAACTGCTACAATCATTGAGGCCCAATCCAACAAAACCTGTATTAGGAAAAGGAAAGGTCGATAAATAACATAAAATTAACAGAATCTAATGACCCAACTAAGGGCCAAACTCCTGCAATTCGCGAGCAAATAATCCTAATAAAGGTCTCTGCGCGGGTTTCTGAAAAAAAGAACTTATAAAGCCTTGATTTTATAACGCAAACAATTTAAATAAATAAGGGATATGATAATACCTCTGCCTTACGTTGGACGCCAATTTATTATATAAATAATAATCTGGAGACCTCCGAGGGTACAAAAAGGAACGAATCTAATAAAACGTCGACTGTTAACAGGAAAATTAGGGACAAACTTTCTTCTTTGGTTTGAAAACAAATACCCAATGTTTTCCACTGTAAATCCACCAATTCCTATTAAACTTTATCATATTGCTTTTTATACGGCATTTCCAGAATTTTCGGCTTAACTTTCTGCAGAATTGTTGCAAAAACAAAATCAGCTGCAAGTTACGACGATAAACTTCTTGTCTAACTTTAAAGTTAGACAAGAAGTTTATTGTCGTAACGAGCTTTGGACGTTTATGGGCGATGGATTCGTTCAAACTATGCAATTGTCAACAGTACACTTCTGAATTGATAGTTTGGTTACTTTGTAGAAGCTCAAAACAAAAAACCTCTTTAAAATCCCAGTACACTAAGAGCATAACATTCCTCTGATGAATGTCCGCTTTCAATGTCGTTTGAGGTGAATCATCACACCATTCAGCTGTCGAACTTTACGTTCTTAAATTTACAATTTTTATACCTTTCTAATCCATAATCCAATACTAAGGGAATAATCTCTCAGCATTTATATATTATTAATTTAAGAGAATTGTCAATGATGGATGTAAATTTTCGGAGTTCCTAGGATGTAAAATTGTTCCATTATCATAAAACAAATTTAGTAGTAGGCCAAATCTCGCGAAAATTGCTTGCAGAATTTTAATTGTTTTTGTGGAGCTAATTGTTTGTGTTGGTATAGTCTCTACCCATTTAGTGTAAGCATCAACTACGATAATCGTTTACTCTTTAACAGAAACTTGTAGGATATTCCCAAACATTCGCTATTTATTTAATAGAATTATTTTTATTTTTGTAACAATCACGACGGCGCCCTGATACAGCTTCGATATAAAAAAAGAATTTCGTTATTTTCTAGACGCAATAATTAATTTTCTATGCTATTGTTAATGCATGTGGAATTAAATGATATCTTATAAATTTTGGTGTAATATGTTCTTGAAACTCTAGTTTTCATTTATACGTAGGAACTTTACTTGTTCTCTTGATAAAAATAACATTTTACATTGATTCTTATTCATGTTCCTTTTGGGTAAATTTAAGTCAGACATGTTCAAATTTCTTTTTAGAAACTAATCTCTTCCAAATATTGAATCAAATTTCCCATTGATGACGTATAAATGAGATTGTATTTTTGTATTACTGTGTGAAATATTCACTTTGGCCTTACCAACCAGGTGTATTATTTGACAAGTGTAAGTTCGTAATTTTAATTTGGCTGATTATAATTTAATTTTCGGAAGATATTTTTCCTGGACACATAAATCCATTATTGATACTGCTGCCCCAGTACCAACTTCCATTAAACATTCATTTAGTATTTTCAATGCATTTTTCAATTACATATAAGTTTACAATGAATTTTTCCTTTTCAACATTATTTACCTGTACTATGTATATTGTATTAATATCTTCGTATATATCTAATTCGTTCTTATTATTTTCAATCGCTATAAATGATATAAATATAACAGAAAAACATGGCCATTTTTGTTACATTTATATCATTTTAAATTTTTGTGTGTACATTTATTAGCTTTGTGAATAGTTTAACCACATTTAAATATATTACCCTTATTTTATCAATTTATGAATTCTTACAATATTTTCTTTTTTTGTAGACTTATAATAATTTTTTATTTAATTAACTTGGGATTGATTTCGTATTTCCTAACTCTCAAGCTTAGTCGATTCTATTGATAGAGCATGTTTTACGGCATTGTCGAACGTTTTACTAGCATTCTGTTGCAAAAGTTCGCAAATATTATTAATTCGTATTCCGCTTACAAATTGTGATCTTAAATGTGTCAAATTTTTTGGAAGCTTTACAAGCGTTGCATGTAAAATTGTAGTTTCTTGATAACTTCTTAGGATCGGCTTGAAAATTTGAACTAGATTTCCCTTCGTGTTGAACTCGATTAGAAAATTTATGTTGCTCAGCAATTTTGCTATGTATTGGATAAAGGGTAGTTCGTCGAATGCTCATGTGAATTTGATTGTCCATTCGAACAATATATTTTTCTTTGTTAAAAGGTTCAATAATCTAGAAATTTCTGCAAATTGAGGTAGAAAACGTCTATAGTAATTGCAGAAAGCTACGAACGTCTTCACTTCATGAGCGTTTTTAGGTATAAGATAATTTTTTATTACATGATTTTTACATGGATCCGTTTTTAACTCATTCGGCAATAATAATTTCGTAGTCTACTGAATACTTAAATATATCTTCTCTCTTAGTCTACTGAATACCTAAATATATCTTAGATGAAAAAAGTAATCTTTTTAATTGGTAATAACTAAATATATCTTCGATTCAAAATGTAATCTTTTAAATTGGCGGTTTATGGCCGAGATCGTGCAGATTTCACCAAACAGCACGATCTCGGCCATAAACGAATAATTGACTCACAAACGAAACTATAATCTGTGGCGCAATTGGTTAACTGTACAACTGTTTTAGTTGCTGGAAATTCTGAGAATCAATTAGTCGTTTATGGTCGGAATCTACGAGAAGACCGTACTGTTTTATAAAATCTGCTTCGAGTATTGGTTGTGCAATGTAGGAAATTGTGAATGTTCAATGCACTGCCCGTCGAAAGTCCAAATCGAGTTATAGGGCTCTAGTACCATAGGTATAATAAATGTTGAACTTTCATTTGAAAAACAGTTACCTATTTTTAGTTTCAAATTTCGGCATCACCGCCCAACCCTAATTTAGGTTGAGCTTTAAGGCAGAGTTTTCTTTGACAGTGAAATAAATTTCAAATAGTCTCTGTAATGAGTGCGTTCAACATGTCAGACGACCACTGACATGTAATGTCATATGGTAGTTAGTTAAACGTTAACCATCAACGTGCACACAACGTAGTGATTATAATAATTAAATAATAAAGAACTAAAGCATAATTAAATAATAAATAATTGTATTTATTACAGTCTCCGAATGGGAACGGATGTTTTAAGGTTTCATTACGTGCCAAAAGAGAATAAAATAATGTGTCTTTTTTAAAAATTTACTCAGTGTACCTTACTGATATTTTTACTGAAAAATTCACATTATTTTTATGAGTCTAAAACTTAGACTAACAAGCAAATATTGTAGATAAACTTACTATATAAAGAATATACCATTTATGCACGTGTGTATTCACGAACAAAAATTACCAAAGAGTAATTTGAATAGAATAATAATAGCCTTTATTTAACAATCTTAGAAAAAAGTTACTATCACTTATGTTAATTGACACCGGTTTTGAGATTGTCTTGCGTTTCCGCAAAGGCCTCCCCTAGAGCTTACCACACTTTCCGGTCATGAGTCATCCTCTTCAAAGTAGCACCGGCTATTTTCCGAATATCGTCCTCCCATATCAGAAGCTGCCTCCCTTTCTTTCTTTTATTTTGTCTTAGACACCATTCGGTTGCATCCTTAGCCCATTTTTCTTGTTTACTCCTCATCATATGACCAGCCCAACTCCATTTTAGTTTTCTTATGCAGTATGTTACATCGTTAATTTTAGTTTGGTTACGTAATGTTCCTAGTTTTACTTTGTCTCTTAACTTGACTTTGAGCATACTTCGCTCCATGCTGTGTTGACAGGTTTCTAGTTTGTGTAAGTTTTGTTTTGTTAGACTCCAAGTTTGACATCCGTATGTCATGATAGGTAGAATACAGGAATCAAATATTTTTTTCTTAGCTTTAAGTGGTACCTGCGGGTTTTTGACAATTTCTTTAAGAGACCAGTATCTTTTCCATGCTAATTTTACTCTGTTGTTTATTTCTTTGGTTGTAAGGTCTTTTGGTGATATTATCTGTCCTAGGTATGTATATTCATCGACGTACTCTATTTTGTTGCCGTTGACTGTAATGGTGATTTTGTCGGAATTAGTCATTACTTTGGTTTTTGTATTATTCATGGAGAGTCCGACTTTATCGCTTTCGTACACCAACTGTTCAAGCATTGCTTGCAGGCTTCTCGGGTCTTCAGAGATTAGAATTAGATCGTCTGCAAATTTTATATGGTTTAGTTGCATTCCGTTAATGTTTTGTCCATATTGACTCCATTCGAGACGTCTAAATATATATTCAAGCACCGCCGAGAAAAGTTTGGGTGATAGTGGGTCTCCCTGTCGGACTCCTCTTTTTATAGGGAATTATACACCTACTCTTTCTGTTCTTATTTTCGCTTTCATGTTCTTGTATATATTTTTAACAATTTGTATGTACTTGTTTTCAACCCCTTGTGTTGTAAGCGCTTCCCATATTTTTGTATGTTTTAATGAGTCGAAAGCTTTATTATAGTCTACAAACGCCAAATAGTAATTGATACCATATTCTGTACATTTCTGGATAACTTGTTTTATGGTGTGTATGTGGTCGATTGTTGAAAAGTCCTTGCGAAAGCCTGCTTGTTCTCTGGGTTGGTTTTCATCCAAAGTCTTTGTTAAACGATTCAACAGTATTTTGGAAAAGATTTTATATACGTTCGACATCAGGCTGATGGGTCTGTAGTTAGTTATGTTGTCTTTATTTCCCTTTTTATGTAGTAGTATTATAGTTGACGTGGTCCACTGGTGAGGTATACATTCTATCTCAAAAATTTGGTTAAATAAATCTGTAATAGTGTCTACTATAATATCAGATGTTCCTATCATAATTTCGTTAGATATGCCATCTTCTCCCGGTGCTTTGCCTCTTTTTTGAGATTTAATAGCTTTTTCTACTTCTTCTTTCAGTATACTTGGAATTTCTTCGTTATTATTTGTATTGTTTTCAGTTAGTTGGTGGATTTCGTCTGGTGTTTTGTCGTTGTCGTATAGCTCACGGTAGTAATCCGTGGCTATGTCTAATATTTCGATTCTATCGGTCTTCTTTCTCTTATCTTTCTGGTGTGTCATATTGTCTATCCAGTTTGTACTTTCTCGAAGCTCTTTTAATGCTATCCTAACTTCTCCTGTTTTTTCTATATAATCATTTATTATATTATTCCTTTTTTCTTGTCTATATTTCCTGATTTGTATATTTATTTCTTTACTTAGACTTTCGATCTTCTTCTTGTTGTTTTTTCTGTCTTTAAATATGGACTTCTTCTGCATAAGTAGACTTCTTGCCTCTGGACCTGTTTTGTCCTTAATTTTGTTATTTGTTTTAGATTCGTTTTCTACTTTCTTTAGTTCGTTTTCAAGAGCGTCATATTTCTCCTGAACATATTTGGCATTGTTTTTTGTTTTCAAATTACATTTCAATAATTCTAGAATATCGCTTACAATTGGGAGAGGTAATGGTTTTTTGCTACTATGAATAATTTTTCTCGGTATTTTTGGCTCTAATGTGTACATTTGTCCTCTAAGCATTCTGTGATCTGTGCTGTAGTTGAGTTGATGGACAACATCAATATTCGAAAATATTTTAGGTTTGTTGGTGAGGATATAATCTATTTCATTTCTTGTCTTCCCATCTGGTGACACCCATGTCCATTTTCTATTTTGTTTTCTATTGTAGTAGCTGTTCATGATGTGTAGGTTATTTTCTAATGCAAAATTTATCAGTCTTTGTCCATTATCATTCCTTTTTCCAGTAGGGTATGGTCCGAGTATATTGTCCTCGTTCTTGTTTCTCTTCCCAATTTGACTGTTAAAATCTCCCATTAAGATAATTGTTTTACTTAAATTAGGCATAATTTGGTTAAGTTTATTATAAAATTCATCTTTTAGGTCTTTCTGCGTAACTTCAGTTGGGGCATATACTTGGACTATTGAAGTTGGTTCTTTATATCCAGGGAGTTTTATATTCAAAATGGCAATCCTGTCTGATATTCCTCGGAATTCTGTTATCTCTTTTTTCAAATATTTTTTAATCATAAACCCTACTCCGTATATCCCAGCCTTTACATTAAGGTGATATAATATGTATTTGTCATGTTCTTCCGTTTTCTCCTCCGCTCTTCTTACATCGCTTAAGCCTATAATGTCCCAGTTCACGGTTTCTAATGCATGTTCTAGCTCTAGTAAAGATTCTTGTGACTTTATTGATCTTGTGTTAAGTGTAGCTATGTTGAATTTATTCCTCGTTTTTTGTTTCGTACTTTCAGAGTATTGTTTTTTACGTAGTGTTTCATTGGACTTCTCTTCTTTAAGCTCTTGGGGGTAGTGGTCTATCATCCCGCGGTGACCAACCGTATTGGGAATCAGTTCGTTTTTTATTAATGTTGTTTCTTTATTGTTTTTTGTTCTCAAGTTTCCGGTGTCTGGTATTTCCTATATTTTTTGTTGTTGTGGGTGTTTCTCCGACATTGAATGAGATCTGGCTCTCATATAAGCAAATGCATCTGTTTTGTGCAACTTGGATGGGGCTAAGGTAATTTTTTCCTTTTCCGTGGGTAATGTTGGTGTTTGAATGTTCGCAGGTGACAAGGACGAGTCTCTTTTTCTTTTTTCAACTTCTGGTTTTCCTTTTACTATGAGTTTATTATTCTTAATGAAGGCTTCATTCCCTCTTTCTCTTTCTTGCTTGCTGTAGATTTTTGCGTAGTTCTATTGTTTCCTTTGAAAAATCTTCCGTTATGTAAGTCTGCTCAGGCATTTTTATCTTGTTTTTCAGTATTTCTACTTTCTTTTGATAAGAAGTAAAGGCGATTAGTATGGGTCTAATTTTTTTTTCATGCTTACGTCCCAGTCTATAATATTTATCTATATCATATCTTTCGATTTTCATATTGGTTTTTACCAAGGTGTTACTTATCATATAAAAAAGTTCTTCGTAGTTTTTCTCAGTTTCCCTGACACCGTGTATTATTAAATTATTTTTCCTGCTGGCACCCTCCAAGTATTTTACTTTTCTGTTCAATGTTTGTACTTCTAGTTTTAGGCTTTTATTTTCCTCTAGGATTGGTTGAATTTTATCCTCTATAGCACGCATCAAAGTGTCAGTTACATTCTGTGTAATTGTTGTAGTTTGTTTTTCTAGTTCATTTTTCATCATTTGGAATAAATGCAACATATCTTTCGACATACCGATATTCTCATCCATTATACTAAATTCTGACGAAAGATGTTTGTACGATGTTTGCACCCCTACACTGATGTCACGTCGTGAGTATGTGAGCTATTAGCGTAGATCGGAACAATAAGTTTTGTTTTGTTTTGTTTTTCTTTTTGCTATTTTAAAAGTTGACGACAAGTTATTATATTTATATTTGCTCTCATTAGACTTTTTTGTAACAAATCACACACATTTGATTATGTTAGTTATTTGCAATTGTACTTTATCGATTACTTAATATCAATTATTTCTGGTTTTTTTTTTTTTTTTTTTTTTTTTTTTATAGTTTTAACTGTTAAATTGAATGGTGTACGGGTTTATTTTCTGCTTCTGGATCGGTTATATCTTTAGCCAACCCGTTCTGTCACATTACCGAACTATTGAGTATCGGTAAACCGCAATTTAGAGAACTCCATTTATTGCAATATTGAAATAAACGAACACCAATAAAATATGGACAATAAAACCAATGATATGAACGCGAAATTTTAATTAGGTGACAAATAAGTAATGTAGAAGAAGTACTTTTTTTTGCAAATAATTTGAATGAGAAAATATATAATAACTGGACTATTGGTTAAATCGAAACGCAAACTCTTTATTTCACAATATTGGTAATAACTAAATATATCTTCGATTCAAAATGTAATCTTTTAAATTGGCGGTTTATGGCCGAGATCGTGCAGATTTCACCAAACAGCACGATCTCGGCCATAAACGAATAATTGACTCACAAACGAAACTATAATCTGTGGCGCAATTGGTTAACTGTACAACTGTTTTAGTTGCTGGAAATTCTGAGAATCAATTAGTCGTTTATGGTCGGAATCTACGAGAAGACCGTACTGTTTTATAAAATCTGCTTCGAGTATTGGTTGTGCAATGTAGGAAATTGTGAATGTTCAATGCACTGCCCGTCGAAAGTCCAAATCGAGTTATAGGGCTCTAGTACCATAGGTATAATAAATGTTGAACTTTCATTTGAAAAACAGTTACCTATTTTTAGTTTCAAATTTCGGCATCACCGCCCAACCCTAATTTAGGTTGAGCTTTAAGGCAGAGTTTTCTTTGACAGTGAAATAAATTTCAAATAGTCTCTGTAATGAGTGCGTTCAACATGTCAGACGACCACTGACATGTAATGTCATATGGTAGTTAGTTAAACGTTAACCATCAACGTGCACACAACGTAGTGATTATAATAATTAAATAATAAAGAACTAAAGCATAATTAAATAATAAATAATTGTATTTATTACAGTCTCCGAATGGGAACGGATGTTTTAAGGTTTCATTACGTGCCAAAAGAGAATAAAATAATGTGTCTTTTTTAAAAATTTACTCAGTGTACCTTACTGATATTTTTACTGAAAAATTCACATTATTTTTATGAGTCTAAAACTTAGACTAACAAGCAAATATTGTAGATAAACTTACTATATAAAGAATATACCATTTATGCACGTGTGTATTCACGAACAAAAATTACCAAAGAGTAATTTGAATAGAATAATAATAGCCTTTATTTAACAATCTTAGAAAAAAGTTACTATCACTTATGTTAATTGACACCGGTTTTGAGATTGTCTTGCGTTTCCGCAAAGGCCTCCCCTAGAGCTTACCACACTTTCCGGTCATGAGTCATCCTCTTCAAAGTAGCACCGGCTATTTTCCGAATATCGTCCTCCCATATCAGAAGCTGCCTCCCTTTCTTTCTTTTATTTTGTCTTAGACACCATTCGGTTGCATCCTTAGCCCATTTTTCTTGTTTACTCCTCATCATATGACCAGCCCAACTCCATTTTAGTTTTCTTATGCAGTATGTTACATCGTTAATTTTAGTTTGGTTACGTAATGTTCCTAGTTTTACTTTGTCTCTTAACTTGACTTTGAGCATACTTCGCTCCATGCTGTGTTGACAGGTTTCTAGTTTGTGTAAGTTTTGTTTTGTTAGACTCCAAGTTTGACATCCGTATGTCATGATAGGTAGAATACAGGAATCAAATATTTTTTTCTTAGCTTTAAGTGGTACCTGCGGGTTTTTGACAATTTCTTTAAGAGACCAGTATCTTTTCCATGCTAATTTTACTCTGTTGTTTATTTCTTTGGTTGTAAGGTCTTTTGGTGATATTATCTGTCCTAGGTATGTATATTCATCGACGTACTCTATTTTGTTGCCGTTGACTGTAATGGTGATTTTGTCGGAATTAGTCATTACTTTGGTTTTTGTATTATTCATGGAGAGTCCGACTTTATCGCTTTCGTACACCAACTGTTCAAGCATTGCTTGCAGGCTTCTCGGGTCTTCAGAGATTAGAATTAGATCGTCTGCAAATTTTATATGGTTTAGTTGCATTCCGTTAATGTTTTGTCCATATTGACTCCATTCGAGACGTCTAAATATATATTCAAGCACCGCCGAGAAAAGTTTGGGTGATAGTGGGTCTCCCTGTCGGACTCCTCTTTTTATAGGGAATTATACACCTACTCTTTCTGTTCTTATTTTCGCTTTCATGTTCTTGTATATATTTTTAACAATTTGTATGTACTTGTTTTCAACCCCTTGTGTTGTAAGCGCTTCCCATATTTTTGTATGTTTTAATGAGTCGAAAGCTTTATTATAGTCTACAAACGCCAAATAGTAATTGATACCATATTCTGTACATTTCTGGATAACTTGTTTTATGGTATGTATGTGGTCGATTGTTGAAAAGTCCTTGCGAAAGCCTGCTTGTTCTCTGGGTTGGTTTTCATCCAAAGTCTTTGTTAAACGATTCAACAGTATTTTGGAAAAGATTTTATATACGTTCGACATCAGGCTGATGGGTCTGTAGTTAGTTATGTTGTCTTTATTTCCCTTTTTATGTAGTAGTATTATAGTTGACGTGGTCCACTGGTGAGGTATACATTCTATCTCAAAAATTTGGTTAAATAAATCTGTAATAGTGTCTACTATAATATCAGATGTTCCTATCATAATTTCGTTAGATATGCCATCTTCTCCCGGTGCTTTGCCTCTTTTTTGAGATTTAATAGCTTTTTCTACTTCTTCTTTCAGTATACTTGGAATTTCTTCGTTATTATTTGTATTGTTTTCAGTTAGTTGGTGGATTTCGTCTGGTGTTTTGTCGTTGTCGTATAGCTCACGGTAGTAATCCGTGGCTATGTCTAATATTTCGATTCTATCGGTCTTCTTTCTCTTATCTTTCTGGTGTGTCATATTGTCTATCCAGTTTGTACTTTCTCGAAGCTCTTTTAATGCTATCCTAACTTCTCCTGTTTTTTCTATATAATCATTTATTATATTATTCCTTTTTTCTTGTCTATATTTCCTGATTTGTATATTTATTTCTTTACTTAGACTTTCGATCTTCTTCTTGTTGTTTTTTCTGTCTTTAAATATGGACTTCTTCTGCATAAGTAGACTTCTTGCCTCTGGACCTGTTTTGTCCTTAATTTTGTTATTTGTTTTAGATTCGTTTTCTACTTTCTTTAGTTCGTTTTCAAGAGCGTCATATTTCTCCTGAACATATTTGGCATTGTTTTTTGTTTTCAAATTACATTTCAATAATTCTAGAATATCGCTTACAATTGGGAGAGGTAATGGTTTTTTGCTACTATGAATAATTTTTCTCGGTATTTTTGGCTCTAATGTGTACATTTGTCCTCTAAGCATTCTGTGATCTGTGCTGTAGTTGAGTTGATGGACAACATCAATATTCGAAAATATTTTAGGTTTGTTGGTGAGGATATAATCTATTTCATTTCTTGTCTTCCCATCTGGTGACACCCATGTCCATTTTCTATTTTGTTTTCTATTGTAGTAGCTGTTCATGATGTGTAGGTTATTTTCTAATGCAAAATTTATCAGTCTTTGTCCATTATCATTCCTTTTTCCAGTAGGGTATGGTCCGAGTATATTGTCCTCGTTCTTGTTTCTCTTCCCAATTTGACTGTTAAAATCTCCCATTAAGATAATTGTTTTACTTAAATTAGGCATAATTTGGTTAAGTTTATTATAAAATTCATCTTTTAGGTCCTTCTGCGTAACTTCAGTTGGGGCATATACTTGGACTATTGAAGTTGGTTCTTTATATCCAGGGAGTTTTATATTCAAAATGGCAATCCTGTCTGATATTCCTCGGAATTCTGTTATCTCTTTTTTCAAATATTTTTTAATCATAAACCCTACTCCGTATATCCCAGCCTTTACATTAAGGTGATATAATATGTATTTGTCATGTTCTTCCGTTTTCTCCTCCGCTCTTCTTACATCGCTTAAGCCTATAATGTCCCAGTTCACGGTTTCTAATGCATGTTCTAGCTCTAGTAAAGATTCTTGTGACTTTATTGATCTTGTGTTAAGTGTAGCTATGTTGAATTTATTCCTCGTTTTTTGTTTCGTACTTTCAGAGTATTGTTTTTTACGTAGTGTTTCATTGGACTTCTCTTCTTTAAGCTCTTGGGGGTAGTGGTCTATCATCCCGCGGTGACCAACCGTATTGGGAATCAGTTCGTTTTTTATTAATGTTGTTTCTTTATTGTTTTTTGTTCTCAAGTTTCCGGTGTCTGGTATTTCCTATATTTTTTGTTGTTGTGGGTGTTTCTCCGACATTGAATGAGATCTGGCTCTCATATAAGCAAATGCATCTGTTTTGTGCAACTTGGATGGGGCTAAGGTAATTTTTTCCTTTTCCGTGGGTAATGTTGGTGTTTGAATGTTCGCAGGTGACAAGGACGAGTCTCTTTTTCTTTTTTCAACTTCTGGTTTTCCATTTACTATGAGTTTATTATTCTTAATGAAGGCTTCATTCCCTCTTTCTCTTTCTTGCTTGCTGTAGATTTTTGCGTAGTTCTATTGTTTCCTTTGAAAAATCTTCCGTTATGTAAGTCTGCTCAGGCATTTTTATCTTGTTTTTCAGTATTTCTACTTTCTTTTGATAAGAAGTAAAGGCGATTAGTATGGGTCTAATTTTTTTTTCATGCTTACGTCCCAGTCTATAATATTTATCTATATCATATCTTTCGATTTTCATATTGGTTTTTACCAAGGTGTTACTTATCATATAAAAAAGTTCTTCGTAGTTTTTCTCAGTTTCCCTGACACCGTGTATTATTAAATTATTTTTCCTGCTGGCACCCTCCAAGTATTTTACTTTTCTGTTCAATGTTTGTACTTCTAGTTTTAGGCTTTTATTTTCCTCTAGGATTGGTTGAATTTTATCCTCTATAGCACGCATCAAAGTGTCAGTTACATTCTGTGTAATTGTTGTAGTTTGTTTTTCTAGTTCATTTTTCATCATTTGGAATAAATGCAACATATCTTTCGACATACCGATATTCTCATCCATTATACTAAATTCTGACGAAAGATGTTTGTACGATGTTTGCACCCCTACACTGATGTCACGTCGTGAGTATGTGAGCTATTAGCGTAGATCGGAACAATAAGTTTTGTTTTGTTTTGTTTTTCTTTTTGCTATTTTAAAAGTTGACGACAAGTTATTATGTTTATATTTGCTCTCATTAGACTTTTTTGTAACAAATCACACACATTTGATTATGTTAGTTATTTGCAATTGTACTTTATCGATTACTTAATATCAATTATTTCTGGTTTTTTTTTTTTTTTTTTTTTTTTTTTTTTTTTATAGTTTTAACTGTTAAATTGAATGGTGTACGGGTTTATTTTCTGCTTCTGGATCGGTTATATCTTTAGCCAACCCGTTCTGTCACATTACCGAACTATTGAGTATCGGTAAACCGCAATTTAGAGAACTCCATTTATTGCAATATTGAAATAAACGAACACCAATAAAATATGGACAATAAAACCAATGATATGAACGCGAAATTTTAATTAGGTGACAAATAAGTAATGTAGAAGAAATACTTTTTTTTTGCAAATAATTTGAATGAGAAAATATATAATAACTGGACTATTGGTTAAATCGAAACGCAAACTCTTTCTTTCACAATATTGCACTCTAAATATATGATATTCACTTTATTTCCAGGCGAATTGATTAACTATTATTTGTTTTAATTAAAATTTTTAATTCATCATCAAACTTATAATATAGCCAATAAAATCAATATAAAAATAATGTTTGATATATATCACTACAGAAAAATAAACTTTACAGCATTTTCCTTTTATTTTGGTTTCAGGAATTACTATTCTATTTTATTAAATTATTGTTATTTAATTTATTTATTATTATGTCTCATATCAGTTTTATCTAATATACAGAGTAGACTCTTAATTCTAATTACTTAGTTTTAATTTTGGTTTTAGTTCTACGTTATTTTAGTTTTATTTTTACTTATAGTTTTAACCAAATTATTCAAAGCGAATAAGCAAATTTCAAAAATGAACTGATCACTTTGAGAGTTGACACCCTCTCAAAGTGATCAGTTCATTTTTGAAATTTGCTTATTCCATTTGAATAGAATAATGTGCAAAGAATATTTCTCATCAAGAAATTATTCCCATAATTCACGAGGAATAATTCCCAGTTTCATATGAGAATTTCTGAAGTGCTTGAAATATGAATTCAGAGTAAATTCTACCGGTAATATATGACAGAACAACACCATTTAGAGAAATTTATGGTTTATATAAGGCGTTTTCCATTGGACCAATTTTGCTACTAGTCGGTAGTTGTAGCTGTCATCATCTACCCTACCTCGAACAAACGGGCACATTGAACTGGGAGTTACGCATACAATTTACGTTAGGTGGATTCTAGTTGCTAAAGTGAAAATAGATACTTTTGCGGGTTCGTTGGTTATGTCGAAGAGTCATCTTTTTGACTGTTTTGAGGTTATGTATCTACTAGTGTTTAGAATTTCGCTTTCCTTTGGTCATCTACTAGCAGCTACCAACTAGTAGCAAAATTGGTCGAATGGAAAACGCCTATAATGTCCGAAATCGGACCCTCTCGGCTTAGCAGTTAAGCCATTAAATTAATAATCCCAGCCAATAAAGTAAAAGAAGCCTTAGAGATTTGAGATACCAGCTCAAATCTCTAAGGCTTCTTTTACTTTATTGGCTGAGATAATTTGAAACTGCAGGCCAGATGACAGTTTTTAGCATCATTACCAAATGTATTATGGTAAAAATAGAAATTATAGCTACTGTCGTATCATCCTCCTTGCGACTGACTACGATGCCTGATTTGATTATACCTACTGAAGCCGCTAGGTCGTCCCAGTTTCTCTGTCAGGGCATCTTCTTCGGACATCAGATCCGCCCCAGATGATGCAGCACCAGCTCTAACTGCTGATATAGCTGCAGAAAATATGTTGATTACAAGGGAACTAGCGTTCAGAATTTTGTTTGCCTGGAAGGCTAGTTTATATTCCTCGAATTTCTTGGGCAGCCGCTTATCCGTACACTGATTTTCGGCCAAATTTATTATTTATTATAAAATATCGAATGGTTATTCAAAGGACAACCTAATGCATGACGGTCGTTGGCCTGTATTATGCGAGAACGCCACAACTCTATTGAAATCAGCACCATCTATTAATGAATAGGCTTTTTGGCCGATTTACGCTTTTGTTCAGAAGTTGTGCTGCGTTCAGTAAATGGCTTATAATGTTTTTTAATGTAAAATTAGTTCAATGTGAAAGTTGAACAATATTATAAATATAAAATCGCCTGCATATATGTATATAAATCGATGTAAAATACATACGAAATATTATTTTGAATGAATTTTATTTTAAACGACTTTCTATAAAAATAGAGAGTTTTTTTATAATTCTGTTTATTTTGCAACACATATATTTTTGATTCAATTTCTTTGATTGAATGTTTTTGACGTGTTGTTTTTGTTTTGAGAAGAAAAAAGACAGATAGATAGAGAATATAGCGAGGATCGATTTTTTTCTAGGTTGGGTATTAAAACTTTAAAAAAAGTTAAATGATGTGTATATTACAATAGGAGAAGGACAGATATATGTTAGAGTGGTTGTATTTAGTTTATTTAACTTCTTAATTTATGTAAGCTTAAATGTACATATATCTACACATATATATACAATATATATTCTCTATATGACAGGCCCCTTTACAATTAAAATATACTAATTATTATAGTATTACATCAAGGAAAATTAATTTGTGCTAAAAAAATTTACGTTTCCGTTCAAATTTACATTTTACATCAAAAATTAATTTAAAGAACAAAAAAAATAATTTTTTAGATAATATACTTATATCTTTTTAAATATAAAAACTGAAAAGAATTTTTAGGTTGAAGTGCAAAATAAATTATATATACAGATTTAGTTACTTTGTTTTCTTCTCATTTTATTTTAAATTTATCTATAATTGAAATTAATTTCAAATTAAAAATTCATGAAATAAACTTTTTTTTCTTATTACAACTGTATTTATCCTGTTAGTTTTTAAATTTGCTTTTCATTATTTATTTCTCCCTTGTTGGCGTTTCCACTCGGAAGATAAACACATCTATATTAAGGCATTTGTTGTTACAGGCATAGTGAATTTTCCAATTCTTCATGATTACTGAATTTCGTTATTATTATACTTTGAGTTTTGCACCCTGATATGGATGGCATTGTTCCATAATGATCAGTTTATGACATAAAAGACAGATTTCCTTTAAGCTATTTGATTAGACAGGCATACTCTGTGAAATAGATGTTGAGATGTAGTAAGGTGTGGTTCTATTTCAGCAGTCAAGTTTCTTTCTGGCATATCGGACAGCAATCTTTATTAGAGATTGTCGATGGTACAGTTTCCGGTGGTGATCGAAACATATTAAATAACTTTACCGATTTCGAATAAGACAATGAAATATGAAAACGAAAAATTTTCTAGGGAATGTGTAGTGTTTTATTTTAGTTTTAGCTGTATTTTTTTAAATTTTATTATTATTATATTGTATTTATGATAATATTGTATGTTCTTTATCTTTTTGATTTTTAATTTTAAATCGTGTAGTTTTCTTTTTATTGAATTTGTTGGGCCATAAGAATAATAGAATTACTAGCTAATCATTAGGCCGCGCTAACATGCCAATAGTTTAAAGATTTCGGAGGGCCATGAAAATCTAACCACTTCCAGCAAAAGTCAGGCCGCGTTAACTGGCCAACGAGAAAAAATGAAAGTAGTATAATGAGTGCGTTCAACATGTCAGGCGACCACTGACATGTAATGTCATATTGTATTTAGTTAAGCTTTAACCATCAATGTACACACTTCACATGAACTACTTTGTTGTCAAAAAATAGAGAATTAAAACTCCATTCAATAATTAATAATCATATTTATTACATGCTGTCAGAAGCAAAATTATATCACCGGATAAATAATTAATAAAATACATGAACAGAAAACAAAAAATTCTCGGATTGAAATTTCGTCATCAAGTCGGCATAACGCGTGTTGTCAAGAATATCATTTCTATTTCATCGGAAGAAAATCCAGTCAAAACCATTTCATCGGGCAAAAATAGCATTTCAACGGGACAGATAAAGCATCGGGAAGGCATTTCATCGGATTATTTTGTAAGATTTACTAAAAATATTGGAATAATTTTACACATTTGTACGCCATGACAAGCAACAACGAACGCGTTCCAAGTGAATTGGATTGCACGAATTTAGCAAGTGAGTGGACCACATGGAAAAGAAATTTCATGGTGTACATGACTTCAAGTGGAAAATCGACTCAACCAGAGATAACAAAAATAGCAACATTCATCTGGCTGATTGGTACACAGGGTGCCAACATCTACAATACGTTATTTCCGAACGATGGAACAACCGACTCATTGCTTGGTACACAACGTGTGCAAAATAACGTTTGGGCAAATGCAGACAACGGCACTGTGGCACATGTGGAAGAACAAATCAAGCAACACACTTTGGACGATGTTTTGCGATGATTTGACGAACATTGCATTCCACAGAAAAATGTGGCAATGGAATCATACAAGTTTAATGATATCGTTCAAAAAGAAAAGCAGTCGTTTGGTGAATTTGAAACTGAATTGCGAACACAGTTACGCCGTTGCGACTACACATGCGAGTGTGGTGTATCGTACGAGAACAGAATGCTACGCGATCGCATTATCGTCGGTGTGCACGACAACAAATTAAAATTGAAACTGCTGGACGGCCGTGACGAATCACTAACAAGGGTGATTGAAATTTGCAAAACGTTCGAGGCAGCATATGCGAACAAAAGCCTTTTGAACAACAAGCCGACTATGTCTATTATCGTGACGTCGACCGAATCGACCGTTTATGTTGTAAATCGTTTTTGTTACAATTGTGGTGAAACATGGACACCAAAACACACCGAGGTCTGCAGGGCAAGGGGCCAAAATTGCAAATGCTGTGGCAAAATTTGGCACTTTCAACGGATGTGCCGCCAAAAGCAAAAGAAGAACAACATCATTGGCGGTGGAAACAATACTAACATTGGAAGTGGCAATGACAGTAACGCAAAACGCAACGTGTCAACACTCAGCTGGGCTGATCAAGGTGAGTCGCTTGATAATGAGATGTTGACACGCACTCATAGTAATAAGAATCATAAACTTGGTTTTAGAAAGTTCAGTGAATACGAAGTGAACAAAGGAATACATTGTTGGTGATCAAAGACCAGTTGTAGTAACATTAAAAATCGATTCTGGGTCGGATGCAAACTGCATTTCATTGGCTGTCGCGGAAAAATTAAAAGTTCCTATTTACAATAAGAATAATAAATATACAGTACTTGATTACAATAACAATGCAATTAAAATTCATGGAACGACTAAATTGAAATGTATTGATGAAAAAACAAAATTAAAGTATTATGCTGAATTTATTGTAGTAAATAATGATCATGAACCAATACTGGGGTTGGACACTTGCATGGAATGGAAATTGATTAAACGGATGGATATTAACACAATTACTTGTTTACAGGGTGAAAAAGAAAAATTGATTGAACAAAACTGGAATTTGTTTCATGGAACTGGCAAATTGCCGGGAAAATTTTCGATTCATTTGCGTAAGGATTCTAAGCCGATTTTGCATTACAAAAAAAGAATACCATTGGCACTTTGTGACAAATTAAAGACGGAATTGGATCAAATGGTACGGGATGAAATCATTTCACCTGGGGATTATCTAACAGATTGGGTCAATAACTTGCAGGTAGTGGAAAGAGTGAATGCGGGACGTTTGCGAATGTGTCTGGATCCAAAGCCACTGAATGCATCTATAAAACGTGAGTATTTTCTCATTCCAACAATCGATGACCACGTCAAAATTGGCTAATAAAAATATTTTCACTGTTCTTGACCTAAGCAGCGCATTTTGGCATATGGAATTGGATAAAAAAAGCTCACAGTTGCCGACATTTATGACTCCGTTTGGTCGATACAAATTTAATCGTGTCCCATATGGGTTAAATTGTGCGCCGGAAATGTTTGAAAGGAAAATGATTCAAATTTTCGGGGATTTAAACGGAGTGTTGATTTATTTTGATGACATGGTCATCTTTGCCAGTAATGAAATGGAACATGATACAATTCTACATACAGTATTTGAGCGGGCACATAAAAAGAATGTTAAATTCAACCCAGAAAAAATACAATATAAACAAAAAAGTGTGAAATTCATGGGAAACACTATATCATTGGGCGAAATCAACCGCTCGCTAAATACACGGATGCAATTCTTGGAATGAAAAAACCAAGTGACAAAAGCTCGGTGCTACGATTCTTGAGCCTTTTGAAATACATTGCGCCATTTATTCCAAATTTGTCAAAAATAACGGCCAATCTGAGAAATTTAACACGGAATGATACAATATTTGAGTGGAAAAGTGAACATGAAGTGGAATTCAATGCGTTGCTTAGGGTGTTGTCATCGGATTGAGTATTGGCTATTTATGACCCAAATAAACCAGTTATTGTCCAAACAGATGCATCAAGGGACGGGTTGGGCTGTGTCCTGATTCAAGAGGGCTGGCCAATTGCGTTCGCGTCACGAACGCTAAGCAAAAGCGAACAAAAATGGGCACAAATAGAAAAGGAATTATTGGCCATCGTTTTTGCCTGTAAAAGGTTTCACTTCTTCCCATATGGACGCGAATTTACAGTTGAAAGTGATCACATGCCACTGGAGACGCTGGTTAAGTGTGACATTGACGATTTAACGGCACGACTTCAGCGAATGTTTATGTTATTATTAAAATATCCAGACATGAAAGTGACATATAAGCCGGGCAAAGATATGCTTAATGCCGACTGCCTATCACGAGCACAATTGCCGAAAGTCGTTGAGGACAATGAATTGTCCAGTATAATTCATTCAATAACCAAATCGGTTTGTGTGTCTGCGGACAACTACAATTTTTATCGGGAAATTATGAAAAATGATGAAAAATACAAAAGAATTTGTCGTTACATCGAAAACGGGTCATCAACTTGACGACTTTGGTCAGAAATTTTACAAGCTTAAAACGGAACTGCACGTTGAAAATGACCTATTATTTTACAATCATCGCCTAGTAATCCCAACTAAGCTACAGAATGTGGTGGCGGGGTGGCTCCATGGGCCGCATCTTTGTATCGAAAAAACACTTTTACGGGCTCGAATGCTGTACTATTGGCCGGGAATGAACACGCTAATGAGACAACAATTTTATATCTTTTCAGTTAAATTCAATCCAAATTTCTTTAATAACGGGTAATTTTGTAAATGTTTAGTTTTTAAATTTCCAAAAAAAAATAGAAAAATACAAAAGTGTATAAAATTTTTATTCGAATCGATAAACAAATGCTTGCCATTTTTTTCTTAAAGATTATTTTATGTAAATGTTGGACACGACTACATTTTAAGAGATACATGCGAGATAAATAATTTTAAGCCACTTTTCGAGAGTCTCGCCTGGTATCTCACTAATAACACGTGCAATATTGTCTTCTAAGGCTGCAAGTGACAATGTTTTACCCGCATAGACGAGTGACTTCATGTAGCCCCATAAAAAATAGTCTAGAGTCGTCAAATCGCGCGATCTATGTGGCCAACCCACCGGTCCGAAACGTGAGATAAATTGCTCACCGAACTCATCTCTTAATATGTGCATTTTTTCATGTACTATGTAGCATGTAGCGCTGTTTGGTTGAAACAACATATTGACCAGATGCAGTTTTTGCATTTTGAACAAAAAAAATTCGATGAGATAACGATGAGTACCCTACTCTAAATAGTGCATTTTTCTGAGTGCAATGGTAGTTCTAGTTTTGTCTGTAGTTTATCATCAGACTAAATGTGACAATTTTGCTTATTCGCATACCCATTTAACCAGAAATGAGCTCCGTTGCTGAATGCAATTTTTTGGTAAAAAAACGGATTTTCATCAAGTTATTCTAATATTTTTTTCAAGTCAATCTAACTCGCCAAAAATTAGGGTAGTTCGGCTTCAGTTCTTACACAAGCTATATTTTATACACTTTTAGGCCAAGATCCTTGCGTAAGATCGTCCACATAATCGAGTAACACAATCTCAATTGCTGTGAACGGCGACGGATGGAGAAATCGCAGTCTTCATCAACACTGGACGCTACGGCAGAAATATTTTCGTCTGTATGTATTTTTAGCATATGGGTTGATGATATGTCTAATAGCTTAAAATTGCTGTGAAATTTTGTCAGCATAGCTTGAATTGCTTACTCAGTAGGTCGATTATGGCAACCATAAAGTGGTCGAATCGTGAAACCCATTTTTTACAGAGCACAAATTTTGATAATGAAATTCAATAATTTATAAATGATGTTCGGGTATACGTGTAAGTCTTTCCATCGTAAAATGGCAATGCTAACTGAGCATTGTCGATTTTAAAACATCACGTTTTATGCGTAATCAAAACTAGTTACATGAAAAACCAAACAGCAAATAAATCATTTCGATATTTATCTATTGTGAGTATTTTTTCTACGATATATTGCTCTAATCGAACTGTCGCTCAAATGTTATATCCATTCAGTTACTTCATTTATCAGTTAGTATACATTTTATTGAACATTATTATTTTTTGAATTTATTTGCTTCTTCTTAAATAATACCTTTATTATCTTTGGATGAAAAATACATAATTTACTATAAAAGATGTAAGTATTTATAATATCTAGATTTTTCTTCTGCATATGGATATTTCTTGTTTTTTTTCTAATTTTAATGAAAATATATTAGTTAAATATAGTTGTTCAATATTATTGAATTTAACTCAAATAGTAAATAAAATATTTAAAAAAAAGATATTTAATAGAATAGCACCTTAAAATTATAATGAAATTAAATTTTATTCTTTTTTTCCCAAGAAGAAGTGTACAATATTTTATATATTGTTTTTCTTCTGTTTATATATACATAAGTTATAATTATGAATAAATTTCAGTTAATATATTTTATATATTCAATTAAAATTTTTATTTTTTTATTTTTAAATTATTGTATATACTAAATAAAAAGCAACATAAAAGTTAATTAAGAGTTTTTGTTAAATTTTCAAATGAGAACGTATTTCTCAAAATAAAAGAAAATATTCAAACGATTTTCTCAAAATTTTTATATTATTATTTTGTGTTTTCCTTGTTCGGAAAAAATTTTTTTGGAAGAACGATGATTTTTGTCCCATTTCTTCTGTCTTTGAAATTGTTCCTTACTTTTAGGACTGGGACCAATACCTCCTGTTGTTTTTTTTTCTTTTTGATAGTCCTCTTCTTTCGTAAATAGTTTGAGCTGCATTTGAAGATTCTCTAATAGAGCGGGCATTATTTGCTCAATAATTATATAATGTTAACTTTTTCTTTGATAACTTTTATACTATCAATTCCAAAAATTTTATGATTTTAACTTTTTCTTTGATAACACATGGCTTTGCTGATTTGTGCGCCATCTCTTTGGTAACGACAAAATCATCAATGTCATCAAGAAGGCTACCATAAAAACTCAGGCACTTCCAATGGTATACCAAGTTGGAAGATCCTACAAAACGGTAGGCTGAGCATCTGAACACTGATCTATCTGGCACTATTTCTGCATACACTCAATATCCCATCTGGATTTTAAAAAGATATATATTCCCCTATTTCCTTTTTAGTAACGGAGGTCCTTAGCGTAGTACACTCCCAGTGGCTTCTCTTTCATATCTTCCAGTTCGTACATGGCTGTTTTCTTCGACTCTAATTCTCTACCCATTAAATTGTTTAGTGAAACCACTTTGTTGGAAGTCCAGCGATATATTACTGTCTAACATGAAAGCGAACTGCCTTTGCCATATATTCCCTTATTTCCTTTTTAGTAACGGAGGTCCTTAGCGTAGTACACTCCCAGTGGCTTCTCTTTCATATCTTCCAGTTCGTACATGGCTGTTTTCTTCGACTCTAATTAGTTTCCCAATAAATTGTTTAGTGAAACCAATTTGTTGGAAGTCCAGCGATATATTACTGTCTAACATGAAAGCGAACTGCCTTTGCCATTAAGTTATAAATATTGCACAATTTGTCTGCGAATGGATCAACTTTAATTTGTCCTGATACTGAGGTAGGTGCCCGGTATCGAGTATAGCCGATTTCCAGTATGAATAGAGTTGCGAAAGGCATAGGCTATATTATGAATAGAGTTGCGAAAGGCATAGACAAATAGTGCCCAGTATCGAGTATAGCCGATTTCCTGATGAAAGAGTTGCGAAAGGCATAGGCTTTGTATCACTTAAACGACTATGTTTATATCACTTAAACGATTATTGCACAATGTATGGTCCTCTTGGATATAAGCGCGGATATCCGCTAATATTGAGCGGCTCACTCGAAGTAATTCTTCAAATTGTTTGGAATAGAATTCAACTCCGTTATTGATGACTACGGTTTCGGCTATGCTAAAATGGTGAAACAGGTTCTTCTTAATGTTTTGGCTTATCGATGAAACAAATTCTTTCTTTAATGGCCTTAGTAAGGGGAATTTGGACGATCATATTTTCTTCGGGACTACGAGGATAAGGGTCAAGTACGAGGATAATATATGATGCAAAGAAACCAAAGTCCCTAATATTATCCTCGTAGATCGAAGTACGCACATTGCCATGGGCATTCAGTGATGGTCAAAGAATCCATACAAGCTCGAAGGATAATATTAGGGACTTTGGTTTCTTTGCATGTGTCACAACTTAAAACGTAAGTTCATATATAAGGGATGGCCGCTTCGTGGAAGCATACACATATCCATCACTTTTCTTCAAGTTCGAAAATCGGTTTTCTGTACTTCAATCTCCTCCTTAAACTTGGTAATCAGTATCTGAAAAGTGTGGAAACTCTAAATGTCCAATTCAGGTTTGTCAGGATTTCTTATTTTCTTACAGCATATTCTAGAGAGAGCACCAGGCACGACATTGAGCTATCTTCGCGGTACTCTATATGGAAATCGAAGCGGTGCAGCTTCAAACTGCTACGCTAGGTTAACAATTTTCTACTCAGCTCCTTCTAGTTCATGAGCCACTTCAAACTAGCGTCTTGTAACAGAGTAATTTCGCTGAGCTGAGTTTAGCTTTTGTAATAAATATGCAATTGGGGATTCATTTCCGTCGTCGTTTTCCTACAGAAGTACACCCTAAATACCATTCTGAGTCGCATAATGCAGTATTATAAACGGCTTAGCCAAGTCGGGTCTTATCAACATTAGAGAGGAAGTCAATTTAGTTTTTAAAATTTCAAACGCAGTCTGGTCGGCTTACATAAATGTAGCAGTTTTTTAAGGATGTTTGAGGATACAAACGCAAAATTTGGAATGAATCGTTTATACCATCAAGACATTCCCATAAATATTCGGACCTACCGAATTAACTTGGGAAGAGGATATACTACTATAGAAGATATCTTCCCAGGGTCTGTCTCAATTTCTTTTTCCCAGAGTCAGTAGATGTGAGTCAAAGTCCTCAGGCAAAATTAACAAATCGTACTGGTAGAGCAGGATGTGGTCTCTCAGACCATAGGGTATCGCTTTGTCCAACAGAGTACAATGCCTGCAGAGCGTCTAGTGGTATTTGCCAAAAGGCATAAGGTCTAAGCTGGTAATAAATTTGGCTGGATGTAGACACTCTTAATCCATCAATTTTTTGCAATAGGTACGCATTCTTCTTCGTTACAGTATTTATTTTTCTAGCATCGAAACAAAGACGAACTCTTCCTGGCTTCCTAGCTAGTACTATATGAGAACTTTAAGGAGTCCCGCTTTCCTGTATAACTCGTAAGAATAACATCCTCTTCACCTCATAATTTATTAATTTTTTTACAGCAGGCTATACTTGATATAATCGTTTAATTAAGATGATCCTGACCAATCATAAGATATTATATGATGCTAATGTTGACTTAATGTAAAGGTATTGTTTTGCTTCCTTCTTGGTATTAAAAGATATTGTTTTGGTTCTCCCTTGTCGTCCTTCATTTCGGAAGAGGCGACGTGTTCCATAATATCTGGTTGCAATTCTAATGCTTCCTAAAATTCTATTTCCAGATATATCTCCTGCGTCAGGAATTTTGTTATACCTCTGTTAGTTACCCCCCTATGCAACCCAGCATACTCTGTTATATTCCATTTATGACCTCTATGCTTTCGAAGGATCCTTTTAATAACCTTGAACTAATACCCAAAATGGTTCAGCTCCCTTACCTAGAATTCCACGCTAACTCCACTATCCAATAAACCAATGAGGTCAAAATCAGGCCTCCTATCTGATTGTGACTCTTTGGTGATTGTCGCTACTAATTTTCTGGCAAGTTTTATGAATTCCCTAGCAGCGCGACTGGGTATGCGGTTTGTCTAATGGGACAACATTTGAATTATCGTTCCCCAGTTTAAGTGATAAAGCCAAAATATATCGCCTGACTTCCTAATATTCTTTGTGGCGGGCGTGATATTATTTAAGAGGGCGAATCAAGGTGGTTTAGGCTGATGATTTGTGCGCAGCTTGGTTGAAGGGTAATATGACTATTAGGGTTCAGGTGGCTGTTTGTTCTGTCTCTTCTGTCTGTTCTATCTCTTCTGTCTGTTCTGTCCATAGTTTTATCTCGTCTGGTCTGTCGAGTTCAATTAGTTTAATATCCGTGGACGAGTTGACGCTGGTCGAGTACTGAAGTTGGTGATCTTGATATTCTGTCGACTTTCCGAAAGACAATTAGGTCAATGAAGCTTAAGGGTATAAAATAATCAAAAATACTAAAACTGATATTCTTAAAACGCGAGAAATACTCAAAAAACTCCAATGCCGATATCATCAAAAAAAATATAAATATTAAAAACTATAAACTCCATCATTCACGTAGATATCGTACTGGTCCTTATACTACTGTCAATCCTAATGACAGCTCTCTCTTATTGAACCTTAGATTAAAGAATATCTGGATAGGCCCATACGCCAGAATTTCGTATATACGCGTTTTCCTTTGGATCAATTTTGCTACTAGTAGGTAGCTGCGAGTAGATGACCAAAGGAAAGCCAAATTCTAAATACTAGTAGAAACATAACCTCAAAATAGTCAGCAACAATACTGAGTTTACTCACATATAAACAATAAAAACTGAGTTTATTCACACATAAACGGTACTGACAAAAATATGACTCTTCAACATAACCAACGAACTCGCAAAAGTATCTATTTTCACTTTAGCAACTAGAATCCACCAAACGTAAATTGTATGCGTAACTCCCAGTTAAATGTGCTTGTTTGTTGAAGGTAGAGTAGATGATGACAGCTAGAACTACCGACTAGTAACAAAATTGGTCCAAAGAAAAACGCCTTTAATATACGCAATTTTCTGTCTGAAATATTGCAAAAGCGGCGAGAAATCGTAATTTTTTCTTTAGGCATGACCCCTACTTACATTTAGTTTTCGTAATAGAATTTTTTCAAATTACAAAAGCATAATTAATATCCATTTTTACTCACTTTGCATTCTTAAGAATACACACACAAGATTATTTTGGACAAAATGTTTGTGTAGAGGCCTATCCAGTATTCTATAATCTAAGTATAATCTATTGATATGAAATGGAATTTTATTTTAGGTTTATTATTTATTTGGTAAATATTCATCAATTATCAAGGGTCTCATTTTTGTAGACTTTCGTAGACTTATAAAACATATACCGAAAGTGGTAGCATACCGAAATGCTTGCATAACATACTTTTGTTGTTTTTCAAGATGTTATTTTGATACTGATCGGAAAATGCAAGTTATAGTGTGGTTTTAATCTTTTTTGAAGTATTTACGAAAAAGTAAGTATTTATATAAAAAGTTGTATTGTTGATAACATTAGGAAGTTTTTGTTTAAAAAAGGAAGTGTTTTACATAGAATTGCTGGTCATTCAACGGAATGTAGAAGTAGAAGATTTCTTTCTTTCGGTAAGTTGATATCTTCATTTTTACTAGAGAAATTAACACTAATTTAGTATACAATGTGTTTAATTGACTTACAGTGATTTGTTTGGTCCAAAAAGTGGTTAAAAAGTTAAAAGTTCGTCTTTCAATAAATGTAAACAAATATGATGTTGACAGTTCAATGTTTACCAGAAAATAGTAAATTATTAATAGTAATTAAAGTGTGTGTAAGAAAATTTAAGAGAAATTAAGTGCAGATGGATTAAATAAATATTTTAAGCGACCACCATTATTGATTTAATCCATCTGCATTTAATGAATATAGTGAAAAAGTGGTCGAATACATATCAGGCTTTATTGTTTTTAAGCTAGGCAAGTCTTTGCATTGCGAAGGCTGTCTTTCAGTTTTAGAAGGAAAATTCACATCAAACAGTTTAATAGCGTACAAGTCCTTTGGCTTCTTAAATTAAATTTAAATGCACATGCCTATTTAAATTACCATTTCAATTCACAAACACACATTTCTATTATAATAAAGTTTTAATATCTGCAAATGCTTGTTTAACCTTTAAGTTTATATTTACTAAATTGCGGTGTAGTTTTAATTTCAACATAATATCACATTATCTCATTTAATTCATTTTGCATTTTTAGAATGGATTTTTATTTGTGCACATAATTGTTTTGATATAATCAAATATCTTGCAATTTATACTTTTATATGCTCTTTCACATTATAAGTTTGTTTTAAGAATATTGAGAATAGAATACTGTGTTTTATTGCAAATTTCCAAACTAATTACATTAAACAACAAAATCCTCAATATTAAAAAATCTTTTGTTTACACATAAATGACGTCACATATGAAAATTGTTTTAAGCAAACCGCCTTAATCGTATAGTGAAGTTTAAAATTGGCCCCCACTGATTTACACCGTTTCTTTTATTTGGCATGTGGGTGCGTTCTACGAATGCATTGCCAAGAAAATTTGAAAAGAATTTTTGTGTAGAGGCCTCTGGTAGCACAAAATTGAGAAAATTCCATGGTTGACTGAAGTTTTGTTGAATCAACGTCGAAACCGACTGTACGATCGTACATATGAGAAATCACGTGCCTGCATCATGAAAAAAAACGGTACATGAGGTAGGATATTCGGTGTAGGCTGATCGATATTATATTAATGAGTCGTAGGAACGTATTTCAAGTAGTTTTTGGTGAAAACAAACTGTCTGCATATGTGTATGTAAAAAACCACGTCTTTTCAAAATCAATACAAAAAGAAATAATTAAAATAAATCTAATTTAATATAATATCTATCACAATTGTTTTGTTTACGAGTATATTTAACATGTTATCTTAAGAAATAGTCCTAATTACTTTTTGAAACTTTCAAACACATTGTTGAAACTAGTCCTAAATGCATTAGTTTTGTAAGCGTTTTATCCACACATTTAATAATAGCGTAAGGTATTGAATATTTCCTATTTCAAAATATAAATCATGCAAAAATCTCGAAAGTTTCAAAAAAAAAAATGCAAAGTTGACTTTTTTTTAAAAAAAATCTAATTAAAAGAAAAACCATTATTTAGAAATACTAGAGGGCTTCGCCCCCTGCTCGCTTCGCTCACCAACTACCCCCTCTCTTACCGGGGGCTCCTATGTCAAATATTCTACTTTTTTTCCCGCTTTATACAATCCTAACATCAATTTTTGCTTTTTGGCCTTTTTTTCATCTTTAGTCGCATGGTAATATTCGCGAGCAGCTTTTCTCTTTTCAGGTTAGTTTTCGTTATAATTTCATCTACCTTTCTCGATTTTTTGCATAAACACGCTTCCTCGTAGTATTCTTTTGAATACGCTTACGCTCTTTCATCTCTTCTTCACTCAAATTTAACTTTTTTCTAGCCATGTCTATAACATCCTTACATATATAAATGACTACAAAAAAATGACTTAAAAAAACACACATATTGAAACAACAAAAATGCATACATACATCATAATAAAAGACTACAGAAAAAAAACTTTTTATATAATAGAGGGAATTAAACTTTTTAAAATTTCGATAGGGGAATAATTTATTTAGTTGTATTACACTTTTAGAACGGTAAGCATTTTTATTGAATTATTATTTAAAAGTCGTATAGAAATATAGAAACTGTATAAAATTTTATAGCTATGAATGAAAATACTATGAAATTTTGTTGAAGTACTATTTGAAAGGCGTATACATATATGAAAATGGAAGAAATTTTATTACAATATGAATTAAACAAACAAATTAAAATGATTTTTGTCTTTTAACAAAGGAGCGCCTGTTATTATGTGCACAATAAGAAGTTAATCGTATACAACATGAAAGGAAACGCTTTAAAACTAAATTACAAGATGAAAAATTTAATGTACTTAAATAATTAAAAACTAATATTTTAAAAAAATTAAAACGATATTATTTAGTAAATGCATTATAATATGGTCTTATAGAGCAAGCAAAACAAATTTATTTAAATAATAAGCTTACCGAAGAATAAACTATAATTATTTTAACACAATGAAAACAGCAATGGAAAATAGACAGAAAAATTCGGTCCCTTAAACTTTCTTACACACACTTCATATACACCGGCACTGAACTATTTTATGGTAACATTGAACTGTCAACATCGGATTTGTTTACATTTATTTAATGACCAACTTTTCACTTCTTCACCACTTTTTGGATAAAATAAATCACTAATAGCCATTTAGGCACATCACAAACTAAATATTTGTTGTTTTGGTTAGTAAAAATGAAGATGTCAACTTACCAAAATAAAGAAATTCCCGGTTTCCTCATTTCGTTGAATTTCTAGCAATTTCTAATAAATTACTTAATTTTCTGAAATAAAAACTTCGTATTGTTTTATCAAAAATATAGCTATATATAAAAATACTTACTTTTTCGTAAATACTTTAAAATATATAAAAACTCACTTTAAATTGCACTTTCCTATGTGACACAATACCAACTTCAAAAATGACAACGCTAGTTAGATTAGTTCCATGTGTAATCACTTTCATGGAGAATGGCAGGTTGTAAAACTCTCCGAAAGTCTACAAAATTGAGGCGCTTTATATTTGATTCATATTTACGGAATAAATAATAAACCTAAAATATAATTCCATTTCATATCAAAAGTTTGTACAAAAAATAAAAATTGCCTATTGTTGTATTTAAATTGTATTTTTGTTTTCAATAAGTGTATTAAAATGAATATAAATTATGCTTTTGCAATTCAATAAATTTCTATTATGAGAACTAGATGGCAGTGAGTGTCATGTCTAATAAATGGCATTTCTCGCCACTTCGCAATAAATTGTACACAAAAGTGCGTATACATATACGGTAAGGGCCTATCCAGGTATTCTTTAATCTAAGTTTGTAACATACCGAAATACTGAACTATTCTTGTCATTTTTTAAGTGGTTATTTTGTCACATCGGAAAGTGCAAGTAAAAGCATATTTTTTCATCAACTTAGAAGTATTTACGAAAAAGTAAGTATTATATATTGTAAATAGTTATATTGTTAATAACATTTAATAGGAAGTTTTTATTTCAGAAAATAAAGTGTTTTATAAAGGGTTGCTAAAAATTCGACAAAATGAAGAAACCGGGAATTGCTTTCTTTCGGTAAGTTGACATCTTCATTTTCACTAGAGAAATTAACAAAAATTTTTATTTGGCCCAAAAAGTGATTAAAAAATGTAAACAAATGCGATGTTGACAGTTCAATGTTTACCTGAAAATAGTCACACTGTGTACGTATAGTGTGTGTAAGATAATTTAAGGCAAATTAAATGCTTATTGGTGAAATAAATTTTTTAAGTGACCATGATTATTTATTTAACCCATCTACACTTAATGAATATAGTGAAATAACAGTCGAATACATATCAGGATTAATTGTTTTAAGCCAGGCAAATCTTTGCATTGTGAAGTCTTTTAGCTTTAGCAGCAGAATTCAAAAAGTTTGATAGTGTACAAGTACTTTGGCTTTTTAAAGTACTCTTTTGTTAGTGTTGTGAACATTTTCCGAAGTGCTGAAAAACAAATTCGACATCAGGAAGATGCATTTAAATTTAAGTGAGTACTTTATTTTTTAATTTAATTTAAATGCACATGCCTATTTAAATTACCATTTCAATTCATAAGCACACATTTATATTATAATGAAGCTTTCAATATCTAGTAATGATTGTTTGCATATTAAAATTTATATTTACTAAGTCACGGTGTAGTTTTATGTTCAAAATTATATCACATTAGCTGTATTCCATTGGCAAAATTTTGCTACTCACGACTAGTTCTAGCTGTCATCATCTACACCACCTCGAACAAATGAGTAGTTACGCCATAAAATTTACGGTAGAGTATTCGAGTTCCCGACCTGGAAATAGATGGCTTAGCGGGTTCGTTGGTTATGTTGAAGACTCATTTTTGTCAGTATTGTTTATGTGTGAATAAAGTCAGTTTTTATTGTTTATGTGTGAGTAAACTCATTTTTGTTGTTGATTATTTTAAGGTTATATTTTGCTGCTGTCAGTAAATTTTGCATTCCATTGGGCATCTAGTCGCAAGTAGTTGTGAGTAGCACAATTGGTCCAATGGAATACAGCTATTCTCTCATTTAATTCATTTTGAATTTTTGGAGTGGATTTTTATTTGTGCATATAATTGTTTTGATATAATCAAATAACTTGAAATTTATATTTGTATATGCTCTTCCATTTTATAATTTTGTTTGTATAAATGATATATAGTGAAATAAATAAAATGATATATAATAAATAAATAAATAATATTTTAAAATAGAATACTGTGTTTTATTGCAAATTTCGAAAACGAATTTCATCAAACAACAAAATACGCAATATAAAAAATCTATTTGCTTACGCATAAAAGACATCACATATGAAAATGGTTTTAAACGAACCGATTCAATCGCATACTGAAAAGTTTAAAATTCACTCCCACTGATTTACGCCGTTTCTATTATTTTGCATGTGTGTGCGTTCTACGAATGTATTGCCCTGAGATTAAAGAATACCTGGATAGGCCCTTACCGTATATGTATACGCAATTTTATGTACAAATTTTTACTAGGCGGATTAGACTGTGAAAAATTTTTTATGTAGACATGACACCCATTGCCATCTATGTGTCGTAATGGAAATTTATTTATTTGCAAAAGCATAATTTATATTTATTTTAATTCACTTACTGGAAACAAAAATACAATTTAATTACAACGATAGGTCATTTTTATTTTTTGTACAATCTTTTGATACGAAATGGAATTCTATTTTAGGTTTATTATACATTTCGTAAATATCAATCAAATATAAACCGCCCCAATTTTGTAGACTTTCGGAGAGTTTGAAAACTTTAATTCTTCATGAAAGTGGAGACTTGGGGGCTAGCTTTTTCATTTGTGAATCCGATGTTGACAGTTCAATGTTTACCATAAAATAGTACAGTGCCGGTGTATATAAAGTGTGTAAGAAAGTTTCAGGGACCGAATTTTTCTGTCTATTTTCCATTGCTGTTTTCATTGTGTTATAATAAATAAAGTTTATTCTTCGGTAAGCTTATTATTTAAATAAATTTGTTTTGATTGCTCTATTAGACCATATTATAATGCATTTACTACATAATATTGTTTTCTTTTTTTTTAGAATATTACTTATTAATTTTTTATTTATTAAATTTTTCATATTGTAATTTAGTTTTAAAGCATTTCCTTTAATGTTGTACACGATTAACATCTTATTGTGCACATAATTGCTTTCATATAATCAAATAACTTACAATTCATATTTTTATATACTATTCCCCACTTTAAAAATTCTGTTTTAATAAATAATATACATTGAAATAAATAAAATGAAAATACATAATAAATAAATAAATATTTAAAAATAGAATACTGTGTTTTATTGCATATTTACAAAACTAATTCTATCAAACAAGACCCGCAATATTAAAAAATCTGCTTTTTTACGCATACGTGTATGTGTAAATGATATCACACATAAAAATGGTTTTAAACGAACCGCTTCAATCGCATACTGAACTTTTAAATTGGCCCCCAATGATTTACGCCGTTTCTGTTGTATTGCATGTGGGTGCATTCTATGAATGTATTGCCAACAAAATTTGGACAGAATTTTTGTGTAGAGGCCTATCCAGTACTTCTTTAATCTAAGGTATTGCCAACAAAATTTTGACAGACAGAAGGGAAGCCAAATTCTAAACACTAGTAGAAACATAACCTCAAAATAGTCAGCAACAATACTGAGTTTATGTGTACAAATATTTACTAGGCGGATTAGACTGTCAAAAATTTTTTATGTAGACATGACACCCACTGCCATCTATGTGTCGTAATGGATATTTATTTAATTGCAAAAGCATAATTTATATTTATTTTAATTCACTTACTGGAAACAAAAATACAATTTAAATACAACGATAGGCCATTTTTATTTTTTGTACAATCTTGTGATACGAAATGGAATTCTATTTTAGGTTTATTATACATTTCGTAAATATCAATCAAATATAAACCGCCTCAATTTTGTAGACTTTCGGAGAGTTTGAAAACTTAAATTCTCCATGAAAGTGGAGACTTGGGGGTTAGCTTTGTCATTTGTGAATCCGATGTTGACAGTTCAATGTTTACCATAAAATAGTACAGTGCCGGTGTATATAAAGTGTGTGTAAGAAAGTTTCAGGGACCGAATTTTTCTGTCTATTTTCCATTGCTGTTTTTATTGTGTTAACATAAAATAAATAAAGTTTATTCTTCGGTAAGCTTATTATTTAAATAAATTTGTTTTGATTAGACCATATTATAATGCATTTACTAAATAATATTGTGTTCATTTTTTTTTAGAATATAAGTTATTAATTATTTTAATAACATTAAATTTTTCATTTTCTATTTTTGTTTAAAGCATTTGTCTTAATGTTGTATACGATTAACTTATATATTATCAAGAACTTCATGTATTGTAATGTTTTACGTAATTAATGCTTTATTTTTTAATTTAATTTAAATGCACAATGCCTATTTAAATTACTATTTCCATTCATAAACACACATTTATATTATAATTAAGGTTTTCCCATCTATGGTACTTATGCTTGTTTAAGGTTAAAAGTTTATTTAATAAGTTGCGGTGTGGTTTGATTTCAACATAAACAAAATATCACATTTTCTCATTTAATTCATTTTGCATTTTTGAAATTAATTTAAATATGTACACATAATTGTTTTCATAAAATCAAATAACTTACAATTCATATTTTTATATACTATTCCCCACATTAAAAATTCTGTTTTAATAAATAATATACAGTGAAATAAATAAAATGAAAATACATAATAAATAAATAAATATTTAAAAATAGAATACTGTGTTTTATTGCATATTTACAAAACTAATTCTATCAACAACACCCGCAATATTAAAAAATCTGCTTCTTTACGCATACGTGCATGTGTAAATGATATCACACATGAAAAATGGTTTTAAACGAACCGCTTCAATCGCAAACTGAACTTTTAAATTGCCCCCCAATGATTTACGCCGTTTCTGTTGTATTGCATGTGGGTGCGTTCTATGCTTAGATTAAAGAAGTACTGGATAGGCCTCTACACAAAAATTCTGTCCAACTTTTGTGGCAATACATTCATAGAACGCACCCACATGCAATACAACAGAAACGGCGTAAATTATTGGGGGCCAATTTAAAAGTTCAGTATACGATTGAAGCGGTTCGTTTAAAACTATTTTTCATATGTGATATCATTTACGTGTAAAGTAGCCGATTTTTTAATATTGCGGATCTTGTTGTTTGATGGAAGTAGTTTTGTAAATATGCAATAAAACACAGTATTCTATTTTAAAATATTATTTATTTTTTTATTTCAGTATATATTATTTATTAAAACATAATTATAAAGTGTGGAGGAGTATATAAAAATGAAAATTGCAAATTATTTGATTATATCAAAACAATTATGTGCACAAATTTAAATTAATTTCGAAAATGGCAAAATGAATTAAATGAGAAAATGTGATATTATGTTTATGTTGAAATCAAACCACACCGCAACTTAGTAAATATAAATTGTAATCTAAAACAAGCATAAGTACATACAAAAACCTTAATTATAATATAAATGTGTGCTGGTGAATGAAATTGTTTTTAAATAGGCATTGTGCATTTAAATTAAATTAAAAGGAAAGCATTAATTACATAGAACATTACAATACATGAAGTTCTTGATAATATATAAGTTAATCGTATACAACATTAAAAGAAATGCTTTAAAACAAAAATAGAAAATGAAAAATTTAATATACTTAAATAATTAATAACTTATATTCTTAAAAAAAATGAAAACTATATTATTTAGTAAATGCATTATAGTATGGTCTAATAGAGCAATCAAAACAAATTTATTTAAATAATAAGCTTACCGAAGAATAAACTTTATTTATTATAACACAATGAAAACAGCAATGGAAAATAGACAGAAAAATTCGGTCCCTGAAACTTTCTAACACACACTTTATATACACCGGCACTGTACTATTTTATGGTAAACATTGAACTGTCAGCATCGGATTCACAAATGATAAAGCTAACCCCCCAGTCTCCACTTTCATGGTGAATTAAAGTTTCAAACTCTCCGAAAGTCTACAAAATTGAGGCGGTTTATATTTGATTGATATTTACGAAATGTATAATAAACCTAAAATAGAATTCCATTTCGTATCAAAAGATTGTACAAAAAATAAAAATTACCCATCGTTGTATTTAAATTGTATCTTTGTTTCCAGTAAGTGAATTAAAATAAATATAAATTATGCTTTTGCAATTAAAAAAATATCCATTACGACACATAGATGGCAGTGGGTGTCATGTCTACATAAAAAATTTTTGACAGTCTAATCCGCCTAGTAAGTATTTGTACACAAAATTGCGTATACATATACGGTAAGGGCCTATCCAGGTATTCTTTAATCTAAGGTTCTATGAATGTACTGCCAACAAAATTTGGACAGAATTTTTGTGTAGAGGCCTATCCAGTACTTCTTTAATCTAAGATTTTCACTTTAGCAACTAGAATCCACCTAACGTAAAATTGTTTGCGTAACTTTTGAGCAATACGAAGCCTAGTGAAATTGAACTACTTGGTCAGTTGACCAGGGTTGCCAGAAAGGTTTTCCGTTCAATATTTAAAAAACTATCAGGTTTGTGTTTGTGTACGGAATTTTTGTTATAATTTATATAAATATAACTCATTTAATTTCGTAATAAATAAGTAATATTTATATAATATGTTAAATAAAAAGCTTAATACAGTGAATTGTAATAAACATGTATATTGGATTACCTGTATGATAATATCGAATCTATATCCAAATAATATTGATATTTGTAGCATTGTTTAATATTGGCGCAGTTCAGTCAAGTTTTTACCGTATTTTGTTTGCATGGTTATAGAACGTTTTCTCCTGTTATTCTAGAAAATATTTTCTTTTTAAAAGCTGTCAAATCGAGTATTATTGAAGTTGAAGACAAATAAAACCTATATTGTTGGTTTAATTTACGGATATTTTCGAAAATATTTTGTTTAAATTGGATTGATATGTCTGTACTTAGACAATGTGGAATTTATATACGACAAGGTTTTTTAAATGAATATCGCTTCAAATTTGGAAATCAACAATATAATCGCGCAATATTTGTACACAAAAATGTCAATAATACATGCCAGAGGGAATATAGAAATTTTGGCCACAAAAGCCAGGAAACTCCAAGTGTGACAAGATTATATCATGCATTTGTTACTGTTATGTTTTTCGTTCTTTTTATTGACTGGCGAAAGTAAGAGGACATAATCAATAAATTGTTTTTCGAAATAGATTATTGTTAATGTTTGTTTTAAATAATTACCGAAGAGTATACAAATATATAATTGATTATAAAATAGTTTTTTCAACATCAATCTCCTTAATGATAGTATATTGACTGCGAGTAAAATTATATTTATTTTCTTCAGATTAAAGCGAAAAACATTTCCAAAAGTTGAAGCTCTTTCAAAAACGGAAGATAAGAACGATGATGATGATGATGATTCCGATTCTGATTTAGATCCAGACAGTACTTCAATATATGACAGTGACACATCAGTTGGAAACGATGTGGGCAAGAAGAAAAGCAAGAAGGAAAAGGTTGGGTTTAGGGACCGAAAGGTTAGTAAATATTGCCTTTAAATCATTGTACACAAACTTATACTAACAAAAGTAGTCTGATAATTACATTACATATAAATAAAAGATAAAATATATTTTTAAGATACGTAATTAATATGTTCAAACAAAAAAGTATTTTACTTATTGTAAACAAAAGTAACTAAAATTCGTACAGGGTTGCTAAATAGATTTAATAATTAATTTATAATGGCAGTTTTTAATTTGTTCAAATCTGTCGACTTGAATTTTATCATTTAAAAGAATTTCTTAGCATTTACTGCTTTTTTCCGTCTAAAATGAATCCATATAATCACCTTCAAATCCAGTCAAATATCAATAATTCGCACGGTAGTAAATTTAACTATTATTTTAATTTAAGTTAATACCTTAACTCAGTGATTTTGTTGATTCAATTCTGACATGCATAGATATTATTTGCAAATAGTATTCTTGTCATATTTATTTATTTTTAAATGTGCTTCAAATACACGATTTATTGAGCAATTGGCTTGTGCAAACTTTAAGACTACTTGCAAAAAAGTTACTTTGTTCATAATCGATTGGACTAATTATGCTACTGCTACTATTGTGGAGCTGTCATCATCTACAGTACCTCTAACAAAACAGTATGATTGTAGCAGTAGTTGCACTTCTCCCCTTAGGGTAAGGGGATTGTAGTTTACGAACTAACTATAGATGGCTTAACGGGTTCGTTAATTATGTTGAAGCGTCATATTTTTGTTTTTATTGTTTATGTGTGCGTAAACTTAGTTTTTATTGTTAATGCGTGAATAAACTCAGTATTAGCTGTATTCGTTTGGACCAATTTTGCTATAGCGCTGAAGTTCGCAGTATACTCTCAATAAAATGAACATATCACTTACAGCAGTAAAACACAATCTCACAATGGTCACCAACAATACTGAGTTTATTCACACATAATAAAAACTGAGTTTACGCACACATAAACAATAAAAACAAAAATATGACATTTCAACATAACCAACGAACCCACAAATCTATCTATTTTCACTGTAGCAACTACAATCCACCTACCGTACATTGTATGCGTAACTCCAGCTGAAAATTACTGCTCTGTTCGAGGTAAACTAGATGATGACAGATACACAACTAGTGCAGTAGCAAAATTGGTCCAAACGAATTCGCCTAACATACTCAATATGACAAACGATATAAAAAATATTTTGTTTTGTCCTTCACACAATTGAAAAAAAACAAACATTGAAATTATAGTTTTTTAGTATAAAAAACGTGCCCTGAAAAACAGTTTCAGGGCACGTTTTTATACTAAATATATTAATTTTTAAAGCTTTAGCATATTTGGCATAAGTTGACATACTAATTTTTATAAGTTTTTGGAGCTAAGTTCATTTATTTTTGATTTATATATAATTTATATTTATGTTGTTCCAAATTTTTATTTTATATATTTTTACCCTTTTCTTTTATTAACTTCTAATAACGTACAGATAATTGAATACGAGAATCGAATGAGAGCATATTCAACACCTGATAAAATATTTCGTTACTTTGCAACAGTGCGAATTATGTCATACGGAAACGTTTACGATGTATATATGACGCCGGACGACTTTCTAAGAGCTATAACTCCTGGAATGAAACAACCCGATGGTAAAAAAAGAAATGCGATTTTTCGAAGTAAAGCTACATAAGATTTAATAAATCTGATTTAGTTTCAACACTGCGTTTTTTAACAAAAATTATTAATAATTATTATGTCTTTTACATTTAATTTAAATTAATTATTAATAGATTTCCAATTATATAATGTATTATCGAACTTACATACGTAGTATGCAAATATTATCCAGCCTAAATTATTTTCAAAAAGGATATTTATATGTATATATGCACTACTAATAGCAAACTAGTACAACAACTTTTCTATTTTCGTAGATTAGAATTAATTATTTTATATACACTTCTTACAATTTTAAAATGACAGTAAGAATTACCACTTATAATTCGATGAATCAGAACTGATATAATAACGAAACCTATATATTCACAAGAAACCTATATACACTCAAATTCAAATTCGTCAAATGGCTCCACAGTTCTATAAAATGGTTCTTGATATACATATTGTTACGATATTACGTAGATTCAGTGAATAGAGTAAAATACTGTTTTTGTTTATTTAAGATTTTCTTTATTAATCAAATAGAGAAAATCTTAAATATTCGATCCATAATAACGGGCCAGGCGGTCCATGTGCACAATCTTTGGTGTGAAGAACTTTCTGGAATACACAATCTTCGGTGAGAAGAACTTTCTGGAAAACATATTGTCACGGCGTAGCATGGATCATTAATCCTCAAATACTAAAATGTTCATTAGACAATTTATAATGAAATTAGACATTTTTATGCAATAAACTTGCAATAAAACTTCAATTTTTATAAAAAATTTACAGTTTTCGAACAAAATTGAAGAAAAGTAAACATTGCTAAAGTATTTTTTTAATTATTATTAACTTTAGTTAAATAAACTTCTGTTAAGTTACAGATATTTAAAAATCATTTATTGTATTTCCAAAGTAATTTATAGTAGTAGACATGAAATTTTATGATATTTTAATAATTTAACATTCAGAAATATCCATTATGTTATGTACTTTTATTTTATTCTCATTAAATGGTTTGGTTAATATCCTCATTTTTCTTTCAACTGTGTCAGAATGAGTTCTGTTATTACTATTAACAGTTGTATTAATTACGTTGTCAAATATTAATTTATTTCGTATTGAAAATCCAACAAAGAAAATGCAATATCTTTGCTACCAATTAATATAAATCTTGAATATTCACCTAAGATCGCGAAAATATTTATTTTTTATCATTCATAAAAATTGTAAGAAATAAATATATGAACAAGAATATTATATTACTACACATTCAAATAATTACTGAAAAAGAAATGAAGACAAGTGTCTACATTTTTACAAAAACTTTTCAAACAAACAGTATTTCTTTGCTTTTTTTAAATTTAAAGTTAAGTTATTAAATATTCCTTAATATTTTATTATTCAAATGCCTATATTATGTTTTCGAATGAAAAAAAAATTAAAATTGCTAGGTTATTTCTCTCAGATATATTTCTCTCATTTGACAGATTATTGAATATGAGAATCGTGTCAGACAGTACTCAACACCAGACAAAGTTTTTCGCTATTTTGCTACGATCCAGGTGCCATCAACTGCTGATCACTATGAAGTTTTTATGACACCAAGTGATTTTTTAACAAGCATGACTCCTGGAATGAAACAACCCGATGGTACAAAATATGTTATCATCTACATAATAGTAGTTTATCTGAAATTGATGTCTTATTAATAATTAAATTTTATTTTTGTAAATGTATATATAAGGGTTTTCCATTTTCACGTACATATTCTGATATGAATGCATTTGGTTTTGCCTAACAAAATTCGTTCTAAGATTTTCTAAATTTGTCAAACGTTGTCTAATTTGTATTCGCATAATTACAGGTCTTGGTCTTGATCAATTTCGTCGGTATGATCCGAAGGTAACTATTTTATAAACGCACTAATTTTACATCTATTTTTTAATTTAAAAAAATAATATATAAATAAAATAAAATATTTTTAATATTCACAAGTTTATTTTACTAATTTCGATTCACAATATACAAAACTATTTTATATTTAGATAAATTTTTGTTAAAATAATTTATATTTTTTAAAAATAATTATAGACTGTAACGGAGCGATTAGATTTGCATTTGGAAAAAGATAGCATTTTTTACAAGCTGGGATCTTTTGGATTAATCACATTTTCCGACTACATTTTTTTGCTCACAGTTTTGTCAAGTAAGTAATTACTGTTTTTTTAATAGTTAACAATATCATATCTTATCAAAATATATTTACTCAGACTTTCCATTTGTTAGGAAATCAAATTAATAATTAAATTATTATGCTTTTCTCTACGATTTTGTCTTTTTTCTTTTAATTTATCTTACTTGCTTAAAGTTTGAAGGTTCGTTTAGAATATTAAGGATAATTTAAGATCTTAGATACTAAAAATTGATGAATATTATTAAAAAAGATATTAATGTTCAATAAAATCATTTTCTACTTTCTAATAGAAGTTATAACAGGAATTAATATAATAGTATATTTAGATCCAGAACAACTTTTTTGCAAAAATTTCTAGGACTATAATACTTAGACCATCGTATCAAAAATAGTCAACAAATAATATCTTAATGTTTATTTATCCGAAATTTAGTGTAAACATTGTGCTCAAGAAAATATTTTTTTGTGTGAAATATTAAAATAATTATTAAATTGGGATTATATGCAATAAATACAATATACAAACTTGAGTACAAAAAACAACACACTAGTACTAAGTGAGGCAGCAATGGTTATTAAAAATAAAAATTTCTGGAAATATTCCTGTTTTATTGTTAAATACCCTCATAAAATCCTTTAAAATAACCTTGTTTGAGTACCTGCGAATGACCAAATAAAGGATATTTTTCATGTCCCAAAATCATACAGGTAACCAAATATTTAAGTCATTAATAGTTTACCTATATTTCAGATGCAATAAAATTAGCTTTCCAATGATATGTCATGATAAGATACGCCTTTGAAAAGAAAAGTACTTCGCGTCTAATACAGATAAGATCCTATACATTATTATAGGATCTTATCTGTATTAGATTATTAACATATAAAATACAAAGTGGTCATATCTACTCAACACATTCATAATCAACTGTACGACAACCGAGGGTCCAGTGCTGCTGAATCAAATAACTTTACACGTCCCGGTTTTTTTAGTATTTTGACGTGCTGGCTAAAACCGTCGCTTCACCGAAGGAAAAGGCTACCTCGTCTTCTGGTAGCATAAATGGAGCCACTGTAGACTTTTCAGGCAGGATATCCTCATCCACACAAATGAAGTGTCCAACCCACCGCATCTCATTGAGTTTAATTTTATCCACAATCGAGCGGTTGCGGTAACGCTCTAGGATCTCGTCTTTAGGATCTCGTCTTTCTCGTCTTTAAATAGGTTCCGGAATTAAAGATCCTCCTCCAGAACGCGGACAAGAATTCACAGTGATTTTTTCTGAGAACCGTAGTTTCCGAAGAATATATCAGTACCCCTTGTACAGCAGTAACTTCGATGTTATGGTACGAATTTGCGAGCGAAATAATTTACACTAACTGAAGTAGTCCCTGTTGTCTGCTATCGGCCGTGCGCGGATTGCTTCCTCCATGTTGACTATTTACCCCAAATAGGAAAAGGATTTAACTCTTTCGAAGTTATAGTCTCCTATTTGTATGCGACTAGTGCTAATTGGTCTTGTTTTCGACGCAGACGCTGCAACTATGTACTTTATTTTGCCTTCATTTATCGGTATCTCAGAATTTTTCACCACCGGCTCAATCTTGATGAAGGCCTCTCGTACAATTTTTTTTCATCGGCATATGCTAAAAGCTTGGGGGATTTAATAAGGATGGTACCCCTCATGCTTACTCCTGAAGCACGATTCACTTTTTCCAGCTACAGGTTAAAGAGAACGCACGAAAGTGCGTTTCCTCGCCGGAGATCATTATGGTTGTTAAATGGTTATGAAAGTTATTTTGCTGCATTTCCTCTTTCTCTCAGACTAGTCAGTCTAATCAATTTTCTACTCAGTCCAATAAAAAAAAATTGTTTTTCTTATGGATGTACAGATTTTTATCCTGGAGTGAAGATAGGTTGCTTAGCAAGATAATAGAGATGGCACTCAGTAACTTAATACCTATATTAATTGCTAGACTCTGATATTTTCTTTTTTGAGTATGGACAGGTAATTCCGAGGTGCCAGTCGTCGTTGATTGATTCGCTGTCCCATACTTGAACCATTAACTGATGAACTGTTAGTGCAGTGTGTCGTCTTAGTACTTAACCAATTCGCTAGCTATTCCGTCGACACTGAAGGACATGTGGTTCTTCAATTGATGGATCTCTTTTGTCGTATCCTCGACGCTTGGTGGTGGCAGCGCGTCTTATTCAGAATCTACTTCTGATTTTGGTGTTATACTTGGCGCAAGGCAACGAGTCATTTTCCGAATCGGCAGATTCTTCCGTAGGTGCATGAACATTTATTAGGTTTTTATTAGTTTTGTTTTCCACACGTAGACTGCATAGGTAGCGTACATTCCATGAGAAAATGCGCAATTTTTATCACCGGATCAGTTGCCATTTTTCAAGAAGGGGGATTTAACCATAAGCCCAACCTGCCTAGAGAACAGCCTTATTCCAATTGGTGGATGCCTGCAGGGTTTCGGGAACATTTGGTGAGCAACTATAATTCTATCACTCGTCTACTACGTTGTTCTATACTAATCAAAATATTAGTAAGGGCAAATTTAGCTTAAAACTTTATAAAATGTACGAGTACTTATTTAATTGGTTTTTTTTCGTGTCATTTTTCCCCATTTATATTGTTACGATCTTATGTAGGTTCCATGGATAGAGTGAAATACTGTTTTTGTTTATTTGGAATTTTCGTTATTTGACTTAGTTATATTTCACAAATAGTTCACAAGTGTTTGTTTGTTTAGGACGGTCGAATCCTAGTTGAATCTTCTCGCTGTTTTTGCACTTTCTCCGATCTAACTTAATGTACCGATCACTCATATAACAGTTCTCGTTTACACTTTCCGACTTTATTCGTCGGTTGCTCTATTAATGATTTCAACTAGTCATTTACGAATCGCTATTCAGATTAAACTCACTCGTTGGCAAACAGCGCTCGTATGCTCTGGCGTGCTTCTAGAACATTCTGAAATACTCTGGAACTCTCGAGAACCGCATTTCTAGAACACACCGGAGCTATGTTGCGTCCTAACAATATTACTTATATTAAAAAAAATCCATAACTGAAAATAATAAACTATTGAATATTAGTTTTAAAACTCGTAAAATCCTTAAAAATTCGCAAAATCATATTCTGAGAGTAAAATGAACAAATAAAAACATCATTTTTGATACCCTACTTTATTGAATGGCTTACATATGAGATAATGAAATATCGAAATAATTATAGACTTTTTAATTATTATTCAAGTGGGAATGGCTCCCCTTATAATGAAGATAAGATAGTGGAGAAGATTTGGTTTAGCACATTGTAATGAGTCTAATGCGAGATATATAAAGATGTAAGGATAGCGTCCATCGGGAGAGTCCGGTGAGCCACACTGGCTAGTGGAATATAGTGGGTAACGGCTACTTCGACTTGCCTTTGCCTTGTTACTGGCATTCTGACGCATAAAGTGAGGGAATATAGCAATGTTACGTCCAGTAGAGGATTAGCTATTTTGATTGTCTCCTTTTGTTGCATCTTACATTTACTACTGACCAAAACCTTTACTAAGCTAAAAATCAAGTTGATTTGGAGTATTGTGTTGTTAATTTGCAGACCCCATCTTCCACCTCGGATAGTGATAATACCCAGGATTTTCATGGAATCTGCCGGATGAAAGGGCTGGGTTTGTTTTTCAAGTAATTCCTTCATAGCAATGTGGGTTTATTTTTCTATTGCAATGTATTGAAGTTCGTTTAATAATATTTATTTTATTTCAAATTTAAAATAATAGTGAAAATTAAATAGTTGCATTCAAAACACTGATTTCAGCAAAAATGGTGACGTTGCCATTTTGGTCGAAAATCACATTCTGACATCGAAGCGAAATTTTTGAATTAAACATTTATTTAATTTCTCGCATAAATATATAATTTGATTTCTGAACGTAGCATCAATAACGTACTTCAGTTTCAAAAGTTAGATCAAAAAGAAAAAACGGAATATTGAAAACTTAATGATTTACTTTTGAATTTATTTCATCTAAAAATGCATCCCAGGCAAGAAAATAATTAAATACATACCCTCAACACCCACCTACACGTATATCATACTTGAATTCGCCAAATAGCATCATGGTCGTGGTTATTTAAAGCCACCATATGGGCAAACAAATATACAAAATTTACAAGTAAATATAATGTAGTCTTAAGTTGTATTTGAAACATCTTTAAAGAAGTAAAAATGTATTTAATATGTCTTATTATAAAAATAAATATAATATGAAACTGTCATTGATGTAAAAATTAGAAAAATATTTTTGTTCATAAAATGAGATATTTATATAAAGGCAGAAGTTGACGATTTTATTGTTTGGTTTGGAGAATATGAACCGGTTATTGTTGGTAAAAATTGTTGTGCAATTTGATAGTATTTTGTTATGTTATATCCAAATAATTCAAAATCTAAACGGTAAATTTGGCCGACTTCATCCAATGTGTTACGATCAATTTGTGAAAAATATCTTAAAAAATATTTGTTTAATATAAATTGTATATTACTTTTATTTCTCAAATTTATTGTTTACTTCTCTATAAGACTTTTTGTACTTTTGGATGATTGATTAGATATTTTTTTTTTTCCATTTTGTGGTAATTTTCCTAAGAGTAGAGGTTCAAGTCCAGTTTGTCTTATAATATATTCCGTATCACGCTGAAATGTTTCAACTTTAGCAATTAACGTATAATTAATACTACACGGAGTGCAAAATTTATAAATCGGTGTCCAATGCTCATCGAATTGTTTTCCTTTTCGTTGGCTTTGTATTAGAAATAATAAGAATTCTTTAAAAGTTGGTCCAGAGTTATACTTTTTCAGATGAGTATTGTTACGAAATGCTTTGATAATTTGTTTTCCTAAAACTTTGTAAAATTTATTACGACACCCTTCTAATTTGTCTCTGTATGCCGAAAGAAGTCTTTCAAATGGATCTCGTACGGTTAAAAACGACATCGAATTAGCGAGTGCTTCTTTTAATTCGCCCTTCTTGGGTCTTGGAAAACGTCTTCTAGCTAATTCTAATGGAGAAGTTTTAGTTCTTTGTAAGAATTTTATATCATATCCAGCTGAAAGAAATATTTAATTAACTAATTAAATATTTTGAATAAGTTAATTAACTAATTAATTATAACAGGAGAAACTATATAGATTTAATGTGAAATAAAATTGATATATGGTATGTTCAAAGCGTAGCATTAAATGTAAAACAAAGCCATCCTGGCAGTAGTAGTAGTACTGGACTACCATTCATAATAGAGCCTTGCCGTAATTGGTCTGGACGATTAATTTGCAATGCATATATAATAGAACCGATTGCTTTCTGATACGAATTCGATGTCATTTCTCACTGTTCTGCTTCAGTTTTTAGATACATTTCCTTTAATTAACAGTCGTTGATATGGATCTGTTGGTAAATTCACTGCATTGTATAATAACAACAAATATTGTTGAATGTCTTGAGTCGATTCACTATGCTATTGCTACCAAAAATTAACATATTCTCGACAAAGAAGCCCAATACGATGGTGTTTTGCTCTGAATGCTTAAAGTAAATGCAATCGACTTGATTGCCTTAGACGGCAGAGTTTTTCGATTTTGTCCGAAAACCACACTGGCTGACGCATATAAATTTCTTTATCCAATTCGCTTTGCAAGAACACTCTCACATTGGATTGCCAAATCATACAGATATTGTATCGATGAATAGCTAGTAGCCGGAGAATACATTTCGTCGCAGTCAATTCCTTTGACTTGTGTATAACACATCACGACGAGTCGAGCCTTGTGACGTTCGGTAGCACAGTCGTTAACGTGCTGGACTACCATCCAAGGGGTCGTGAGTTCGAATCCCACAGAGTTATCGTCCTACGCTTAGAATATACATTCAGTACTAATGTGAATTGAAATGATACATTCAGTACATTTGCAAATATATTAACTTGTCTTTAGTTTGTGTACTTTACTTTCGACCGTTTTATTTATTGTAAGATGCAGTTGACTTTTAAAATTGAATGGAAAATTTTGTAATTTCATTAATTTTACTTAAATGTCGTTTAATAATATTTGGAAACATTTAAGGAATTAAATATAAATACTTATAAATTCCAATATGAATGGTCAGTTTAAAAGTTTGAATTTGTTAACATAAATTTTCAGAAATTTGTTAATTTTAACTCAAGAAAATAATTACGAAAGTAAATAAATTGACAAATAAACTAATTACCTAAAATATTGAAATAATACATCCATGTACTGCTAGCTGCTTTAAACACATTACACCAAGCTATATTATGGCCTGGCGATATAAAAAACTCCCATGCATTTGGTGGGTATACATTAATAATATTTTCTTTGACACAAATATTCCACAAGTGGTCCCGTCTAGCTAATAGCTCCGTTTCAATTGCAATGTGCAACTCTTCAGAATATTCATAAACGGGATTAACTGTAGATAGTCCATCGGTGCTTGTTTCTAAATCATCATGATATTTGTTTCCAAATTTACTTGAAGGCTTACGTTCTGAAAAGTGGGCTATTTTTCCTTTCGGTTTTGACTGAAATTAAATAAAGTATATATCAAAATAATTTTTATTAATAAATGTCTATACCTGTTCTTTCACGGGGTTTTGGTTTTTGTATACATGAAAAGACATTCGGAAAATTATTACAATATAGAAAGTCATGATGAATATAAATCCAAAATATTTTAAACAAATCCGCCGCTTGGATATATTTATAATCATCTTTAAATTTAAATTAAGTTTTTTTCCTTTTTCGCATATTTCAATCGATTAACTAATTTATGTTACTACTTAATTAGTTTGAATTATTTATCTGAAAGTATAATATAAAATTGCTTCAGCAATTGTTTCATAAATTAATAGTTTCACTGAAAAATATAATTTTCTATAGAAATATTTGTTCTACGAGGGTCGTTCAATAAGTCCTTAAAAAATCCAAGAAATTGCGCTCGTAGTGCCGGTAAAGATTTGTAAGTAGCTTTATCGACAGGTAAGCTGTCAAAATTTCAGTTCGATCCATAGCGTAAGTCAATTTCTATCGTCGATTAAAGTTAACGACATTTATTTGTGCATAACAATGGAAAAAAGCGAGTTTAGGGCTGTCATCAAACATCTCCATTTGAAAGGCTAAAGCCCGTAAGAAATCAAAGCCGAATTGGATGCAGTTCATGGCACATCTGCACCTGTGTTTGCGACGGTTTACAATTGGGTGAATGAATTTAAACGTGGCCGTTCATCCACAAAAGATGAACATCGTTCAGGACGCCCAGTTGAGGTGTCTACTCCTGAAATCATCGACAAAATCCACGATCTGATTTTGAACGATCGGCGAATTAAAGTGCGCGAATTAGTTGAGGCCACGGGCATATCACAAGGTACAGCCGCTTCAATTTTGCATGAAAAATTGTCTGTGAAAAAAATTTCGGCAAGATGGGTGCCGCGTTTGCTCTCAGAGGAGAATAAGCGCAATCGTGTAGTGGACTCTGAGGCTATGTTGGCACTCTTTCATCGCAATCCTGCCGAATTCCTTCGTCGATATGTCACTGTGGACGAAACCAGGATACAATACTACACTCCAGAAACGAAGAATCACAGTGGGTTTTCAGGGTGAACGGGCTCCGAAGAAGGCAAAAACTGCGCCATCGGTCAGCAAGGTGATGGCCACGGTCTTTTGGGATTCGCAGGGCATCATTTTTATCGACTACTTGGAAAAAGGAAAATCAATAACAGAAGCGTATTACGCGTCGTTATTGCAACGGTTGAGCGAGAAAATCAAAGAGAAACGCCCCCATCTGAAGAAGAAAAAAATCCTCTTGCATCAGGACAATGCGCGTGGTCACACCTGCGCTGTTTCCATGGCCAAAATTGTGGAATTGAGAATGGAATTGTTGCAGCATCCCGCTTATTCACCAGATTTGGCCCCGAGTGACTATTTTCTTTTCCCCAATCTGAAGAAATGGTTTGGCGGACGACGGTTCACTTCCAACGAGGACGTCATTGCTTAAAATTTTGCAGAACTTCCTAAATCCTATTTTTTGGACGGGATACAAATTTTGGAAAAACGGTTGGAAAAGTGTATAGAGCTAAGAGGAGATTATGTTGAAAAATAAAAAAATTTTTTTTTTAAAAACAGTATTTTTCCATCTTTTTTGAAGGACTTATTGAACGACCCTCGTAAAATATATCTTGACAGGCGTTTATTTCGTGCTAACCTTTTTTAATGGCAAGATTATTAGTATTCGCAAAAGAGTTAAAAATAAAAAGAAATGTATAATTAATTTTCTCCGTGATAATTTGTCAGAAAGATCTGATTTAAAATAATCGATGTTTTCGAAAATTTCCACGGAAAGAAAAAATTTATCCAATGTTAGTGTTAATACAAGTCAATTTAGCTCCATTTATAGGACCGAAATTTATAGTCATACAGTCACTATAATTTTTTCTATTGCATTGCGGCTTATTATGTTAAATAAAAGTATTATCAGCTAAATTAACATTTGACCATAATTAGTTTATTCATTGGGGACGCTATTAAGATTATCAACTGAAAATATGATTATACTCACATATTGATTATTTTAATTTTAATTTATTAAAACATACATTATTTATAGAAGTGCGATTTTAATTTATTTTCGAAAATTTAAGAGATATTTATTGTTAGTTCTTTATTTTAAAGAACTAAATGACAATAGATTACAATATCTTAGTTTTAAATTTTTTTTCATATAATAATTTTTATAAAATCTGTATAAATATTTATTTAAGTTCACGTAAATCTAATATTTTTCTAAAATATCTGTATTCTAAATTTCTTTTAACATATCATAATAATAGTTTTATTTACAAATTTTCTTTTTCACGTTATAGCTTATATTTTAATATTTAACATTTTGATAGTTCATTTATTTTTCTCTTAATATTCAAATTTAGAAGATAAACAATATTATATTATTTAATCAAAAAAAAATTTAAAAATATATGAAATTCAGTAAAAAAAATTATGTTCCCAAAAATTAATATTTACAAGAAGAAATATTTGTTTTTTTCTAATGAAAAGGACGAAATTGATCAATAGAGCAACAAGTTCTAATCCAAATAAAAAAATTCTTACTGTGTACTTATTTGCAAAGGTTTTATAAATAATAATTCTTATGTTCTCATTAAGGCTCGTATAGTTGAATTAATATATAAATGTATTCAATAGCGATGCTTTCACATAGTAATTTGTGAATCAATATACATTGATAGAAATACATGAAGAGACAATGAAAATCTTTTTGATACTCGTAAACTTGTTGATTTAAAAAAAATTAGTCCGTCAAATCATTAAAATATCAAAATATATAATATTAGTATTTTATTTTAAGAAAAAAAAAAAATGTAAGCTAATGTTATAGCCACATTATATATATTATATGATTTATATAAAAAACAATAAGTAATAATTTATTAACTTAAATGTTTAAGTAATTAATAAAACAAAATAGAATTTTTATGATTTATGAAGTTAGAAAATTTTCGAATAAAAAATAAATTTTCCGATAATACAATTTGCTATTACGATGCACTGATAATTTATACAATATGGTTTTATACATACTAACTGCATTTCAAATAGAGTTCATTCCCATCAGTAAATCATAAAAGCACTGCAAATTTTTATTTTATTATTTATAATAATTTTATATTAATTTTAGTCAAAACTCGTTCATTATATACTTCATTTTAAAAAGATATTACAATATATTATATATGCGAGTATATAATATAAAATATAGAATTACAATATTTTGTTGTAAAGCTTTAAAACAGAAATTAAAAAAATATTTTGATATCCTAAGTCCCACAAATAAGCATATGTGGAAATGTTTGTAATCAAACTAAAAGTAACTAGATGAAATTCAACATGGTGCTGAACGAATTTTTATACCCGTGTTTTTTTATGCGTGTGTATATGAACAAATCCCTTTTTATGGGGAAAGTTGATTTTTGACCGGCGCCCTGTTCGATAACAGTAGCGGCAAAAATAATTGTGCACAAGAAATTGTTACTGGGTTTTAGAAAATGCATACGATTAATAAAAATAAAAACTTACCCTTTGCATTGTGTCAGGAATATATATGTACATAAAATTTATCACCTATGTATGGTTATATAACAATACCAAGAATAACAAGTAAAGTTCGTAATCCGAAATTATGCGTTAGTTGAATTCAATACAAATTCTAAAGAAAAAGTGTAGTTAGAACATGCACGTATATATAGTATATGGTCTGTACTTTAATTTTTCTTAGAAGAAATGTGAGAGTAACGATTAAAACAATAATAGTTGTTTATTTGGAACAATTTTCTACAATATTATCTGTATTCCCCATTGTTGTAAAATGCATAAGTTTAATTTGATCTACTCAATATGACTTCATTTTGATTTAAATAAGTTTTTGTTATCTTTATACTATTTTTTATACAAAGATATTAAGCTATTAGTAACATATAATATAGGGTGGACCATATATGTGGTGCAAATTTAAAAGTTCCATTTTAAAAAGTAAATAAAAAAATTAGTGTATGTTTTTTCAAATTTCCGGTTTTATTAAAAAGATTGAACCTTGAAATTTAAGAATGAAACACAACATCATTTAAATGACTGCCACGGCTGGCGTTACAGTACCCCATTTGCTCGACCCAATTTTTCAGTTCATTTTCGATTGTCCGGGTCTGTATCTCTTTAATAGCAACTTTGATTTCGTGTTTCAAGGCCTCAATTGTCTCTATCAGAATTTCGGCTGATTATTCGGTTTTCGAAAGTTGTCAATATTTCCCAGTTTTCTCGGAATGATATTGTAAATCATTATTAAATTTCAAGATTTAATCTTTCTAATAAAACCGGAAATTTAAAAAATATACATTAGTTTTTAAATGGTACACCATTTTAAAATGGAACTTTTATATGGTCCACCCTATACAAGCGAATACCGTATATGCGTAAATTTGACACAGATATTACATTACAAGATAAAGAACGGATGAATCATCATTTGTGGTCCTGACATCATAATGTATAAGTCTATTACAGAACAATGTATTGCGTTTTGGAATCGGTGAAATTTTATTTATTTGCGAAAAATATATATTTACTAGTAAACCTGTTTGTCAAATTGATTCTTCACTGAGCTACACATGATTGTACTTTTATTATTTGACATATATATATTTTTAAAATTATACTACTAAGTATATCCAAAAAATAAATATAATATAGTTATTAAAATATTATATAATTATCTTGAAGAAATGATTCTTTGTTGCTGAAAATGTAAATAAATCAACTATTTAAAATATTTTTATTCCAATTTATTTTTATATTTAGCTTCACGACGTCATTTCGAGATAGCTTTCCGCATGTTTGATTTGAACGGCGATGGAGACGTTGATTGTGAAGAATTTGAAAAAGTTGCTACATTGGTTCGACAACAAACTAGTATCGGTAGTCGACACAGGGACCATGCTAATACTGGAAATACGTTTAAGGTTAGTAGTTTTTAATTCCTTTCTTTATAAAACAAATTCCCAATATGATCAATTACCCAAAATTTGAGCGCAGGATTTCAAAATTTCCTTTAAAACAAAGGCTGAAAATAGTGAGAAGTAGTAGTGTATGATATAAGAACTTGATGCAAATACAATAAATTATTTTATTTTCACAATTTTTTATTGAACTAGCGTTTAGTTAAAACCATAATTAATTTAACATCTATTTAAAAACACATTTTAAAAGTTATTGTTTCATACAACGACTCCTAAGCTCAATGAAGTTTTGGAATTTAAAAAATTCAAAATAAAACAAAAATGTAACATCTGTTGTTTTATTAAACTTAATTATATTTTGTCGTATACAGGGTGTGAATTCAGCATTAACCACGTACTTTTTTGGCCCGAAATTGGATCAAAAATTGACTATTGAAAAGTTTTTAGATTTTCAGCATCAACTGCAACGTGAGATATTGTCCTTAGAATTTAGACGAAAGAAACCTGATAATGATGGAAAGATAGCTGAAGCCGATTTTGCAGAGTTGCTATTGGCATACGCTGGTTATCCACAAAAAAAGAAAATGAAAAAATTACGAAGGGTAAAACGAAAATTTCGCGATCATGGCAAAGGAATATCCAAGGAGGATTATTTAGACTTTTTTCACTTTTTAAATAATATTAATGATGTGGACACTGCTCTAACTTTCTACCATATAGCTGGCGCTTCTATTGATCAGTCTACTTTAAAGCATGTAGCCAAGACAGTTGCTCATGTAGACTTATCTGACCATGTCATCGATGTTGTATTTACTATATTCGATGAAAATAGTATGTTTGATTAATCATTTTTCTGTTATACAATTGAAATATTAATTATTTTCTCAATTTTGTAGTGGATGGTCAACTAAGTAATAGAGAATTTGTTGCGGTAATGAAAAATCGCCTGTTGCGGGGACTGGAAAAGCCAAAAGATACGGGATTCGTTAAATTAATTCACTCAATGTTAAAGTGTGCCAAGGAAACAAGACCTGTTATTCTCGATCTGTAGATCTCCAATGCTAATATTTATAATAGATCATCTAATAAATCATATCTATTTATTTCATTTTTTAAATTGTTTGTTTATCACTTAAGTTACTTATGTTTTTGCTGCGTTTTAAAGCTTATTGTATATATTTATTTGTAGTTTAATCATTTGTTGAGATATTTACTATTATTTAAGCGTTTTTTTGTTTTTATAAATTTACAATATTTTAAATAAAAATTAAAATGAATTGTAAAATAGACAGAAAAGCAAATAGTGAATTTAAAAATATAATATTCACATAATACTTTGAAGAACAAATTTACTTTTTTGAATATTTTTCCTTATATGGTATGACTCATTTTTTTCTAAATAATAAATTACTTTTAAATTTGTTAAGCTGAAACTTACCAATTAAAATATTTGGAGAGTTTTGTTATTAATTGAAATTATTATATAAATAAAGCTAAAGTGCATATAATTACTTATTAATATAAATTAATAAATGCTATTATATAATTGAAAAAAAATTATTTTGTTTACGATATACTGCTTCACTTATGAATTTCCTCGTTGTATTAAAATATAAATTGTTTTAAGTGCGGATATAAGTAGAACTTATAATAGTATTTTCGGATCGCATAATTGTGTTTTGATTTCACTAGTTCCTTTTTTTGTTCTACCACCCACTTTAAACAAAAAATTAATCGGCTCTTCTTTTTAAAAAAAAACGCAGACTCCCGTTCCTGGAATCAATAATGTAACGCATAGTTTTCAACATTTTTGGTTGCATTGCCCCTTTCTAAACAGTTATTCGATGGCTCTCCTCTTATGGTAGGACCTCAATTCCGGCGTAACTGCAAATACCGTCAAAAATTTGCGAATTTAGCCAGAATTAATCTATTAAATACAATTCCTATAAAATTTATTATTTATAAATTAAGTTTCAAGTTTTTAATAAAAATACAAATAAGGTATCATTTACCATTTACCATATTTTATGTTTGATAGTTGAAAATTGAAATAGAAATTAATTTATAGAAATAATATATGGCAGTATTAAATTGAAATAGAAATAATGTATTGCAGTACTTAAACTAAAATTGCAAAATTAAGACAATATCTAATTCGACGATAAACAGTCGTAGTCTTGTGCATTAGTCTTGTGCACACAGAATTGTGTTTTTACCATAAGGTGAAATATGTTATGATGAGAATATTTTATCAGCTGAATCACTGCTACAAAGCAACATCTAAAGATGCGTTTGTGTAACCTTTGTTGTGTATTGAAGCTTCCTATAATAATCTTGCGAACTCGCTGTTTAACATCCAACCGATAGTATAAACTTTGATTATTATATAAAATAATCAAAGTTTATAATATTTAAAAATGAAATTAATTGAAAAAGTGGAATTTGGGCAGCTGATGGTTAAAATAAAAAACGATTTATTTTGTACACGTGGAAATCTTGTATGTAAAATAAAGATTTTGTTGATGAATAGGGCAGAAGTATTTTTGGAAATGTGCGACAGTTATTGGTTAAGGTGTTTTTTTGATAATTTATTGCAGTGACTTTTGGGTGTTTTAAATCAAAAGGGAACGTGCGGATAAACTCAAATACAGAAAATTGTACAAAGCTTGTCAATTTCAGACATGGAAATTCCAAATGGAATTGACTGATATACAAAATGGTTAGATTCTGCTTTGCTGGATAACAGATGAAGAGAGAGGAAATAAAACAGTCTATTAGCTATTAAAATATTAAATTTATTTACTTTCTAGTATTTTTAGTCTATATAAAGCTTATTTGACGACTCTATTGACGACATCACCACCTTTTTATCAGTGGATGAGTGGTTTGGTCGATTAACCTTTCCGCGCGTAATGGTGCTACGTTTAGTATTTTCGTCAACATTACAATAGAATAAACCTCTACACAAAAAGTCTGCCCTCTGCACAAAAAAAATCAAGCATACACACACTTGCGAATTAACAGAATTTGCGTAAATAAATGGGGTCAATTGTAAAGTTCAGTATGCGATTGAGGCGATACTTTTAAAAGCATTTTCATAATTGATGTCATAATGAGTAAGCAAATATATCTATTAATATTGTGGATTTTGTGGTTTGAAGCTATTTAGTTTTTGAAATTTTTAATCTTTTAAAATATTTTTCTTTTAAAATATTTTTTTTTTTACTTATTATGTTTTTTAATTTCGAAAACTAAGTAATTAATTGAATGGTTGCTTATACGAGGTCTGTTCAAACAATATCGCGAATTTCGAATTTACGTATATTCGATTTTTGTGGCGTTCTATTGGTACACATGTCTCTCACTTATGCCGACAAGTTCGGCCATTTTTGATGGAGGTAGCCTTGAATAATTATCATCGCAAAGAGACACATAAAAACACATTTAAAATTGTAAGCAAAACAAAAAAATATATTAATTTTTGTGTGATAGTACTTGTATTTACAATGCTAAGGATATTGGTATTGTATTTTTTTGTCAAATTGATTATTAATTTTTTAATTTTTAAGACAACCAATAAGAAGGAAAAAAATGGAAATCACGCTAAGGATATTTGTTTTATGGTATATTCCACTTCTCAAACTCATTACGAATTTTTATTAAAATTTTAGGCAAGCAACAAGAAAAAAACCGCAAATGTTTGATATCTTTACCTTTTTCTAGGACATCGGTCGAAAATTTGCTGAAATGCATCCGGACGTAAATAGCATTTCGGTATTGATATAATTGTCATTAACATAACTAGTTTTAGGACAATTAAGAAAATAAAAATGAGACTAGTTATGCAAGAAATTAAACATTATGTTTGCATCAAAATATATTTAAGGAACAATTTATACTTTAAACAAATCAGTAATATAGAATAAAAATAATTGAGTAAAATAAAACAAAAAGAAAATAATCTTGTATATGAAAAGGAGAAAAATTCGAATGATTGTCAATTCATACACAATTTTTTTCCCTTCTCCATCTCATTTTCATATATATTATTGATCTTCTTGACATTTTTAGAAATTTTAGAAAGATTAATAATTTATAGTTGTAATATCTAAGTATTTAAGGAATAACAAATTTTCATATATTGTTTTAATAAGAGTCATCGATCTATCTTAAAAAAATAAATTTTAGGTAAATTTTTATACAAAATGAATAAAAGCAAATAATTATGTTTAAGAAAAAAAGTAAAATTTACATGTGCGGAAGAAGAAAGTTTTGACATATGAAAATTCCCATAAATAATTTTATATAAAAGTGAAATAGCTTTGATCAGAAATATTTATAAAATTTGTAAAATGTTCAAGACCCAACGTGAAAAGAAATCGTGTTCCTAGGCATAACAAAAGACTTGTTGTTCTACAATTAAATCTAAAACAAATTCTTATTATTAGCTATAAAATTAAAAATAATAAAAACAATTTATTTATAAATTTTTATTCAAATGATTATAAAAATACAAAAAGCTCAGAAATTTTTTTTTGGAAAATTTCCATAATCGATAGTAAAGAAGATGAGAATGTTGTTCTGAAATAAAGATAGAGACGAAGAATGGAAGTGTTTGTTGGATGCAGTTTTGCCAATAAATGAAAGTGAAACCTCAAAATTAAGAAAATATCATAGATATTAATTATTGCACTGAAGAGATTTGATAGTGAAAATAAGCAAAAAAAAAATGTACGATTGTATTACAATCGCATTCCATCACACGATGCTGGCGGGCTTTAAAACGATGGTATTTTTCTACTTCTTTTCGATTTTAACACGATGCTATTATTCCTACTTCTTTTCTTACTTGCTACCGTACTCGCTGCGATGCTGGCTGCGATGCCAGAAATTCAGTCACTGCACATTCGAAGCAAGATTTGAGAAATTGACCCGGTTCTATTTGTCGACTTTTGCTACTATTTTAACGAGAACCAATAAAAAAACATGATCTTGTAACGTGGGCTAGATGAGTAAAGCACTGATAGATTGAATGCAGCATGAGTGGGTGGACGAGATGAAAACGGTTTGTTTGTGCGTATGGAAAAATTTCTTATATAAAAATAAAAGAGAAAGAAAGTATATATTGTTTTGATTATTGTAATTTTTCTTTGTGAACGAACGTGCAAGTGTTACCGTTTTCTTTTCAAAACAGATGAAGAAACATAAAAATGAAAATTACAAGAGCAAAATACAAAAAAAACGAAACGAATAAATGAACAGGACTAATTTAAAATGAAAAGAAAATGGGGTCGAAAATATGATGAAGAAAATAAGATGGATTTAAAAATTAAAATAGGTTCATTTAAAAATATTGTAGAAATACCATAAAGAAATAATAAGATAAATCAAAATGAAACTAAATTTTGAACAATATCAAATAAAAAAATAATAAAAGATAGTCCTTTATAAATAAAAAAATCGCGTGTTTATTTTATTGTCGGAACTTGAAAATCAAACCAAAAATGGATTCACGAATTATTACTTTGTAATAATTAAATATTTTGCGTTATTTAAAAAAATCATGTATTTTATTTTTTTAGAAAATTAACATAAGCTCTCTTTTTATGAAAGAATAAATGAATTTATAATAAAACAAAATGACACCAAACTAATTAGTGGTAACGCGAAAAATTATTTAGTAATATTATTTTTTTACTTGAAATATTTAATGAAAATTATTAGTCAAAATAAAAATAAAAATTGCAGTATTTATTATATCAATTAATAATTATGTTAATTACTGTAAAAAGGAATATAAATATATATATTCCTACAAAGGTCAGTCATCAAATCGATAGGGGCACTTCTAACATCAGATAAGCCAACAAGGCGACAAGGTTGGTTTTGAGGACGGCCGGAAAGAAGTGAACAGCTCTCTATCCTCGGACCAAGTCATATTGTTGGTAGGTAATTTTTTATTCATTTTTTCCCCTTTGTTCCCATTTTTTACCTTTCTCTTCCCATAGCTTATGTTGTTGCTTCCTGGAGAAATTCACACCTTTGTTGTCACCAGTATAAATACACAACAATAATAGCAAATCATAGAGCTTCCCCTACCATCCCACAATAGTAGCCAGCGGGCATACCCTGCCACTTCCTAATCTTCTAGGTGCTCTAGTTATTATACTAGACTCATTCCTCTAGGCCTTCAAGTATGAAATAACTAATTTATTTTTTAACACCACGGAATATCTCTATTCTATGAGAATAGGAAAACATAACAAAGTCTATGTTGTTTGGTGGAAATAAAGCGTTGTAATTATGGGTTAAGTGAACGACAAACGCTATTTAAGTGATTTAGCAATCGATTCAAGCTGTAACTTGTAAGCCGCTAATAAAATACTTCTATCAAACTATTCGAATCTTAAATTTACCACCAACAAATGCTGCAATACTGCGGCAAGTTCTTGAGCCACTATATCCCTCAACTTCCGTAATTATTATTTTCAGTCTTTTAATGTCAGCTATCACCTTCCTTTCTACTATGTTGACTTCAGTCATAACTTTCTCTTCTACTAGGTTCAGTTCAGCCACCACCTTCTCTTATAATTTGTTTGCTTTGAATTCCACTTCTTCCTTCAGGCCTTCTTGGGATTGTTTGAAAGACCCCTCAAGTTTTTGTTACTGCTTCTGGTACGCCGAAAGTTGTACCTTTTGACGATTGCTGTTCTTCTTGTTGGCGGCTCTGTTCGTCTTGATTAAATCTTAGCTGCTCCTGTAGACCCTGATTCTGTTCTTCTTGATCAAATCTTAGATGCTCCTGCATATGCTGATTCTGTTTCTCTTGTCGGCATCTCTGTTCTTCTTGATTCAATCGTAGCTGCTCTTGTAGACTCTAACTCGGTTCTTGTTGGCGGCTCTGTTTTTTCATGAAGGCTCCTAAATCCGACATATTAACTGCTGGTTATCTGGTTACCAGCTGGCTGTTGATTCACTATCTGGCTGCTGCTTTCCTCATTGGGAACTAGACTGTCTTAATGTGTTCGATATTTGCCATTCAATTTAACATAAACAGTTTAACCTATCCCACTTCTGACAACAACATGTTACAATCTTACGTAAATTTATTGGAGAGAGTAAAATACTGTTTTTGTATATTTGGGATTTACTTTATTTAATATTTTACAAATAGATTACAAGTGTTTGTTTGTTTAAGATGCTCTAATCCTGTATTTCCACTTCACACTATATTTCTAAGATCTAATTTAGTCCATCGATCATAGAAGTATTTTATTAGCGGCTTACAAGTTACAGCTTGAATCGATGGCTAAATCGATGATCGGATGAACAGGCACCAACTGCACTAACACTGGGCTTATGGGATCAGACTCTTACAGTGTTAGAGGCTCTTTGCGTGTAAATCATACGATTATTTTTAGAAGCACTGGAATCACGCTAAGGAGTGAGTCATATAGAGCATGTCTTCCGAGCTCAGCTAAAGGATCAGGCTCACCGTTATAATGAAGATTTCTAAACTGTGGGCACTAGAAATTGAAAAGTTGGTGCGGAAGGCAAATCAGTCGACATCAACTCTTTTCATAGATAACGTGCTGGTCCAAGGATTTATCGATGAGATAAAGAATTTGAAAGTCAGAGCGGCTGTACGATTGGGACATTATATCGCCTTGAAAAACGCCTTGGCTCATACTTTGGAGATCTGAGAGCGCGCCAAGGTAAAACAATTATGGTCGAGCATACTGCTGCAACTTTAAATGGCGGCCTGTTGAATTTAAGATGCTAAGGGTGCGGAAAACAATGCCACATTGCATCGAACTGTCCGTAGGTGCCAAATACTGAGAATGGAGGACTAGCAGTTGCGAGTCAAGCTAGTGAATCCGCATATATGAATTGGGGAAACAAATAAATGCTATGACAGAAAGGCATGTGTAGGCTGTTATAAAGAGAGCCCTGTTGTGTGACGTTAGTTGAATAAAGTAGTAGTGAAATTAAGTTGAATAAAAATATTTTAATAATTTGTTGTTGTAAAAATTAAAATTTTAATCAAAAATCAAAATAAAAAAATAAAATATTTCTTTTTAAATAATCGTTCAATTTCTATAAAAATACTAAAAGATATTTTTATAGAATTTGAACGATTATTTAAAAGAAAAGAATAATTATTTAAAACAGACGACGAGAACTACCAAACAAGAACAATCATAAAATAATATAATAAATAAAACAAAAGAGTACAGTGACAAAGTGATAAAAGAAATGAATGAAGCAAATAGCGTAAATGAATTGTGGAAAACAGTAATTAGAAATAAAGAAAAGAAAATAAGTAAAATAGGACCCATTAATAAGAAGGTATTGATGGAGTATTTCAGAATGCTCCTAAATGGGTTAGATAAGTATCAAATGCCACACTAGGAAGAAGAAGAAGAAAGAGTGCAGGAAATGTAGGAATGATAAAAAGTCCAGGGAGGGACAAAATTTTGACTGAGGTATAGAGATAAGGAAACAAGAAAACAATGGAGGAACTACATAAAATAATAAAACAGTTATGGGGGATGAACACCTACCAAAAGAGTGGAAAAACCCATATTAAAAAAAATAAAAGTGTATAAGGAGAAATGGTAAGAAAATTGCGAATGTCCTTAAAAAATAAGTTCGAATTAAATGCGACAAAAATAAAGGTAGTGTTATTTAGAGGAAAGAGAGGTAGGAGAAAAAAGAAAAATTTAAAGAGGTGGTAAAATAAAAAAATCGAATTAGTAGTTCGATTTTTTTATTTTACCACCTCTTTAAATTTTGTGTACGATTGGGACATTATATCGCCTTGAAAAACGCCTTGGCTCATACTTTGGAGATCTGAGAGCGCGCCAAGGTAAAACAATTATGGTCGAGCATACTGCTGCAACTTTAAATGGCGGCCTGTTGAATTTAAGATGCTAAGGGTGCGGAAAACAATGCCACATTGCATCGAACTGTCCGTAGGTGCCAAATACTGAGAATGGAGGACTAGCAGTTGCGAGTCAAGCTAGTGAATCCGCATATATGAATTGGGGAAACAAATAAATGCTATGACAGAAAGGCATGTGTAGGCTGTTATAAAGAGAGCCCTGTTGTGTGACGTTAGTTGAATAAAGTAGTAGTGAAATTAAGTTGAATAAAAATATTTTAATAATTTGTTGTTGTAAAAATTAAAATTTTAATCAAAAATCAAAATAAAAAAATAAAATATTTCTTTTTAAATAATCGTTCAATTTCTATAAAAATACTAAAAGATATTTTTATAGAATTTGAACGATTATTTAAAAGAAAAGAATAATTATTTAAAACAGACGACGAGAACTACCAAACAAGAACAATCATAAAATAATATAATAAATAAAACAAAAGAGTACAGTGACAAAGTGATAAAAGAAATGAATGAAGCAAATAGCGTAAATGAATTGTGGAAAACAGTAATTAGAAATAAAGAAAAGAAAATAAGTAAAATAGGACCCATTAATAAGAAGGTATTGATGGAGTATTTCAGAATGCTCCTAAATGGGTTAGATAAGTATCAAATGCCACACTAGGAAGAAGAAGAAGAAAGAGTGCAGGAAATGTAGGAATGATAAAAAGTCCAGGGAGGGACAAAATTTTGACTGAGGTATAGAGATAAGGAAACAAGAAAACAATGGAGGAACTACATAAAATAATAAAACAGTTATGGGGGATGAACACCTACCAAAAGAGTGGAAAAACCCATATTAAAAAAAATAAAAGTGTATAAGGAGAAATGGTAAGAAAATTGCGAATGTCCTTAAAAAATAAGTTCGAATTAAATGCGACAAAAATAAAGGTAGTGTTATTTAGAGGAAAGAGAGGTAGGAGAAAAAAGAAAAATTTAAAGAGGTGGTAAAATAAAAAAATCGAATTAGTAGTAAAAGGGCGCAACTATCTTTGGTATCTAATGAACTATCTTAAGCTGAACTATCTTAGGTATGGAGTATTGGTGAATGCCTATGAAAAAAAGATTAGGTGAGAAGAAAGTACATGTTCAATGCACAAGTAAAAAGTGTAGCACTGCATGGTGGGAATGATCTCATCAAAAGAGAATTTAAATATGGAAAACTGAGTGAAGAAGCCACAAAAAGAGTAACATAACATAAATAGAAATGAATAAAAGTAGAAGATACGGATCTAAGAAAACTGCTGTGGAGAAAATTATTAACTGATCAGATAACATTTCTTTTCTCTTGGCAATTGTGTTTAATTTATTGAATCCAGCGATACTTGTTATTTTTTCATAACAATTACAGTTGTCACTCATATCAATTGCTTATAATTCACCAAATCGCGCGAGATCCTTGAATGATGTAAGTTATCGTTAGTTGTTTCAGGCAGCGTTGACACATACGGGCCTTAGATTATAGAGCATAAAGATGGACAATCGAGTTTTATTAAAGCCAGAAAATGCCGTGGAATTGCAGTGAACCAAAACTCATCTTTGTTGACCCTTACTCATCTATTAATTTAAAATTAAGCTGCAAATCCCATTTGCTTAAAACACATAGTAAACGCTTTTAAAATGAAAAAAAATAATTTCATTTAAAAAGTTATTAAAATTTAATACAAATGATTTGGGTTAGTAAAAACAAAGAATAATTAACGAAAATACTAATCAATAAGTCAATAGAAATATTTTTTAGCTGCTGTGATTGACAGCTCACTGTGGTGTTTTATTTTATTAGCTATCTTCATTTTTTTATTTGTTATTTTTTTAATATTTTTTTTTTTGTTATACTTTATTTTTACTTATAGCTATATTCTATTGGGACAATTTTGCTACTGACCAGTACTACGGAGTAGATTCCCAACGGAACGCAAAATTTACTGACAGCAGTTAAATATAACCTCAAAATAGTCAACAACAATAGTGATTGATCGGGCTGAAAACTCGTTCTACACTTTTGAATATATTAAATAAGTTCAAGATATTTGATATATGTAATAAATAGATTATTTTTATTTTTGTTAGCCAAGAAGGAATTTAATTGCAATTGAGAATGTTACAATAAATATGAAGTTACACAAATACATCATTTAAGTTTCACTTAATTTAACAATCCATATTTTCAAACATTTGCGGCCTCGCACGTGCACCATTGTTGCTGTCAATTCCTTCATATTCTGCGTAATTCTGTGTGTTGTTGACTTCATTATCTAAATATTCTATGTCACTGAATCGAATTATGGACTCATCCTCAGTAATGCGTCTATAAAACGCCGATTTTCGTAGAAGCTTTGCATCGTGCATTGCACCAGGTTCACCACAGTATACATCTGTAACCATTTTCTCGGCGTTTACAATTCTCTGTAAAAGCACACTATAATATTTTTGCCTATTGCAGTATGCTTGTTTGTCACGTTTAGGAGGATTGATTTTAATATAAGGACCATCAATAGCCCCAACAACACCTGGTACAACTTTCATAGCTGCAAATTGCACCTGGTTATTTTGCATTTCGGATGCTGTGGGCCATTTTATGTCCTGGGCACTCACTTCAACAAGTCATTTCACGACGCGGTATAAAATTCGATGGACAGAGCTTTCTGCAACATCAAATCTGTCTAAAATTTGTCGGTACGTTTCAGTATTTGCTAGAAACCACAACGTTATATATATTTCAACATCAACATCAACTGCAGTACGTCCTCCATGACTTAGTCGGTCATTTATTTCTTTTTAAAATCTATAATCCATAGAATTCCTACAATTGCCAGCCAAACATTCAGCCGGATAAGCCGACCAATTGCTTATCAATTGTGTTGGGCCATGGAAATCATATAATTTCCAGCCGAACATTAGGCCGCGTTAAATGGTCAACGAGAACAAAATAGAAGTAGACTTTCGTGTTCTTTTGATAAATTTATTCTGATTCTATTAAATTTGCTACTACTATTTATACAAAATCAATTTCTGCTCATCAATACTTTATCCATTATATTACACTTATGTCATCAGCAAAATCTATGAGAACGAAAAATGCATAAATTTAAATTTTGCCGATTTTATTTAAATAGGTATTGCTTATGATAATTATTCACTTATCATACGTGTATATCTCATTTCAATACGTATTTACTTATTTTATTCTTTATAATAATTTTTCGCTTATTATATTTCTTATTTGTACCATAATTCCTCAGGTGACTTGATTCGACAATCCATTATTACCCAACCGTCTGCACTATATATAATCATGAAAAAAGTCATTCAACAATGCATTGCAATTTTTATTGCCGATTTGGCATTCAGTGATGGTAAAATAACCTATAGGATGAAGGCTAACGTTACATGCATTACAATTTAACACGTAATTACGTATGACTGTTGCCATATGAGGCCAATAAAATATTGGCGAATCCAATCAAGTGCCCTGAGACCCTTTGGTATACATAACTTCCAAGCATCCTAGTTCGGTAAAGTCTCACCGCTTCGTCGAAAATTCCGGGCATATATACACCAGTTACGAAAATTAAGTTATTTAACGGCACTCTGTTCCGTCTTATAATTACGAATTTGTTCAAGATGGGTTCAGAAACTGTTCGTTCTTTGTCTGTAAAAGCCGATACTCAAAAAATTAGTTTGCTCTCATGTGTGGGTGCATTCATACATGAAATTGCATGTATGGGTGCACCCATACATGAAAGCAAACAAATTTTTCGAGTTCCGGCTTTTACAGACAAAGAACGAACAGTTTCTGAACTGTTTCTGAACCCATCTTAAACAAAATCGTAATTAGCTGACGGAACAGAGTGCCGTCAGAGTGTCGTTAAACATCTTAATTTTCGTAACTGGTGTTACATGGGTCTTCATATAGTTAAATATTTTTAATTTTTTTTGTAATCAAATATATTTTTATAAAATTAAAAAATCAATAACAAAAAATTAAATAAAATATTCTCTTCTAATAAAAAAAAATTAAAAATTAAATAAAATAGCCTCTTCTAGCTATATAACCATATAAAATACTTAAAACCTATTTAATTTCTAAGAACTCGATGTCATCGAACAATTTGGTGTCCGAAGTAGTTGCACAATGTTGTTCCTTTTTTTGTCTTTTGTGGTATAAAAAAACCTCCTCAAAATTTTATTAATATCATGTTCCCTAACGAAGGGAAATTTATCCAATGCACAATCTATATTAAAAAATGGTTATTAGTTATGTTATCATAGATTTAAAAATAATTTAGATTATGCTTACTCTTAATTATTTTTGACACATTCAGGTCCTTGAAGCCAATATTTGCCTGCCTCCCATCAAATGTAAATTTGGAGGCCAATTCTTCGGTAAACAATATTTTGCACTTTGCATATAAAAACTTTTTCAATTCTGTTCCCGACTGCTTCATAAAAATATCTATCTGTTGATCAATATAGTACATACATTAAAATGATAACTTGTAATAATATCACAAATATGATCATACCAATTCTATTTTCACGTCTTCACTTGCTTCTAAAAGCGATTCATCAAATAGTTTGAATTTATCAACTCGTGCTGCAGCTTTCTTCTGTTTCATCCGAACTTTGAAGATATTTAGTGGAATAATGTTGTATTTGTGGAGTGCTGGAGCTTTCTTCTGTTTTATCCAAACTTTCAAGATATTCAATGGAATTGTCGGTTTCAATTATATTACCTTGCACCGGTATAGGCAAATCAACAAGTGTGAATTCTAGGTTTTTTTTTTACTGCACATTCTAATTTTCTTTTCACTTCGTTCGCGACTTCCCTATCGTACGCTCTTTTGGACATTTTCCTTTTAATAATATTATTATTTATTATATATTTTAATTCTAATAATATAGTTTAATTAATATAATGTACTATTACGTTTCTTTATTTTACGCACGAGGAAAACTTGTTGTCGCCGCAACATTCAATTAGCAATTGGTTATTTCACACCTAATAGAAATGAAAATTTACAATACATTCGCACTAAATTCATTTCGAGTTCAGTTAGTTCCGTCATTCAAGTCCATAGACGGCACTCATTCGTAATACGACATAATGCTGAACTAAGAGCCGTCAGACGTAACAAAAACGGAACTCATTGACGCCACTTATTGAGTGAGTTCCGAGTGCGTTACTTGGGTTCAGTGCCATACAACAGTTATCCTCAACCTTTTTATTAACTTTTCCTCCCTCTCATTTCAGTGCCATACATCAGTTGTGCTCAACGTTTTTATCATCACGGCAAACATTTTTATTTATTTAAAAATTTGACGGCACAGTCAAAATAAGATAAATTGTTGTCGCCAGTGAGTTTGAGTTAAGTATGAACAGCGATTCGTGAACTACTAGATGAAGTCGGTATTAATAGTGCGAACGACGAAATAAAGTTGGAAGGAGTTTAGTCTGGACAGCGATTTGTGAATGACTGGTTGAAGTCTGGTATTTATAGTGCAAACTACGAAGTAAGGTCGGGAGAGTTTAGTCTAAAAAGCGATTCGTGAACGACTGGTTGAAGTCGGTAATAGAGCGAACTACAAATAAAGTCGAAAAGTATAAACGAGAAACGCTATTTGAGTGATCGGCGGATAAAATTGGATCGAAGAAATATAGTGTGATGTGCAAAAAAGTGACAAGATTAAACTAGGATACGGCCGCCCTTTCAGAAATATAACTTAGTCAAATAAAGAAAATCCTAAATAAACAAAAACAGTCTTTGGTGTCAGAAATGGGGTAGGGTAAAGTGTTTGTGTTGCCGTATCTGTAGGTGGTAAATTGAAGGTTCCACCATTTGACGGGAGTACTTCAGGGGCGGCATATAAATAACAGTTTGAATCTGTGGGTAAAGTAAAAAGATGGACAGATAAACAGGCACAAACTGCACTAATACTGGGGCTATGTGATCACGCTCTTGCAGTTTTAGAGATTTTTGTGGTAAAATTATATACGATCATAAATAGAAGCGCTAGAATCTTGCTACTGAAAATGTTATCTAGAGTATGTTTTCCGAGCATAGGTAAAACATTGGATTCAGCATCATAATAAAGGTCTCAAATAGTGGACACTGAAAATTGAGTAGTTGGCGCGGAGGCATGTCATTCTAGATTAACTTCTTTCATCGATAAAATGCTGGTTCAAGAACAATTATGGTCGAGGATACAACTGCAAGACCAAATTACCGCCTGTCAAGTTTAAGATACTATCAATGACTAAAAATGGGCTATATTAGATCGAACTGCCCGGATACGAAAGTACAAAACACTAAGGCTGGAAAACTAGCAGTTGCACGTCGAGCTAGTAACCCCGTACAACCAGAATCAGAAAAATGAATAAACGTGATGGCAGATGGCGATGTATATGCTGTTATAGAGAGAGGCCCCATTATATAAATTTAATAGGCTAATGATGGAAATGGCCTTGTTATAGATGGAGAAATTGGTAAAATGTCGTTTGGATTAACTCTGGATATAGGAGCATCTCGAACAGTTATTGCTTCTTGCATATTAGGAGGGCTTGCCAAAAGTCATATTCGAGAGAAATCAATAGGAATGCAAATTGCTACTGGTCAGCACATGCTCCTTCGAAGAGAAAAAGGCGTGGAGGTTAAATTTGGAGAAAACACCGCTATTGTCGCGGATATGATCGATGACGGTATAATCGGGTTGAACTTTGTGAGAAAATACCAGCTCATAATCGAGTTAAATATGATGTCTTGAGGAGCGGGTGAGACGAAATATTATTGCAAGAAGTGACGACGAGGCATGTGTTTTGCTTGAAGCGCACCGTTCTACCATTGAGATCGGAGACGCCTGTTCGTAGTTTAATGGCGGAAAAAATCTAATACTAGAGTATCGTTGATTACTGCTCGTATGTTGGTGAAATCAACTGGCCCTGCTCTAGTAAAGATAAGAAATAAGCGATGAGGAATGCATTGTTGAGGAAAACACAGTGGTAGGCATCTGTGCAGGCGTTTCGTAGATGCAAAATAGATGTAGTCCGAGTGTGAAAACATCGAGAGTTATTGAGGGCAGCATGAACATTACTAGACAATTGCTATAATAAATTATTGAAGGAAGTACTAAAAATGGCCTGAGAATTTCTAATGAGTTACAGTGATATTTTCTCTCTACTTGAAAGTGATATTGGACGGACTAGATTGATGAAACCAATGGCGAAGAAGAGTCCCCTAGCTCATCGAGTCCATGGTGTTGACCGGTAGTCTTAGTGAGGAAAAAAGACAGAACAAAGCAATGCAGTATTGACTACCACCGTTTAAATGATGTCACCAAGAAGACAGCTATCCACTGGTAATAATTGATGATACACTGGACACGCAAAGCAAAATGAAGTGGTTCTGCTCTTTCGATTTTAAAAGTGGGTACTGACAGGTGGAAATTGACGAGAAGGAGAAGAAGAAAACGTTGCTCTCTTCTATAAAAGCACTGTGGTAATTCTAAGTTATGTCATTTGGATTCTGCAATGCACTTGCCATATTTGAGAGGGGCAGACTTTTGCAAAACTATGGAATGCAAGCTTGAAGCTGAGCCCTAAGAAGTATCAATTTTGCAAAAGAAAAGTCCGCTTTTTCGAGCATATTGTTTCGCATGAAGGTATATAAACCGACCCGTAGGTCAATTCTGTTCAAGATTGGCCGATACCAAGGATTAAGACGTAGATGCGGGCTTTTCTCGGTTTGTACTCATACTATAGAAGATTCATACGCAATTTTGAATATATTGTGAGGCCATTACATCAACTTACAGAAGAAAGACGTCAGTTTAACAGCAACGAAAAGGGTGATGACAACGCTAGTAATAAGAGTATCGGTGGATTGCTATCCCAACGGAGAGTTGATCACGAGGTGGTAATAGCCTATTTTAGCAAAGCATTTCCAAACCGGAGAGGAACTATTGTGTCATCTGAAGAGAGTTGTAAGCTATGATTAAAATACTCTGATACTTTATCAAGTATCTCCTGGATAGAAAAATTCTCCTTAGAGCAGACCATGCTATATTAAAGTGATTCCTCCACTTCAAAACTACTAAATGGGAGGTAGCACGCTGGATTGAGCAATTACAAGAGTACGATTTTGCTATAGAACATCGTAGAAGAAAATCGCATGATAATGCGGATTCTCGATATTTTGTATAAATGACTGTAAATATTATACTCGACAAGAAGCTAAAGAAGCTGAGGTTCTAAGAAGCATAAAGATGGGTGCTCTTAGCAAAGAATGAAATAACGATATCGTGTAACATGCACAGAAAAAGGACGGAGATTTGAAACCGATTTTAGAAAGGCTTTAAAATGGAATATAGATAAACCTCGATGGCGTTAAACTGCAATTATGAGCGCAACTACAATGGCATCCATTGTAGCATTTATGGAAGGCATCTTGGAGTCAAAAAAACTTTTAAAAATTAGTTAGATATTTTATTGAATTAAATGCCGTAGTGATGTCAATGATTAGTACCACAAGTGCAAAAGCTGCACATATGTACAAGGGCTATAGACAAGAAGCAGGGCTGCGATAAAACTGTACAATGTCAGTGGTCTCTGGGAAAGGATAGCGCCAAATACGGAAAGTAGAAAACAGTGATTTTCATGGATTTTAGTAGATAAACTTTATGAAAAAAATATTTTCGGCTGTAAATAGATTTTTAATATTAAGTTGAAACCCAATATTTATTATCATCAACTGCGTGTATTATACTTTTTCCTCCTACATCTTAGAGTTAAAAAATTTGGTGGTAGTGTGAAGAAGTATTTTTAATTCGGGCGTGAAGTCCTACAAGGATAGGTCTAATAGGTTAACCAGAACCTTCAGAAGATAAGGAAGTGACAGGGTATGATAGCAGGCTAACGTTGCAGTAAGGGAGTTTATTTATCATGTTAAAGATACTGAAATGCCTTCAAAATGAAAGAGAAAAACCTCGATGGCATGAAGCTGCAAGTATGAGTGCAACTATAAAAGCATACTGAGCACAGTGGGAGAGTTTAATAATGCACATTGGATTGCTGTGCCGTAAATGGGAAAACTCTCAGGAGAATGACTACCATGGATAGTGGATGTATTGTGGCTGTTCCACGATTGCATTTCTGCAGGATATCTAGGGGTGAGGAAAAGGGTTTCAGTAGGTTAACTGACAGCAATTATGCACCCAAATGTATTGTTCATTCAATACTTCTGAATAAGTATGCTAGATCACGTATTCCAAAGAGAAATATAATTTTAACACAACGGAGGCCAATATTTTTTTTTCAATGATCTGATATTACTTCGGAGAGTTTTAGAACACCATTCTTCATGAAATGGTAACATACCGAACAACTTGCAAACATTTTAATACTTATCGCGAAGTGAAAGTTTAATTGCGGTTTTATTAGATTTTAAATAGTTTACGAACAAGTAAGTATAAATTAATACATTTGCATAAATAGTTTTATTCTTATCGGAAATTTCTTTCTTTCGGTAAATTGACACATTTATTTTTTTATATAAATTAACAAATATTTAGTTTGTGAGATATTTTAACACTTTTTAATTATTAATTTAGCCCAAAAAATGGTTAACAATTCAAAAGTGCGCGGTTGAATAAATCTATTGTAAATATGCGACTTACATGTTTGTCGAAAAAAAGTTAAGTGCCGGCGTACGGTAGGTGTGTGTACGGAAAATTTGGGGGAACGTATTTTAATAGTGCAAAAAATACTTTCCTTTTTGTTAATACTTAATTGTAATTTTTCTACATTTATGCTTTCGCCTGCTATATTAGCCTATTTTTAAATTCATTTAGTATTATTTCTCATCTTGTAATTTTATTCATTTAGTACATTAAATTTTTCATCTTTTAATTTAGTTTTAAAGTATTTGCTATAATGTTCTATGTAATTAAGTTCTATATAGTTAAGAATTTATGTAATGTTGTGTTGTAGTTAATTCCTTATTTTTTAATTTTAGTTAAATTCACATGTCTATTTAAATTACCATTTCAAATCACAAACACACATTTATATTATAATAAATCTTTTAATATCTACAAGTACTTGTTAAACATTAAAATTTATTTTTACTAAGTTGCGATGTGGTTTCAATTTTAACATAAGCTGTATTCCATTGGGAAAATTTTGCTACTTACAAGTACGTCTAGCCACTCGCAGCTACTCTTGCTCATACAGATAAGTATTTCGCGCGAGTAGTTGCACTTCTCCCCTTAGGGTAAGGGGATTGTAGTTTTCTACCTGGCAATAGATGGCTTAGCGGGTTCATTGGTTATGTTAAAGTGTCATATTTTTGTTATATTTACTTATTTGGCTTTATAGACTCTACATCATCATCAGATTCTGATGAAGATGTGCCTCCATGTATCAAGAAAAGTAAAGTTGAAAACTATGTGCATATAATTGCAAATTACACAGTTTTGTACGCAAAATTATGCGTTCCATTGGACATCTACTCGCAAGTACTTGCGAGTAGCAAAATTGGCCCAAATGAATACAGCTATAATATATTCTATTATTTAATTCATATTTGCATTTTTTGGATACAAATATGAATTGTATAAGAGAATATTAAAATATTTTTATTTATATCGTAATATATTGTTACGAAATCATCAAACAAATAGTAATTTATATTATTATTGTCTTCCAATTTATAATTCCGTTTTAATAAATAATATGTGATAATATATAATATTTAAAAATATATTTAATAAATAAATAATATTTGAAAATATTGTACTATGGTATGTATTGAAAATTTCAAATATTTATTCTATCAAACAACAAAATCTGCAATATTAAAAAATCTATTTGCTTAGGCATAATGGTATCATTTATGAAAATGGTTTTAACGGTACCGTGCCAATCGACTACTGAACTTTAAAACTGGCCCCCACTGATAAAGCAGTTTCTGTTATCTTGCAGGTGGGTGCCGTCTTACGAATATTCTCCAAATAATTGGACAAAACATTTGCGGAACTTTGCATGTAATCAGACCTTAGATTATAGAATCTAAGATTGTTCGTTCCAAATTTTTTCGAGAATCCATTCGTAAGAACGCACACACTAACAAAATTTATGCGTTTTATAATTGATTGATATGAACTAAATAAATTCTAAACCTTAAATACAATTGCATTTAATACCAGAAGATTGGAAAAAATAAACTTTACAATCCGTCGTATTTAAATTATATTTTTATTTGCAACACGAATTAAAATGAATATAAATTATTTTTTAAAATTCAATAAATTTCGCCTATGAACCCTAGATAGTGTGTGTCATGTCTACATAAAAAAATTAACACAAAAGTATGCAAGCATTACGATTTCTCGCCGCTTTTGCAATAATTTAGCCAGAAAATTCCGTATCCATATCCGAAAATCTGTAGATATAATTTATTCTAAGAAACACACGATTAGTTGTGATCATAATGACGTTTATTATTTCGGAGGGAAATATATATTATTGGTTCTATATTTTCACTTAGTCAAAAATTATACATATTTACATATAGTTGTCAGATATGTAAAATTATAAATCTATATATGGTGTATGGGAAATACTTATAATAAATGTCCTAAGAAATCATGTATATAAATTTATTATAAGAACATAGTTTTAAATGATCATTAGCTAATTGTCTGATTGAGGCAGTTCAAGCCATCATTTACTAATTGTCTGAATACTGGCGTTACTTCTTCTCCACAAACTTTTCAACGCCATTGAACATCAACAAGGTTTGCAGCCAAATATTTTTTTTATACTCGGTCCTCATATGTGCGTATAAAAACATTTATGCGGCACCATTGTAAGTTGTTCGATACTGATTGTTTCCTTTGTTGGTGTATTTTACTTCATATTCCTTTTTATGGCTTCATAAAAAGGAATATGAAGTAAAATACACTTCAGAAAACCACTTTGGTGGAATGATACGGATATTATTGAATAGTGGGGTCAAGTCCATTAAGATATGTTTAGTTCAATAAAAGTGGCACTGTTCGGATATGTTTTCTCACTCACTTATTTGCCAGTATGTATATGAAATGCCATCTTTTGCTATTCTATTATCCAAGTCGTAATCGAGGAGAAGGATTTTCCGCTTAGTTTATTATATATTCGAAATGAATGAAAATAACAGTGAATGGGGTTATGATCTTTATCCTGAGCGAAAAGGTGAGGTGTTTAAACCTAAGTGGTCGAAGGTTTTATTTGGATTTGAAGGTCGCGAAAATATTGACAAAATTAAATGTGAGCGAAATGTGTATTGGTGTGTTAAAAATAGTCCTCTTGTTAAATTGATGATAGCTGCGTTAAAGAGTTCTGGTTGCCCATTTGACATAAGACGGCATATATCCTGTGAAGTATGTGATGCTAGTGTAACAGGTGGCTACGATCCTTTGCTCAACCAAGTAGTTGTGTGTCAAAATATGGCCACAAAAAAAGGGATTGTGCAGGGTGTTTTAACACATGAGATGATCCATATGTTTGATTATTGTAATCATGAGTTAAATTTCAAAAATATTGAACATTTAGCTTGCACAGAGATTCGTGCTGCAAATCTAGCACATTGCTCATTTTTAAGTGCTTGGATGCAAGGTGATGCATCTCTGTTAAATATTAAAGAAGCGCATCAGGTTTGTGCTTCTATATGGAATTTTCGTAATAAATGAGTGAATAATTTTAGAATTGCGTTAAATCAAAAGCTTTGAAATCCGTTATGGCCGTGCGGAAAGTCTCAGAAGAAGAAGCTATGAATGCGGTAGAAGGAGTTTTTGGTAAATGCTATGCTGATTTAGAACCAATTGGAAGACGAATTCGAAGAAATTCTGCGGATATGCATAAAGCATACATGGAGGGACAGATTTATGGTTATGATGTCTACTAATTTGAAATATAAATAATCTGCCAACAGATCGCTGCCTTTTAGGGATACCTGTATTATTTGATTTTTTTAACAAATAACAATTCAATCCACAGCACATATTAAGTATTTTAAAAAATCCCACAATGAAGTTATTAAATTGTAGATGTCAATGACTAGTAACCAATAATTGAAAATTAATAATTGCTCGTATTTTGTAAATTGGCAAGTATTTGTAAATATAAATATGCATTCACATTTAATTGATTTAGTATAATGCTGTATTAATGTAATACTAAGCAAACAATGTTTGCATACAACTTGAGAAATATAATTTTATAATCAGATAAATCTCTATTCAAATAACTTTGTTATGTACGAGTATATATATTATTTAAAGGGAGAAACTCAAGAGAAATTGAACATTTTGTATAAAAATTAGAAATAAACTATGCACCCTGATTATGTCACGACCGTTGCCGGACAAGACGCTGGAGCTTTTGCGATATATCAGGGTACTAAGCTAAAAATTTAGGAATTTCCTTAAACGGTATGATTGATACAAATAATTTTTTGTCATTTTTAGTTTTATTATAGTTGGAAATAAAATTATATCTGTACTGAAATTAGCAAAGACAATTAAGTTTAACAGGTATTTCTTTTCAAATATCCTATAGAAATAATGGGAAACAGCGAGAATTTAACAATTGGTTTTTTTTTTCAAATAACATAGAAATAATTAATGTGAAAGTTGGTTTTCGATAAACATATAAAAATAATGTATATTTAAATTTATGTTCGCTCCGGAAGTGGATATCAATTATAAGGCCTTAGTGGAACTCCTCTGGAGACTCTCTTCACCATTTTAGAAACTTGCTTTTCTACATCCACTATATTCAATTATTACAACCAAATTTTATGAACTTTAAAAGCTGAAATGGTGCATAATATTTTACTTAAACTAAAATTGGCTTTTACTTATATTATTATATATACAGTGGGCAATTTTTATATCGTTTGTGATCGCGATAAACTGAAGTATTGACCTGACAAAAGATGAACGGTGGTGACGTATATATTCATTGTCTTATAAATGCTTATATATAAAAAGTCATGAAACAAACTGCAATAGTTAATTCGAATTGTACTTATATTTAAAATAATTGGTCGTATTTTTTTTATAAAACATTTATTTTAATTGATTTGTAATTAAAGAAATTTGATTGTAACAATTATTATTAAGTGACAATTATATCCATAAAAAAATAAAATTATGTGCATCCATATTTGTATGACTGTATATATACGTATACGCATATTATAACGTAAAAACTAATTCAGTGAACAGATACCTAAATAATAACACTAATTATTGTCAAAAAAAAGAACAACGAAGATAGGAAAAAAAATATAAATCGAGAATATCCCTAAATGGGTAAAATACCCACAAGTAAAATATCAATATTATACCAACTTATCGAAAAAAAAGGCCTTTTAAAAAAAAAAAATTAACGCCAACTAAAGGAAACATGGGTGACATATAATACAAAGCAAAATAAACCGTCGTCAGCAAACTCAACTAAAATTATTGAGAAAATTTTAACGGTATATTATAATAGTAAATGACTGGACTACTATTTAAAATTACTTTATTATATATTTAATAAATGATAATGTTGAGGTTTACTTTATAACATAAGAAATTTATTATTATTTATTTTAAAAGTTTACAATATAATTAATATAGATGATTAAGTAAGTATAATGACTAGCAGTACACCTTCCAGATAAGCAAATGGTATATTTTCAAGATGGACAAGAAGAAGAAGCAGTTCCAAGAGTTCATTATCGATTTACACATCTAACTGCATGGTTTGAGCTGAACAGAAATGATGTAAATACTATGCAATATTTGTATTTAGAACTTCCAAAACATTACGTTTACGATAACCAACGCTGCGTCTGGAAAAAGACAAAGAAGAGGAGAAAATATCCTTGCGCGCATGTATACAGTAAGTGCCAGAGATCAGAAGGGTTTCTGCTTGAGTAAGTTACTACAGTATGTAAAAGGTGCTAAGGGTTTAAATGATCCTAGGACTGTAAATAGCGTTCAAAAAGAAATATTTAAAGCTACTGCTATAAAGTTGAATATGCAATGTCACCAATACAAATACGTTTGACGTTCGCTCTCATCTGTGTCTTCAATTTCAAAGAAATTCCAGTAAATCTATTTGATAACTTTACACTTCAATACGTCATTTGCTGAAAAGAACGTACGACACGATATCGAAGCTGTGCTACGAATGTATGGCATGAAATGCATTGACATAGGTTTGCCTTATCAAAATATTGAGCATATTTTAGATGAAACCGAATAGACACAAAAAGCAAAGCAACTTTGCAACACTCAATTCATATCGAAAGCAGATTTTCAATGAAATTTCAGCAACAATTGAAGATGATTTTCAATTGATGGCCCTTCTGGATTCAAGCATTTGCAACCATAGGAATTGCAGCAGATTTATTCAAGATTCTGCTAATGAGACATTTGTTTCTAATATGGAGATCCAATCTGAATTGAACAAAATGTGACATGAATTTCTGATGATAATAGATAACGGTTCAATGCTCTTTACGCATTCTTTAAGAGTTATTTATATGTTACTTAAAGAAGTTATAAACGATACAAGGACATTCGGAGGAAAATTTCTGATATTAGGCGGTGATTTCCATTACTCAATTATAAATCCGACTGATGTTTGGTAAACAAATTTTCTCCTATACTTGTTTGGAAATTAATGAAATATCGGATCAAGTGTCTGATGAATGACGTCTTTGATTCGTAAAATTGGTTTAAGGTCTGATCAAGATTTAATTTTGCCTTGTTCACTTGTTTGTTGAGCTTTTGAATTTGATTTGGTCTTGGATGCACTATGCAATACCCTTGTTTGTATCCAATATTATCACATTGATTATATGTGGGTCCCTAGCAAAAGATGCAAGAGTATTTTATTTGGCGGTTGTTAAAAAGTATATCTTGTATTGACAATGGATTGTCGACGAAAAATTTTCTCGAGTTTAGTTAATATGTGCATAAAAGAATAATGTTTTGGTAAAATGTAATCTATGTATTTATCGTGTCAAATGGAATTGTTCCTAAATAATAGCCTTACTTTTGCTACGCTATTTAATTTTTCCTCGTAAATGTCGAATGTCTTTATAACGGGCATAACACATTTGGAATGTTTGGTTAGTTTTTGGATCATATCGAGATCCGTTAATATTTTTTTATCGAAGTATCCATTAAATCTTCGGTAATGGATATTGTAGCCGGCTTTTGCGGTGCAAGTTTTTCTAATAACTTGTTGACGCTTCTATTGCTCTACCAACTTTCTCTTACGTCGTCATTGTCCCATTTATATATATAATAATGTAATATAATTGGGGAGGAATTATTTTCACCAAACCCGAAAATAAATAATGGATGGAGTCGCAAAAAAATGGAATTTTCATTGCCACTTTATGTTATATATGTTATTTAATAAATAATAAGGCCGAGTTTAAAATATAATTAATATAAATGATTAAATAAGTAGAAGAGTTCAATTAGAAAACAAGTTTCTGAATAACGGCAATAATGATTCCCCTCAGTGACGTCTTTTAATATTTAGTAGTGCCAACACTCTAGAAACAAACAGAATAACAAATAATGATTCGAAAAGATGGCAGACAATAATTTTTACCGCAACTTGGATAATTTTTGATTTATTTATCAACTAAATAATACTTATAAAATGTATTTCATGTTTTTTTATATAAAATAAATATTAAATACAACGTTCAAATAGAAGGTGTATTTCTGATAAGTTTACTTATTTACTATATTTCCTTACCAATTTCAGGTGCTTTACGAGGTGTACTAGTACTAGAAGAATGTTTTATATAAATAATATTAAAAAATGTCCATTCAATGAAAATTACGTATTTAACCGATGGATTCATACTTGCATTTGATGGTAACAACTAGTATAGTGGTTCTCAATGGGGTCGATACCAGCCGCCGATGGGCGTTGAAGAGATTTAAATAGTCTAAGGCAAATTTGGGAGGCGTTGAGAAAAGTTCCATTATTCGACAGCGTTTTTATTCCTTCCGCCAGAAAGCTGCATGACTCGCCTGCGCTTCGCCAATTGGACGGCAGAGTTGAATCATATCTGTTATGGTTGTCTTATCGATGGCATTGTTGATTTCTTCGTTACCTACGCGTTGGTGCACAAACTAGCAAGGCCATGCATGGAATCTTCAGAGAAGATTCCATGATCCGATGGCGCTTCAGTGAAACAACGATGAAACCAGATAAAACCGTATGTACATGCATGTACATAGAAGGTCAAAAGTGCAGCCGACATCATGAGGAACAAGGCTACGTGAGGCTGGGAATTTGAGATTGGGCTGGTGAGGCGAAAGGCCACGAAAAGTGATATGAGCGTGATATCTCAGTTAATTGTTTTTATAGAAATACAATCAGTTTCAATTCAGTCGGGCGAGTGTAGCAAGCCAACGGAAGAAGCGGCGGCAAATGTACACTCAGCATGGAAGAAAAATGGCTTGACGTGAATCGAGTGGAATAGTCTGGGAAGTACTCGAGACAGTGCTGACGCGTGGTGCCGAAGGAACTTCAATTTAATAAAATTTTTCTAATATTAATAAAATATTAAATTATACTCTTCGTCGGGAGAACATTGTTATTTTAATTGATAAAAGGGTTTTCGATAACATTGATCGACTATTTTAAAAGGGTTTTCCATATTCGTGGATGATTTTAATGACATACTCAACAATTTGAAGATTCAAATAAAAAAACTAATAGGAATTAAAATTAAATAAAAAAATCAAATTATATAGGAATTCAAATTAAATAAAAACGAAGCAAACAGAAAAATTTAAGAGATATTGTCATTAAAGAAAAAATTGACTTAAATAGAAACAAAAAAATTAAAAAGAACATAACTTTTTTGATACGATTAAATTTTAATGAATTTTAGAGATAATGCAATTTTACGCAAAATTTGTTCAAAGAACCGATTGGACACAAACAAACAAAATTTGTTCAAAGATTTTTTCATAGAATTTAAAATTTAATAAGAAAAAAAAATAAACATTAATCAGAAAAAAGAAAAAAAATTGAAAGTCACAGAAAAAAAATTTCAAGTTGTAAAGGGAACTAGAATTAAAAGTAATTTATTATTTTAAAGGCAATTTAAGTATAAACGGAAATAAAGGGAAACGAAATCGTAACCTTATAAATGGAATAATTTTTATAAGACTCAATCTAATTTTTTGGTCGTGTAGAATTTTTTTCGAAAAAAAGGGGCACTTCCAACATCAGGCGAATTCGATTGGACTAATTTTGCTACTGCTACTGTTGTGTAGGTGTCATCATCTACTGTACCTCGAACAAAACAGTAGGATTGTAGCAGTAGTTGCACTTCTCCCCTTAGGGTAAGGGGATTGTGGTTTCCGAACTGGCTATAGATACAAGCGGGTTCGTTGGTTATGTTGAAGGGTCATATTTTTGTTTTTATTGTTTATGTGTGCGTAAACTCAGTTTTTATTGTTTATGTGTGAGTAAACTCAGTATTGTTGGTGACTATTGTGAGATTGGATTTTACTGTTGTCAGTGATATGTTCATTTTATTGAGAGTCTACAGGTAAGTACTGCAATGTAGCAAAATTAGTCCAATCGAATTCGCCTATCATGACGGGCCAATAAATTGCCAAGAACGGATTTGTGGTTAACCAGGAAGAAATAAATACCACTTAGACTCCTTCCAAAATAGTTCTCTCTCTCTCTGATCCCTATCATACTTATTTTTTCTCTTTTCCGTTAATTTTTTTTTCTGTATTTTAACTTGACTTTCCCGTTTCCTAGCTTACCTCCTTTTTCGCTGGAGAAATTTACATCTTGATGTATCCAGTATAAATATTCTCGGTATGAATCATATTTATTTATTATGTATGGGCGCGAAGGCTACCCTACAACCTTGCAATGCTAGACTACAATCATTCCCTGTCACTCCCTCGTCATCTGGAGGTTCGGGTTAATCATCAGATCTATCTCTCAAGGACTTCACTTTTTTCCCATCACCCAATAGCCTAACAAGTCTTTAAGTAGACCTACATAAAACATAATAAAGGACCTGCAAAACTGTAGCCCTAGCATCCAACTCCTCGCTTCATCGAAAGTGGAATTGAACATTGAGCAAGCCGTCATCATTCGGATATTCGCGTATACCTACGATTTTTTTTGCTACAAATAATTTAACGGACTATTCTATACGTAACCTGATATAGTAGGCATAAAGCTAACTAACAAAGAAAACGTAAATACAATATAAATGCTATAGCCAATAAAGCTCATATATAAATAGTACGTATTTTATAAAATTATAATTGATCACATCTCCATTGGATTTTTAAAACCATAACAGATGGCACCCAACGTCTGGCCTTAGTTATGGATCAGTATGTTGACCCCTCATTGGTCTTCATTCTGTTATTAGCATAACAGATAACGGCCAGTGTGGGGCTCGACTTGGTTTTCCGAACCCTGACTCTTCATTGGCCTTCGTCTTGTGATATGTGACAAAACGATGCTCGATGTAAATATGAGTTAAGCTGTAGCGAGTGATGCCTTGTAGTTTTTCAGAATGTGAGAGTTGACTATGATTTGGCTACTCGACTCGACTATAAGGAAACATATTCGTTCAACCATACCTAGCTAATACCTAGCTACTCTACTCGGTTGATGATTCTCATAATGCGAGTTAAATAATCCTCTTTCCATTCAGAGTAGCTTAGACAACTTGTGGATCTCACTTATGGCTAGTTACCCTACTCAGTTGATACTTAAGTCATTATCTAATCCTAATTCTTAATCCTTTAACCAATGCTAAAAACAGTCTGATTGAAGTTGACCGCGAAAATCCTTTACCCAACCTACAAACATTCTGGTTGAAGTTGAAAAAGTATTTTTTTTTAATTTAATTATTTTAATCAGAAATTTTACAAATCAATTATACCGTAATAAAATTGTTTAGGCTTTGCCTGGACAAAGTTATATACTTTTATAAAAATTCAAGTAAGTTTTTCTTTTCTTTTCTAATTTGTTTTTTTTTGTATATAACATAACTACATGTTTTTTATATTTACATTTAAGTAAAATTTGTCCCTTAGATTAAAAAAAAAAATTTCTGTACGTGAATTTTTCCTTTTTTGACTTGGACTGATGGCATCGAATAAGGTTGTTATAAATCAAAACTAATTTTATTTTATTTTTACTATCAATCTTAAATTTTTGTTTTCTTTCTCGAGTTGAATACGTAAGCAAATTTTTTCTTCCAACATTTCTTTTTTCTCGTCTATTATTGTTAATATTACAATATATACTATTATTATTATTGTATACTATTGCCATTAATACTAAATAAAAATATAACTTTTTATTACTTTCCCTTTTTGAGTGAGCTAGTTCTCACAAATATAATCAATTTTCCCGCTTTGAGTGAGAAAACTTATCCGAACAGTACCAATTTTACTGAACTAAACCTATCTTAATAGACCTGATCCCACTATTCCATAATATTGGTATCATTCCAATAACCGTGTTTATACCGAGTTTTAACAAAGTGGTTCTCCTGCATATGTTTTAGTGAAGAAACGTTTATTTTGATCTGAACCATCGAGGCGAGGACACAAAATTATAACATTCTTTATGAAGCCATAAAAAAGAATATGATGCAAAATACACCAACAAACGAACTTTTAAAGAGTTTATGTTCAATGGCGTTGAAAAATGTGTAGAGAAGCATTAGTGCCAGATCACATGGAATGGAACTGCACCAATCAGATAAGTAGCTGATGATCATTTCGCTCACACCTTAGATTAAGGAGTATAAGGATAGTCAAGTGAAGTGCCAAGTTGAAATTAAAAAATTTAACAAAATCTTAAAGTTACGCGCCCATGCATACTGCTCAAAGGCATTACTTTTAGGTAGGAGCAATATTATATTTGTACATACTGCTTTGACGCACACTTTCAAAATAATAGTCGAAGTTATTTAAATTAAAATCATATCATCTTATATATTAATACGCAAACACAAAAGTTTGTGGTACCTTTTTGAGTGTGTTGTTGTTCACGTATTGGAAAAAAAATATCATTGTATAGGTAACCGTATGGAGAAGTGCAGAATATAATTTTTTTTTATACGTGAACATAAAGCAGGTAAATTTGATTTGGAAAGATGCAAAGCGCTACAACAACAAAATACACATACACGGGCCCAATACAAACTTATTCGGTATGCACGAGCATACGTATCAGCCAATAAATCGGATGACTGTGAAATGTAATAAAACAACACAACTGAACAAAAAACAACACAATTGTACATGAAAACACGAATACTTACAGTCGGCATTTCTCTAAGAAAAAGAAATGCATATAACTTTTTCCTAAGCATATGTTTATGTTCTCAAAGAACAGCTGATTAAGAGCATGCCTTTGCCTTAGAGTAGCTAGATGTGAAAGAAACACTGCTTTAGAAGTGTGCGTAAGCGACTCATAATACAACAGCGTGTTAATTCTATGAACCAATGAGCGTGCGTCGTTGCGCTTGGGATATTTTTGGGAAAGCGACCAACACAGTGTGAGTAAAATAAACCCAAGCGCAGACAAGATATCTCATTGGTTGGAGAAATTTATCATTGGTGTGTTTGGCTATGTGTGTATGTCACGGCAACGTGCATCATTCAAATACATAGAGTGTTCAGCTTAGTAGGTGAACTGAGTGAATTTTTTTGCATTGTATGCGAGTGGAATTTTTTCGAATACAATGGAAGCTAACAGAGTGAACAAAATATACAACATCAAGTACTTCATTTTTTTTTTTTTGTATGCGTGTCAAATGACACTGTGGAATTTTTTCAAACCTCATTAGCATACCAGCATTCAAGTTTGTTTGTTGCAAATCAATGTTAATGAATTTTATTTTTTATATTAAATGTGCACACAGTGCAAAGATACACAGCGTATTGTACAGCTTTAAAGGAAAGGGTGCGAATTTACGCGAATTCATTGGTAATTTTTTCAAAAAATATAAATTCTTATAAAAAATATTATAAAACATTTATAATATATTACAGGTGCATACGCTGCCAAGTACAGTGAACACTCTAAATTCGTGGACATTATAAATCTGTTCGCTGATGGAAGAATCATTGCGCAAGGCAGATCAGGGAACATGATTGGCAAAGATTGGGAAGAACAAGAAAAATTTAAAAATATTTACGGGAAAAAAAAATTAACAATCTATTTCATGTTAAATGTGCTACAATAAATTACTAATCACATTTGAATTACAGAAAAAAAAGTCAAATTAATAAATAAAATAAAAAAATAAAAAATTATTGTTAGTTCATTATTAACAATCGCTGAAGAAATGTGTGGTCGAATTTTCTGCCCTAGTATATTATAATTCACTGACATTAGTATAAAAATTCATAAATTTAAAACTATGTTCTTATAATATATTTATATACATGATTTCTTAGGACACTCACTATAAGTGTTTCCCAGGCAACATAGATTTATGTATAATTTTTGACTATGTGAAAAAATAAAACCAAAAATATATATTTCCCTTCGGAATAATATACGTCATTATGATCACAACTAATCGTTTGATTCTTAAAATAAATAATACCTACATAGGGCTGTACGTTCGATATTCGTATATGTAAACGAAATTTTCTAGCTAAATTATTGCAAAAACGGCGAGAAATCGTAATGCTTGCATACTTTTGTGTTTAATTTTTATGTATACATGATACCCACTGACATTTTGTTTTCATAATCGAAATTTATTGAATTACAAAAAATAATTTATATTCATTTTAATTCATTTGTTGCAAACAAAAATATAATATAAATAGGACATACTGCAAAGTTTATTTTTTTCCAATCTTCTGGTATTAAATGCAATTGTATTTAAGATTTATTACTTATTAAGTTCATATCAATCAAATATCAAACGCCTCAATTTTATAGACTTTCGGAGAGTTTTAAAACATGCTATTCTTAATGAAGTGGCAGCATACCGAAATGCTTGCATACTTTTATTATGCTTAATGGTGAAATTTGGATACTTATTGCGAAGTGAAAGTTAATTGCGTTTTTATTAAATTTTAAATAGTTTACGAACAAGTAAGTATAAGTTAATACATTTGATAAATAGTGCTACGCTTTGCGACAGTAAATAGGAAGTTTTTATTTCAGAATACGAAGTATTTCGTGAAAGGTTATTTTGTTAGTGTGTGCGTTCTTACGAATGAATTCTCGAAAAAATTTGGAACGAATAATCTTAGATTCTATAATCTAAGGTCTGATTGCATTCAAAGTTCCACACTTGCATTCAAACTTCCGCAAATATTCTGTCCAATTTTAACTGAAACTGCTTAATCAGTGGCGGCCAGTTTTAAAGTTCAGTAGTCGATTGGCACGGTACCCAAGTAACGCAAGTTACGAAAATTAAACTATTTGACGGCACTCTGACGGCACTATGTTCCGTCATCTAATTACGAATTTGTTTAAGATGGGTTAAGAAACTGTTCTTTCTTTGTCGCTAAAAGCCGGAACTCAAAAAAATTTGTTTGCTTTCATGAACTAAGAGCCGTCAGACGTACCAAAAACGGAACTCATTGACGGCACTTATTGAGTGGGTTCCGAGTGCGTTACTTCGGTACCGTTAAAACCATTTTCATAAATGATACCATTATGCCTAAGCAAATAGATTTTTTAATATTGCAGATTTTGTTGTTTGATAGAATAAATATTTGAAATTTTCAATACATACCATAGTACAATATTTTCAAATAATATTTATTTATTAAAATATTTTTAAATTTTATATATTATATTTATTACATTTTATTTATTAAAACGGAATTATAAATTGGAAGACAATAATAATATAAATTACTATTTGTTTGATTATATCGTAACAATATATTACGATATAAATAAAAATATTTTAATATTCTCTTATATAATTCATATTTGTATCCAAAAAATGCAAATATCAATTAAATAAGAGAATGTGATATTATGTTGAAATTAAAACCACATCGCAAGTTAGTAAAAATAAATTTTAATGTTTAACAAGTACTTGTAGATATTAAAAGATTTATTATAATATAAATGTGTGTTTGTGATTTGAAATGGTAATTTAAATAGACATGTGAATTTAACTAAAATTAAAAAATAAGGAATTAACTACAACACAACATTACATAAATTCTTAACTATATAGAACTTAATTACATAGAACATTATAGCAAATACTTTAAAACTAAATTAAAAGATGAAAAATTTAATGTACTAAATGAATAAAATTACAAGATGAGAAATAATACTAAATGAATTTAAAAATAGGCTAATATAGCAGGCGAAAGCATAAATGTAGAAAAATTACAATTAAGTATTAACAAAAAGGAAAGTATTTTTTGCACTATTAAAATACGTTCCCCCAAATTTTCCGTACACACACCTACCGTACGCCGGCACTTAACTTTTTTTCGACAAACATGTAAGTCGCATATTTACAATAGATTTATTCAACCGCGCACTTTTGAATTGTTAACCATTTTTTGGGCTAAATTAATAATTAAAAAGTGTTAAAATATCTCACAAACTAAATATTTGTTAATTTATATAAAAAAATAAATGTGTCAATTTACCGAAAGAAAGAAATTTCCGATAAGAATAAAACTATTTATGCAAATGTATTAATTTATACTTACTTGTTCGTAAACTATTTAAAATCTAATAAAACCGCAATTAAACTTTCACTTCGCGATAAGTATTAAAATGTTTGCAAGTTGTTCGGTATGTTACCATTTCATGAAGAATGGTGTTCTAAAACTCTCCGAAGTAATATCAGATCATTGAAAAAAAAATATTGGCCTCCGTTGTGTTAAAATTATATTTCTCTTTGGAATACGTGATCTAGCATACTTATTCAGAAGTATTGAATGAACAATACATTTGGGTGCATAATTGCTGTCAGTTAACCTACTGAAACCCTTTTCCTCACCCCTAGATATCCTGCAGAAATGCAATCGTGGAACAGCCACAATACATCCACTATCCATGGTAGTCATTCTCCTGAGAGTTTTCCCATTTACGGCACAGCAATCCAATGTGCATTATTAAACTCTCCCACTGTGCTCAGTATGCTTTTATAGTTGCACTCATACTTGCAGCTTCATGCCATCGAGGTTTTTCTCTTTCATTTTGAAGGCATTTCAGTATCTTTAACATGATAAATAAACTCCCTTACTGCAACGTTAGCCTGCTATCATACCCTGTCACTTCCTTATCTTCTGAAGGTTCTGGTTAACCTATTAGACCTATCCTTGTAGGACTTCACGCCCGAATTAAAAATACTTCTTCACACTACCACCAAATTTTTTAACTCTAAGATGTAGGAGGAAAAAGTATAATACACGCAGTTGATGATAATAAATATTGGGTTTCAACTTAATATTAAAAATCTATTTACAGCCGAAAATATTTTTTTCATAAAGTTTATCTACTAAAATCCATGAAAATCACTGTTTTCTACTTTCCGTATTTGGCGCTATCCTTTCCCAGAGACCACTGACATTGTACAGTTTTATCGCAGCCCTGCTTCTTGTCTATAGCCCTTGTACATATGTGCAGCTTTTGCACTTGTGGTACTAATCATTGACATCACTACGGCATTTAATTCAATAAAATATCTAACTAATTTTTAAAAGTTTTTTTGACTCCAAGATGCCTTCCATAAATGCTACAATGGATGCCATTGTAGTTGCGCTCATAATTGCAGTTTAACGCCATCGAGGTTTATCTATATTCCATTTTAAAGCCTTTCTAAAATCGGTTTCAAATCTCCGTCCTTTTTCTGTGCATGTTACACGATATCGTTATTTCATTCTTTGCTAAGAGCACCCATCTTTATGCTTCTTAGAACCTCAGCTTCTTTAGCTTCTTGTCGAGTATAATATTTACAGTCATTTATACAAAATATCGAGAATCCGCATTATCATGCGATTTTCTTCTACGATGTTCTATAGCAAAATCGTACTCTTGTAATTGCTCAATCCAGCGTGCTACCTCCCATTTAGTAGTTTTGAAGTGGAGGAATCACTTTAATATAGCATGGTCTGCTCTAAGGAGAATTTTTCTATCCAGGAGATACTTGATAAAGTATCAGAGTATTTTAATCATAGCTTACAACTCTCTTCAGATGACACAATAGTTCCTCTCCGGTTTGGAAATGCTTTGCTAAAATAGGCTATTACCACCTCGTGATCAACTCTCCGTTGGGATAGCAATCCACCGATACTCTTATTACTAGCGTTGTCATCACCCTTTTCGTTGCTGTTAAACTGACGTCTTTCTTCTGTAAGTTGATGTAATGGCCTCACAATATATTCAAAATTGCGTATGAATCTTCTATAGTATAAGCACAAACCGAGAAAAGCCCGTATCTAAGTCTTAATTCTTGGTATCAGCCAATCTTGAACAGAATTGACCTACGGGTCTGTTTATATGCCTTCATGCGAAACAATATGCTCGAAAAAGCGGACTTTTCTTTTGCAAAATTGATACTTCTTAGGGCTCAGCTTCAAGCTTGCATTCCATTGTTTTGCAAAAGTCTGCCCCTCTCAAATATGGCAAGTGCATTGCAGAATCCAAATGACATAACTTAGAATTACCACAGTCCTTTTACAGTAGAGAGCAACGTTTTCTTCTTCTCCTTCTCATCAATTTCCACCTGTCAGTACCTACTTTTAAAATCTAAAGAGCAGAACCACTTCATTTTGCTTTGCGTGTCCAGTGTATCATCAATTATTACCAGTGGATAGCTGTCTTTCTTGGTGACATCATTTAAACGGTGGTAGTCTATACTACATTGCTTTGTATAGTCTTTTTTCCTCACTAAGACTACCGGTCAACACCATGAACTCGATGAGCTAGGGGACTCTTCTTCGCCATTGGTTTCATCAATCTAGTCCGTCCAATATCACTTTCAAGTAGAGAGAAAATATCACTGTAACTCATTAGAAATTCTCAGGCCATTTTTAGTTCTTCCTTCAATAATTTATTATAGCAATTGTCTAGTAATGTTCATGCTGCCCTCAATAACTCTCGATGTTTTTGCACTCGGACAACATCTATTTTACATCTAGAAAACGCCTGCACAGATGCCTACCACTGTGTTTTCCTCAACAATGCATTCCTCATCGCTTATTTCTTATCTTTACTAGAGCAGGGCCTGTTGATTTCACCAATATACGAGCAGTAATCAATGATACTCTAGTATTAGATTTTTTCCACCATTAAACTTTGAACAGGCGTCTCCGATCTCAATGGTAGAACGGTGCGCTTCAAGCAAAACACATGCCTCGTGGTTACTTGCAATAATATTTCGTCTCACCCGCTCCTCAAGACATCATATTTGAGTCGATTATCAGCTGATATTTTCTCACAAAGTTCAACCCGATTATACCGTCATCGAACATATCCGCGACAATAGCGGTATTTCGATAGGTGTTTTCTCCAAATTTAACCTCCACGCCTTTTTCTCTTCGAAGGAGCATGTGCTGACCAGTAGCAATTTGCATTCCTATTGATTTCTCTCGAATATGACTTTTGGCAAGCCCTCCTAATATGCAAGAAGCAATAACTGTTCGAGATGCTCCTATATCCAGAGTTAATCCAAACGACATTTTTACTAATTTCTCCATCTATAACAAGGCCATTTCCATCATTAGCCTATTAAATTTATATAATGGGGCCTCTCTCTATAACAGCATATACATCCCCATCTGCCATCACGTTTATTCATTTTTCTGATTCTGGTTGTACGGGGTTACTAGCTCGACGTGCAACTGCTAGTTCTCCAGTCTTAGTGTTTTGTACTTTCGTATCCGGGCAGTTCGATCTGACTGTTAAACTTGACAGGCGGTCATTTGGTCTTGCAGTTGTATCCTCGACCAAAATTGCTCTTGAACCAGCATTTTATCGATGAAAGAAGTTAATCTAGAATGACATGCCTCCGCGCCAACTACTCAATTTTTAGTGTCCACTATTAGAGACCTTTATTATAATGCTGAATCCAATGTTTTACCTATGCTCGGAAAACCTACTCTAGATAACATTTTCTGTAGCAAGATTCTAGCGCTTCTATTAATGATCGTATATAATTTCACCACAAAAGTCTCTAAAACTGCAAGAGCGTGATCGCATAGCCCCAGTATTAGTGCAGTTTGTGCCTGTTTATCTGTCCATCATTTTACTTTACCCACAGATTCAAACTGTAATTTATATGCCGCCTCTGAAGTACTCCCGTCAAATGGTGGAACCTTCAATTTACCACCTACAGATACGGCAACACAAACACTTTACCCTACCCAATTTCTGCCAGCAAAGACTGTTTTTGTTTATTTAGGATTTTCTTTATTTGACTAAGTTATATTGCTGAAAGGACGGCCGTATCCTATTTTAATCTTGTCACTATTTATGCACATCACACTATATTTGTTCCGGTCGCAATGGCCGGAGACTTTAATGCTTGGTCCATTGAATGGAGCAGCCGTGAGACGGACAAAAGAGGTGAAGCACTGCAAGAGGCTTTTTCGATACTAAACCTCACTCTCATGAATGAGGGAACTGCGAGCACCTACCGCAAAGGCGCCGCGAACTCCATTATCGACCTGATGTTCATTAGCAGTATCCTAACAAAAGGGGGCTGCAAATGGAAGGTCGATGAAGAGTTCACAAATAGCGACCATCAAGCTATAATCTGGGAAATCAACAACAGTCCCAGAAGCGGGTGGCGTCAGAGACACACAAGGACGCAGCAAGTGGGCTGGAACAGCAAATGCTTTGATTTGGATACCTTCAGGTCGATGATGAGCGGATCACCAGCGCCCCGGACAACAACTGCCAAGGGCATCACAGAAGAGGTAGCAGCGACCTTGGCGACAGCCAGCGATGCGTCGATGCCAAGGAGTCGCCCAAACTGCCGAGCATCAGTCCACTGGTGGAACCCGACCATCGCCCTACACCGGCGAGCATGCCTTAAGGCAAGAAGGCAATACCAGCGCGCTCGTAAGCGAGACAGGGCCTCGACAGAGGAACTCAGGCGGACCTACGAAGAGAAAAGGAGTCTTCTCAGAAACGCCATCAACTCGATTAAACGAGATTGTTGGAAGGAACTCTGCGCGGAAGTGGACCGGGACCGTGGGGCAGACCGTATAAGACGGTCATGCATAGGATTAAAAGCCTATCCGCAACAAAACCAACCTGTCCCGACATACTGCACAGAATAGTAGAACATCTATTCTCGGAGAAACCAGAACTCCTCGACTACCACCCGGAGGATGAAGAAGTGGAAATTCCCGGAGTGACCATGGAAGAACTCACAAGGGCCTGCACTAGATTGCAGAATGGCAAGGCACCAGGACCCAGCGGCATACCCAACATCGCACTGAAGAGTGCAATTGCCGCCAGGCCAGACATGTTCATAAGCATGTACGACGACTGCCTACGGCAAGGCGTATTTCCGACTCGATGGAAGCAACAAAGATTGGTTCTTATCCCAAAAGGGAAGAAACCACCGGACGAACCAGCATCGTATCGTCCACTCTGCATGCTGGATTCGGACGGGAAGAACTTGGAGCGGATAGTGGTCGGCAGATTGGAGCATTACATCGATCCTCAACTTTCCGAATTCCAATTCGGATTCCGAATTCCAATTCGGAATCCGATATAATGCCCAATATCGGAGGCCCCAGGCAAATCCGAAGGCGACTACTGGCAACTGTAGTTACCTCCGTCCTGCTATACGGAGCACTAGTGTGGGCGAAATCGCTGGAGTTAACAACATACCGCAAGACAATGTCATCGGTCCAGCGGCTCTCATCGATCAGAGTTGCGTCAGAATACAGAACGGTATCACACGATGCGGTCAACGTCGTGGCATCATGCCCAGCCATCGATATCCTGGCAGGAGAGCGTGAACGCCAACATCGTAGGAAGAAGGAAAAGCGGCGAAAGGTCCTCTGTGAAGAGGAGAGACCCGAGAGTCTTCGCCTCTGGAAAGAGAGATGGGACAGCTCGACGAAGAGTCGGTGGACTCATCGGCTGATCCCAGATGTCACCAAATGGGTCATTTGCGTGCACGAGGAGGTCGGGTATAACATCACCCAACTCTTGACTGGGCATGGATGCTTTCGGGCATACTTGCACAGATTCAAGAGAACTGACTCCCAAACTGTCATCACTGCCGCGATGTGATCGAAGATGCAGAACACGTGTTCTTCCAATGCCCCTTCTACGAGGGAATACGGGCAGATCTGGAGAAAAATCTGTACCGTTTCATCAGTCCAGAAAACATAGTGGAGTGCATGCTGAAAAGCCAATCGGCTTGGAACAGAGTTGCAGAGTACGCGGAATCTTTAATCAAGGATCTTCACACCACGTACGAAGAATAGGCCACGAGGCGTCATAATATCGGGACAGCAGTAATATCAAATAAGAACGCCGCGGCGAAGTAGTATTTACAAAGAGTGACGGTGGGGAACCATCGTTCTGGGAGCAAGGATACAGGTTAGGTTTTAGCGAGGTAAAAATTCCGCATAACTCGTCTGGCAGGTAGAAGGTCTTCCAGACGAGTACCTTTGAAGGTTTCCCCCTGTACCTCATTAATCTAAACATAAAAAAAAAATAAAAAAAATCTATTTCTGACACCAAAGACTTTTTGTTTATTTAGGATTTTCTTTATTTGACTAAGTTATATTTCTGAAAGGACGGCCGTATCCTAGTTTAATCTTGTCACTATTTTTGCACTTCACTCTATATTTCTTCGATCCAATTTTATCCGCCGATCACTCAAATAGCGTTTCTCGTTTATACTTTTCGACTTTATTTGTAGTTCAACCAGTCGTTCACGAATCGCTTTTCAGACTTAATTCTCCCGACCTTATTTCGTAGTTTGCACTATTAATACCCGACTTTAACCAGTCATTCAAAATCGCTGTCCAGACTAAACTCCCTCCAACTTTATTTCATCGTTCGCACTATTAATACCGACTTCATCTAGTAGTTCACGAATCGCTGTTCTTACTAAACTCAAACTCACTGGCGACAACAATTTATCTTATTGTGACTGTGCCGTCAAATTTTTAAATAAATGAAAGTGTGCCGTGATGATAAAAAGATTGAGGATAACTGATGTATGGCCCTGAAATGAGAGGGAGGAAAAGTTATTTCGACGTGAAGAAAAAATTAATGGAGAAATGTTTGGAGATGAAAAAGCAGTATATACATATATCGCAAAGGGAATAATTGTTTGTAAAGTGCGAAACATGTGAGGAAATAAAAGAAATGAAGTTAGGACATGAAATTGAATCTTATCACTTCCGAATGAGAATTGAATGTAAAGTAAAGATGGCAATATGCAGAAAGGAATATAAAACAATAAGAAAGAATGACTCGAGTGAATAAAGTATTAATTTATATACAGAAAAGCTGAGAAAGAACAATACAGAGATAATTGATTGAATTGTCCTGGAAAATATAATGAAGCAGACCAGCGGTCTTGAAGAAGATCAATATAATTCAAAAAGAATGTGCGATGATGAAACTATAAATGTTGGAAAAAGAAACATGAGATAAAAAGTACGCAATGGAATAGGAAAAAAGATGTAAATTAAGCAATATTAATGGAGCGATATATTGGCAAACAAAAAGAGTATAAAGAAAAAAGAAGGGCATATAATCAGCTAATAAATAAAATAAAAGAGTACAGTGATAAAGTGATAAAAGAAATAAATGAAGCAAATATCGTTAATGAATTTTGAAAAGCAGTAAACAGAAAAAGTAAGTAAAATAACGCCGATTAATGAGAAGGTATTGATGGAGCATTTCGGAATGCTGCTAAATGGGTCAAATAACATACTAGGAAGAAGAAGAAGCAAGAGTGCAGGAGATCAGTAGAAAGGAAATATAGGCAGCGATAAGAAATGTAGGAATGATAAAAGGTCCTGGGAGGGATAAAATATTGATTGAGGTGTAGAGATAGGGAAACAAGAAGACAATGGAGGAACTACATAAAATAATAAAACAGATATGGAGGATGAACAACTACCAAAAGAGTGGAAAAACTGAGTTATTGTACCCATATTCAAAAAAGAAAACAGTGTATAAGGAGAAATGATAAGAAAATTGGGAATTTCTTTAAAAAATAAGTTCGAATTAAATGCGACAAAAATAAAGGTAGTGTTATTTAGAAAAAATAGAGGTAGAAGAAAAAGGAAAAATTAAAAGAGGTGGTAAAATGAGAAAATCGAATTAGTAGTAAAAAGGCGCAACTATCTTTAGTATCTAATGAACTATCTTAAGCTGAACTATCTTAGGTATGGAGTATTGGTGAATGTCTATGAAAAAAAGATTAGGTCAGAAGAAAGTACATGTTCAATGCACAAGTAAAAAGTGTAGCACTGTATGGTGGGAATGATCTCATCAAAAGAAAATTTATATATGGAAAACTGAGTGAAGAAGCCACAAAAAGAGTAACAAAACATAAATAGAAATGAATAAAAGTAGAAGATACGGATATAAGAAAAGAGCTGTGGAGAAAAATATTAACTGATCAGATGACATTTCTTTTCTCTTGGCAATTGTATTTAATTTATTGAATCCAGCGATACTTGTTATTTTTTCACAATAATTACAGTTGTCACTCATATCAATTGCTGATAATTCACTAAATCTCGCGAGATCCTTGAATGATTTTAGTTATCGTTGGTTGTTTCAAGCAGCCTTGACACATACGGGCCTTAGATTATAAAGCAGAAAGATATATAATTGCACTATATGGATACAAGTTTTATTAAAGCCAAAAAAATCCGTGGGATTGCAGTGAACCAAATCCCATCTTTGTTCATCCTTACTCATCTATTAATTTAAAACTAAGCTGCAAATCGTATTTGTTTAAAACATATAGTAAACGCTTTTAAAATAAATTAATTTAATGTCTCCACAATTTTCGAATCCTTAATATCAAGTCCTTAAGGAGGATATTTCCATACTTGAAGAAAATGATGGGTGCATATATGCCTGGAATCTTCGACGAAGCGGTGATACTTTACCGAACTAGGATACTTGGAAGTTATGTATACCAAAGAGTCTCAGGGAATCCATTATTTCGGAACAAAATGATTGAGCAGTATCGGTATATAGTGGCATTGAGAAGGCACTTGATTGGATTCGCCAATATTTTATTGGCCTCATATGGCAACAGACATACGTAATTACGTGTTAAATTGTAATGCATGTAAGAAAACCACAGTCCCTAACGTTATCCTTCATCCTTTGGGTTATTTTACCATCACTGAATGCTCATGGCAACGTGTGTGCTTGGCCTTCTTCCCCGTAGTCCCGAAGGGAATGTAGTATGCGTAACCTTCTTAGACAACTTTCCCAATTCCCCTTATTAAAACCTTTAAAAAAGTTAGCCACGTTGCATATCGAAACTGCGACGTAAGTTGGACAGCTCTGAGGGAGACTACGTACCTCAATTGGAAGGCCGAATAATCATGATACGCTCTCAGATGAGCAGCTGTTAACTATATGCTACCCAATGTGTTCCAGCTCCGCTTGTTCACTCTTCCGCACTCATTCTTAAATGGTTTTCTTGGTAAATTATCTTGCACAAAAATATCTCGAATTTTACACATGAGTTTGTAAATATAGACATAAAACTTTTGATAAGATTTCAAATATATTCCTTTTCTCCTTCCTATAGTCTCTATAGCTTCATTATGATGTTTATTTTCCTGTAGTTGTTTTTTGCGTCACTCGCATGACTAACGAGTCAAGCCTTTGTAATTTCAGAAGCTCCACCTTATAATGCACCAACAGCAGACAATCCAGGGAATAGTGGTATTAAAAAAGGTAGAACTTCACCAAATCTAGGAACATGTATTAAGCGTGGTGTAGATGGGGCCTTCAAAGCAGACTTAATTGTTGTTTTTAGATGGGGCAGTTTCATAAGTTTTATAGCTCTATGTTCATTTTCTACTGTAGCTTTTAAAATTTTTGTTTGTTTGTTTTGTTATTCCTGTCGTTTTTTCTAATTCCATACTCATCTTAGCTTTATCATTCATTACATTTCTTACATGTAATGTGTTAGCTAATTCATCCAACTTTAAGTTACTTGACTTAGTTCTTTCCCACGCTTTTCCTGCTAACATTTTTACAGGGATATTTCTATTAAAGGTATCTTTATTTCGAAAATATGCAATATCGTATTCTTTATAAGCTTGATCAAGTAAATTTATGCTAGGATCACCTCTGCTTAATCACTTTGCTAATATTTTACTAGTTTCATAGTATTGATAATCAGATAGATATAGTTCTATGGGAAGCCTGTTGATTGATTAATTTATTATCCCACTTTCCCGTTTGGTCTTACAATGTTCAATTATATGTAATAACTAATAAAAAATTTATATAAATCAATATTAAAAAATTTATATACATCAATATAAAAATTTATATAAATCAATATAATATTATGATGTTTATGATCATTTATTTATTTTCACTCATAAAGTAAGTTTCTAACCTGCTTACTTACAGGTTAGAAACTTACTTTATGAGTGAAAATAAATAAATGATCATAAACATGATTCATCGGTACCTTCAAGTATCAGATGTCTAATAGTGGAAACAACGAATTGTGGGAAAACAAATGTTATAATAAGTTTACTAGAAAATAAAAATGGACCTTAATTTGGAATTATTTACGTATATTCAAAATTATTGTATCAACCAAAATTTGAATATTTAGAAAAAGTTCTGAGCCCAATATCTGGAATGGGGTATTATATTGTACATATACTGATAAAACAAGTAATTCTACCCGAGACAGTAAAGTCGAATTCCACATTTATTTTTGATGATATTGCATGTCAAGAGCAGAATAATGTCCGTTCACATTTTTGTATCGCGCGACATAAAAAATAGATAGTTTTTACTTATGTCAAACATATACTCGTATGCCAAATTTTTTTTAAAATGATCATGCTAATTCTGATACTAGCTTAAAAAAATATGCACAACTATATGTGGTGAATGTTACAAAAATAAGTACGAATTTTTAGTGATTGATAAAGACTCAGCTATAGAAAAGAGTCGCTATCGGAAAAATTTCGATATAAATATAACTATATGAATAAAAATACTCAGTTAATCTTACTACATAGACCAGTGAAGAGATCTGTAGGCCCTTTCCAGCTTTTTACAGTACCTGTGAACGGACCTGTAAACCTTTTCCAGATTTTTACAGCATCAGTGAACAGATCTGTAAATATTTTACTGTTTTTCTTCAGCTTAAAAAAAATTACAACTATATGTAGTGAATGTTGGAAAGATAAATACGAATTTTAAGTGGTTGATAAAGACTCAGCTACAGACAAGAGTCCCTATCGGAAAAATATTGATATATATATAGCTGGTTGTATAAAAATACTCAGTTTATATTCCTACATAGACGAGTGAAGAGGTCTGTAAGCCTTTTACTGCTTTTTTACAGCACCTATGAATGGACCTGTAAACCTTTTACAGCTTATTATAGCAACAGTGAACAGACCTGTAAACCATTTACTGCTTTTTTACAGCAACATTAAACACGCTAGTACGCCTCTTACATCTTTTTTAGCACCAGTGAACAGACCTGTCAGTCTTTTCCAGCTTTTTTTTACAACATCAGTGAACACACCAATAAACCTTTTACAAATGGATCAGAAAAAAGTGTTAAGGGATTAAATCAGAACTAGAAACATAATTCGTAATAAATATACAAAATTTAAAATGGGTAAAGTAGAAAAGAAGATTTCTTCAAACCTTTAACTGAGGGTCTTATTGAACTTTCCAAAGAATTAAAGCCTGATATAAATCTGGAAAAGAAGGTTAATAATGAATATCACAAAGTGTACAGTACTCCTAAGATAACTCGACGTCGGGAGAAAAGTGAGTTATTTAAAGACGATATTTCTCCTATTATTAAAAAGGAAATTTCCTCATTTCTGCTTTAGACAGAATTTAACTCATAACAAAAGTCTAAAATGTAGTAAAAACTCTTCTAGGTGATAGAAAAAGTAATGAAAAACTTAATCGAATATACGGAATTCGCTTAATTGATAACAATCTTGAAATCGGTAACACTACTACAGCAATTATGAAAAATCTTATGAAATAACGGTATGACTTTTAGAACTGTTATTTTTTCAGTGACCCAATATGAGCGTCTATACATAAGAGGACTTAAAAAAATATAAACAAATATTGCTTGACACCTCTGCTTATAAACGTGGGTATAAATCTCCAGCTCAAGCACATTGATACAAGTACTATAAATACACAGCGATTGTAAAAATTCTTATTCAGAAAAGAACTGGTGGTAGGATATATATAAATCTTCCTCGTAAATAAATTGATTATACTTATTGGGATGATCAAAATGAATTAGTCGAACAACTTTATTACCTTTTAGCATCATAACTGACCACTCATAACAATCATAAGAACGAAATTATTTCAATCTTAGAACTACGAGAAGCAAATATTATAGAATAATGAGTGTAGGCAAGTTTGGTAGGACTGATTTCAAGCAAAATATCGTAGGACACGGAGAATTACCTTGTATTGGGTTTGTTCTATCATCTAAATGAGACTATGATATGCAGCTGACATAATAAGAAATTTAAAAAAAAACTCACTAAAAATAACGATGCTGTTATTTAAAATTTTGTCTACGAAAGAAACATAGTAGCATACATAGCTGAATGAATAAATTTATTAGAAAATAAAATTGAGGCATTAAAATCTTTGATGAAAAGAACAAATAAATATAATAATACTAAAAATGAAACCAACCAACCGAAAATTGATTTAATGGAAAAAGACACCAGAATCTGAAATTAAAGCAAAATTAGTAATCTATAAGCGATGATTATAGCACAACTAAACCATTAGTTGTGCTAATAAAAAATATTTCCAACGATGGTAAGCGAACTGTAACAGTCAATATTTAGTGAAAGCCATCGCCGCCCGAAAAATGTACAAACTGATCATAGCAAAGAGTTCTATAATGTTTTATTTCAAAATGGTATGAAAAAATAGAAAATAAATCACTATTCAACATATAGCATTATGAAAGCATCTATTGTAGAACGTTTTAACCGTATATTAAAATCAATGAAATGGAAAGAATTTATTATGACCGGTTCATATCGATGCAATTATATAATAAACTGATTTAGAAATACAACCTAGCAAAAACATGGAAAAATTAAAATGGGACCACAGTATGTAATCATATTATGATAATATAGCTGGTACAGGAAAATTTAGAGTTGGAGACTATGCTCGCATAAGTAAATACAAATATATTTTTGGAAAGTCTATATACCAAATTGGACTACTGAAGTTTTTAAAATTATTAAAATCACAATCACCAACCCTGTAACATATCATTTGGAAGAGTATCAGGGTAAGCCAATCAAAAATGGATTTTATGAACATGAGCTTACAAAAGTTAAATATCCAAACATTTACTTGGTATTACTAAAAGATATGGCTTTAGTAATATGGTTAGATTTCCCATCAAGTCACAATTCTTGGATTAAAAAATATTAAATACAATATTATAAAACATATATATTTTACTTAAATAAACTTATTACATAAAAATACAAAGCATTTTTGTTTATATTTAAAAAATTCACAAGTTTGTTTCATCGATTTTAAATCTAAAACTTCTACATCTGACTTATACACATAATCATAGTTTTTGCTTCGAATTCATGATACTCGAAGTATTTAATACGTAGGCTACTATATATATTTCTGGCCTAGGCAACACTAAGTGTTGCCAGGTGCGATCTGACATTTCCATTGGAAAGTTTGACATTTTTTAGCATAAACGTACTCAGAACGTTTTGACGTACGACTATCATTTGTGTTGTTTACAGTGACTTGAAAAAATCAATTTGGCAAAAAAATGGAATTAACTCGTGAACATTTTCGTGCGATCATTTTTCACAACTTTCGACGTGGATTATCACGACAAGAGTGCATCGATGAACTTAAATCTTTGTATGGCTATGAAGCACCATCCTATAGCACTGTGAAAAACTGGTACAACGAATTCAATCGTGGCCGACGCTCGCTCAAAGACGAATTCCGTGAAGGTCGTCCAAAAACAGCCGTTGTTCCAGAAAACATCGATGCCGTACGTGAACTGATAATGCAAGACCGTCATGTGACATACCGTGAGATAGAGGCATGCCTAGGCATTTCTCCCACCAGCATACATTCGATATTGCATGAACACCTGGCCGTAAAAAAGGTTTGTTCTCGTTGGATCCCGCACAATTTGACAATCGCTCAAAAAAAGGCTCGTGTGGATTGGTGTAAAGAAATGCTGAAAAAATACGATCGCGGTGCTTCAAAAGACGTTTATAAGATCGTCACAGGTGACGAATCATGGATCTATGCGTATGAGCCCGAAACAAAACAGCAATCGACCGTGTGGGTCTTCCAAAACGAGTCAAATCCAACGAAAGTTGTTCGTGGAAGAAGCACTTCGAAGCAAATGGTCGCTTGTTTCTTTGGCAAAACTGGTCATGTGGCGACTGTTCCGCTTGTGCAACGTAGGACGGTCAATTCTGAGTGGTACACCACCATTTGTTTGCCTGAAGTCTTCGGAGAAATTCGAAAAACGAACAAGAGAAGTCGAATCATTGTGCACCATGACAATGCGAGCTCTCACACATCGGCTCAAACCAGCGCCTTTTTGACCGGACAAAACGTCGAATTGATGGGTCATCCTCCGTACAGCCCTGACTTGGCACCCAATGACTTCTTTGGGATTTTCGTCGCCAGAAGATGCTGTTGAAGCATTCAAAAACCATGTTTTGGAGGTGTCTCAATCGGAGTGGAAAAAGTGCTTCGAAAATTGGTTTGAGCGCATGCAAAAGTGTATAAATCTTGATGGAGAATATTTTGAAAAACAATAAAACCTTTTTCGTTGATAAATATTCGCATTTTCATTATTAGGCCAGAAATATATATAGTAGCCCACGTAGATAAAGCATGTATTCCAAAATTACTATCGTACGTACATCTAATTTGTATTTCAAAATTGTCATCGAACTCTAACTTGAAGTACCTATAAAATATATGTTCACTTTCGATTATTCCAGCAATTTTAGTCTCTTTTTTAATTAATTGTTGCTTAAATCCTTCCTTGACTTCCGCAAGAGTTATGAATTTAGATGTAGATGTCTGGTATTCAATAAATTCTTTCAGCTAATTCTATCTGTTACCCCTCCAATCCTTACCTCTCAAATTCCCAAGAATACAAAATTCTTAGAATTACTAATTAACCACTTATATCTAGTATATATAAGCTATATCAACAAAATTCTTAATCAATACCTTTAAAACATATGCAATCTACAATATAACGTAAATTAATTAAACACATTGTTCACGTTGCATTCATTATCAAATATACTTAAGCATGTTAATTTTCGAAATTTATTTAAACAAATTCTAAGAATTACAAATTGACCACTTAAATCCGGAAAAGATTAGCTTCAATAAAATTCGAAATCAATGCCCTTAGAACATGACCTTCGTACCCACGCATGTGCAGAACTAAGTATATCAGTCATATACCTAATCCAATACTCACACCAAGTATTACGTACCTACCTACGCAACCGAGTTACGCATCATACTCGTAGATACCTACGCATGCCAGTTACCACACACGCACACATCCATACACACGCACGCAGGCGCAAACAATATTTCACGCAATGCTCCCACCAATTACTCGTCGCTATTGTGTTTACACATCGATCTAGGATTTTAATTTTGCATCAAAGTGCGGCAGAACCGGCGTAACCCAAATTTATCAATTTCAAGGCGTTTTCAACAATTGGGAAAGTCTACCCCAACAACATGGCGTATTTTACGGCTGACTTGGGCTTGCATCATTACAAAATTTATATCAAATAAGAATTGAAGTTGTTAGACCATTGCAAAAGCCGTGAATTTCCTGAATTTGCTCTGAAACAACTTCAAAATAATTCTTCTCAGATGAGGTGGTTTTTCATGTCTCCGGATCAATGAATAAACAAAATTTGTTGGTACTGGACTAAAGCCAATCCACAAATAATGCACGCAGAACTTTTATATTCCTAAATTTTTTTTTTTTTTTTTCAAAAATAAGGAAGGAGTTGTCGTCACTATCAACGGTGAGTGGTGCAAACGATGACAACGAACTTTTTGGGGCCTAAATTAGAAAATATTGATTTAATTATTATTCAATTAAATTTTATATTTTGTAAATAACTTTTAAAAATAATTTTTCATACGATTTATCAAAGATCTGAAAGCGAAAATAGAATATTTACTCATGGTTTTTTTTGGAAGAAGCTATGATTCAGTTTATAAGGAAAGCACTATTGCAAAGAAATGATTGTATTATAATTTAATATTTCTATATGAGATTAAACTATTATATTTCGTTTCATATAAACTTAATTATTATTCAAAAATATTTACATTTTCCTCAAATTACAATAAACATTATTTGTGTATTATTATTACTAATATTAACAAAGTAGGAGCTTACTTTAACTTTTATACTGTTGTAGTCTAATATATTAAAGTGTTCTATTTTAATATTCATAAAAATAAACTTCTATTGTTTAACTAGTCCAAAAATGTATATATTTTTGATTGAAAGCACAAAATTAAATTTTAATTAGGTATATATGCAAAAATACGGACTTTAGTTAAATCAAGAAGGTACTCGTATATTATAAAATTACATAAATTGTGTAGTTTTTAAATGTACTAGAGACAAGAGAATACACATGTGTATATTGAAGGGCAGAAATTTAATTACCATTATTTGTGCGGTTATAATGTTTGTATCTAAAACAATGACTACTGCTACCATTTACGAAATTAGTAATTTGCAAATTTATGCCTGTAGAAGGAAAATTTATCTTAATCAAGTTTAAAAGCATAATAATTTTCGTAATGATTCAGTATAGCATTAAACGAATAAATTATAAATAATTGTTCTCAATAGTAACATATATGGAAAATTAATTATAAATGTATTTACAATATGTTTTGGATAATATCGAATGAAAAAAAAGTATTTAATTTATTTAATAAGTTAATACAGCAATAATTATAAAACTAAATAGATGGTCGTAATAACGTAAGTATTAATTTTGACACACATATATACATAGAAAAACTAGAAAAGGTAATAAGAAAAATTGTCGTATTCAAATATACACATGTGCTGATTTTTCTACTCCTTATACATATACTCTTAGATACAATAATATTGCGTATTTTAAATAGGTCTTCTACAATATTTTAACTTAACACATTAGAAATTCTAGAATTTCTGTCCATAGAATTATGAGCTGTTCCATTGCTCTCTTCGGTTGCTTCATATAGTGTTGCTGTAGACGCCATATTTGTCAATTCGGTTTCACGCTCCTGGAATTCGAAATTAAAGGTACTGCACTCGCGTGGCCTACGCCGTTGTGAATTAATTGAGGAAGGAACTGAAGAAGTAGTTGTTTCAATCAAATTTATTTCTTCTGACTGAGTCTTTACATTCAAAGCGAAGGAGCGATGACAAATTAATTTAAGTACATGTTGGTACTTAACCCACAAATACAACAAAAGTGCTAGAAAAGCTACACCAATAAAAAGAAATAATATAAGTATAATAAGGTCTAAAGTTTGATCGTGTCTTTTATTTCTTGGCACTATCTTGTAGCCTTTAAATAGATGCGGCGGTATTGTAGATTTTTCTTTAAAAGAAATATATGATGGATAAGCATTGCACTCCAAACCATTAACATTAATAGCACCCGAAAATTTTTCATAGACAAACATTTCGAAAATTTCGGAATGGGCACTGTATAATTCTAACAAAAAAATACAGCTCCACGGGTTTTTGTCGATTTTTATTTTTAGATTTTTATTAAAAGCATAGAGTTTATTTTCATTTACGACAACATTTAATAATGCATTGCTACTAAAATCTGCAAATATTAAGTTATTCAAATTATTAAATATTTCAAATGATATAGTTTTTACATAATTATTATCTAAATATAATTGACGCAATGCTTTCATCTCAGATAAAGTATTGTAGCGAATAAAACTTATTTTGTTAAAACTTAAATCAAGTACTTCCAGTTGTTGACAACTATGAAACGATATATCTCGAAATCCATTTGATGATAAATTTAATTTTCTTAATTGGTTCTCGTCAAATATACCCATCATTGATATTTGATTGTTGGTTATATTTGCTTCAATAATGCTAGAAGTTCTTAAAATTATTTCACGATTATTATTTTTGCTCAAGTCAATATATTGTACACATAAATATTTAAGCTTAAGAGGAAGATGCTCGAACACTGCATAGTTTAATTGTTTTAGCGACGAAATGTTTAGAAATTGAAGAGTTTTCATTCCAGTAAAATAGTCCTGAGCATCAATCCGCATCTGGCTTTCATTGATTGTGAGATTTTTCAGACTTACAATAGCACTAAAGACACTTTTTTCCACTTGGATTAATTGATTTTCTCTTAATTGTAAATCTTCAAGATAGTATTGGTCACGAAAAGCACTGTTGTTTATTTCTGTAATAATATTATCGGTAAGAATGATTTTTTTAATTTTAACTAATTTTCCAAATGCTGCATCAGTAAGATATTTTATATAAAAGTTTTCCAATTTAACCAAATTTATTACTAATACATGTTTTAATGGTATAAAAGGAAAACCGAATGATTGACAAAAATAGCCATTCATACCATTCATTGTAGCATTTTCAATTACTTGTACATTTTGCAAAAATTCATAGTTATTAACAAATTTTGAATTAATAATTTTGTTTTCAATCGTGCTTGTATTATTCACACATTCGATATTTATGGAAATAATCGAATGGTTAAAAGGAAATGTAATATTGGCTAGTATAATTGTTTCTCCTAGTTGCATTCTTGTTATACTCGGACCAAATTGCACTAATTGTGCACAAGCAACATTTATCAATACTACTAAGTTAATAATTCGAGAGAGAAATTTGTCCATAATTTTTATTTGTTTCTAAACTTGAACTACGCACTAATAAACAACTTTCATTTAATAGATTGTATAATATTATTAATTTTTACTCCAAAATTTTGTTTGTAACCTTTGCGTAGCAGAAAAATATCTGAACTAACTTTTACGTAAAAAGTTAAATTTAGATATTTTGAACTCGAATACAAATATTTTGTGTATGTTTATTTTATTTTAAGAATATCTTCTAAATTCACATGTATTAAGATTGCTATTTACATCCGATAAAACATTTGTATATATTGTATCACTTTAATTGCCCGATATCGCTTTGTACTATCTTTAACCACCGAACTTGCGAAAGTACAATATATTATTCACTTGTTGAAAAGTATGAAAAGTTGTTATTATAAAAGAAATAAAAATGTATTATTCCTTTTAATCATCTTATTATAAATGCAAGTATTGTAATATTTTCTGATAATAAGTAATAAAAATAAATTATTTAACAGTAAATATTTATTAATATTCGATTTTTTTTCTTATGATAATCTTTCTATATATGTCAATATTGTCATATTTACTGTTAAGTAATATTTTTTTTGTTTTACTTAAATACTAATATAATCCTGAATTTATTATAATATCAATATACTGCAAAATAGTACGTTTATTCACTTTTTTTTAAAAACACTACATTAAATGATTAAAAATCGAATTTAATAAAAGCTATAATAAAATAGTTCATGACATGAAAGTGCGTGTTTTAATGTCACAGAAATTTTTTTCAGTATTATTAATATCAATTAAAAAATATAAACATAGGAATGTTATTATTTGATTATTAATATTCATTGCGGAAATTTAAAGAACAGTAACAGTAATATATCAAATATAATAATGAATGCTGTAACCGTTACTTTATTTTTAAAATATTGATTAATTTAAGAACCGATTTAAAAAATTTAACTGTAATACATATTTAGTTTGTAAGTAGTTAAAGAACAACAATACACAAAACCATCACAACATTTATTCTGGACTATTGAAGGACAATATATTATTACATTATATATATAATATTTTATGAACCATCCCAAACAAACCAGTTTTTCAAACCATCATTTTAATTTTGAGTCTGGCGCAAATATTTAGAAAAGGTATTAGATTTGATATCAAGATATTATAATATAGTTCCCGTACTGCGATTTAATATTTAAAATTTGAATGATTAGTTTTGAAATAGATGATATGCAACTTTTTACTCAAAAATATATTTAAATAAATATCGTTCATAATACAATGAAATGGAAATAGTATTGCACCGTTTGAAAATAGGTATTGCACCGTTTGAAAATTTCAATAGTATTGCACCGTTTGAAAATTTAAACGAAACTAAAAAATGTTACTTCTCTATACTGATAAATTGCAAGTTGTCAGTTGGCTTTGTTGTCAGTTCTGTTATTCAGTTATTTACCATTTATTATTGTGTCTTCAATTTAACTTAAAAATTCTATTTAAATAATTTAAATCCTTTATATAAATAGCCGATCTATGAAAGCTAGTTTTTCAGAAGAATATCATCTATTCGTATGAAGCTTTATTTTCACTTAGACGGATAAATTAATAAGAAAAATGGTCGCATTTGGGCATCTGAAAAACTAGCTTTCATTTTATTTATTATTCAATAACTTTCGGAGAAGGAAAAAATTCAAGAGCAGATATTGACGACAATTACATTCATCACTTGTCAATGTGTAATACGTTTTATGACGAAGGAATGATTGGTCCGTATCATTTCGAAATTGAGGCTAGTGGTAAAGTGCGCTTAAGAGATATAACAATTAATTTTTTATGGCAAAGACTCGTGGTTTAATAAGGACGGCACCACGTGCCACATTGGCCAAGAAACAATCGATTTATTGTAAACAAAATTGATTCATTTCTAATTTCGCGAAGATTTTTGGCCATCAAGATCGTATGTGAAATATTGTATAAAGGTGAAAGTACACTATTGAAAATACATATTTGACGCTTCGCAAGATAGCTAGCACGCTACACATATGATTAGTCTATTTTGAGAAAACGCCGAAAATATATTAGATTTGGTAGCACAGTAATATAAATGCTGTTAAAACGTCCAAATAATTGTGTCGAAAGTGGTGATAACTTCTGACCTATCGCTTGGTATTGTCCGGTCATAAGTTTAAAAATTTAAATAGTTGGCAAGTCAGAAATAGTTAAGTTTGTTTCAGGAATCGTGTTTTAACATCATTTTAAATATAAAATAAGGTGTTTTTTATTAATGAAAATTTAAGTGTTAAATAAAATGCCGAAGTAAAATGAAAATGTTAGTTTATCAAAATGTCAGTTAAAATATAGTGACCTCCTTTACATTTAAAAGTTTTATTTAAGAGGTAATTATTAGTTTATATAAAAATGTTCATTTTTGCTTAATTTTTAATTATCATTTTTATTAATATTTATAATAAAGTTTTTATATTTACTAAAAGATGGCGAATCTTACTTAATAAAATAGAATTTTATTAAGTGAATTAAAAACTTATATTTAAAGTTAAATTCGATTTTAATAGTAATGCAGAACGGACGTATTTTGTTTTTTCTAACGATTCATAATAAAAATAATTAAAAATTAATATCATGGTTAGTAGTTAATAGTGATTTTGCTTATTAACTCACTGCTTGTGATAAATTTATAAAATTGAAATCGTAAAACAGTTGGGTATGTCATGCATACCATCCACAAGTGCCGCTCCAACAGAGTCAGATACTGACTCTGAAAAACATCCTTAAAACTAGTGGAAAAATCGAAAAAATTCAACTAAACTAGACTTTTGCGGTAATAAAACATCCCGCATCACCAAGTTTAACAAAAAATATAAAATCAACAAACAATACACAACAAAATCGAGTCGAATTCAACCAATTCCATTTATTTTTAATAAAAAAATGTGCCAAATTTCGCAAAAGCTGAATTGGAGCCAGCGAAACACTTGCAAGGCTTAACCAAATGACCTTGTAATACAAACAAAATCTGGACAATCTTATAGCAGCATTATCTAATGGCTAAGCGAACAATAAAATGTTTTCTCGACATCCACAATAGCAAATAGTAATTTCTAATAGCGTAGTAGTCAATCCATCCATTTCTTTTGCTGCAGTTGCAGCTAAGGCACACACAAAAATATTAGTTATTACTAACATCAACAGAATCAACATGAACATCAATACGAGGGTCGTTCAATAAGTCCGTAGAAAATCCAAGAAATTGCGCTCGTAGTGTCGGTTTTTTTTGTAAGTAGCATTATCGAAAAGAAAGCTGTCAAAATTTCAGCTCGATCCATAGCGTAGGTCAATTTCTATCGTCGATTAAAGTTAACGACATTTATTTGTGCATAACAATGGAAAAAAGCGAGTTTAGGGCCATTTGAAAGGCTGAAGCCCGAAAGAAATCAAAGCCGAGTTCGATGCAGTTCATGGCACATCTGCACCTGTGTTTGCGACGGTTTACAATTGTGTGAATGAATTTAAACGTGGCCGTTCATCCACAAAAGATGAACATCGTTCAGGACGCCCAGTTGAGGTGTCTACTCCTGAAATCATCGACAAAATCCACGATCTGATTTTGAACGATCGGCGAATTAAAGTGCGCGAATTAGTTGAGGCCACGGGCATATCACAAGGTACAGTCGCTTCAATTTTGCATGAAAAATTGTCTGTGAAAAAAATGTCGGCAAGATGGGTGCCGCGTTTGCCCTTAGGGGAGAATAAGCGCAATCGTGTAGTGGACTCTGAGGCTATGTTGGCACTCTTTCATCGCAATCCTGCCGAATTCCTTCGTCGATATGTCACTGTGGACGAAACCTGGATACACTACTACACTGCAGAAACGAAGAGACAGTCATCACAGTGGATTTTCAAGGGTGAACGGGCTCCGAAGAAGGCAAAAACTGTGCCATCGGCCGGAAAGGTAATGGCCACGGTCTTTTGGGATTCGCAGGGCATCATTTTTATCGACTACTTGGAAAAAGGAAAAACAATAACAGGAGCGTATTACGCGTCGTTATTGCAATGGTTGATCGAGGAAATCCAAGAGAAACGCCCCCATCTGAAGAAGAAAAAAATCCTCTTGCATCAGGACAATGCGCGTGTGCACACCTGCGCTGTTTCCATGGCCAAAATTGTGGAATTGAGAATGGAATTGTTGCTGCATTCCGCTTATTCACCAGATTTGGCCCCGAGTGACTATTTTTTTTTCCCCAATCTGAAGAAATGGCTTGGCGGACGACGGTTCACTTCCAACGAAGACGTTATTGCTCCAACGGATGAGTATTTTGCAGAACTTCCGAAATCCTATTTTTTGGACGGGGTAAAAATTTTGGAAAAACGGTTGGAAAAGTGTATAGAGCTAAAAGAAGATTATGTTGAAAAATAAATTATTTTTTTTAAAAAAACAGTTTTTTTCCATCTTTTTCTAAGGACTTATTGAACGACCCTCGTACCTTCACCATCAATATCAACATCAACAGCAGCATCATCCGCATTACATCAATACCAGCAGAAAATAGTAATAAGCATAATATTTTTCTCTTCCAACTGCTTCCTCAGTAGATGTCACGTCAATGTTTACTCTTCTAACCAATACCATTATCGAAGAACTTAATAGCTTTCTAACCCCAATTTTGTCCTCACTTATGACAATGTCGAATTAATCGTTTCTTGTCCAAAAATAAATGTTGTCATATACTACTAAATCCCTGTCCATCCTACTATGGAATGCAGCGGTTAAAATCAACATAGACAATAACTTGACGCACTCTTGCATGATAAATGTGTAGACATTGCATTTATAACAAAAACGCGAGAATCCGAGAGGATTGGAGTCATGACACTATCATAATAATGGGCATTTTATACTGTATTAGGCCATCGAAGTGTAAACTATATTTTTTTGTTATAAATTTTTTGTTGAAACATTCGGGGTTAGCCCAGTTGTTGTTGCGAACATAGAATTTAGTTTTTATTGTGATAGTTTAAGTGTAGTCGTAGTCTCAAAACGATTAAATGTTGTTTCATGGCAAAAAATTATTGAAATAGAAAATATATTATATTAAAAATTTAATTTAAATAATTAAGATCCAATTAGTGCATTTGCTCTGATACTACCGCTTTTTACAGTCTAATATTAATAATCTAACAATTATTAAAAATATAATAATAATAATGACTATACAATAGTAAAAAAAATATTCTATTAGACTTATAAATGGGAAAGTCAATTAGACAAGTTTTGGACACAACTTACAGCAACAGATTTATTTACAACGCAGCCTTAAGACTTCACTGTTTGTAAACTAAACTCAATCACCAATGCTCACATAACTCACAACAAACCAACCATACGAGCACATGACTATGATGTACCATTAAAATTCGTAGCTTGATAAGCGAGTGACAATGTTCAAGGATGCCAAGTGAGAAGAAAAGACTAAACCAACTACAACGAGTACTGAAATAAGAAATAATTAACTACATAATGAACAATTTACTGAATACACTGAATCACTGAGAACTAATCTGGATACCTACCAGACAAAAAACATAAATATGAATATAATACCTAATTACGCATGGGAATTATGGCACAGCCAATTATACATAAAATTTATTATAAATAATGTACATGTACCTATAGGAATAAAAATTTATAATCTTGTAAATAGTTAAATTGTCTCTATTTCAAAGCCATTTATAAGATAGTAAGTAATGTAAAAACTTAAAGAGAAAAAAGTAATGTAAAGTGTAGAAAATCAAAATTGTATTTATAAAGCTAATTTTAATTATTTTATGGTACGAGTATATGCACATATATACTATATAAGTAGAGTTATTAATAACTGACTATAGTACGGAATATATAATAATAATAATAACATTTGTAAACAAAAATTAAAAAGTTGCAAAATCCTTTTTTTGGATGAATTTCTATTTTAAATAAAAATCATGTGAAGTTTAATCACTTACCTTCCACTGTTATAATTATTGAGAAAATGATGGTCGCTTCATTTGAGGATCCTGAAATACAGTTTGAACTACTCGTATTTATCGAAAATGAGAATAAACAAATAGAAAAAAATAACAGGAGGTATAAGTCACAGTCCTACAGATAAGGAACAATTTATTAGTCATGATTGGGAAAGCGAAAGTCTAAAAAATTAATAAAAGTAAATAATTATAATAAGAAATTTTTAAATAAAAATAACGAAATATATTTGTGTGTATTTGAAAAATTTCCTTTATTAAAATCGTAACTTAAAATATTTTTACGTTAAGCTAAATAGTATTGTAATTATTTAGAAAAAATAAAATAAAATAACAAAAAAGAATTTTAGAAAAAATACATCCTATTCTCGTCATTGACATGAAGAACAAAAAACTCATTTACAAATACATATTGGGTGTATAACTTAAAAATGTGAGATTTTTGGCAAACTTTGAGTGTTTATTTTGAAAAATTGTTACAATATATTTTATTCAAAGTATTGTCCATCGGAAGCCACTACTTTTTCCCATGTTTCTGGCAACATATGGATTCCGCGCCAAAAAAACTGCTCCGGTTTTGAGGCCAAGAATGAATCGAGCCAATTTTCGATGCCCTGTTCTGAAGTGAAGCGTATTCCGGTGAGGGCGTTTTGCATGGATCTAAACAAATGGTAGTCGGACGGGGCAAGGTCTGGGCTATAAGGACGGTGAGGCAAAATTTCCCAGCCACTGTTTTCTAAATAATTTTTAACCGGTCTTGCAACATAAGGCCGAGCGTTGTCATGATGGAAAATTATGGCTTCGTGTCTGGTTGCATATTCCGGGCGTTTTTCGGCCAATGCTCGCTTTAAATGGATTAATTGTGTTCGGTAGAGGTCGCCTGTGATCGTCTGGCCCGATTTCAATAGCTCATAATAGATAACACCCTTCTGATCCCACCAAATACAGAGCATTACCTTGGCGCCATGGATATTTGGCCTAACTAATACCTAACTACTCGGCTGAGAATACTAAGAATGCAAGATGAATAATATTTTTTAATTCAGTACATTATAAAACCCCTTAATTTTTATATAGTTCTGTGCTTGACGCAGACCCTATATCTGGGAAAAGATTATTGGCAAGCATTTGAATTGTCAGCAGATTTTATGCTGATTTATTTTACCCGTCGCCTCTTCCGAAATGAAGAACGATAAGAGAGAAGCAAAAGAATCAATTGAGTCACCATTGCTATTATATAACATCTTAGGTTGGTTCAGCCACACTGATTAAACAACGATTTGATGCAGTATCGCCCATAGTTCTAAAATTAATGGATGTTGAAGTGAAGAGGATGTTATGCTTTGGAGTTATAGAGGAAAGCAAAATTCCTTGGAGTTCTCCTGAAGTACTACCCAGGAAACCAGGAATAGTTCATCTTTGTTTTGACATTAGAAAAGTAAATGCTGTGACGAAGAAGAACGTGGACTCTTCCCATAAATAGATGGATTATTGAAGCCTCTATCTTTAGCATAATTTATTACTAGATTAAACCTTGATAATGCCTTTTGGCAAATACCACTATAAGAGGAATTTTGGGAGAAGACTATTTTTACTATACCCGGGTATCCACTTTATCAATATCGAGTTTGAATTTATTGATTCTATCTGAGAACTACCACTCACATCTAATTCTACTGAAAACCATATATTTAGGTTTAATCATTGATGAAAGAGGAATTGAGATAGACCCTAGAAAGTTATCGTCTATAGTAGAATATCATTCTCCCAAGTCACTTCGACAAGTCCGAATATTTATGAGAATGGCTGGATGGTATACACGACTCATTTAGAATTTTGCTCCTGTCTCTGCTGTGATAACTAATACTCTCAAAAACTACTAAATTTGCGTAGGTCAAAGAGGCTGAGACTGCGTTTGAAATTTTAACCATCAGCATTAACTTCCTCTCCAATGCTGATGAGACCCGACTTGGCTAAACTACTTGCAATACATTATAATTCGAGCCAAAATGGAATTGGGTGTATGCTTCTCTAGGAGCACACCAAGCGGAATGAATGTCCGATAAAAGCTAAACTTATCCCAGTGAAATTACTCTGTGAATGAATGTCCGATAAGAGCAAGAATGTCTAGTATCGAAAAATGTTACGTCTAGCTAATGCCCTTTAATATTGTGACCGACCACAGCTAGTTTGAAGTGGCTCATGAATTAGAAGAACCAGAATGGAAGATTAGCAAGCTGAAGATTGAAGCAAAGCAAGCCTTAACGTCGTGCCTAATGCCCCCTCGAACTCGAACTAAAAATGAACCTGAAATAGCCACAAAGTTTAAGCACAGAAAAACTAATTCTGGACTTCGAGGTAAGTGATGAATACGTGAATATCCGTATATTTGCACAAAGCGGTCGTCCTTTATAGGAAGCTATGGATACCAAAGGGTCTCCGGACAAATATTATTCCAACTTACATGATGGCAGGCCGTTTGGAAGCTATGGATACCAAAGGGTCTCAGGAAAAATATTCTTTCCAACTTACATAATCCAGCAGTTGCGGCGCATATAGGTATTTGTAAAACGCTAGACTTAATCTAAAGATTTTTAAATTTTAAATTGTGACACATGAAAAGAAACCAAAGCACTTAACTTCACAATTCGTCCTTCTATAGGCTGTTTGACCATTGCTGAACGCCTGCGGTAGCATGTGTATCCCGATCTACTTGGCCCTTAGATCATCATAATCATCTTATGCCATTTTTCCTCGAGAAGGGTCTGTTGCACCTTTTTGGCGCACCCAAGACTACTCACCGACAACGTAAATCAGTTCTGCTCCAAAAAATTTGAAGGTATACTGTTAAAGTATAAAGTAAAGAAAATTATGATAGCACAATATCCTCGTCAATATTGGCGGGCATACAGGCATAAAGCCAAGAGGACCATAGATTATGAGATAATCGTTTAAGTAATATAGACTATGCTTTGCGCAACTCCATTCATCAGACAAGCTGTTGTACTCCGTACCGGGCAATATTTGGAACAGGAATGATGATACACGCCGCGATGCACCAACTGAGACGTAAACTGGATGGCATTGAGGGAGGATATCTACACCAGTTACAGGTAATATTAGCGATGATTCATTCTCAGATAAGCAGCCGAATTGCGCAAGCTTCTGTCAAAGCAAAAAGAAATTATAATTTAATAGTAAAGGCAATTCGCTTTCTTGTCGGATAGGAAGAATATCGCCGCAATTTCCAAGAAAGTAGTTTTATTAACCGATTTAGTGACAAACTCGCTCACAAATTGTTAAAGTGTAGAGTCAGACCAAGGAAGGAAACAGCAATATACGAACTGGAAGATATGAAAGGAAAGCCACTGGGACTGTACCACGCTAAGGACATCCGTCAATTAGAGAAGAAAAAATAGAGAAACATATTTTTTTGGGAAAGCAATAGGGGGATACTGAATGCAAATAGGAATGGTACCGGCTAGGTCAGTATTTCTCCATTGTACATTCGATAAAGCGAGGAGTTGGTTACTGAGACTAACGTTTGCAGGCCCTTTCGATACGGTATACCGTTGGAAATACCTGTGTTGTTATGATAACCTTATCGATGGCATTGATGAATTGATCGTTTACAAAGAGGTGGCGCACAAATCAGCAAGTTTGTTCCATCTTGTAGCACTACTGCTTCATCATATTTAAAAACCGCTTATCTAAATTAGGAAAACTCGAATATGCTCATACGATGTGATTGTACGTACGAGCAAATCCGAGGGGATTGGCGTCATGGCGCTATGATGATAATAGGAATTTTATACTGTGTTAGGCCGTCGAGGTGAAAATAACTCTTTTTTGTTATAAATATTTTGGTGGAACATTCGGGATTAGCCTGGTTATTGCTGCGAACATTGAGTTTAATTTTTATTATGAATAGTAATATTCTTACAATCATTAAAAAGTTAATAATAATAGCAATAATAGTAAAAAAAACATTCTGCTAGATTTATAAATGGGAAAGTGAATTAGAAAAGTTTTAGACACAACTTGCAGCAACTGGTTTATTTACAACTCAATCACTAATGCTCACATAACTCATAACAAACAAGTACATGACTATAATGCACCATAAAAAATTTGTAGCTTGATAAGGGAGAAATATCGAGCCAGGACCCAGTGACAACGTTCAAGAATGCCAAGTGAGAAGAAAAGACTAAACTAACTATAACGAGTACTGAAATAAGAAATAATTAACTACACAATGAACAATTTACTGAAGACACCGAATTACTGACAACTAATAAGTAACTGTGGACAGCTAAAAGACAAATACTTAAATACACAGCAATGAATCTTCCCTCTTTTTCTTTTCTCCTTTCTTCTCCCTTCTTTCTTTATTTTCCTTTATCTACATGACTGGCTAGGGTATGTAACAATAACTTTCCTTCCTCTTTTTTATTTCTCTTCTTTCTTCACTTCATTTTTTTTATTCTTCGGAATCGGTTCTTTTCGTTTAAATTGGCAATTAGAATAACAATGATATAGTAAATTTTTTTTTCTTCCAATTTAATAGTTTCTTTTATTGAATCCGATGATTTAGGCACAATTGTAATCGCTAATAATAACAGCACATTTTGGAATATTAAATGAAACCATAAAGTGAAAAACACCATTTGTATCTACGTGTAGAAATGTAATTTTTTATTGCAGACTGTGTTAGGCCGTCGAGGTGAAAATAACTCTTTTTTGTTATAAATATTTTGGTGGAACATTCGGGATTAGCCTGGTTATTGCTGCGAACATTGAGTTTAATTTTTATTATGAATAGTAATATTCTTACAATCATTAAAAAGTTAATAATAATAGCAATAATAGTAAAAAAAACATTCTGCTAGATTTATAAATGGGAAAGTGAATTAGAAAAGTTTTAGACACAACTTGCAGCAACTGGTTTATTTACAACTCAATCACTAATGCTCACATAACTCATAACAAACAAGTACATGACTATAATGCACCATAAAAAATTTGTAGCTTGATAAGGGAGAAATATCGAGCCAGGACCCAGTGACAACGTTCAAGAATGCCAAGTGAGAAGAAAAGACTAAACTAACTATAACGAGTACTGAAATAAGAAATAATTAACTACACAATGAACAATTTACTGAAGACACCGAATTACTGACAACTAATAAGTAACTGTGGACAGCTAAAAGACAAATACTTAAATACACAGCAATGAATCTTCCCTCTTTATCTTTTCTCCTTTCTTCTCTCTTCTTCCTTTATTTTCCTTTATCTACATGACTGGCTAGGGTATGTAACAATAACTTTCCTTCCTCTTTTTTATTTCTCTTCTTTCTTCACTTCATTTTTTTTATTCTTCGGAATCGGTTCTTTTCGTTTAAATTGGCAATTAGAATAACAATGATATAGTAAATTTTTTTTTCTTCCAATTTAATAGTTTCTTTTATTGAATCCGATGATTTAGGCACAATTGTAATTGCTAATAATAACAGCACATTTTGGAATATTAAATGAAACCATAAAGTGAAAAACACCATTTGTATCTACGTGTAGAAATGTAATTTTTTATTGCAGACAGATGGCAGGTAACAGTAATTGAATTTAAAATTGTATTACTGCGTTCAACAATTCCAATAAATGCAATTCATTATTTTTTAACCTTTTGTTTTTGTTTTTGTTTAAATCGATCCATTTGAGAAACTGGAATTGAAATTAAATAAAAATTAATGTTGAAGGTACCGTTATTATTATTGTATATTCTGAATATTCATAATATTACACATTTTGAGATAGATATGTTATATTAAAAAAAAATATATATCTGAAAAATTAGGCGGTGATTACCGTGGAATCGGAGATGACCACAGAAGAAGATTCTTTAATGATGGAACTATTAACATATGGCAAAAAACCTCCGTTATTGAAGGAATAGCAAAAATAAAATATTAGAGAAATACAATATATTTATAAGTAGAAACAAATATTAAGGAAACTGGTGAACGTAGAAAATTTAAAGTTGAGGCTAATAACTTAAAAAAGAAGGAATTACAATTGAAAAGAGAAATTCTGGTAAAGAAAATCGCGATTCAAAATAAAAAAGTTGAAATAAAATGAAAATTGTTAATTAAAACATGAATCATAGGACGTTATGGTAGCTCTGGTCATGTGTTCGAGTAGTTCATTTTCGACAGAGTTCGTACTGCTCGAAATTCAATTGCATGAGCGGATAACCGGCAGCGTGACCACCATTTACCGTCTTGTGGCCTAACCGGATTTGGTAATGAGGCTAACTGGTGTGATTTGTCATAGCAGCAGTAAGAATGGACAAACATCGGCTTGGCTCGATCCCTCTTAGGCTGACATCCAATGATGATGGTTATATATACGCCATTCCAGATGAATTTATAAATTTATTAAAAATAACATATTATGAAATTATTAAAATTTATTTAAAATTTAAAAAGAAAGAATACAGAATAGTTTGTACTGAAATACATTTATACCAAATAAAAAAATATACACAGGATATGTGTGTACATTTTTCTATTATACATGTACATGTACAAGTGCCAAAAATTCTATGTTACGATTGAGTCTAGTAATAGTGTTATGATTTGTTAAAATCTGGAATGTCTAAAAAACGAAATCCTGTTCCGTTTTGATTATTTAACTAGAGAAAAAGAACCACACAAAAATAATAAATTGTAATTTGTATCAATACAGTAAACGTGATATTCTTTAATTATTTTATTATGTGAAACTAATAACTATGGATACAAATTCATATACAAAAAAAGAGAAAAAAAAATATATATATAACATATATATATAATAGAAAAATTTCATGAAACAATTTGCAGAAAAATCAATTTTAAGAATTTAATTTTCACTTAAATTTACAATTGGATTAATGAAAACAATGAATGGGACAGTTTCACAAGAAAAGCAACAACGAGGGAGTAGCAGGCGAGGATGGCGACGTCTAAGAGCAGGAGGATGAGGACAAAACAGCAGATCAAGGAAGGAATCTAAAATTACAGAACGACGAGAGAAAAGAACAAAAGAGAAAAAAGGAAGGAAAAAGGTGAAATATAATAAAATAACTTAATTAAAAATAAGAATAAAATCTCTATGTTAAATTCTCGGCTTATCCAGAAATTATTTCCTCAAATAATTCTTCTTTGTACGGCATAGTACAGCCATTTTTTTTTATCGATATTGATAAAATACTAGTTTCTGAGCGAAACACATGAGACTTTTATATGTGCATTTTTATATGAATATTTCAAGTAAAACTAAATTTCCAGTATTATTTCTTTAGTAAAAACGGATTAATGGAAACGATTACTAATTTTTTTTCCTTCTAAAGTACTAAATTTGGTAATCAAATTACAACAAATACTACTTATATAAATTAGCGAAAAATAGTAAAAAATTAAAATTTAATGAAACTAAGTAATAGTTGGATAAGATAATTTAATAAATTTAAAGAAAGATAAAAGCAAAAATAAAAAAATTTAAATAATATTAAGAAAATATAATTTTTTCTTTTAAATTTTATAATTTAAAAAAAAAAATAAGAAAATATAAAGAAAAAAAAAATTTGTGTCTAACCTACGCATCACTGGAATGTTATGGTAATCTTTATTCTATTCTATCCTTTTCCCGCTTTCTTCAATTCTAATCGTTTTCCGTCCCGTTTTTTTATTAACGTTCTTTTTTTCTCTTTTCTTTTCTTATTATATGATTTTTTATTTTTTATCGTAAGTATTAAAATTTAAAAATAGACGATAATTATAAAAAGAATAATAAATTTAAAACTAAAATTAAAATAATCAAAATTTAACTATACGAAAAATTTAGGCAAATTAACACCAAATTAAAAAAAAAATTAAACTACATGGAGAAATAAGTAAATAAAAATAAAATTAGAATAATACAATTTAAACTAAACGAAAAATTTAGATAAATTAAAAACAAATTATAAAAAAAATAAATTTAAACTAAATGTAAAATAAGGTAAATGCAAATTAAATTATAATAATAAATTTGAACTAAATGAAAAATTAGGTACATAAAAATAAAATTGGAATACCAAATGTAAACAAAATGAAGCATTAGGTAAATGAAAATAAAATTAAAATAATAAACTTAAAGTAAATGAGAAATTAGGTAAATGAAAATTAAATTAGAATAATAAATTTATAAAATGAAGAATAATTAAGATTTTTTATTAAAGAACCCTCTGCATCCGTTCCAGTACCTCATCATCAGGATTCATCTATAGACAGGTAAATTGTCATATGATTAGGGGACTTGTCTAATGATGATCGACACCACCGTCCAGCCATGAACGGTGATGTTGATCATCATTAGACAAGTCCCCTAAAAGAGAAATGTCTAATGATGATCGACACCACCGTCCATGACTGACGATTGCTTCCTCTCTTTATTACGGCGTCATACTTCCTTGATTTATCACCGGTTTTTCTATTACATTCAAAATTAAAAACAAATTATAAAAAAAATAAATTTAAACTAAATGTAAAATAAGGTAAATGCAAATTAAATTATAATAATAAATTTGAACTAAATGAAAAATTAGGTAAATAAAAATAAAATTGGAATACCAAATGTAAACAAAATGAAGCATTAGGTAAATGAAAATAAAATTAAAATAATAAACTTAAAGTAAATGAGAAATTAGGTAAATGAAAATTAAATTAGAATAATAAATTTATAAAATGAAGAATAATTAAGATTTTTTATTAAAGAACCCTCTGCATCCGTTCCAGTACCTCATCATCAGGATTCATCTATAGACAGGTAAATTGTCATATGATTAGGGGACTTGTCTAATGATGATCGACACCACCGTCCAGCCATGAACGGTGATGTTGATCATCATTAGACAAGTCCCCTAAAAGAGAAATGTCTAATGATGATCGACACCACCGTCCATGACTGACGATTGCTTCCTCTCTTTATTACGGCGTCATACTTCCTTGATTTATCACCGGTTTTTCTATTACATTCAAAATTAAAAACAAATTATAAAAAAAATAAATTTAAACTAAATGTAAAATAAGGTAAATGCAAATTAAATTATAATAATAAATTTGAACTAAATGAAAAATTAGGTAAATAAAAATAAAATTGGAATACCAAATGTAAACAAAATGAAGCATTAGGTAAATGAAAATAAAATTAAAATAATAAACTTAAAGTAAATGAGAAATTAGGTAAATGAAAATTAAATTAGAATAATAAATTTATAAAATGAAGAATAATTAAGATTTTTTATTAAAGAACCCTCTGCATCCGTTCCAGTACCTCATCATCAGGATTCATCTATAGACAGGTAAATTGTCATATGATTAGGGGACTTGTCTAATGATGATCGACACCACCGTCCAGCCATGAACGGTGATGTTGATCATCATTAGACAAGTCCCCTAAAAGAGAAATGTCTAATGATGATCGACACCACCGTCCATGACTGACGATTGCTTCCTCTCTTTATTACGGCGTCATACTTCCTTGATTTATCACCGGTTTTTCTATTACATTCAAAAGGTTCCTAACCTTATTATTTTAGCAAATTTTTATTCCCCCCTCTTTCTCCCTCTATTATATTATGGTTACACTCCTTTCCCATGGAAAATATTTATTCTTCAAAGGTTTCCAACTTAAAATAAAAATCCCTTCACCGGCCGATCTATACCGCTACCCATTGACAGTAACGATGTTACCAGCTTCATTTCGGAAGAAGTACGGACCGATGATTCCACCAGACCAAAAACCACACCAAACTGTCAATTTAGATGAATGTAATGGGTGTTTATGAATAATTTGTGGATTTTCTTCGCACCAGAATCGACAGTTTTGTTTATTTACCGCACCACTCAGATGAAAGTGAGCGCACGAAAAGTTGGAATTGGAAAACGATTATTTTGATAATAAAATTGAATAATTTGTAAACGTTGTTCTTGCGTATATCTCTCCATGATGAAATTGTAAACATTACTGAATACAATGAAGAAAAAAGACAGATCATGACATATTAAAAATCGCTAAAATTAGTAAAGTCGCGGAAAATATTAATATTGCTGAAAGTACATCAAAGTTTTCGATCGTCCGATCGAAAACTTTGATGTACTTTAGACTTATTTTATATATCTATAACGATCAATGGAACTATAATAATAAAATTATACACAGTGAGTCGCGAAAGTATCCGTCCAGCACAAGTATCTGTTTGAAGCTGAGTTTCGTTTACTTATTTTATATTTAGATACATTGTTATTTGTTGTATTAATTTTGTTTATCTTTCGGGTATTGATTAAATTGAATTTTTTATTACTATGACATTATATTTTTCCTTTCTTTAGAAAAAAGAGTTTTCAATTATTCTTTCGAAGATAAACGTCCTTTATCTTAGTTTCCTGTCTAAAGTACTCTATAAATTTCTAATATCGTTATTGTATGGAGATTGTGGAGGAGTATTTGAAACTTTTGGATAACTATACAATAACCAGAATTGTTATCCTGATAGAATAGATAAACAACTAATTATTTTGTTCCAACATTATACATGTTTTTAAAGCTAATATTGTTGCTTTTCTATCAAAAAAATGTTTCAACCGTTCTTTTTTACCTTAGTTATATATGTATTTCAATAAATAGATCGGTAACTTTTATAGTGCAGAAATTAGGAGTAGTTTTCTTCATATTTTAACAAACTATTAAATTATTATATTTATTATAGTTTAATATTTTAGTAAAAAGTTGCTATTATTGGCTTTGAAAAATGAAATTGTATTAAGACATTAAAAAAATTCTTAAGCGGTGTCAGAATACTTTTGCGCTTCATACTCATTTTCCAATAATTCCAAAGGATTACTTTTACTTTAATATACTTTTAATATTAACAGAAAAGTATTGGGAGTATAAAATTCTTCCTCCTCATGACTATATTTTCTGCTTTTTATTTTTAAAAAACTACAATATCAATTAATCCAACTCAAAGCAAAACTAAAACAATAAATTCAACATGAAATTAATTTGTAGTCTAGTACGGCATTGCTATTTGCCGAGTATAGTGCAAGAAATGCAGCGATACGCATTTAGTTATTGGCGAAGCCATTTTTGCATATGTTAATTACATTCCTAACTCGACGAACATATTGTTTCTCATCTATGTCGCATACCGCAATTGTACGAGCTCCTAAGATCAGCGGTCCCGACCTTTTTGTACCTGAGAGCACATTCTAGAATACCGGTCGTAGGTAGCACCATTTATTTTTTTATACTAAATTAATAATTGAATATAATTGAGAATACACTTAATATACAAAAATTTTATTTAATTCCAAAAATATAATTTTAACATACAAAATTATTGTTTTTATTCTTATGTCAAATAAATAATTACTACACATATGCTTTTATTTAGCCAAAAGGCCATTTTTTGTGTGTACATTTTAGAGAGCCCGTATAATTTCGACTATAATCTCTTTTACAAAATCACAGAATCAAGGACTTGGCATTCTCAGACCGAGAATTTTAGGAGAAAGGACCTTAAATAAAAATATCTGATTAGTTATAATTCATTATAAATTATAATTTTTTCTTAAAGCTCTAGTTTATAAGAATACCATATAATATAATACTTTCGTTTTTAATATATGTTTTAATTTTATAAATTTAATTTATAGAAAAAAATACTTATTTGTCTTTTTTATTGAATTAAACAATTCTAATTTTCTTTCATATTATTATAACAAAAAAAATGGTTAAATATTCTATATATAAATGAAATTTTACTATTCTAATTTGCTCTTCGATTATTTAAAAAAAAATAAAGAGAAAACCAGTTAGTCTTTTGCATTGAATTTTACAATTTAAGGTTTTATTTACATGATTATAAACAAAATAATTAAATATTTAGGATATACGTGGTCTGTTCAAAAAGTATCGCGAATTTTGTGATTTTTCAAAAATTATTTATTTATTTATGAATATCTATTTTGTCCCCTTCAAAGTAATCCCCATCAGATACTATATACTTGTGCCAACAATTTTTCCAATCCTCGAAACACTTCAAAAAATCATTTTTTGTGATCTTGTTTAGCTCCTCCTTTGATGCCATCTTTATCTCCTCAATCATAGCGTAGCGTCGTCCTCTCATGGGGCTCTTCGTTTTCGGGAACAAGAAAAAGCCACAGGGGGCCAGATCTGGGAAAATCTGGGAGGCACTATTATTGTGTTGTTTTTGGCCAAAAATTCGCGCACAAGCAACGATGCATGAGCAGGGGCGTTATCATGATGCAAAAGTAAATTTTTGTTCTTCCACAAATGTGGGCGTTTCTGGCGGATTGCTTTTTGCAACTTGCGCATAACTTACCGATAATATTCCTTATTGACCGTTCTACCTTGTGGCAAGAACTCATGATGCACCACGACTCTGCAATCGAAGAAAACTGTAAGCAAAACCGTCATATTCGGCTTTTCGTCGTTCACATCTTCTCCGCCCTCTGAAAACATTTTGTACCACCGATAAACGTTGCTTCGGTCCAAGGTAGCTTTACCATATGCCACAGGTAGTTTTTCACATAAAATTGGATACAGATTCTTTGAACCATTTTTTGGAATGAGCCAAAACACGTGCAAGCAAAGCAGCTGTCAAAAATTAACTGAACATTTTAAATGGCCAAACTTATCGGAATAAGTGAGAGATATGAGTACCAACATAACGCCACAAAAAAATTGAAAATTGAATATACGTAACCCGCGGAAATTCAAAATTCGCGATACTTTTTGAGCAGATGTCGTATAAGTGCATTTAAAAGAATTTTAAAATATTCTGTAAAACAATTACATATTTTGTATGTTGGATTTTAGAATATTTTTTTATAGTTAAACATTTTATACAGTAATTTCTACAAATTCTATTTTACAGGTATTATAATTTGAGAGAAAAAGAAAACCGTATTTTTTTACAATAAAGTACAAACAAAACGAACACAAAAGAAATCCGAAAGAAATGTCTGGATAGTTTTCATAATACTGTGAAATAGAATTAAGAACAGAAGAGGAGAAGAGAACATAACCAAGAAACAGGAACAAAACAAATTAATTTTTGCTACATGATTGTAATTAGTCATACACATATAACAAAAAAGGAAAAGACGGAAAAGCATGAAAATAAGAGTAGAAGAGGAAAAAAAGAAGAAAACTTTTTAGGTATATACTACATTTCCAATCTCTTATCTTTTCGATAAAAATTTTTTTTTTCTTCAATCAATCCGAGTCACATTTTTAAATTTCCACCGTTAAAAAGACTTTTTTTAAAATGTTTTTGTGATTTTTATGTTAATAGAGCCAAAGGTACTTTACTTTTCAAGGTACAAACTTCAATTGAGAAGTGCAAAAAATAATTTTAAATAACAATTTATGTGACAATATTTTCAAAAAAAAGATTTAAAAAACAGCGTTTTTGTTCATTCCATATATTAGTGATTGTAAATAGTATAAAATTAAAATAAATATATAAAAAGTTACGAGAAATGGTGAGAAAAAATGTGCATTTTCGTTCCACTCTTCTTAAAAAATATATATAGCAACTTATTTTTTTGTAATGCTCCAAGAACAACTTTTAGTAACTATCGATACATTTTATACATTAATACTAAATGTTAAAAACTATGATTGTATAAAACTTAATGTTAAACAATAGAAACAATATATCTTGTTAATAATATGAAGTAATGGTGATTCTAACTAAAATAATGGCAGATGAACTAAATCGGAAGACCGAACCTTGTATGAGGAACAAGGGTTAATCAGTAACCAGGAAAACGAGAAAATTTCCTTTCTTAAATGTATCTTCAAAAAGTACTGTAAGTGTAAAACATATTATTATATAAATTGAAAATAAAGTATGAGGTACAGAATTTGCTGGTTCTTTGTAAGTGGCTTGAAGGAAACAGTGAAATTTCTAAAGATATATATTTATAATAGAATTTTTTTGAAATTTTTTTTTAATACATAATTGATTAACCACTTTTTTTAAACTGCATCTTAATTTACGGCAGTAATGCAGATACCCTAAAAGAAACCTATTACAGTTTATTTAAGACTTATTAAAATGTAATTTAACATTAGAAATATTGGTGTAAACTCAGTAATCAAAATTGGCAAAATCCTGAGAACTGGAACATTACAATAAAAAAAATTGAACATAAAAGTTAACAAATAAATTAAATCAAACAATTAAATAAAATATAAAATATAAGCCAAAACTCATTAAGAAACAAACAAATTGTAAATTAGAGAGATAAGAACAAGTTAAAAAACATTTGTAATAACTATGTAAAAAAAATTGTTTATAAATAAACTATAATAATAGAGTATCTTATGTGTAAGCATAAGATTAGACTTAAGTAACTAAATTTTAGTTAAATATGTATGAAGACATTTTAAACTTGCAGTCAAATTATAAATAAATGACAATTATAATGTATCTTAAATATAAAGTTAAGTTACCATTTGTTATTTAAACAAATAAGATAACATTCTGTCAGCAACTCACCACCCAGAAACACTTCACTGGCAGCTTCGGGTTAAATGATGGAGTGGGGTGAAATGAAGCGGAGTGGAATTCGAAGAGAGAACGTGAACGTGAACGGACGTAGTAGAACATCCATATACGTCAATATAAAATTCGTTGTAAAACTTAAATAATATTATCAATAAACGAACTTCTTTAATTATTTTTCTAATAGACGCGTTGCTTTCAATTACACCTAACCATTCTTTAGAATAACTTCCGTCTTGACAATTCTAAACAAATAATAATAATATTTACATATATATATACGTATATTATTAACATATAACATATATTGTATATTATTAACATATAACAATACAAAAATATTATTAATCGAGCTAAGAATAATAATAAGAAAAAACAATAAAATAGAATGTAAACATTAAGAATATTATTGTATCCGAAAAATGTAAACCACTAGTAATAAACCTGTCACATATATATAATGCTGAAAATAATTTTGTTCTTCTAATGCAAACAATTTTTTTTTTGCACCGGTGCGATATAGTAATAACTGACTATATACACATACAATAGTAATAACTGACAATATATGCATATAGTCCATGAATGAGTTATTAGTGCATCTAATAACTCATTCTGTGTACCCTTAAAAGGACATTCATTCATTATCTCTTCTCGCATAATTAGAGTGCAGCCATTCCTTGCATAACTTCAGTGAATGGATGACTCTGGTTTAAAATTACACATTAAACCGAGGGAGTCTAATTTCAGATATTCTTTAAATTATAAAAGTCTCTAAATATTTTTACATGGTGCTATTCTGCCATATATTATCAGCAAAAATTACTCTGATGTCAAGCGATTTGTTTTCGCATTCAGCATATTTTAAAATTATTTATATTTCAAGCACTTGAGAAATTCTCATATGAAAATGGAAATCGGTCCTTGTGAATTATGAGAATGTGCTGTGAATTCCTTAGTGAGAAGTATTCTAACCACATTCTTTGGGTGAAAATTTTATTATGTACTATGTTTATCTATTTACTTGTCACACTAGGTTTGATAATTGTATAAATAGTGAGAATTTTAAATTAATAAAGTAAGTATTGTACTACAATAAAACTAAAGACAATGTATTTCATTTTACTAGTCACGTAACGGTGCCTTAAAATATCGGTTCCCATTCGGAGCCTAATCAAATTTAAATTCATAGGGTTGGACAGTGAAGTAAAACTGTAGTAAAGAAAATATTTTTAATAGATAATAAAAGAATTTATGTTTAATAAATAATATCTAAAATTATTACAATTGTTTGGCCTTCATTTATATGTATCATAAGATTTTTCGATGCCTGATTAAACTTAACAAAGTTCTCTTGTATAAATCTTTCCGATCGACATATAATGTCAATGTCGTCGGCGTATGCTTCGAGCTGGGCAGGCTTAACTATGTCAAATAACTGTGAAAATGATTCAGTCGCTTTTACTCTTCAGCCTAGTCTGATTAATTATTTGTCGTCTCGACAGAATAATTATACTTCAAATCTAACGGAACATTTCATCATGAAGGAATTGTATTGGAATGCAAATAATATGCTATAGAAAAGCTGTTATAATCACGTTGAATAAAAAAGGATACTGAAGATCTAGTCAACAATCCGATCGATTCACCAACTCATCCGAACAGTAACTCACCAACTCATCCGAATCGATTATTGGTTCAGTTTTAATTGGGCATCATAATCAAATAACAGAAAATTATGCGTGGGGTATTTTTCCAAGTTCGAAAACTGTGTGATTTTATCGGCAAGTAATAAGCAGCTAACATTTATACTTTCGAGTTCTGGATATAAAGCGCTATTGGTAGCCACACTTTTGGATGCAACTATTGAGTGAATGGTTGAATGATAACCAACAATCAATAATTTTTTTTAGTGACAATCAAAAAACGATCAACAAGATGTATAGTCCACGAATGTAACACCTCAACATTTGTCGTTATTTGTACGTGAAATATTGAATAAGGGCATTATTCAACTTAATTACATATGTGTAAAAAGAAATCGGATGACTGCTGACAATTTAACAAAACATGCCTTCTGCACTAAAAATATTGGCTTGAACTAAATGATGTAGAATCAAAATACTTTGTTATAATCAAGTTGTAGTCTTTTACACTTTGTTATATTTTGGGTAACCATATAATTTAATATCATACATTGATTAAGTGAGAATATTATAAAAACATTGTATTAAATGCGATATGTAAACGAACCATTTTGAAAGAAAACGTAAGTTTTGGAAGCCTAACTTTTTCCATGTTATCGTTTGAAAATACATCTTCAATCGATACAAGACGGCTATATCTCGTGCAGCTGCTTAGACACAAACAGGGTCAACTACCACGAATATTGTACAAGGTCCAATCTCCGCAATACATAAGAGGCTAGCATTAAGTTAGAACTTAAATTTATACATAGATACCTAGCCGTTCATCTATTACCCCTGGGAGTTGTCCTAATTATTGAAACGTATACTAAGCTTATCAATAATAATCAAAGTTATGATTGATTCAAGTTGTAGTTTATTCATATCTAGATACTGAAATTCACGTTCAAATTCCATAAATACTCGTATACTAATTTTTTGTATACCATTACAGAATTTTAACTCTTATACAGCTCCGCACAAAATGTGTATATACGGCCACAACAATAAGCTACTAACTCATCTCTGAGAACAAGTAATAAAGAGTAAAGGAAAGCTGAAATATCATCTACACCTCGATTACCACCTAGTGAAAATACCACCAATCCATTCCAGTTATTTAATGTTCCCATATTTTTAATGCCAATTTCGTACTCAAAGATGTCATAAATAGGACTCCAAATCCTAGTACACTAAACCAGCTATATGAATTCATCGTTAACAAATTTTATAATGGATCTTTTACCAGTACAAATATGGATGGAGACATTAATGATTTAATTAAGCTGTTGAAGGTCTGATTTTTAAGAGTAATTTAATACTCAGTATTACGGTATTCTTGGTGATAGCTTTGGTGATTTGTTCGTTGCCAAAATTCTAACCAGGCGGCGTATAAATCAGTAAAACTATATATGGAATTTTCAAACGGTTCTGGTGCCTATGGCAGCACTACCATTAGAAATTCAATGATTCGATTACTTTTCGCTGAATTACCGGTGAAACCGGTTATACGATGGTGCTGTGTGCAAACAAAATTACATCAGAGACAGCAAGATACAATCATACGATTAAGCTAGGGAACCTGGTTCGTGAGGTTTGCATTTGGTATCATCCGTTCTGGTTGTGTATCATGCGTTCGGATTCTTTGAGAAGCAAAAGTAAAGTACCAAGGCTACCAGTTCCAACTAATGCTACACAACCACAATCAGAAGAAGTTCTGAATAATCTTTTTATTAATGAGATATTTTTCTGGTTGTGGTTGTGTAGCATTAGTTTGTTATGAAACAGGCAATTTTTGTGTATGTTAAATTTTTTTTAACCGCAGATACGCGAGATCTGAATAATCTTTTAAAGGGAATACCAAGGGTAATAAACCTATAATTTAGGATGCAGACATCGTAAACGCTTTTTAATTGTGCGACAAAAATTTAGTTAACGCTACTTTGATAGTTCATCTCGACCCGATTGTTCCAATTTTCTGGATGCTTCCAATTTTTTCATCGGAGCGGCTTGGAATAAAGAATACTTGGAAAGGCCCGTACGCCAGATTTTCGTATATGTATACGCAATTTTCTAGTTTTATTATTAATAACATTTAATAGGATGTTTTTTTTGAAGTGTTTTATAAAGGGTTGCTGGTCAATCATCGGAATGAGGAAGTCGGGAAACTGTATCTTTCAGTAAGTTGACATCTTTACTTTTACTAGAGAAATTAACAAAAATTTAGTTTATGATGTGCCAATCGGCTTTTAGTAATATGTTTTGTCCAAAAAGTGGTTAAAAAGTGAAAAGTTTGTCATTCAATAAATGTAAACAAATGTGATGTTGACAGTTCAATGTTTACCCGTAAATAGTTCAGTGCCGGTGTACGTAGTGTGTAAGAAACTTTAAGGGAACGAATGGTTCAGTCTGTTTTCCATTGTTGTTTTCATTGTGTTAAAATAAATAAAGTATATTCGGTATGCTTATTATTTAAATAAATTTGTTTGCATTTATTAGACCATATTATAATGCATTTACTAAATAATGTTGTTTTCAATTTTTTTAGTTATTAATTATTTAAATACATTAAATTGTTCATCTTGTAATTTAGGTTTAAAGCATTTGTTTTAATGTTGTATACGATTAACTTCTATATTATAAAGAATTTCATGTAATGTTCTATGTAATTAATACTTTACTTTTTAATTCATCTTAAATGCATATGCCTATTTAAATTACTATTTCCATTCACAAACACGCATTTATATTATAATGAAGTTTTTTGTATCTACTTATGCTATTTAACAATAAAATTTATATTTGCTAAGTTGCGGTGTGGTTTTATTTCAACATAAACATAATATCACATTCTCTCATTTAATTCATTTTGCATTTTTGGAATGCACATTTATTTGTGCACATAATTGTTTTAATATAATCAGATTACTTGCAATTTATATTTCTATATGCTCTTTAACTTTATAATTCTGTTTTAAATAACAATATATAGTGAAATAAATAAAATGAAAATATAATAAATAAATAAATAATATTTTAAAATAGAATACTATTGCAAATTTTCAAAACTAATTCCATCAAACAACAAAACCCGCAATATTAAAATATCGATTTGTTTACGCATAAATGACATGAAATATAAAAATGGTTTTAAACGAACCGCTTCAATCGCATACTGAAGTTTAAACTTGGCCCCCAATGATTTACGCCGTTTCTGTTTTTTTGCTTGTGCGTCCGTTCTACGAATGCATTTACAACAAAATTGTGCCACAATATTTGTCTAGAGGCCTATCCAGTTATTCTATAATCTAATCGGAGCGGTATTTCAGTAACGAGAAAATGACAATTGGTAGAGTGGCATTTTTCTTAAGAAAATTAATCAGTTCTAATTTAAAGCGTTGTTGGTGTTAAAATGTTCGCTATTTTAACTGACCCATTATTTTCACTTTAATAAAATGAGTATGCAAATTTTCGACATCTAGGTTTTATTGGTTAGTTCACTGACATCCAATATATATGGTGGGAACTTCATTGGTTTCGATGCGCCAACACGAGTCAAATTATTACCGCAAAATTTCCAAAAAGAGCTTTTAACACAGTTATACATACTGGTCCATTCCCAGTTTAACTCGTAGCATAATTCCCATCTTGTTATTAATGATATCGTTTATACAATTAAGCTAGTAATAATATAATAATGCTACCATTAAGCTTATAACTACCCTATACATTTAGGCATCAACCAAATTCAATTGCAGAACTTTCGCATGTTCTTATATTTAGTGCCAATAATCTAGACATGCTTTGACAGCTTTAAGGATCTTTTCAAGTACCAACAACCCGCTTTTAAGACGTTCATCTGGTCACAATTACATCTTGTTCATGTCCGAAATTACAAATACTGTGCAACTATAATTACACCTTGTCCATGTCCGAAATTACAAATCATCTGGTCATAATTACTTATTGTCCATGTCCGATATTACAAATACCTGCATTGACAGGTTCTTATGCTGACTATTCCACTTCGTAATTAAAACGCGATTTTAAATGTTACCTGAACTTACATTGGATAGAAATTCTTCAGACCATGTTTACGGCGAACTTTTCTGGATGCAGGGAGAATTTCTCGTTCAATATAAGGAGATAAAAAGCCATAGAATATAGAGTGGCTGTATTTTGCTCATATAAGCTGTATTCCATTGGACCCATTTTGCTACTACACTAGTTGTGTGGCTGTTATCATCTACTTTACCTCGAACAGAGCAATAATTTTCCGCTGGAGTTACGCATACAATGTACGGTAGGTGGATTGTAGTTGCTACAGTGAAAATAGATAGATTTGCGGGTTTGTTGGTTATGTTGAAATGCCATATTTTTGTGTGATTGTATTTTACTGCTGTAGTGATATGTTCATTTTATTGAGAGTCTACAGCGCTGTAGCAAAATTGGTCCTATGGAATACAGCTATAGACTACTTTTGCCTTCTTAAAGTTTTTTATATACATTTTCCGCATCTTTTCAGCATATAATAAAAAAAACATCTATAAAAGATCCGTCTCAGATGCTTTCGAAAATAATAGCTGTATTCCATTGGCTCAATTTTGGTACTCACAAGCACTTGGGAGTAGATGCCCAAGGAAACGCAAAATTTACTGACAGAAATAAAATATAACCTCAAAATAGTCAACAACAATACTGAGTTTATTCACAAATAATCTTAGATTAAAGAATACCTGGATAGGCCCTTACCGTGTGTACAAATTTTTACGAGGGGGATATGACTGTCAAACATTTTTTATGTAGACATGACACCCACTGCCATCTATGTGTCGTAATCAAAATTTATTTTATTGCAAAAGCATAATTTATATTTATTTTAATTCACTTATTGGAAACAAAAATACAATTTAAATACCACAATAAGTCATTTTTAATTTTTGTACAATCTCTTGATACGAAATGGAATTCTATTTTAGGTTTATTATACATTTCGTAAATATCAATCAAATATATACCGCCTCAATTTTGTAGACTTTCGGATAGTTTGAAAACTTTAATTCTCCATGAAAGTGGAGACTTGGGGGTTAGCTTTGTCATTTCTGCTTAGATTAAAGAAGTACTGGATAGGCCTCTACACAAAATTCTCTCCAAATTTTGTTGGCAATACATTCATAGAACGCACACACATGCAATACAACAGAAACGGCGTAAATCATTGGGGGCCAATTTAAAAGTTCAGTCTGCGATTGAAGCGGTTCGTTTAAAACCATTTTTCATGTGTGATATCATTTACACATACACGTATGCGTAAAGAAGCAGATTTTTTAATATTGCGGGTCTTGTTTGATGGAATTAGTTTTGTAAATATGCAATAAAACACAGTATTCTATTTTTAAATATTTATTAATTTATTATGTATTTTCATTTTATTTATTTCACTGTATATTATTTATTAAAACAGAATTTTTAAAGTGGGGAATAGTATATAAAAATATGAATTGTAAGTTATTTGATTATATGAAAGCAATTATGTGCACAATAAGATGTTAATCGTATACAACATTAAAGGAAATGCTTTAAAACTAAATTACAATATGAAAAATTTAATGTACTTAAAAAATTAATAACTAATATTCTAAGAAAAAAGAAGACAATATTATTTTCCATTCCAAAAATGCAAAATTAATGGTAATTTAAATAGTCATGTGCAATACACAGTATTCTATTTTAAAATATTATTTATGTATTTATTTCAATATATATTATTTATTTTAACATAATTATAAAGTGTGGAAGAGTATTTAAAAATAAAAATTGCAAGTTATTTGATTATATGAAAACAATTATGTGTACAAATTTAAATTAATTTCAAAAATGCAAAATGAATTAAATGAGAAAAAGCGATATTTTGTTTATGTTGAAATCAAACAACACCGCAACTTATTAAATATAAATTTTAATCTTAAGCAAGCATAAGTACCATAGATGGAAAAACCTTAATTATAATATAAATGTGTGTTTATGAATGGAAATGGTAATTTAAATAGGCATTGTGCATTTAAATTAAATTAAAAAATAAAGCATTAATTACATAGAACGTTACAATACATGATAATATATAAGTTAATCGTATACAACATTAAAAGAAATGCTTTAAAACAAAAATAGAAAATGAAAAATTTAATGTACTTAAATAATTAATCACTTATATTCTAAAAAAAATGGAAACAATATTATTTAGTAAATGCAATATAATATGGTCTAATAGAGCAATCAAAACAAATTTATTTAAATAATAAGCTTACCGAAGAATAAACTTTATTTATTATAACACAATGAAAACAGCAATGGAAAATAGACAGAAAAATTCGGTCCCTTAAACTTTCTTACACACACTAATATACACCGGCACTGTACTATTTTATGGTAAACATTGAATTGTCAACATGGGATTGACTACAGCGTTGTAGCAAAATTGGCCCAATGGAATACAGCTAATGACAGCTACACATCAATAGCAGTAGCAAAATTAGTCCAATTGGGTGTAGAAAATATATAGGCGTTTTCCTTTGGACCAATTTTAGTAGTCCGGAGTAGATGAGCAAAGGAAAGCCAAATTCTAAACTCTAGTAAAACATAACCTCAAAACAGTCAGCAACAATCTGACAATACTTATTGTATTTGTGAACGTGAAGTGGCGTGGGTGTGTTCCGGACAACGTTTAAATTATTTAATTTAAACTTTGTACGGAAATTATTTAATTTAAACTTTGAATAAATGGCCTTAACATATTTAATATATATAATAAAAAAAATACTTTTGTTTTTGGAAGCCGAGGAGGCGTTTATTATAATAATAAATATGAATTCACACAAAAGCATTAGTTCTGATGAACCAGGTTCACCACAGTACACATCTATAAATTTTTCTCGGCGTTTACAATTCCCTGGAAAAGCACACTACAAAATTTTTTCCTATTGTAGTATGCTTGTTTGACACATTTATGAGGATTGACCTTAATATGGGAACCATGAATAGCCCCAACAACATCTGGCACACCTTTCATAGCTGCGAATTGGATCTGGTTATTTTGCATCTCGGATGCTGTTGGCTACCCCATGTATTAGGGACTCACTTCGACAAGCCATTTCACGACGCGGTATAAAATTCGATGGACAGAGCTTTTTGTTACATTAAATCTGTTCCAATTTGTCGGTACGTTTCAGTATTTGCCAGAAACCAAGACGTGATGTATATTTAAACAGCAGCACGTCCTCCACGCCTTGGACGGTCTAAAAACACTGTATTCAGCTAAAAGAGTGCAATATTTACAACACTTATTCATTAAATTAGTGTTTATAATGAAAACTACATACCCATAATCCTTTCGGCGACAAATCTGCTTAATCTGAAGTGTTTTTTGAATACCGAATCCGTGTAATTTTCAACTCTACCTTTTTTAATACCTAGAGGCACATCATCATCAGAATCTGATGTCTCGCTTGACTCTGAAGAATCACATAAAAGTAAATTATTCCTACCTTCCAGAACGTGTAACAATTCCATAGCAACCTGTAAAGCAGTCAGTTTATAAATTTGCATTTATTTTTTATGTAAAAACCCACTCGATTAATATTTGACTCCATTTCTCTTCGCTTTTTCTGCACGAATAAAGTAAACATTACAAAAATATGACACTTCAACATAACCAACAAACCCGCAAAAATCGGGTTTTTTCACTTTAGCAACTAGAATCCACCTAACGTAAATTGTATACGTAACTCTCCGTTCGAAGTGGTCGTTCGTTCGAGGTGGACTAGATGATGACAGCTACAACTAGTCCGGACTACTAAAATTGGTCCAAAGGAAAACGCCTTATGAGAATGTAACGCCCATATTCTAGAATACCGATACGAAAACCACCATTTTTTTTCATGGTAAATTTATAGTTGATTAAATGAATAGCCCACATAATACAAAAAAAATTGAATCCAAAAATATAAAACATAAAAATTATTGTTTATATTCTTACGTTAAATAGATTACGATGTAATGTTTCATAGTATAACAATTTACAAGAAATATAAAACAAAGGCTGAAAGGCCATTGCTTCATAAATGAGAAATAAGAAATATCAATTTCCACTCGTAGGCAATCATAAAAATGTTCTACTACACGTCGAGATCTGTACTTTGATTTTATAATATCAATATATGTATTGGCTTAAATAATTTTTATATCGCGGTTGATATGAATTCTAAGAAATAACAGAGAGTTTATGTACAAACAAATCAAGAGATGGCACTACTGATATTGAATAGTTATGCAAAACATTCGAACAGTTTTGTTCAGTTGGCGAAAATTACGGTCAAACATATTTTCATCTTATTTTATTTTGATAACCGCTCTCTTGTGAGATTCGTATGTCTGTAATGTCAAATATTATTTACATATTGTAATGCAAGAGTAAATCCAATAGATCTACTTATTTTATAGAAATGCAAAATTATTGCAGCCAAAGATATTTGTCTCCAATATATTTTGTATTTATAGATAAATTTTAAATATAGTAAAGAAATAATATATTTTGCTAAAGAACGTTTTGTGTGAATATTCTATCGGAACGCTATGTATGGATGACGAACTTTGTGTTTAAAACGGATCAGAATAGAAATTAGGGAATGGCTTGGATTTTAAGATTGGTTTAATGATTTTAACAAATACAGCAGTTCAACAATTTGAAATATTTTTTATCAATTTATGTGAAAATCGATGCTGACTGAGTTATATAAATAAATAATCAAGAGCAACATTATGAAAATATTGATAGAATGTTGAAAAAAATGTAATAATATTCGATAATGTCTCAACTTGAGCAAAAAGGCAATGCTAACGATTTTGGTGTGTTTCTTAACACAATAATAGACAGTAAGTCTGAAAAATACTATAAATCAATTTTCGAATAAAATTTTCTTTCGAAGGCCAATATGATGTTGGAGGAACTAGAAATGTCATTACAATGACGCCTTGCGGCGTTGAAGGCAAATATAACATAATTGCTGAAGAAGAAAACTCGGATAATTGTGAAATATATCAGCACATTTTGTTATTAAAACCGTGTGAAATATTTCGATGTAATAATTCAACAAGTTGTATTACGCTCCAGGATATATTAAATATATCTAAGTCGCCTTTATCGGAAGAGCATGTATGGGCTGTTATTTTTCAGTCAGTTAAATTATATAGACACATTTATCAAGAGAAAGGATTAAATAAACCTTTTAGTGTAATGGTGCCCACGGAAATCGATAGTTTTAGTATAAGCAGAGGTGGCATTATTCACTTCAATAATGGTACGTATCATATACATTTTATACTTTATTCTTACTTTTTTGAAGTTGTATCGTGGTCAAAATTTTCTCAACTAATATTTATTTCCTGCAATTGCGTGCCAAACTCATGACAATTAACAACGAATTAAGGTTCTTATTGTCCTGCATTTTTCAATTCAATAATATTGTAAATTAAGCCCATGTTAAACCAAACTTGTGAAGACAATTTCTGTAAACTATCCATAAAGATTTTTTGAATATTATTAAATAATATTCAACTTTAATTATTATTTGTAGTGTATCATACTTTCTGGACCAAAAGTGTGGTTTGTGAGATGTCTATATAATCAGAGGGTACTTAATTTCATATTCATGTGTCAAAAAATATTAACATTGTTTAAATGATTTCACGATTAACATGTTTTTAATATATCTATTAATAAAGTTTTATGTAGAATCGAAAAAAATATTTTTTAAATTACTATATTTAGACCATTTAAGCGATTAATTTGACTCATACGTTAACTTTATCAAAGAAAAATGGAGGAGAATAATAAAATAATATATATTGTTTATTTTAAATAGAAATTCAAATAAACATTGTAGAGTGTATTATTACATATGTAGCTTTTATTTAACACTATTTAAATGAGAATATTCTTCTAGTAATCACTATTATTATTACAATATTTTTTGGTTGACGACTAATGGAGTTAATAAATTTGGCAAGTGAAAAAATATTAAGTTCATTTTACAAATAAGTCATATTATTAAATACAAATTTTAATATTTTATATTTTTTATTAAAAATTTTCACTAAAATGAATGTATTGTTACAATTATTATTATAAGTATTAAAATTTACGAATAAGTAACATACATTATGTCTTCTTCATCGCCTGTATTTGACGTCCGGTCATTTCGATTTGTTTGATAAGAAAATGAACTTTGACAGGCACATCCATCACAACGCTATTTCACAATAAAACATTAGTTGTTAGCTCAAAAGACAAGGCCAATTTATTCGCGGATCACTTTCCCGCATCTTCCTATCTTCCAGATTGCGCCTTATCTCTGCTTGTATTGGAGCGCGTTGAATTTTCTATGGGACAAGTTTATTTTCGCACTCGTATTGTTAGAAAAGTCCTTAAAAATCTTGATATACACATCCGCTGGTCCAGGTGGTATATGACCCATTGTTCTAAAGAGGTGTCTATTCTAACACAACGGCGCGGCATTGAAACAAAAAATTTTGCGCAAACTACACGCTGTATAATACAATATATTATGTATACATTTTTAATAAAAAATATACATATAAGTTCTTACACTATATTCACCACTAATACAACTATTTGTACAATTTTATATTTTTTTATTTTAAGAATTATAAGGTGGTGGAAAATGTGTTTATATTATGGATCTTTTTGCCACCAAGCAAGGCGTTAAAATTGCACAGCAATACGGGTATTGGGCGCTGGAAGAACAGGCTTCGGATGGCGATTTTTCGAACAAAGTTTTCTTTGCTCATTTCTCACTCGGTTGATACGTCAATAAGTAAAATTGATGTATATCGGGAAACCGAAAACCGACAATTAACACTGAAGAAGCTACTGTGTCCGCCAAAAGTGACTGTTTGGTGTGCATTTTAGTTTGAAGGTGATGTTGACCCGTATTTCTCTGAAACTGAAAGAGATACTGTAACCGTCATATTCTTAGCGCTATAGCCATATGATAACCTACTTATTTTGACCTGCATTTAAAGAATTTAATCTGGACTTTATGTGACTAAACACGGTACCGCCATAAGACACAACACGACAAATTTTGGCTTTGATGCGTGAAAGCTCCCAGGACATGTAATTTGGTGATGTTAATTGGACTCCAAGATTGTCCAATTGGACATCATTGGACTTTGTCTTGTTGGGCTATGGCGAAAGATTGTATTTAGGATGACAATTCTAAAAATTTAGACCATTAAAAAACCAACATCCAAACCCGTTCAATGCAGAATTATTTGTGTTATGTTTAGTTATTTAAAAAATAGCTAAAATCGATTACATGAAAAACTTACATATATTATAACCTTTTATATTTTTTCAGATGAAAAAATGGAAAAAGTGTCCTCACAAAAAGAGGTAAGATGACATAAATAATAACAAATTATATATTGGCTGAGTATACCATTTTATCTTGTATAACGTGATCGTGACAATATTTGATGAATATCATACATGATATTTAATACTCGTAGATTGACGACGATATATAAAAACATTAAGTGAATGGAGGAAATAGAGAAATTGTTATTTTGAATACTTATTATGTGGCTTAATAAAAATGTATTACTAAGGCTTAGTATATTTAGTTAATTAGTCGTCCAGGTATTGCCGAACAAGTAAATTCGTCCGTGAGAAATTTTGAAGATTTTAGAACATATTGGCCCCATCGTCGTTGCGCTACAGAATGGCCTCTGTTTCTTGTTTCAGAGACCTTACAACAACAAAAAAAAACAAATAATAAAGTGGTCTAGCTAAGACTCAGAAAAAAATAATCTAAACCTAATTATGAATACTTTTTAGACATAAATTAATACTTAAACCTATCATTTTTCTGAAAAAATTCCATATATTTTTTATTATCACAAGCCACTTTTAATAAATGCGAACCTTTTCACACGCGCGCGCCAAATATCCCCAAATAATATTTTATATACCGACAGCCTGACGTAGGGAACGGTTAGATTATTTAAATTTATATATTTATGTGTAATAATAATAATAATAATATAAGGAGGGTAACAAGAGATCTCGTAGGGATCAGGGAATCCCAACCCAAGATGTCGAAGTCTTTGGCGGGCAATTTTCATCCTCTTCGAAGCGAAAACGACGATTGTTGTCTCAGATTTGCCTATCTTATTAAGATGATATTTTAACAGCCAATAGTCAGTGAGTAGCCTTAGGTCTGGTTTGTTGAGTTAAGGGACCTCTGTCGCCCTTTTTTTTAGAAAAAGTCATGCATTTTTTGGAATGATTTCGAGCCCGGGGAATTATTCCAGTCCGAGCTTTTAATCCCGTGTTCGCAGGGCTCTATAATGGACTCCAGTTGAACCTTTGGCTAGCACCAAGAGGGTCCTACTCCAATTAACGGAGTATTCGCTGCCCTTCTGGCAAGTTTCTGCTAGTTCGTTACTCTCAATACCCTCATGAACCGGCATCCACAACAAAGTCACTTTGTTGTATCTGGCCAGTTGATTTAGGACCGTGAGGATATCCCAAACTAGCTTGGATTGGACATCAGATGAGATGAGCTTTCAATGCAGTTTCGTTGTCTGAGATTATGTAGAGCGTTACATAGGTTCCTTCTGATACCTTCTCTGGCACAAAGCTCTATGGCATGTATTTCTGTCTAAAAAATGAATGGGAATTTACCAAGATGGTAGTAAGGTCCGACTACACCCACATCTGGTTTAGAACCGTCTGACTTAGACTACCAAACGAGTGCCAGATATGACCATAGTATCATTTTTGGTTGCAGACCCCAGGTTTTATCGAAGAGCCTATGACAAGTCCAAATGCTCTATCAGTAACTCTGTTAAGGTATGAGTTCCCTAGATATTTGACCCCAGTATAGAACTCAAGCTTAGTTCCGTTTATCCTGACGTTAGTGAGGTTTAACTTATACTTCTTAGTGAAAACATACCGTTTTGTGAGGGTTTATATTGAGATCTGTCTCTAGGAACCAATTTTGGTCTAGGTAAGCATAACCCTAATCCAACTAATCGTGAGGACTTGCGTAGAGCCGCCCTCTCTATGAACGCATATGATGTGTTATCAAACGTATAGGAGCGCGTATAAAGCTATGTCCTTAGCAAAAAACGTTTTTTATACGCAAACTGATTGATTTGTGGAGGCCCGCTTGATACGCAAACTGATTGATGTGTGGAGGATAATTTCTCAGAATGTCACATCTAGTATAAAGGTCTAGAACCTTTTCCATAGCTTTAAGTAGGAACGATGTAAGGCTGATTGGTCTGAAGGATTTTGGCAGGGACCTGGAGCGCCAGCCTTTGAATGTACAGGAAGCAGTAGTTGCTCTAAATATCTTAGCAAGAACAGGATTCAATACTTCCCAATTTTGCTGTAGCATGACGGGGAAAATACCATCCTCCTCCGAAGATTTGAAGGACTTGAAAGATTTAATGACCCATCTGATTATGTCAAGGAGAGGCTATTGATCCATCCTTCTGATTTATGAAAATTATGTAAGATGCGGAGATCTGCGTCCCTATTGGGTTCTAAGACGGCCAATCTAGGAAAATCGGTTTCTAGTAAGAGACCCAGAATATCCTCACTGCTTTCCGTGTAGATACTCTCTGAGTTTTTCAACAGGCCTATGTCGTATCTAGTATCCCTTCACAGCAGCTTCTCCACGTCCTCCGCTTAGACAGGCGAAGTGCCTTGTTATAGGCTGTAAGAGCGCGATAGTATTCTTCCCATCAATCGGTATCCTTTACTCTATTGTTCCTTTTGTTTTTCAAGTTCCTTGTTCTACCAGGGCTTCTCCCTAATAGCCCTTCTCTGTTAAGTGGACAGCTTTCAATGGATGAGAGGAGATATTGAAGTTAAAAGGTAACATTTTCTAGGTCACTAACTGAACCCAATACACTGTTTAATCTGCCAACTCCAGCCTTAAGGCATTCGTTAAAGAATTTCCAATTCAGGGACTATAGTCAAGGAGCAATTTTAGGAACTACCGTCACTTCCTCCTGCGCAACTCGTTTATTCACATCGGTACTTCTCCATAGGGGGTGATGCACATTTGCCTCACATATCAGCTTCTGTCTTCCCTTCACAGTTGGCATATCCACTTCGACTGCTACTAGATCTCTAGTGATGAATTCAGTAAGCGGAAGAAAATTGAGGTTATTTTTTAAGCACATGTACCATATTCATATTATCATATTCATTGTAGTAAATCAACTTGCATTGGCAGCCCTCTAACCAGCTTCAATGTTGTCCAGACCTTCTGGACAAGCCCTATATCGATTTTGTCCCAAAAATATCTTCTGATAAACACGCTAGAGGCAGATTAAGCATGATTAAGATTTATTTGGAAACACCTGATGCTCTTTAGCTTAGACATTAAGGCAGAGGTTTATCACAACCTACCCCCCCCCCCCCCCCAGAGAAACCTGTTTGTTTCCCACGGAAGTAATGTCCGCCCCTCCCATCCATACCAACGGAGCTACCCCCCTCAATAAAGCTTTCGGAATCTACCGTTATGTTACTTTTCCCGACGCAAGGATTCTCCGAACATTACAGCGGAGGATTTTGAGAATCAGAAGCGTCCATTTTCTACACATGAGGATCTGTAGGAATCGGAGGTCCGTTATCTCCAACAGACCTTTTATTATCTTTCGCAGCCCACATTTTAGGCTTCAGCCGCACAACACCGAACTTGTAGCTCAATCTATAATTGATCTCCGGCAGCCATTTGGCTGATATCAGATCGATTGAGTTTCAGATGAGCATTCGTCTTGTACTGCTCTCTCTAAGACTCCATTCTTTAATTGTCGGATCTTCATTCTACCCGTTTATGATACCGACGATCTCCTCAGTCGGTATCGCTGAACTGTTTGGGAAGTATCCCGTAACTACCTAAGCCCGAGGAATCTCATCTTCATTACGCGGTTTTTAGTTCAGCTCCTTCCCATGGTTTGACCTGATCGATGTGCGTGAACAGCCGTTAGCCTGAAGTAAATATATGAGCCCAGATGCATAAGTAAGCCGTGAGGCATGACCATGACTCCTCTCATGGCATCTACGCTCACGTAGTTCAATATCCTCTACAGTTACCGGGGATCATCACGTTGAGGTAACAGTTTGATTTAACCCCCTTATATATTATATTTATGTTACTACAATTAGCAATTATGCTATAATAATTTCTTTGTTTAAAAACATAACGCGAAGAACGTGTTATCATATAACAGCATGGTCCGATAAGATAAAATGGGTTCATTCACCCTTCTAAGTTATTTTTTATATATATGCCAGCTAAATTATTATCAATTACGTGTATTACATATTATACCCTGAATTCACTTTTCAAAATTTGTCTTTGTTGTTTACATTCCGAACTTTTCATTTCATTTGATTTCTCAAGTTTCCCAAACCTAAGGATTAGAGTCCAGTGATTTTTTTCTTGGTTTTTGCACATATATACAAAAAACGAAACGGTTATAAAAATAGATATACAATAATTATTAAGTCCAAATGGTAAACGTGATTTTAGCGTTTTGAAATCTCGTTCCAAATTGTGGGCGTCACAATTTTATTTTAGCGGCAAAATTAATTTATTTCTTGTCTATGGTTATAGTGTTATTTTAAGTCTCTTGTAATGTGTCTTATTTTTTAGCTTCGTATATATTGAAGTTTATTAAATTCAAATTACTTACTGAGAAGTTCAGATCAATCACAGTCTATCACATTTCACTTATATGTTGCCTAATTTTTAACTGTAAATTTTTCTTTTCTTTTTTTAAATAATTGTAACTGTAATTGTGTTTTGTTAATGAGATTTGTATAACATTCGTTCTACTACTTGGTTATGTTTTTTTATTAATAAGTCCATTTATTCGGTAATAGGGTTTTGTATATAGCAGCACATCTAGTTAAGAAGTTTATTGGGAAATGTAGGATTATTAAGTATTGCCAAGTAATGTAGTTATTTGTGACGTGATAACTTTACATTATTCGAAACAAACAATACGTGACCTAGTCAAATTAAAAAATACACAATTTACTAGAATTATCTTTTATCCATATCAACTTTAATTTTACAGATTCTGATGAAACTTGGAATTATTATTTATAGTGCTATGGATTATAATTTACCGGGAGATGAAGAATGTATAGTTTCGAAGGAATTGGAAAACCTTATAACATATATGACAGTTGAAGGTAATATAATTGAAAATGAACAACAGATAAAAGTTTTTTCGAAAATTCGAAAAATAAAATGGAAGATGGAAGATAATTTTAGAGTGAAATAAAAGAAATGTGTTTTTATTTGTTTTGTAGATTTTTTGAAAAATATTAAAATATAATGAAGAAGGAAAATTATACTGTATTATAGAAGTGGAAAATTTAAGAGATCAGATAATTGTTGAATTTTCGAGCTTTATTAAATAAAGGTGAAGTATTTTCCATCTTCGAAACAAAATTATGTAAAAACTCAAAAATAACTTGATGCCAGATGCTAATATTTTAGATTTTTTCTCAAGTTGAAAATGTCTGGTATATGAAATTATTTACAATTATTATAAATAATTGTTTTATAATTTATAATACAATTATTATAAATTATATTATTATTAATAATATACATATTTGTTTTATTTACTTAATTAATGTTATTTAAACTTGTCCAATAGAATATTCTTGAACTTTTTCTAATCTTTTAATTGATATATGTATAATTGTAATTTAAATAATTGACAAATATTTCTAGATACTAAAGGTGAAGAAGCTGAAAATGGATCAGAACTAGATTATGTTGTAAAGGTAAACATAAATATTTTTACTTTTATGTACTGGTTTTAAACTAATTACTAGCACGTTCTAATATTGTTAGAACAAGTTTTCTTTGTCTTTTTATCATATTATATATTATTATTTGCCACCATATACACAGAAACTCTATGAAAATATTTACAATTTCCATATTTTATGCAGTTATGTGCTTTAAGAATACAGTCAACTTCTCCTGAAGATTACTATATAACAATTTGCGGGGCTTTAGTTAGCGAAAGTATAGAATTGAAAATATTCTTGCGGAAAGTTGGTCGAAAAGGTGAAAATAGCATTATACTGGTGTAATATTCCTTAGTGCAAGTATCTCAGCAGCTGTTACAGTAATTCTAGAACCGACTCACATGTAAATAATAAAGGTAAAGAGTTTGATGATGACTTAACTTCATCACCTATTGTCGACCGCTCATAAGCATAGCCGGAGTAAAACTACAAAATTATTCTGGTATATTTTCTTTAGCCTGGCACTAGAGAAGGTGATCCGTGACTCTTCTTATCATGGGTAGTATCATCCTCATTAATTGTATCCAATTTTTGGCTTACCTAGATTATATCGAAATAATTGGTCGACCATAAATTAAAGCTTAAAATATGCTAAAAACAATAGCCTATTTTAATCAAATCCTTTTTTATATCATTCCCCTTGTATATTTCGGTGATTGAGTCCTCAGAAAATGTTATTGATATCTTGTTATGAAAGAAAGTTTCGAACTATAAAATTTTTAGTTTTCTTTAATTTATTTCAAAATGTATTTAGTTTTAAAATAAAGTATACTTTATCAAAATTGGTTTATAAACTTTGTATACATTAACTATGAAATTAATCAGCCATTAATTTGAAACGCGTGAACTAAATTATTATGAACATGTGAGCTGAGTGACAAAAGTTTTCTTTCATTTCTAGAAAACAGCCCAAAAAATATTTGCTCTAAGTAATGTTACACTCTTTATTAAGATTGTAACATATTTTTTTTAAATAGAAGGAGAGTCATCAAGTTCCAAAGTAAAAGTAAATGCTTCTAATAAAGATATGGAGCTCATAACTTTCTCAGAATGGGTAAGTCAAATTATTTTCTGATTTATTTATATCGTAATTAATTTTATAATATTTGTAGGTAATATGTTTTTGACTCTTTCTGCTACTATTCTTTAAATATATACATTACTTTTAAAATTATGTCAACAATATTCGAATAAAAAATGATATTTTATAATATAGAATTGTAATTTCTATTATTGAACTTTAAACTTTTTCGTCATAACAATAAATTAAAGTATATTGAATTTTTGGTATACTACCAAAAATTTGAATAAATCATAATTTAATTTTGAAATGTAGATTAGTCTTACATAAAATTTATTTCAAAAAAATTTCAAATACAATATATTTTTTTTAATTATTTTGTTATTTAAATAAAAATATACATACATGCATGATGTTAATTTAATCTTCTTCCTCAAATAATCGGTTTACTTAAAACAATGACACTCAATTATTTTTCTAAAGGGGAAATATATTTCTTTCATGATTCGATGGAAATTAAAAAAATTAAAAAAATACTTTTATTACTCTATATTTCAATATAAACAAATAAAAATTCGTTCGAAAAACTGTAAATTTAAAACAATTTAATTAATTTTAAAACGGGGCCATAATTTCTTTATGTATTTTGTAATGGTAACGCTCTATATGCTAAGTAGAGTCTCATCTCAGATTTCCCACACGAGTTCTTGATAGAAGATTATTCATACGTACACATAGAAGATTGTGAAAAACTATCCAAATAAATTAGCAGCGTAGTTCATGGTTGGATGAAAACTATCAGAGCCGTTAAATTGACTGGATTAATCCAATATATTGGCCTGCTATATCACCTGATCTAACTGTATTTATGGGGAACAATAAAGTAGCTAGTACATCAAGAAGAAATTAACACTTCGGGTGAACTGAAGCAGCGTTTAGAAAAAGAACTTCGGTAAAAATAAATATGCAGCTATACAAAAAAGGGACACTTGCCTGTATCTAGTTGAAAGGAGATCATTTTGAACAATTTATTCAAACATAACATACTTTAAGTAAACATTAAATAAGGACTTATAATTATCATAATCGATTAAGTAGAACATAATGGTATACCAAAATAGTAAATAAAAATATCTAATACGGTTGAGTAAAATTTTCTTTAAAAAAGGTGTTTATTTGTATTAACCATTCAATCATGAATGGTTAATAGAAGAAAAATATTACTTTTAGGAGAATATTTAAGCGGCAATATTACAGATGCTACTTAAACTGAAACTATTTAAAAAAACCATTAATTATTGAAAATAAGTTATGGATAGCTTGTTTATACAAAAAAAAAATGAACGGGCATAATAATATAGATATCAATAATACAGTGCGCGAAAACATACTATCGACGTGGAATCTGTGTGTGTGTGTGTGTGGAATGTGCTGGAAAACTTCTAATAACAGAATGTTCAAAAAGTAACAGCCCAGCATTGTGAACTTTATCTTCGAAACCATACAGCAAACTACAATTTTTCCACTTATAAAAATTTTGAAATAAAAATACGGCCAAACATGACAACCATAAATACGAGTTTAACCTCCTCACTCGTTCCATTTGTTCGTGAACTATTCGTCTTGCATCATAAAAAATTCCATTCGCGTCTATCATACCATCTCATCCTTTGGCAAGAACTGCTCAATCCCACCCTTCTATTATACACCCACAGACGTTTAAAATGGCTTTGTCCGCGAGAGTTTTAAAAACTGATATAGCTCATCCGTTCTTGAGCAAACGTGGATAGGTCTTCATGTCCTTGTATTTTCGTTTAAAAAATCTGCTTGTTACAAATTTTATGTAGTTTAGATATCATTTCAATTTAAATAAACTTATGATCGGATTTCTGTGTGCATGCAGAGACGGAGGACTTTTAAGAAATACCCTCTAGTTTTAAACGCGGGAAATAATGGTTCTTTGATAAGAACCAACGAAATATTTACATTTATGCCTATTAAGTTAGGAACTTTCTCTACATATCTATATGACGCGTTTTTCAATAAGGGGGATATGTTTTCATATCAAAATCTTCTGTCACTGTCAATTGTATCCAGTAAAGTTTGCAATTTATTCGTGGAAAGATACACAACCCAACAATGCTTGGAAATTTCCAATTTTTTTATTAAAATAATTGTCATTTGATTGGTACTTATCGTGCACTTCTTCCAAATTATGGTCGTAATAATTGGCCTCGTGTATTCGCTATTTGTTGAACTGTGAAAAGTTTTGAACGCAATCTTTCTTTACGTAATGTTCGCGTGCCAGTAAGACGAAGTGCTACCGTTCAGGCAAGTGTTGATAAACACACAAATTTATCGACTTCAGGGCATTTTCAATATTTGGGACTATCTGCAACAACAATAAGGTGTATTTTACGGTTGAATTTCAGCTTATATTCTTACAAAATTTTAATTATATAAAAATTAAAGCAGTTGGACCATTGCAAACACCGTGAATTTACCGATTTTTCTCTGGAATAACTTCAAAATGATACTGATTTTTCCAAGAAAATCATATACTCAGATGAGGCGTATTTTCATCTCTCTGGATTGGTGAATAAGCAAAATTGTCGTTACTGCGCTGCAGCCAATCCACAAATTATTCACAGAAACCTTTCCATTTCGACAAAGTGACCATTTAGTGTGGCAAAATTGTCGTTCCTAGGCTGAAAATACATCATCGGTGCTTATTTTTTTTAAATAAGGAAGGAGTTGCCATTACTTTTTTAAAAATGTGGAAGGGGTATAGATAAATGATAACGAACCTTATGTGGGCTGAATTGGAAGACATTGATTTAACGAATATGTCATTTCAACAAAACATCGCTACGTGTCACACAGCCTATGATTTCACGAAATACTAATTCTGTTGATGCAGTTACAGATGCGGATCAAGCTGTTAATTATCAAATAAAATTTCTCAAAATTGGTGCTCCAATTATGCTGCTGTGTGTGGAATTTAAATCTGCCGAGGCTGTGTAACAGAACCAGAATTTCAAAATTATATTTTAAGGAAACGCACTATGAAGTATTCGTATTGAATATTTTTGTAACTCTTTCTATAAAAGCTGACGTGATATTATAGAAAGAGTTACAAAACTATACATATAATTTTAAAACTTAAAAAAGAAAGTAATATCAAGCTTTTCCTTACCAATGGTATAAGTAGAACGTTAAGCTTCCGGTTTTATAAGACCAACCCTTTTAAGGAAAGTCGGAAGCCGTTTAAACGAGCCAGACATGACTGTAATACTCTCGTCTGTAGCGTTAAATTTCTTCAAAATAATTTTGATTTGCCAAAAGAATCAAAAATTTCACGTGCTCATTCATCTATTATTTCACTATAATACCCGTTTCGTTAAGAATGCTTATCAGTTCACCCTGAATCCTCTTTTCAGACGTACTGTAATATATAGATATTGCTTTTTTAACTGTTTAATACGAATGTGGCATGCTCTGCCTCGCTCGGTTTTCCCAAATCATTAATATCAACAGTTATTTAAGAACAAAGAGCACACCATTGCCCTCTTTATCCTTTGTAATATTTTAGCGCAAGTTATTCATAAAAAAAGTAAACACATTTATTATAGAACATATTTTACAAAAAAATATCTAAATTAACTTAAATCCAAGATTTTATTGTTTGTAATTAATCGATTTTATATATTTTTAGGCAAGAATTTGGATTCAAGTTGTTGAAGAGGTTCGTCAAGGCGTTCATTTAAAAAAGTGTAACTTTGCTAGAAATATGCTGGATTATGAACTGACTCCTTATGAAGTATTAATGGATGACATCCGATCAAGGTAACTTTTATTTTTTTCTCATTTATTATCTTAAATTTTATACTAGATTAATAATATTATGAATCGATTTTATAATCGTTGTTTCAAAAATAAGCATTTGTGTTTATATTTTTGGCGTTTAAGTTTTATCCCATAATAAAAACTTCCACATAGTATACATAACTTATAATATAAAATGTGTTTGCAAACTAAGGCACAACACTTCTTTTTCTTCAGTGTCGCTACAGCCCGTTTTCGGGCCTTGGCCTCCTCAATTTTCCTTTTCCACACTGGCCGATCTTCTGCCGACTTCCAGTTTTGTTCTTGGAGCAGTATGTAAGTGTAGCCTACTTACTCAGAAGTATTGAATGAGCAATGCACTTGTGTGCATAATTGGCCTTCGCTTAATTAAAAAACGAAATCGAAAATTTGCATTTTGCAATTACTCGTTCCTTGATTATGTTATACGTTGTGCACACGTATGGATAATAATAGAATGGCAAAACAAGTCACCTGAGGTATTATACTATGTAACAAATGAGAAATATGATAAGCGAACAATTATCATAAAGAATAAAATAAGTAAAAACGTATTGTCATGAAAAATATGATAAGTGAATAATTATCATAAGCAATGTGCATTGAAATGAAATTTTAATAAATTTAAATTTATTAATTTTTCCTTCTCATAGATTTTGCTGTTGGAACAAGTGTTATGTTATTGCATTATGCATTGATGGATATTAATTGATTTTTGTATAAATAGCCTAAGTAAATTATAATAGCATCAAAATAAATTTATCAAGCGAAAATTAAAGTCATCTATTTTATTCTCGTTGACCAGTTATCGTGGCCTAATGTTCGGCTGGAAATTAGTATGATTTCCATAGCCTATCGAATCTATTAAAAAGTTGGCCAGTCAACGCAGTCTAACGTTTGGCTGGGAATTGTAATATTCCCATGGCGCTCCGAAATCGAAACTTAACCAAACATTACTTTAAAAACCAAAATAATAAACTAAAATACGAAAAAAAAAATCTAATAAAATAAAACACCACATAATCACACTGCCCAACCGAACTGGGAAGAAACAACCAGATCTAGCAACCTGATCTGTCAAATGGTAAATTACGGGTCAATTAATAGGGAAAAATAACCAGACAAGAAGACCAAAAGCTAAACTTCACTGAATTATCTGCACTACACAGGAGCCCAATTTAAAACGAAAATTAAAAAATGACAAATATAATTAAAATTAATTACAACAAAAACAAATATAAAGAAGGAAAATTTAAAAATAGTAATGTACAAGAAAACCTATATTTAATACATTATAAATAAAAATAAATATAAGCATATATAATTAAACTACAAAATGGGGTGTCAAACCTCTAAAGACGAAATAAATTTAAGTTAACTAGCCTTTGCTCATTGTTCTAAAAAAGGATTATAAATAAATAAACAAGAGGATAAGTTCCTACTAATACGTGATGAATAAGCTTGGACGAGCAAAGTTCATTTCGACTCTTGACATGACGAGTTCCTTCCACCAGAGAGAGCTTAATATATGGTCGAGACCCCTCACAGCATTTGGAAAAAGGTACTTACGAAACCCAGTGATAAAACAGTCCCATCATACACATGGGAATGTTCATCTATTTCAGATATAAGAAAAGTAAAACGATTACAATTTAAAAAATCGCGCATATTGAAAACTTATAACAATACAATTTATTGATTTCGAGATATTTCGATATATTAAATTATCTCGTCGCATATGGTGGCGAGATAATTTAAAAAAGCGTTTAATAACAAAGTGAATGAATTGCTCAAAAATGCAAATATCAATCCGGTGCCGATATTACTGTACAGGTCGCCAATGAAAATAATGGATAAGGATCAAATGATCCAAATCATAAAGGAGTATCATTCGACTCCACAAGGAGGCATAATGATATAAAGAGATGCATTGCTAAACTAAAGCAGTTTAGCTATAAACTATTATCGATGTATTTGCTTAACTATTTTGTTAATATAAAGAAAGATATTAACAAAATAGTTAAGCAATACATCGATAATTGCGAAAATGGTTCAAAAACAAAGTTGTTAAACATATAAAAGAACCCTTAACAATAACGGGAAGGAAAATAATTTATCTATGAATAAAAGTATCCCGTGTATATATATTTTGCATATCTAAAAATTATAATTTCCAATTCACGAAAATTTGCTCTCATCTGGATTGGTATTCATACTAAATAGTAATAATAATAATAATAATAATAAGATTTTCATCTTCATTTACCGTTGTCCGAGTTTTGTGAATCCCCATAATCTAACACAATACTTAATCTTATGGATGTCGTGGAAAAAAGAACATTTAAAATATGTAAATTACAGAATCCAATATTAAAAATTAAAAAATTAAGAAAAGATTAAGACTAGCATAACTAGTTCTTCACAATTTTTTGATGCATATTACTAAAACTTTATTAACTAATTTGTACGTAGGCTACTATATATATTTCTGGCCTAGGCAACACTAAGTGTTGCCAGGTGCGATCTGACATTTCCATTGGAAAGTTTGACATTTTTTAGCATAAACGTACTCAGAACGTTTTGACGTACGACTATCATTTGTGTTGTTTACAGTGACTTGAAAAAATCAATTTGGCAAAAAAATGGAATTAACTCGTGAACATTTTCGTGCGATCATTTTTCACAACTTTCGACGTGGATTATCACGACAAGAGTGCATCGATGAACTTAAATCTTTGTATGGCTATGAAGCACCATCCTATAGCACTGTGAAAAACTGGTACAACGAATTCAATCGTGGCCGACGCTCGCTCAAAGACGAATTCCGTGAAGGTCGTCCAAAAACAGCCGTTGTTCCAGAAAACATCGATGCCGTACGTGAACTGATAATGCAAGACCGTCATGTGACATACCGTGAGATAGAGGCATGCCTAGGCATTTCTCCCACCAGCATACATTCGATATTGCATGAACACCTGGCCGTAAAAAAGGTTTGTTCTCGTTGGATCCCGCACAATTTGACAATCGCTCAAAAAAAGGCTCGTGTGGATTGGTGTAAAGAAATGCTGAAAAAATACGATCGCGGTGCTTCAAAAGACGTTTATAAGATCGTCACAGGTGACGAATCATGGATCTATGCGTATGAGCCCGAAACAAAACAGCAATCGACCGTGTGGGTCTTCCAAGACGAGTCAAATCCAACGAAAGTTGTTCGTGGAAGAAGCACTTCGAAGCAAATGGTCGCTTGTTTCTTTGGCAAAACTGGTCATGTGGCGACTGTTCCGCTTGTGCAACGTAGGACGGTCAATTCTGAGTGGTACACCACCATTTGTTTGCCTGAAGTCTTCGGAGAAATTCGAAAAACGAACAAGAGAAGTCGAATCATTGTGCACCATGACAATGCGAGCTCTCACACATCGGCTCAAACCAGCGCCTTTTTGACCGGACAAAACGTCGAATTGATGGGTCATCCTCCGTACAGCCCTGACTTGGCACCCAATGACTTCTTTTTATTCCCACACATCAAGAAAAAAATGCGTGGTCAACGATTTTCGTCGCCAGAAGATGCTGTTGAAGCATTCAAAAACCATGTTTTGGAGGTGTCTCAATCGGAGTGGAAAAAGTGCTTCGAAAATTGGTTTGAGCGCATGCAAAAGTGTATAAATCTTGATGGAGAATATTTTGAAAAACAATAAAACCTTTTTCGTTGATAAATATTCGCATTTTCATTATTACGCCAGAAATATATATAGTAGCCCACGTATGCTCTGACTCATCGAAATGTTGTCGAAAATATGCTTCGCAAAATTAATTAATATTCTGCATAGTTTTTAAGAAACAGTACTCTGAAAGATATTTTATGGCAGTGTCTGTTATAAATGTTGTAGCAAGATTATTTTGTTCAGTACAAATATGGTCGTTTGTATTTGTATGTCGTCGAGAAAATTGTATGTTTTATTTGTATAAAACATACAATTTTCTCGACGAGATGGAAGATTCAAAAGAATCTTCCATCTCGTCGAGGAAATTGTATGTCTATCATAGTTTCGCTTTTAAATTCAGCACTCTATCTTCTTCAAGTAGTTTGTGATTATCATCTTCCCAATTTGATAATTTTGATGAAAATAGTAATTTTATAGATACAGTTTTTGATAGAATATATAGAATGCAAAAAAAAACCACTTAGCATTTTCCAGAATTTTTTGAGCAATTCTGTCATACTGAAAATATAAAGGAAAAAAAATATTTGAAAAGTACATACAAATTTCTTGCAAACTTCAACTATTATTGTTTGCTAATGAAAGTAATAAATGCTATAATCACCGTACTTAAAAAGATATAAATGGCAAGTGATACAGCGTTAAAATCTAATATAAAGTTCATGAAAAATAAAATTAATAAATACTTCAGCAATGGAAATGGAAAATGTGTATGTTTATATTTTTCCCTATTAAGAATTTTTTCATACTTATTACAAGAAATATGAGTAACCGCATTTCGATATGGTTGGAATACTCGTGCAAGGCCACTTATTAAAAGGAAGATATTTTATAATTTTTAATAGCCAAAATATCTCCTTTAATAATTTTAACTTGTTTTAATTTATATTTTAATATGCGTTATTATTAAAAGCCGGTTTACACTAGAAAAGATGTATCCATCAGTTCTTTTGCCGAAGATTTTCCTCAAAACAAATCCAGCTGCAAAAAAATTTTAGTTAAAATAAATGCAAGTATAATATATTAAAAATAAATGAAGGAACTATATATTAAAAAATTATTATTAATTGTAAATAATTGGTATATGTACATAATTAATATACTCACATAGGTACACATCCCAAAAATTCAAACAACCTACCTTTTTTCTAATCAAGAAGTACACTTATTCCGTGTTATGTTGAATTGTCTGAGCAAGTCCCTGAATTGTTACAAACATCAAAATCGTAGCCAAAATTTTGGATCAGAAATATGACAATCGATGCAGTTCCGTATTTTCAGTTGAAAGTTATAGAAACATTAATGACAGGTTCGAAAGAAAAGACAAATTGCTATACATATTCCTTATTGAATTTTTTCGCTGTTTATCTACTTCTCTTGTATGTCTACGATTTAAGTTTATCAACCGATTACTTAAATAATCATTTTACACTTCCCGACTTATCCTGTTTATACATTCTCGACATTAATCTATCGGTCATGAATCACTTTTCACACTAAATCACTCGCTGCTATGCAAACCTCATATTTATACAGTCCCAGCGTGCTTCTATAACATTCTGGAATGGAACCCTCTGGAATTCTCTGAAAAGCTCTGGAATCACTCCAGAATGTTTCATAACACGCTAGAGCCATGTTACGTCGAACACTACTCGTGAAGTCCCAGTAAGTAGATCCGCTGCCAGCAGTAGTTTTCCGAATTCGCACTTGCCGGTATTACTAAGGCACTCTTTTGTACCATCGTTCTATATAAGAGTAGGACAGGAATATATGTTGGTCCCAGTTTTTTATGTCGATCAAACAATTTAGCCAAATGCCGTTTCAGAGTACGATTAAATCGTCTACCATTCTGTTCGAATGAGGATGAAATGGTGTTGTCCGAGTTATGTGAATTCCCATATGCTGACACATTTCCTTGAACAGTCGACACTCAAAATTATTGTCTGGATCACTGTGAACTACCAGAGGAACTCCAAAATGGTAAAACACTTCTGTTTTTAGCTTCTATGAGTATGTATTAGTTTCCGCTTTCCGTAGTACTATATTTTCTTATAAAGTCCAATGTGTTATCATCGACGATAGCTACTATAAAAGCGGACTGATATGCATTCCGCACCAACTCCTAAATTTCTAGTGCCCACTGTTGGAGACCTTCATTATGATACTGAGTTCGATCTTTTAGCTGTACTCTTCAAATAGCTCTCTCCGTAGCGTGATTCCAGCGCTCTTAATAAACGATCGTATGTTACTTCACCACCAAGAACCTATAATACTGTAAAAACATGACATTTTATCTGATCATCGATTTGCTTTAGCCACAGATTTAAACTAACTTGGATGTGAGCTGGTGCATGAGCCACTATTGGCCTCACCATCCGTAATTCTAGTTCTTAATTGTTTAACTTCAGGCATCACTTTCTCCTCCACTGTGTTTACTTCAGGCATAGCCTTCTATTCTACTTAGTTTACTTCGGATTCCACTTCTTCCTTCAGCCTATCGTGGGATTCTTTGAAGGACGAGTTTCTGTTGCTTCTCCTGGTACGCCGAAAGTTAACGATAACTCTAGACGATAGCTCCGTTCTTCTTGATTTAATATTAGCTGCTGCCGACTTTTATGTTCTTTTATGAGTCCCAATAAATCCGATGTATCGACTGCAGGCTATCTGGTTATAGACGAAGTTTCGTGCATTTCTACAACTGCACGTTCATGTTCAGCAGCTCCTTCAGCTGGCTGCGGTTTTCCTCATTGGGAACTACATTGTCTTGTTTTCGAAATTTTCCGCTAAAATATTTTTAACAAAACACTTAGCCTATCCTACTTCTGATACCAACATGTAACGATCATATGTAGATTCAGTGGATAGAGTAAAATATTGGTTTTAATCATTTAGGATTTTCTTTTATCGAACTGAGTTGTATTTCTATAAATAGATTATCACTACTTATTTGTTTAGGTGGCATTGCTCCTAATTAAATATAATCGCTGTATATGCACTTCTCTCTGTATGTCTACGATCATTTAAATAGTGTTTCGCGTTTATACTTCCCGACTTTAACCGGTCATTGCAAAATCGCTTATCAGACTGAATAACTCACTGCTCTTTATACTAATATAATTAAAGAATTACTTAATATTGTTTTTCGAAAATGATAAATCTCCGTACCACTTCATACTAATCTCATTATAGATATTCCATATTATAATTTTCTAAAAATTAAAAATCTCCGTACCACTTATACTACGTATGAAATTGTGCACTCGTGGAATATTTTCGGTACTCACAATTTGAGGAATGTGAATTCCTTCGAATTACTTGCCATTGTTTACTCTTTTGCATAAGTGCTTTGCTATGCACCTTATCTAAGTACATTTTAACTTAAGTAAAGATTTTGTATTTTAGAATTAAGATTGATAAATATTTTATTGATAAAAATATCTCAGATTTGATAAATTGCTCTCATTCTGGATGATAATCTACGCCTCTGCCAATAGGCTTCCCTATATGAGCTCAGCTCTCATTCTGGAGGTAACGCGGCCTCTGCCAATAGGTTCCCCTATGTTTAAACAGGACGAGAAAATCCATTCACTGCCATAGACATCAAATGCCTTGATGGTCAACCTGAGGATTGAGCGGTGAAATTAACGAAATAATAATGGGGGAAATTTTGAAAATAATAAGATATAAAATAAATTTAATGCGAAGTTATCATATGTGCGTGATATATATATCGTGAAATCTCATCCAGAAAAATGGAGGTGTGGGAAAACTAATGTTCAAACCATTTTTTCACAAAATGCTGAAACGTACGTTACTTGATAAAATAAAGTCTGGACGTCAATGTATTGTAGCATAATTAAATTTTCATCAAAATATTTACAAAGTGGTCGAATTTTATTTTGTATGTACATATACGGAGATATTGGAATAATTATTTAAATATATTTACAACCATTTTTCAGTTTTATTTTACACGTATTTATTAAAAAAATGATATATATGAAGCATTTTCAGTAATAATTATTTTAGAACAGTATTTATTTTATAAATATTTATTTTAAATTAAAAAAATAGAAAGTATAATCTACGGAAGGTGATGGTTAATGGTGACGTACCACGTCAGATTAGGAAAGATGCACACACTATTATTATGGAATTTATAAGGTCTCGACCGTCGCTTAAAAAGGTTTGTTTTATTTACTTATACCAATGCACAACAACAAAATAATAGTAATAAAGTATGATTATAAATGAATATTTATTTTGAATTTGCAAATATGGTAAAACTGTAGTAATAATTAATTAACATGAATTTAAAATTGGATATTATAAAAATGGCATGTATTTAAGAACTTAAAAAATACACGTTTTAATCTGAAACATATTAAGATATCTGATATAAAATCTATCTTTTAACCAAAGTATGTATATACTCAAATATACATAGTAATTTTTCTGTTTGGTATATTTATAATTTGCTGGGATTATTTTTATTGCTATTAATAACTTCCATATTTTCGGTATTTTCATATATCAATAGTGTAAATTATGATAAATTTCATCAAAAATAATTCTTATAATTTGCTGTTGTTTTTTAAACATTTTCATTTGCATATCTAGTGCATTTCAATAATTTAGATAATTATATAAATATTTTAAAAATAAAGAGCAAATTTTCTAAAACATAATTTTTTTCTTTATTTATGGAATTATATTTTATTTCCTATTATTACTTGGAAAATATAAAAAATTCTGTTGTGAAAGAAATCCTTTGATTGATAAATTGAAAATGATTAAGTTATTAAATTTCTTTGATTGATGAATTGAAAACGATTAAGTTAATTTTGAAAGAGACTAAAATATTTCATTAACTTAAAAAAATAATGCCAGTTTTATTCTTCAGACACCTAAAGTTTAAATTTCTCCAGGTTTGAATGATAGGGAGTAAGGCAGGAGTTATTTCTCACTAATATCGTCAAAATGACAAATAAAAATGTCACATGGTCACCAAAACCTATTTTCCATCACAAACTTTCATTTTATTATTATATAATTACGATTAATAGTTCTTGGAGTTACATAATGCCATTACCTTTACGAATTTGTATTTTTATATTAATGTTTTTAATTATTATTGTGGTTACTTTTTCCATTACACGATATGCTGTTAACATTAGATCTCAACCGATATAACTTTTACAATTTTAGTTATTTTCAAAACAATTCTATTTTACACATTAATAATATTGCTGTTTTTTTATAATATAATTAATATGAAGACAAATAAAAAATTTAGAAAAGATACAAATAAATAAAACTGCTGTTTTGCAATTATTTGGAATCCATAAATGATATGTTCACAATTATTTTCATACAAGATTTGAAGATTTCAAATTGTTATAAAAAATTAAGGAAAATAATGATTATTGATGATATATTAATACTGTCTTAATTAGATTTGAAAATAAAAAATTTGAAATGGAGTAGTACTTCAAGCAGATAAGGACGCTTTTCAACTTTTTTTTGGAATTTTAATTTTATTATATGCTAGAAGATTTTTTTAACATTTAGAACAGGATATATAGTTCACTCCGAACATATATATTCGCGGGTTTATATTTATATTCTTGTTTAGAAATTTTATTGTGGTTACCATAACTGTACAGGATCTTTTACGAGTTTGGTTCAGTGTTGTGGTGTTGGTGCTATGGAAAACATTATAAGCCATATGTAGGACTAATAGTGAGACCTTTTCAGCATCTTATTGACCAACTACCAACTACCTCATGGTCATGGTGCTGGCCCTTGTCTCATGGCTAAGTTACCAAACATGCAATCAAACAAACAAATTTTGAAATCAAATTTTTTTTGAAAGTAATTAAAATTTAAAAAGTTATTTTAGTATTAATTTTATTGTTCCAGTATATCTTGAAACATGCAAACAACGTTGAAAACCACTGTTGGTATTTGGTACAATTAGGAAACATGAAGCTTCTTGTTTGCAAATGGATAAGCTAAATATTTTTATTTAATACAATAAAAGTATCCGTACATAGTTATAATTTCCAACCAGATCAATTAAATAATAATTATGTTAAAAAAAATATTTGAAAATATAATAAATATATCCTGGCGGTCCATTCAAGGAAAGAGAAGGTAAAAATATGGAAATCAGGAACGTTAAGTTCTAGAGGAGTACGGCCGATTATGCAAATCGCTAGTATTGTGTTGTTGTGAGAAGGGGGGGGGGGGGTACTTAGAACTGTCCGGTAGAAAAGTTGAAATAAAACAAATGAATAAGAAAAAAATTATCAGAAAAAGAAAATTATTTATGTATAAAGATAAACAAAAAAAAAACCGAAATAAGGGATCAACTAAGAAAGAAAATAGTGGAAAAATGTTGAAGTAAATCGACGACTGAGCTGCAGTTATTGTGTCTTCTGGCCATTCCCTAGACCCCATGGCATTCCGCAACCAATTTTTTTGTGTACTCCTTTGTTCGGCGACGATGACCCACTTCACGGTTTCCGCTGGTCAAACAACTATGGTCGCCAGACCGTTAACCTGAGGGAGGATGGACTTTAAATAATAGTAGATGAATTAGGTTTTCATTATAAATTTATTTACATTGTTCCTTCTTATTCTTTTATTATAATAGTCGCCCTAAAATTAGTTTTTATTTGATCTCTGAGTATAAAATACATTGAATGTCTGTATACAAATTTTTGTATTTTGTAGGCAAATTTTTAAATACTTAATTTCAAAATTTGTCTACATTTCGTAATAATGTACTTTATTTTTAAAATAGCTAACTTTAAAACAATACATACGAGTATATATACATAAGTTATCAGTAAAATTGTAAGAAAAAATTCTTTCCTATAATAACTAATTATAGCAAGGTAGGAAATTTTATGTTCTTTTATCTGCAAAAACTAGTTATTATTTATGCATGGCTATATTTTTCTTTTCTTTTGCATTGCACCTGCATAAATATATATCGTATGAGCAATACCAAGCTTACATGACAGAAAAAATGATATTAAAGAACTAAAATAGACTCATCTCATACAATTAAATTTATAATATATGTAATAAAACTAAAATATAAACCATTAATCCATAAAAATATGTATGCAGAAAATATGGGAAATTTAAATTACTATACACATCTATATTTATTTTCCGTTTTTTTTATAATCGTGCATGCATAGTTTGAGTTTACATTAAGTAATTTTAAATATTTCATTTCATTTAATTTCATTTGTTTTCTTTTCTATTCAAAATTAAATTTATTTAAATTGTCCCGCTATATATTTTTTGTAGTTTTAAATTATCAGATTCGTTTCAAAATAAAGCCGTTCTTATTTTATTATTTTTATTTTTCAATTTAATATTTTATATTCATTTTAATAGTCGCGTTTTAGTTTTTTTTTTATAAATTATCAATTTTGTTTTTTTTTCTTTGTTTTATCTTAAAAATTAGAGTTTTGATTGGTTTATAAAGTTAGTGCTAGTGTTGACTGATTTACTCGTTTCGTTACTAAAGCACAGTTCGCTATGAAATCGTTTAATTATACGAACAAATCGCCAGTATATTACATTGATTGTGTTATTGCACGATTTTTTGAAGTTAGCGAGCAATTTGTGTTCGTCGCAAGCATGGGGAAGGGGAATTGCGCATCGTCTATTTTGACATTTAACAGTTCCCATATTTTATTCTATGCCCGCATATTCATTTATTCGTATTTATTTTATATATGATATATTTTCTTTTATTTATGACTTTAATATTCATTGAACAAAATATAACGCTATTTTGATATATGCAAAGTGAGATTACTTGATGAAAATTTAACGAAGTAGCAAAAACTAATGTAGTGAGTGTATAGCAGAAAATCTGTCGCCTGTAAATTTATAAATAAATTAGTTTGAGTATATATTTATATATAAGGTTAATAAAATGACAGTGCCAGTTGAAAATGAAATATTAATGTTGAAATTAATATTGAATTCAATGTTAAAATAAAATATAAACTGTTAACCAAAATAAATAACTGAATGTGAAGACGTCATTTATAATACAAGCTAAATAAAATAAGAATAGAAGCGACCAACTAGAGAACTCACTAATAAAAAGCATAAGCCGTTCCTACGATCAAAAATATATTTCAACATTCTGAAAATCATTTTTGTTCGCCCAAATTGCTCGTGCATCGCAATTAATTTTTCTTATAAATGTTAAGCATATGTTCGGGCTACGGCTTTTTTATTCACTGATATTTGTTTCGAATTCATGATTTTCAATTTAATTTTGCGTTTTGCGGCGCAATACATTTGGTAACCAAAGAAAAGGTAAATAAATATTTGAACAACATAAAAGAAAATAAATATATTAAAAAAACGAAAAATAGGATAATTCAAGAGAATGCAGCAATGTGGCTGATGTTGAACGATAGCAGCGAAAGCGAATAGCTGCAGCGCAAACAGCTGTAGTAATAGAAGCGCAATAAGGACGGTGCATGTGGAAATTTGTTGCCGGAACTTCGTAGTTTACTTTGAGCAGAAATTATACAGCCATTTTGACCGTCTTGGCAAAGATAATTTCGATCGCCTTTTAGACCTAGTGTCGCCGTTGCGCATTCCACACACATGGTTCACATATGGATTCACTTCGGCCATGCGAATTAATGAAATGACATCATCCTGCAGCCAAGTAGTAGTGACATCCAGGCAAGCTTTCTTTTTCTCTGCAGCTAGCAGATGTCCTCGTAACGGTTTTGCCGACGTTTGCTTCGACGAATCCGAATTCAATATTTTCGAAAGACAATTCTACATTACTACCATCATGAAAAAAAATATTTTCGGACATTTTTTTCTTTTTCGGACATACAAAACAAACAATTTTTAATGCACAAATCACACTGGAAAATGTCAAAATTGCAATGATATTTACGGTCGACCATTTTTTAAAAATTGGTTGATGTTTAGGATGTGTTCAATGACATTGAACATTCAATTTCTTTAAAAAATTCTAACTTTTTTGCATTTTTTGTAATTTTTTGCTTAAACGGCTCATTTTATAATTCAAATTTATACCTAAAACATCAATCAAATGGGATACGCAGAAAATAGGAAAGCCTTCCTTTGAAAACACCAATTTTTGACTATCAAGAGTGAGCTGTGAATTTTCCAATATAAATTCTTGCGTTATTGTATTATTATTACTAGTAAGTTTTTTTTTTACTATTTAAAAAAAAAATATTTTCTATTTTAAATCATAGTAGGAGTGTGGCTGTGCGTGTTCTGTCCCACTTTTTTCCAAAAAAATGTCCGAGTTCGACAAATTATGTCGGCGAACAAATTAAACACAATTGCGACAAGTAAACACAAATACGACAAACGTTGTGTGAGTGTGTGTGTGCATCCGTGTGTGGTAACTGGCATACGTAAGTTGGAATGTGTTTAAATGCGTAATTCGAATGCGTAGGTATGTACGTCACAAATGGCGTAAGGATTGGGTTAGGCTTAGATTAAAGAAGTACTGGATAGGCCTCTACACAAAAATTCTGTCCAACTTTTGTTGGCAATACATTCATAGAACGCACACACATGCAATACAACAGAAATGGCGTAAATCATTGGGGGCCAAATTAAAAGTTCAGTATGCGATTGAAGCGGTTCGTTCAAAATCATTTTAATATGTGATATCATTTATGCGTAAAGAAGCAGATTTTTTAATATTGCGGGTCTTGTTGTTTGATGAAATTAGTTTTGTAAATATGCAATAAAACGCAGTATTCTATTTTAATACATTATTTTTTTATTTCATTATATATTATTAATTAAAACATAATAATTTAATGAATCAATAGAAAACAATGCTTTCAATGTGCATAGGAGAAAATATTATAATACATGTATACAATTACTTACTTTCTTTGTTGACGAGTCCTCACATTCAGTGCTGCTATTAGGGACCTAGAAAATAAAAGTAATTAAGACAAAATTATGTATCAATCATTTTTTTTATATTACATGTTCATTATCCTCCTCAACATATAAATATTCGATCGTCACATTTACTTTTTCAATTAAGAAATAACATAAATTGAAGTATTATTCGCACTATTGAATTTTTAAACTTAAACTTTCTTACACACTCTTTATATACACCGGCACTGTACTATTTCATGGTAAACATTGAACTGTCAACATCGGATTTGTTTACATTTATTAAATACCGAACTTTTCACTTTTTAACCACTTTTTACACAAAAGATATCACTAAAAGCCATTTAGGCACATCACAAATAAACTTTTTCTTAATTTGTTTTGTAAAAATAAATATGTCAACTTACCGAAAGAAAGAAATTCCCGGCTTCCTCATTTTTTCGTATGAGAAGCAATTTCTCACAAAACACTTCTTATTAAATGTTATCAATAATAAAACTATTTATAAAAATACTTACTTTTTTTTAAATACTTTAAAATACATAAAAACAACACTTTAAATTGCACTTTCAACACTTGATTATTTTTATCAATAATAAATTCTAAAATGACACAGCTAGTTATATTAGTTCGAGTTGTAATCACTTTCATGGAGAATGGCAGATTGTAAAACTCTCCGAAAGTCCACAAAATTGAGGCGCTTTATATTTGAATGATATTTACGAAATGAATAATAAACCTAAAATAGAATTCCATTTCATATCAAAAGATTGTAAAAAAAAATAAAAATTGCCTATCGTTGTGTTTAAATTGTATTTTTGTTTTTAATAAGTGAATTAAAAAGAATATAAATTAGGCTTTTGCAATGTAATAATTTTCTATTACGAGAACTAGATGGCAGTGAGTGTCATATCTACATAAAAATATCCACAAAAAGCTATGTGATAAATGCGAATTCTTGCCGCTTGGCAATAAGTTGGACACAAAAATGCGTATACATATACGGTAGGGGCCTATCCAGGTATTCTTTAATCTAAGGGGTTAGGCATGAGCCTGCTATGCTTACGGTTAGATGCGTAACTCGTGTGTGTGGATACGTACGTGAGGCGTATCGGCTGGATGAGCATTATATGGTTTGTATGTGTGGTTCGAAGGTAGTTGTTAATTGAGGAAATGTGGTTAATTAATGATTATGTTTTAAGGGTATTGAGTAAGAATTTTATTGAAGAAGCTAATCTATACCGGATGTAAGTGGTTAATTTGTAATTCTTAAAATTTTAGTTTTAATAAATTTTAAAAAAAAATGAACATGTTTGAACATGTTTGATCGCTTATCGACGATAATGAACGGAAAGTGAACAATGTGGTTAATTAATGTACGTTATAGAATGCATATGTGTGAAAGGTATTGATTTAGAATTTTATTGATGTAGCTAATCTATACCGGATGTAAGTGGTTAATTTGTAATTCTTAAAATTTTAGTTTTAATAAATTTTGAAAATGAACATGTTTGAACATGTTTGATCGCTTATCGACGATAATGAACGGAAAGTGAACAATGTGGTTAATTAATGTACGTTATAGAATGCATATGTTTTAAAGGTATTGATTTAGAATTTTATTGATATAGCTTATCTATACCGAATGTAAGTGGTTATTTAGTAATTCTAAGAATATATAGATTCATGGGAATTTGAGGGTTAAGAAATTGGATTATCTAAAAAGAGTTTATTGAAGTCCAGACATCTACATCTAAATTCATAACTGTTGAGGAAACTATCGAAGGATTTAGGCAACAATTATTTAAAAAAGACACTAAAATTGCTGGAATAATCGAAAGTAATATATTTTAAAGGCTCTTCAAGTTAGGGTTTGGTGACAATTTTGAAATACAAATTAGATGTACATACGATTATAATTTTGAAATACGTGCATTATCTATTAAATGCTTCGAGTATCATGAATTTGAAACAGAGTGAATTTTAAGCAACGGTGAAGTTGAAACTATTACTTAACTAAATTATGATTATAATTCAGATGTAGAAATTTTAGATTTAAAGTTATTTAAATAAAATATATATTTTTTACAATATTTCATATATTTTAATCAAAGTATTATGACTTGATAGAACACCAAACCATTTTACTAAAGCCATATCTTTGTTAGTTTTTATCACTTTTTCTAACAAGTAAATGTTTGGATATTTCATTTTTGTAAGCTTATGTTCACAAAATGCACCTTTGATTGGCTTACTCTGATAGTTTTCCAAGTGATATGTAACAGGTTTGGTGATTGCGATTTTATTAAATTTAAAAACTTCAGTACTCCAAATTGGTATGTAGCCATTCTCAAAAATTTGTTCGTATTTGCTTATGCAAACATAGTCTCCAACTCTTAATTTTCTTATACCAGCTATCTTAATATGATTGCATACTGTGGACAAAAGCGTTTTTCATTTCTCTTGTTGACGTCAAACGGTCCCATTTTAATTGTTCTATGTTTTGCTAGGTTGTATTTCTGAAACAGTTACTTTATTATATCAATCCATCGATATGAACCGTTCATAATAAATTCTTTCCACATCATAGATTTTAATCTACGGTTAAAACGTTCTACAAAAGATGCTTTCATAATGCTATATGTTGAATAGTGATTTATATTCTATTTTTTCATACCATTTTGAAATAAAACATTATAGAACTCTTTGCTATGATCAGTTTGTAAATTTTTCGGGTGGCAATGGCTTTGCCTAGATATTGATTGCATAACATTTTTGTTTTTCTTATTTGTTTTAAGATACCTTTAATCGAAACCTTTATTTATTCAGTAAAAAAATGCACAAAGAGCTGTAAAACTTATGAAGTCGCTCGAACTAAAAACAGCAATTAAGTCTGCTGTGAAGTCGGTAAAATCTGTGATTGATAGAAAGAAAACTATTGCTAAGCCACACGTCATACCTGTTCTTAAAGTTGGTGGAGTTCTACCTTTTCTAATACCACTATTCGCTGGATTGTCTGCTGTTGGTGCACTTTTAGGTGGAAATGCTGGAATTGTAAAGGCTATTTGTCAAGCACGTAACGCAAAAAACAACTAGAGGAAAATAAACGTCATAATGAAAATATAGAGGCTATAGCAATGGGAAAGGGAATATATTTGAAACCTTATAGAAAAGGTTTTGGGTGTATATTTTCAATCTCATTAAAAAAACTACTGAACTCGCTACCCAATCGAGCATTAAATGAACTACATTTTAAAAAAATATGCAAGTAAAATTCTACATTTTCGAGATGTTTTTATACGAGATAATTTACCAAGAAAATCATTTAGAAGCGTGTGCGGAATAGTGAATTTGGATAATTCAAGCTAATAAAAAAAGAATAAATGTAAAATATTTCGATTGTTTTGAAAATTTATCATCACCTACTGAAGTTGTAAACTATTTAGGAAATAATATAAAATATAATTATAATGTATATCAAAAATATTACTCAGTTAATTGTGTACACTTTTGTCTAGAATTTTTGATAAATAAAAAGATGTAATTTTAATTTTAAAAAAGTGTTTTTTTAAAAACTTGTTGACATTAAATTGTTTATCATTATATTGTATTTTTTTAATGAGTAGGTGTCTGAACATCAACTTCATGAACTAGAAAATACAAATAAATTATAAAGATATTATATTAAACATACCATCCAGGTAGCAGCTTAATTGGTTAGTTAGCAGACAGTAGGCGATTAGTATATCGCTAGTGTCCAATATAACTATAGTACACATATGTGAGTAATGTCCTATTACCCACTTGGCAGATCTATATATTAAATATAATTTGATTGATTTGTACTGAAAAATAAAAAAATATTAAATAAGTATGCATACTTACTCTTAATGCTAGGGGTTGTAGCATTCTCAGCTTCTCAATAAGAAAATCCATTCTCTCCATGCTGTAATCACTCTGTATTACAAGCTTAAAGTACTTGAACTTATATCGGGTTTTTCAATAGCAACTTGACACTTTTGAGTATTTTCTCAAAAGTGTAAAGTTGCTATTGAAAAACCCGATATAAACCTAGCTTCAATGTTAACCCCTCTAAGATTGGGAATATGTGTTATCAACTTTTACTTTTTCGATTTACTTTTGGCTATCCATTTCTAATTTTTGTGATAAGCAAATACGCAATAGGTATATATTATTCACAGAAGGGCACGAATGAAATCCCGTACGCATAGGAATATTTTTTTTTAGTATAATAAAATAATTAAGAGCTTTATTTTTGTATAGAATTTATCTCCCAATAAACAGCTCTAATCAATGTAAAATAGTGGTGAACATTTGCGATAAACTATTAAAATTTACAGAAATCAAACAAATGAATAAAAACGTTATAAATCGAATTTTATTTTCTTATCATATTACATGTACATATTTATTTCTTACTTACTATCTTTTTTGACTTAATCTGTATATATAATACTAAAATGAACCCAAGATAAAGTATTGAAACGAAAATATTTTGTTATCATAAGGGCTTAGGGCTATTTTGTTTTGTCTCATATTAAATACTTTATGATTTCTTGATTGAATAGAATTCTGTTCTCTATATTGTTCATCAGACTCTTTTAGACAATATGTGTATACATAATCATTGAAGATTACATTATTTTTAATTACATAATTTTTTATACCTTTAACTTTTTTATATTTACCGTCAACGTAGACACTATACATTTTAGGTCTTAGTGCAATAAACTCTGTCATTATTTTACCATTCACTCATCTTTCATTAGATGTAATACTTTCTAATTTAGTTGCGATATTTGGTAAATGTTATCTTTGGGGTAGTTACTAGTATCATACTTTGTTATATCTTTTTCATAATTTCATATGCGTCTTCACAAGTAAGTTAATATATGAGTGAATCTGTAACAGTGTACAAGCGTTTACATATTTCTTTATATGAAGACTTATATACCCATAATGAAAAAGTATATACAGATCTTTGAAGTGCCTAGAATTGCTTGTCCTATACAAATAGGATTGTTTATTAAAATTTATAAACAATTTGCCACTAAATTTTCATTAAAAATAGTTCTGCTATGGAAATTTGGTTTAGAAATAATTCCTTTTACTCCATAATGACCATGCCATTTTATTAACAATTTAATGTCAACCGATGTCTAACATTTTCCATAGTTTTTCCAAATACAGCATTATTTAATAGTTTGAAAAAATTCTTTTCGAATTCATTTTTAGCAGTAGTTTGTAAATGTGTTTTGGATTCGATATAATTTTTCAACCATGAAGATTGCTGAAATTCCAATGAGAAGATGCTTGACACTCTCCCCCCGCCGAGGGCATCTGGCCTCCACAGCTAGTCCACGCCCGTATAGAAACATATTCATACTATGTATGTCCTGTTAGTAAATACCCAAAAAACAGACCAAATTCGAAACCAAACGGAGACACAAAGCACACGTTCGAAATGTACATGTGCGTCCATCTGCTATTCATCCCATCGACGATGCCAAATTTCATACATTCTATTCAGGACCAGTGCACGCTGTTATCGTAGACTAAGATCCTGAACATCTTCATTCATAAGCGGACAACCAGCAAGCGGGATGCCCCGTCGTAGACGGTAGTGAATGCTTCAATGCAACATCTGCAGGTCCCATGGAACTTCTCCCATGAGAACCTGCATTGCATCGGTTGACACGGTTCTACATACATTCAAATATTCATACAAAGCCAGATGCTGCACAGCATTTATGCCTACCCTTGCATACTAGTAACGCAAAATGTTACCCCATACACACGACGCATACATAGCACATGGAACAAATAGCTTCTTGTAAAGGACTTTCACCTCTCTGGATCGAAGTCCCCACCCCTTTCGAAATATTCGTACCAGCATACCAACCAAACCGGTCACGCGCCGACTTAGATGTTACAAGTGAGGCCGAAAGTTCAGCCTCCGTCCAACCTTTACTCCAAGGTAACGATCCTACCGCGTGTATCGGACCCCGACCGCCTCTAAACATACACACAGTCTTCAACAACACACACACAGGGAAAAACCCATCAACAACATACACACAGTCTTCCTTTCTGAGATATTCACTCCCATTCTATTGCCCTATTCACAAACCATCTGTATGCAGCGGCTTCCCGCTACCTCTACCGCATACATACTCTCTCTCTCAATCATAAGCAGAAGATCATCCGCATATGCGATCACACGGCAATCGGTCTTCTCGTACTCAGACCGTTCATCATGATATTCCAGATGGCGGGGTTGGTCACAGATCTCTGCGGGTAGCCACGTACCATCTGGTGAACAAACCTCCCATTGTTCCCGCACGCGGCCGCATAGCTTTCATAGAAGTAACTTCGCCATAGAGAAGTTTCTTCACATGAAACCTCCTCAAGCCGCTCAGTTATGCGATCCCATCGCTGGCAATTTAAGGTACTACGAACATCTACAAACACACCACATACATACTTACTCTCACTCTCTGCAACATGCCTTTTTACACACATCCAAGCATCCTCAGTTGATTTACCTTTCGTAAATCCATATTGAGAGCCGCATACATTGAAGTCTGCCAACTTCACATTCAGCCAGTATACCATCATCCGCTCGAAGACCTTACCGAATACTGGCAGTAAGCATATCAGCCTATAGGAGGACGTGCCAGTCCTTATCTCGTCCGGAGACTTGGGCAGGATCACCACGTCCCCTAATTTCCATTCACTCGGAAATACACCACTCTCCAGGCATTCCCCGTAAAGGGTACTCACATATGCGGGAATGGTCCGCCAAACACTCATCATTTCGCCAGTCACACCATCTAATCCTGAGGCACTTCTCAATTTCGTGCTCCACACAGAGTGTTCAATCTCATCACATTCAAAGGACATAGGGTACCTCCTGCCAGAATTCACTTCCCCTTGCATTTTAACCCCAGGAAAAAATTCATCCATTAATGCATTTACACTAACTTCCCAATTACTCGTATACCCTTCATTCGCTCTAATACTCGAAATATTATTTCTTACACGTTTGCACAGATACACCGCACCCCATACATCGAAATTTCCACATTCACTCATATACCATTGTCAGTGCGTTTCCTTGGCAATCCTAATGCTTGCCACGTATTCCGCTCTGGCCGCCCTGAAGCTCTCTCCTTCAGTGTTCGTAACGGCATAAGAATATGGCTCTTGGATCAATGCCACATCCACCCCATTCTCACATATATACAGACTCAACTCATTCATAGCCACAGCAAATTCATTTCCATTTACTTGGATGCACCTAATTATACTAGGCAACGATCCTAATTCTCTCCCTCTCACATACACCGGACTTCATTTCTTTCCTTTTTTTATCGTTTATATAAAAAACGATACACCGGACTTCATTTTTATATATAAACACATTTCATAGAATAATTAAAAGAACTATTATAAAAAAGGATTTTTTTTTAAACGGGAAAATAAAACTTAATTTTAAGGGCTACCTATATTCGAGCTACTGCGTGCTTGAGCGCGCGATTAAACCTATCGCTCAACTAGCCCGTCGAATTCATCTCGCTGGTCATTCGATGGACCGGTTCTTTATTTTCATGAATTGTTCCCAATGGTGTACATGGTAGATATATGTATATGTGTGTTTTTGTGTTCTTAGAATTAATTGTAATTTCTATTGCTATGCTATTTTTTTTTCAATCGATTTTAATAAATAATTATTCTATACGTGACCTGATATCGCTTTATAAACCAGAGAAAAAATTAAATTGACTATAAATTATACAACCAATATAATTATATAAATTATACAACCAATATAATTATATAAATTATACAACCAATATAATTATATAAATTATACAACCAATATAATTTTATAAATTATATTGGGTCGAATATAAATAGTACGTAGTATTCAAAATTCATGAATATAGGTCTTAGTTGCATTTCAATTTATGGTATTATTTTTAATTTTGTTATTAAAAAAAAATTAAAAATAATAAATTGTAAATGTAGAATTTATTATTTTTAACAGAAATTAAAAAATCATTTAATTATTTATCGAACTATTTATTTATTTATCTATTATCTAACAGTGATAAATACTCAAATAAATTGATAAATGATACTCAATAAATACGATAAATGTCGTATTTAATTCTCAAATATATATTTTAAGCCAATTTAAAAAAATATATATTTGGTAGTATACTACTAAGATACTCTTATTTTTTCTTTTAAAGAAATATTATAATTCATGTAATAATTTTAATACATACATACACATATATCTAATTACTAATATTGTACTAAATTAGTTATACTTAATCGGTTCTGTATATTATTTATCTGAATTGTTTATGTTTTGTTTACTTTAGGTTAGTAATCGCATAGTTTCACCACCTCGTAAACGATCACTAACGCTACGTGAACAGCTTATGGACTCAATACGAAAAGGTTATACATTAAGGCCAATCCAACACTACGCAATTTCACGTAAGTTATCTATTCAATATGTTTAATATATTAAAACTATATGAAATTAAATTTTACTATTGTCACTTTAAATTTCTTTCAAAGTTCAAATTTATTTTATAAAGATATTGACTCACATAATAGTTATTTATCATTTATAAATACCAATTATTTTGCTGTGTGTGTAGTGTATTGATCCCTACACTGTAATCGTACTGTAGTGAGTCAGTATGTACAATGTCTTACAAATATAAGTAAAACTCGAATCGAAATCGACTGAGATGAACATATTTTTAGTTTCTTTGAAAAATGAATTATATAAGTTTACCTAGTTGAGCTTTCATTTAAAAATGTTAGTGGAAATTAGTTAAACAATGAATTAATTCAATAAAAAATAATTTAATAACATGTGGACTAATAAGTTTAAGTCAAAATTAATTGGAATAATGAAACGTTGTATGATCAAATAAAAAAAAATCATATTATTTAACGTCATTTCCGTATTAGTGACCCCGAACTAGTGTTTATTCAACGTTTAATAGCTCCTTCATCGGGTGTAGTTTCAAAACTCGCTGAAAGCATAAATTCACCGGTTGGTCAAGCACACCCTGTACGAATGGCTTTATTTCCCAATGTGCGTCGGTACTACCACCTCTAATCAACTATAAAACCAATTGCTCATCTGCGACATCAAAAGTTAGAAATACTTTCGGAGGCATGTAAAATTTAATCAAATAGACCGAAATTAATAAATACACTATTGCGCTGGCTGATCAAGCATTTTAGTTCTTTTGAAAATAGATTTTATAGGAACGTATTTCGGGATAGCATTAACACCAGCAACAATCGATAAGCAACAAGTAACAGCATCAACAACATTAACAGTAGCAGAAACAACATGAATAGCAGCATCAACAATATGAACAGCAGAAGCAACAACAGCAACAGCACCAGCAATAACATCAATACACCGTCAACAGCAGAAGTACTAAAGTCAACAGCAAAGAGCAACCAATAACAATAAGTGAATAATTTAAGGTTAAATAAATAGTATTTTTGTTGTTGTAAATTTATAATTTCATTTATAACTGGTGTAATTCATCTCGATCGAATCCCTAAATACTATTTTATACCCTTTCAAAGAATATATTTGAGCAGATTTCCATTGAGGTGTTGGTTTGTGAGTACGTGTTACTAAAGGCGAAAATGGTTTCGGCTATAGTTACACCACTAAATGGTGTTACTTAAGACGAAACGAAATGTCGCTATCTTATTTGCGTCTTTCCCCAAAAATTCATCGCTAGTATAATTGATATTCTTAGGAGTGCGGGTACAGAAAATAAATATGAGGCTTTATAAAGCTCTCATTTCGCGTTAATCTAATAGTGAGCAAAAGAAGTTGGAACAATTGCTGCAAAAATACTGAGATGGAAGATAGAAGTCCTTCAACATACTGCAGAGATATGGAAATCCTAAAAGATTCGTCCCAATTCATTAATTTATCTTTATTAAAGAGGCTCTCTGGATTATAAAACTATCAGACGTAATTACAATAGCAGTTATGATTTCGGGTAAAGAGGATATGACGAAACAGTTATGATTTCGGGTAAAGAGGATATTTGGGTAGTTTGTCATCACAGCAGTTGTGTGCCATGTCAAAAACTCCTGTCTCTTCAGTTCCATCATCGGATCTGATGAATGTAATTACGGAATTAATTTTAGAACTTAAAAATTTCAAAAAGGGACGTTGCGGACTGCGGACTTACAGAAATAGACATAAGGAAGAAATTTTTACGTACACAATCAGTTTTGTCCACATAATAGATCTAGATCCGGCTCGCGATCTCGTACAATGTATTATGTTGATATCATAATACATTTAGTAAGAGAACAGCTGTGTATATAATGATGTACTTTTAGTAAATCGATAGAAAATTTAAACGGCGACAAATATTAGAACAAGGGTGTTCGTGGTCGATTCTGATACATAATTTGAATTTTTTATTGATACTGGAGCTGATATTCCGGTAATATCATTGCGTTTGTATCCCAATTAAAAATTGTAAAGAGATAATAATTTAGTAGCTGCAAATGGGACCAAAATAAAATCATAAAGAGATGAATTAATCAAAGTCTTTTTTTTCCTTCGTTTAGATTTCCCATTCTCATTTACAATTGCGGCTGTTAACATACTTTAGGTGCAGACGTCTTAGCCAGATGCAGTATAATAGTAGTATTGACAAATTGTCCGGAATGGTTTGCTTTTCACAAGTATTTTCGACAGATTATTTAGTTAAAATCGACGAATGATATCTTACTTTACTAATTAAATCGCATTAGTACTTATTCTACCACTATTATTACGGTGTCATCTGCAAATGAAGTTATTAATATTTTATAATTTTGTGGAATATCTTATACCTCTCTTGCGGTACCCCTGCTTTTCATTTTTTTTCATCAAAATATTCACTATCATACCAGTTTCTAAACTCTCTCTCTGAAATTATTCGATTTCCAATATGTACGCAGTAAATGTAGATAAATTAAAAAAAAACAAAATTATTGATTGCTAAAAAAATGCTTGCTTCTATGGAGCGGTTTTATTTATATATTGTTCACCCGAACGTTAGAACTGGACTGACTGTTTGACATTTGAACACGCCAGAACAAACCTGCACTGGAATACTTTGTTTTTTTTTTTGTTTTTTTTTACAGTGTATATTTCAATACTTCCACTCATTGTTAATTACGTTAAACATCATTCTAAAGCAAAAAAAACGTTAAATATTCTCGATTTAAAAAGTTAAATCCATTAATTTACATAAATATTTGTGACGATTTTTATTCAATGCCTTAGTTAGTATATCTGCCACTTGTTCTGTTGTGCAAATATGTATTAATTCGAAATATCCCTCTTCGTATTTCTCTCATATATAGTGATATTGCACACCAATATGCTTCGTCCGCTTATGGAATACGGGATTCTTCATCAATTTGAAGCTCAGTCAAAAAACCCAAAAGCCAACCGAGTTCTTTCGTTGCCTGGCACGCGGCCATATATTCGGATTCCGTTGAAGATAACGCGGTTGAATCTTGTCTCATCGATGCCCAACTGATGACATCCGAACCAATGTGGAAAACGTAACCACTTGTTGATTTTCTTGTTTCTGTGTCTACGGCATGATCTGCATCACTATAACCAACGAAATAAAATTTTACGTTACTTTCATAAAGAATGCCTGTATTTAATGTGCCCCTTATGTACTTCATGATGCGCTTCACTGCCTCAACATGTGCTTTACTTGGCCGATCTAAATAGCGGCTTACGACACCAACAGCGTAGCTTATGTCTGGTCTGGTTCCGATCGTCAAGTACATTAAACTTCCGATAGCTTGTCGATATGCATAATTTTTACTCGTAAGTGTGAAGTGATGAAATAAGTGACGAAAACGCACGAATCGTATGAACAAAATCAAATTTACGAATGAACGATGTAAATGTTTGGTTCCAGCATCGCGACGCTTGCTTGAGACCGTATAAACATTTCTTCAACTTGCAAACGCGTTCGCTGCTGTCTTCATACCCAATTGGCTGCTTCATGTAGACTTTTTCTTTCAGTGCACCATACAAAAAAAACTGTTTTTACGTCGAACTGCTTTAATTGTATTTTATTCATCGCTGCCAATGATAAAAGTAGACGAATCGATGTGTATCTGGCCACCGGATTAAACGTTTCCTCATACTCCACACCATACTGCTATGTAAAACCACGAACTACTAAACGCGCCTTGTATCGATCGATTGTGCCATCTGGGTTTACCTTGACTTTAAATACCCAATGATTATCGATTACCTTCTGATCTTTCGGTGCTTCAACCAACTCCCACGTCTGATTTCAATGAGCGCAATGTATTCGTCGTCCATTGCACACTTCCACAGAGTTTGCTCTGAACAATCTGGTGCTTTAATTTTTGAACGTAAACAGTATCGTTCATTGTGTCGCCTCTCAGGGGTTTCATTCGAGTTTTCTTCAGAAAAAGCTCGTTATCATCGTTTGCTTCATCACTTGGTTGCTCAGACACTTGATTATCTGCTTGCTCGACCACTTGGTTCGTTTGCTCAGCTACTCGAACATCATTGACTTCTGATTCATCTCGAATCACATATTTATCCAATTTCTCATTAAACCTAGTATTGCAGCTCATGAATACCTTATTACTTTACGGATCATACAAACGAAAGTTTTTCGTTGTGTGCTCGAATCCAACCAGATGAGCTTTCTTTGCTCTTGGATCCCCCTTCTTACGACCGGTTTGCTTTGGGATTTGCACGAAACACTCCGTTCCAAAAATCTTGATATGACCCAAATATGGCTTTCTATCAAACCATTTTTCATATGGCGTAGTACCAACACAATTGCTATGTGTATTTGTTGTGCGATTCAATAAATATGTCGCTGAAGGCACCGCTTCTGTCCATAGTGATTTCGGTAAACCACTCGCAATGAGCATTGTTCTTGCACTCTCCTGGACTGTACGATTATCGCGTTCGATTCGAGCATTTTGCTCAGGAGTGAACGGTGTAATACCCTCAAATTGTATGCCTTCGGTTTGCAGTAAATCGATCAACACTTTTCGATTAAAAAAGTCTTTCCCATTATCGAATCTGAAAAATTTGATTTCGTGCCATTCATATTTTTCACCAGTGCAACCAATGACTTCAGGTGTGTGTACGCTTCGTCTTTTGACTTTAACATATACGTGAAACGGAAACTGGTTGCTTCATCTTTAACTAACATGATATATCGCATACCGTTGATTCCATCAATTTCGCTTGGACCGCAGAGATCTACGTGCATGTTTTCTCCCCTTGATGACACTCGCTTAATGGACTGCTTATGTGTTGCTCTGGTCATTTTTCCATATTGACAATCCTCACAGAAAAAATGTTCACTGTCAGCCAAATCGACGCCTGTGACTAGACCATCCTTACACATTTTCTTAATCGAATCGACGTTGACATGACCTAGTCGTCGATGCCAATGTTGTAGAGAAACAGCAGCAATGTTCGCATATTCATTTATGCGTAAACGAAAATCCAATTTGAGACGATTTTTTTCATCCCGCTTTCCGATTGCAACAACTTTGTTTGAATTATCAATAAATTTGCAGTCCTCTTTTTTGATTAAAACTTTGATACCTTCATCTGTCAACACGCCCGTTGAAAACAAATTTTCACTTAATTCAGGAACATACAGCCCATTCTCCAAACGAACTGGCTTCCACTGGTTGTCAAATCTCGCATCAATGAGAATTGTACCGATTGCTTCGATTTTTAGAAGACAGTTGTTTGCAACTTCAATCCTACATTGTCCCGTGTATTTTCGTAGCTCTGAAAACCACTCTCGATGAAATGTCATATGCGTTGCGCGGCTGAATCGGCATACCAATTATCCGATTTTTCGACTTTTGGTTCAACCGTCACAACTGAACACCATACCATCTCATTGTTGTCTTTGTTGCTTTTGTCCGACGATTCTTTATACTTTGGACATACTTTATCTTTTGCCCAATGGCCTTTCTGACCACAAGCGTTTTTCTCTTTATGTCATTGATTTTTCACTTTGGCTTTGAATCTTTGGGTTTGAAATTCTTATTTGTTTTCACTGAAAACGCTGCATTCGAATTGGTGACTTCTTTTTCCAATCGATTTTGATTTTCTTCCTCCAATTGCAATGATGACATTAATTCATTAAGTGTACGATTCGTTGTACTATTGTACCATACCGTCTTGTAATTATTGAACCTTGGTGTTAACCCAGCAATAATACGTGCCATTTTCAAATTGTCGGTTAAATTTTCCTCTTGCTGCTCAATATCAGACGCCAATTGATTCACACGAGAGATAAACGCTGCTACCCTTTCATCATCACGCATTTTTGCTGTAAAATACTCCTCATATAAAATCATTGCTGATCCATCATTGCTTTTGCTGATTTACAATTCAAAACGAGATTTGCGTTATCAGTATCAATGGATTGAATGATTGCATTCATGGCCTTTCCTTTATTTCGATCAACATTTCTCCTTTCATCCTCTTTTGCGGTATCTGTGGGCCTCTTATACTCAATATTATCGGTTAAACCACGAGATCTCATATACGCTGTGATTTGAAATTTCCACAATTTATATGTCGACGCATTTTTTTAAAAAGTCACCGGTAAAATTGTTGTCTTCTTTGTCACCCATGATGAAAAAACCTTTCAGTTGAAAAAAAAAAAGGCACAAAAAAAACTTTGTTTAAACACTGTTCTCCAGAAACTACTTTGCTTATTTTAAAAAAAAAAAACACTTTACACAATATCGACGTTATGTTTTTTTATTTTTAATGTTTTTAAATTTTCTAACCATTTAAGCTCACTGGACGGCCATAACCTATTGGATTTCCAATATGTACGCAGTAAATGTAGATAAATTAAAAAACAAAACTATTGATTGCTAAAAAAATGCTCGCTTCTATGGAGCGGTTTTATTTATATATTGTTCACCCGAACGTTCGAACTGGACTGACTGTTTAACATTTGAACACTCCAGAACAAACCTGCACTGGAATACTTTGGTTTTTTTTTTACAGAGTATATTTCAATAGAAATATATAAAGCAAGCAATTCAAAGAATTGTTTTGGCAGATCTCTATACAGTTTGTACATAAGCCTTTTCTGTCACACCTTGTCAGATGCTTGCGTAATATCTAGGAAGGTTGTCGAGCACATATTTTCTTCTTCTAAAGGATAAAGTTTTTCCACTTTATTAGTAATTCGATGCCTTTGGTCTATAGTATACTACTTTTCTCTGAAGTCAAACTGATGAGATGAGATAAAATCTTTCTTTGATACATGGGTTCCTTATTAGGAACATCTTTTTAATAATTTTTGACATTGTGGGTAACAGATAAACCGATCGGAAAGATTTTATGTTTGTGGGTGGCTTTTCTGGTTTTGGTACACGAATTACTTCGTCGGTTTTCCAAAGTTTGGGTACATATTTTAAATTGAAGCAAGCATTAATATTAAACTGAAGCTTTAGATAACTCACTTTTGGGAGTTCTTTCATGATCTGGCCAGTTAAATTCAGAAACTTCTTTGGCACTTAAGTTGTGACTAATCATATTTTTAATTTTTTTAATTGAGGCTTGTCGGACTTCTGTGCTATCTACTTTGGTAATAAGAGTTATATGCGGTTGTAGCATTTTTTGGATATGGTTGCGATTCCTGCTAGATAGATGTTCAGGAAAGAGGCTGGATTTTTCATTAGGGTAGCTGACCTATTTACTAACCTTAGTTTTCAGAGACGGATCTTGAGTTATGGGCCTCTTAATTCTTTTAGCAGCTTTCCATTAGGAGTAATCAGTATTTTCTTCCGCTGTAAACTTGTAAGAAATCTGTTAGTTGATTTATTTTGAATTCACTAAATTTGTTTTTTAAATTGATATTTAAGCGATTGAGAAATACTTTATAATCCAAATATCTGGAGGGTTGCCAATTTCGCCGGGCTCTCCTATTTGCTTTTAATAGCTCATTTATTTCAGTCAAATAGCTTACTGTAAAGGTATTAGTGGAAATTCTGTATGGTGTGCTTTGTACTGCTGCTAGCAGTATGTCAGCCATGAAATGCTCACCATTTTATCTTTTTATTGGCTAGTGGCGGAACAATTCCTTTGGGAATGATGCTTTCGCCCACTGAATATTACCCGCTAGTAAATTTTCTTCTTCATGACTAGCATTCCTAATAATCTGCGAATAGATTTTAGTATTTGAAATAGTATTACTTTCCATTACTGCTTGGCCTGTTACTATAATTTACATTGTGGGTGATTTTTTTTTTTTTAATTGAGGCTTTATCATTCATAATTATTCATAATTACTTCGTTTGGAATAGTTTGTCTCGTGTAGTTTGTTGTTCTTTTGTTCTAAATCAACCTCTATATCTTGCTGGATTACTGCCTCGACAGTTGATGCATTTAGCTTTTTCCACACGTTTTAGGGAGCAATTTGCTGTTAGATGATTACCTGCGCATTTCACACAAGGCAAAGTCTCTATTGCAGCAGCCTTCTGCTTGCCCAAAAGCCTGACAGCGTGTACATTAGAGTATCATTTTTCCTCATCGGTTCGATTTTGACAGCTATTCCCATTATTGATAGAATGGTAATATTTTATCTGCGTTTTGTTCATTGTGAAAAGAGCGCATAAATAGTTGAACGGAACTTTTTTCCTTCTTATTTTCTACCATTTATTTTTTATTATATTTTTGGCTTCTATTATAGACATTGATTTTCAAAACTTGATTATTGTAAGATGCATACTTGCAGTCATTTTTTTATCAGTTGTCTCATTGACCATATTTTTCTGTTCCTCAAAATCTACTGAACCAAATATAAAAAATAGATTTTATATACCTCTTAATTACATTATTTCAAGATGGAGTAATATAGCTTACAGTATGTACTTATAAATATAATAAAATCTCAAATACAAACCGACTGAAAGGAATATGGTATATTATATTTTAAGTTTTTTTTTAAATAATAAATTATATAATTTCAATTAGTTGAGGTTTTAATTTAAAAATGTTAGTAGAAATTACATTTTTAAATAAAACTTTTAGAAAAATAAAAATTAAAAAATATAAAGTAGGAAACGCTTATTTATTTAACGTTATTCCTATAGTGTGCATCAAGTTTTAGAATACAATTATTAAACCATTTAATATTTAACTAATTTATCAAAAATACATTTAGAGTGATCAATATAAATACGATAACAAGCTAACAAATCGTTTCGTTTATTTTTTTAAATTTACATCTTTCTTTTAGCTGGTCTTTAACATATTAAATATTTAAAATTATATTCTTTGATCAATATGCAAATTTAATAATACAGAAAATTAAATAAACGCCTTATATATAGCTTAAGCTACGTAAAGTTTAGTAGGCATTGGAAAAAAACGTTACCTTTTATATTTTTCAGTACATTTATTTTATATAATCAACGTTTCATAAGTCAACTTTAATTCTCATTTAAATTTAAGCTTATTTTTCTGCGTATTAGTTAAAGTAAAATTTAATTGCATTTAAAAGCTTGATGTGAGAATTGTGTTATAATAATTTGATTTAGAGGCTCTATTATAATCATTGTGTTATTATAATTTAATTTACAGGCTAAATATATTCATCAAAATTATCAAAAACTCAAATAATTTTACCAAATTTTTAGAGCAGTTTTCTGAAACAACTTCTCCGTCAAATTTCACTACAGAAATAAGGCACGCGGTGCAATATCGCATTTATACTAACGGTCCACTATTCTTCTCTTCTCCAAAGCTCTTAGACTTCAAAAAACATAATTTAGCCAAAAGTTAGTTTTTATAATAATAAACACTTTGCCAACTGAGATTTTTTAAAATAATAAACACTTTGCCAACTGAGATTTTAAGACCAGCAGCGTCATCTCCACTTCATATGCTTTCCAAACTAAATGGACTCTGGTGTCCTTGTGGATATTACCGGCCGTTGAACCATCGCACTCTAACCAATAGATATCCACTATAGCATATTGAAAATTTTAATTTGCACTTACATGGTTGTAAAGTTTTTTCGAAAAGCGATCTATTTCTGGCCTATAACCTGATTCCCATATCACCTGAAGGTGTTCAAAAAGTCGTAATTACAACACCATTTGGAATTTTTAATTTTAGCGTGTGTTTTTTGGACTTAGAAACATAGCTTAAACATTGCAACTTTTAGTGGACAAAATTTTTAGTGGTATGGATTTTATTTTCGTTTATGTCGATGACATCTTAATTACTAGCAAAAGCGACGTAGAAGACATTAAACATTTGAAAACAGTTTTCACTAATTTTAATTCCAAGAGCAACTACACTACAAAACCGGCAGATTCCGTCATTAACACCACCATGCCAAAGACCGCATAAGGTAATATGACTTTCTTGATACAGCTGGGTAATTTGACTAAATTCATATTAAAAGCAGATTGAAACCAGCACACATGAATTTGAATTTATTAACTCCGTAATTTTGGGGCGGAGTATTGTAGTTATAGATTTTTGCAGTTAGTATTGGAAGTAGGAAATACTGTAGTACATCCACAAATACCTATTTAATCAAATTTTTATTTTAACTAACTCGGCTGGGAATCGATTTTTTTTGTCATTTCAAGTAACATTAGTACTGAAATGTATATTCTAAGCGCCACGACACAAAAGGTCATTTGGCGACAAACGATATACTGATAAGGAAATTTATGTAGAAATGGAAGAAAAAGTTGTTTTGAAAATTAGCGTAGAACCATGCGTCAGTGAGATTCTAACCCACAACTCCTTGGGTGGTAGTCCAGTCATTCAGGAGTGTGCTACCGAATCGGCAGAAATTTGTAGTTTTATTATAAAATTATTAATTAAGTCTGTCAGTTAGTATTAAAAAAGTTTTTTAAAGATATTAAAAATTGTTTAAAGTAAAAAAGTGGTTTAAAAATATTAGAAAAGTTGATAGTAAAAAAAGTGGTTTAAAAATATTATAAAAAGTTTTTAGTTAAAAAGTTGTATGCAAATATTAAAAAAACCTAGAACTTTCCTTATAAAAATCAAGCACTTTCTTAAATAGATTTATTAACTCCTATATACTATTAAATCATAAGTATAATTCTGAAATCTTCCTACAATAAATTATATGTAAATGTATTACCAAATGTCTTTGATGTTATGAGATATATTCATTACTTTTATATATTGTACTTCAATTATAAATTGAAGAAGAAGGAAAAAGGTAGCGTATTTTGTTTTATTGAATAAAATACATATAAAAAAAATATTGGTACATAAAAAAAGCATTACACAATATATATATTGAAAGTGACCACCACCTTGTTTTTTATTATTAAACTTAGAGAAGAAGATAATAAATAAGAATGACGCATTTAAAATTTCTAAAAATGAAAATTAATAAATGCAATAGGACTTGAATCTCGTATTAAACTTGTTTTTGAATAAGTTAGATATCTAAAACTATTACAAGGAACAAATAAATTTGTTGTTAAGATGTCATTACATGACGTACGACGTGAATGAGGAATTAACACTCTCGGTGCTGCTTTAACTATTGGGTCTTAATTAGGCTAACCTTTAATCAGCTTAATAAGTATTGTGGTCATTGCCGTCTTAAGCTAAAACTGGTGTTACTGAGCAGGGTCACTGAGAATAATTATCTTACAAGGGAATAGAGATGATATAGTAAGTGAGCACGAAATTTTTTGATCATGATGTACGACACTGTTACGGAGTTCGAAGGTTTTTTTTGATTTCTTTGTAATTACGGAATTCGATTCTCTGGCAAGGGTATCGACATGTTACGAAACTTTTTTATGATGATGGACTAGCTACTACTAGAATTCGAAGATTTGGTAGAACCCCAGAGTTTTAGCCCATAGGTCCCAGAAGGTGTCAATATTGTATTATAAATAATATAATATATTATACGGTTGTAAGCTGTTTGTATCATCTGTTCACTTCAACTCTTTTTAGTGCCGTATGTGAGTTACAGGTTAATCGTTTGTCAAGAGTTGCCCATTTTTTACTGGGCAGTGAATGAGTCTAATCCGTTACGCTTCGAGATGAAACCCCATTTTGTGTAAACTCGGGGGAGTCGAGTTCAGCCGAGCGAGCAAGAAGCAGACATCTGTGCGTCGCTGTTGTATCCTGCTGTGTTTAGTTTTGTCACTGAATGTTTTTATTATAGTGAAATTTCTTTAGGCGCATCGCATACACTTTATAAGTTTAATAGTACCGACGTATAAATATTTGAATATTGGTCTGTATATATTGTAAAATCGAAGATGGATCAAAATAGCCAGTTCAAAAATAAATTGAAATAAAAAAGCGCTTATGTGCGCTTAAAAAAAGCACCGGAAAAGAAAGCGGCAAACAACTCATCAGTAGAATTTAGTCTTGCAGAATGACATCCATAAATATGAACGTTCCTCATGTTGTTAATCATTACTCAGGAAATGTAAATGATTCTGAGAAGAACTCTACAAAAGTTTCGCAAGAAGAAAATCTTCTAACACAAGTAAATCATTAAAACTATTTATCACCATCAAACGAAGAAAACAAACGCAAGAACATGCAACGAAAGCTCAAAATTCATAATCCTACAGATCATCAACGACTTACAGTTCTTATACAAGATACAGTAGTACCCATACGGAATTTCATAACCAGTTTACGCAGAAAAGTTTTGGGCATGTCTGAAAATTTGTGATGGATTATGGCTGAAGAACAATGTGAAAAATTTAAATGAAGTGAGTCATGATAATTCTTCCAAACATTCCATTGTAAATTGTTCAACTTGCCGAACCAGTATCCAGAAAAATCTATTTCTCAAATGGTTACATACAGCGGCTTTGAATATCATAAACTTAGAAAGTATACAATATAAAAGACTGATTTCTCCCCGAATTACTTTTATGCAAATAAGGAGACTTTAAAATATACGGATTATATTTTAAAGTCTCCTTATTTGCATAAAAGTACGGATTTTATGGACAAGTTATTAATGTTCCTGTGGAAGTCAACACGATAGTTAATTCCTAAGCCAGGAATATCAATGATGATCATTATTGCATCTATGTACACATAAAATGAAAAAATCCACAAATCGAGTTTTTCGCATGAATTTGTTAATAAAGAACTGATCAATAATGGCTACATTAATTGGTAAATACTCCACTTTATAAATCATATGATATTACCATTAATGAACAGCTTTTCGATAATTCAAATGTTGATGGACTTGATGCTTCGAGTGAAAATCATATCGAAAATGATTGCGATAAACTATAACGGAAATAACGTATCCAATCGTTTATTATTTGCCGAACACATCGAGCAATTATCGTTTCTCTCGATTTATTTAGATCAATTTCGTCAGTTTCGCGAAGGGATTAGCGTTAAACCATTCATGATGGCAACTAGTGTATTCAGACGGACCAATAGTCGAGGATGTGTCATAATTTTTTTTACATCTGTTAATTATAGTCATGGAGTCATTAACAATACAGAATATCATATTTGAATCATTCAAACTTACTATAAAAACTGGTGTCCTGTAAAAATAGCATTTTTCAAAATTCGTGACTATTTCGGTGTGTTTAATTACCCTACAAAGCCCGTATTGAAGAATCTGAATCGGTGAATCGTATTGAGGTATCTGAATAGGTTGCAAGTCAGATACTATTGTAGGGTTTTATTTTAGTTATAAGTTGTTCAATTTTGAAATTGGTTTATAATTAATTTCTGTCTTCTTTTTATTATTATTACTTTAGTAATTCTTAATATCGGTGGGCCATGGGAATATGACAATTCCCAGCCAAATATCAGACCGCTTTAACTGCTGAGAACAAATGAAAGTAGAATTTCGCATTGCTTTGACAATTTTATTCGAACTAAATTACAATATAATATTCTAAGCTGATTTAAACAAAATCAATTGCTGTCCATCAAAGCATTATGCATTGGAAGTATTAAAAATTTGAAGTATTTTTTAAGTTTTACAGTTTTGGCGTTTATGCCATAGACCACTTGCCTGTCCAAATAAACAAACAATCGAACGTTCAAAGAACATAAAGATATTATAATTGAAAAACCTGGAGTAAAGAGCAAATAAGCAGTGCAAAATACGTCCGCAATGCTAGAGAGATTAGAGAAGACTGTGATCATTTTAATATTATAAATTTTTACTTTTGGAAATAAAAAAATGTAATTGAACTATCACATTTTTTTAATAAACAAATTTATTATTATTATTTTGCAATTTGCAAGTAGTAGTTTTCCTTTATTATTCGAGTAATAATTCTTTTACCTATTTTAAAATTAGTTTAACAATTTAAGAATTATGATTTAACAAATCAGAATATTATAGTTTGGCCACTATATAAATTTGATTCAAGGACGTAAAATTATTATTTGTATATTAGTATCTAGGTAAACAAATTAAAAAATTAAGCTCTTTTATTTTAGTTATATAGAGTTATTAGATAATAATCTAGATACATTAATGGTTCATATTAGTAATTCAAGATTTTCAGGAAGCTTTCACATAGCTTCAAAGTTTTTAGCATTCCCACCATATAAGATGTGAATGACGTCTACAAATATCGATTAGTTCAATATGCATATGCGCAGTGACTAAACATTGAACGATAAGTGATGATTAGTCCAAACATCAGATTTTATTCGTAGCAATTATTCTTCGAAAAATTATAACACCAGGTGAAAAATAATTATAAAATATATAATTTTATAAAAGTATAACTGTGTATCTTATTATTGTTCAAAATTTTATCAAAAGAACTGCTGATAGATTATGTGTATTAATATGAAACAAATCAATACAAAATATCGTATAGAAAATAATTTTTAAAATGAGTAAAATAAAACTCAGTCAATAAATGTTATAAATAAACAAATTCGTTATAAATAAACAAATTCGTGCTTTGTTTTGATTAACAATTATTACTTAATATACCTATTTATATTATTTATAATAATATTAATAATCTGTGTTATTATTTAGGCAGTTATTAAAAATATTTTCCTAATATTGTTATGAAATGTATCATAGAAACATTTTAAGTGACTTGCAAAAATTCTGTTTGTGAAAATGATAGTTCATGCAACAACAATTGACAACTCTAGTACGTCAGCACAAAATATGAATAGTAAAAATAATGTAGCGAAATATGTCGAAAATGGTGTCACAGAAGACCAAATTGTACCAAAAGCAGCCCCACGTGGAAATACACCAACACCAAAACCACGTTCAGGTATGTCCACAAACATATTATATTTATTTTCCAAATGAAAATATTGTCCTTGTAAGTACATACATACACGGATGTATTTATTTTAAAGGTATATTTTGATTTATATTTTCTCATTAATTTCTGAATAAACTTAGCGATCTTTATTTTAAGTAATTTATAAATATTTTATTATTCATGTTATCCAGTGAAGAAGTTAGTAGATGTATAGTTAAAATAACGGAACAAGAAATATATAAGAAAATATATAAAAAGACGTCATGTCAATTTTTATATTGCAGTGATTCCTTCAATAAAATCTGAAGATATCAAAATAAGTGAAGATACAATAATTACATCACTCAAATCAAGGCAGAGATTAATTAAAGTTGATTTTGCATTGCTACAGGTCAGTTCTTTTTAACAAATATTATTAAATTAGAATTGTAATAAAATGCGCGTGTCGTTAGGTCTTTCAACTTTTCATTTAAATTTTATTTCAATAAAGTATATACTCTTTAAAGTGTATTGCGTAATTGTATTGATTTTATTTTTTTCTACTGATCCACTTTTAATTTATAATATACGGCATTCGTACACAATATAATGGTAATTAATATTAAGATAATTAAAATTAATTAGCAAACAATTCAATTTTAAAAAGAAATTCATTTTTATCTCAAGATAACTTGCAGTATTTTCTATTAAAAATAATAATAATTCAACTTGAATCAAAACTGGCCTCCATTCTGCAAAATTGGAGCGTTCTAAAATTTTTTTTGCGTATGTTTACTAATTAATTTTAATTAAATTATCTCCTTGTTTAATTTCAAGTCTAAAAATATAATCTGCTTTCTTTGAGACAATTTTGAACTCCGATTTCAACTTTTCAATGAAAATTTCCATTTGTTGTGGATCTGTTGCAGCTAGTAGCCCATCATCCACCAAAACTACAAGTATGAGCTTTCGACCATTCCTTTCTTGAATTAGAAGGGAAAATTATACCATTCCTTTCCACAAGTATGAGCTTTCGACCATTCCTATTCCAGTATCTAAGTGCTTGCTTAAGACCCTATATGCTTCTGCTTAGTTTGCAGTCCTTGCTGGTTTTGTCTTTGTACACTTGTGGCTATCTCATAAATACTGGTTCTTCAAGTTCTCCATACAGAAAAGCTGTTGATACGTTGAATTGAATCAAATGCATCTTCTCACTTGCTGCGAGGTTAAGAATTGATTATTGCGATCTCCGCCACTGGATTGAAAGTTTCGCTGTTATCAAGACCGTTACACTGACTTAACCCCTTGACGACTAGTCTCTACTTGGTGATTGTTCGGCGCATAAATTCTGTAATGCTCATCACCGTCATATCCAACGAGGAATCCCTTCACTGCATTTTTATCCATCTTCTTTCTCTTCTCGGCAGATATGTGGACGTACCAGGAAGATTGAATGATGCGCAAATGTTTGATTCTGGGTTTCTTTCACATCCGCAGTTTGTAGGGGCTGACTCCTTCCTTCGAGGATTTTCCTGTCATTTTGAGAATGTATATTGGTGTCGTCACTAGCTATACCCATATCACATCTGGGCAGTCGACTTCATCGTTTGAATACTTGAATGTCCTTGCCATCTCGACAGTCATATGATTGCCATGCTCAATGCCGCCATTTTGCTCTCATGTGTATGACGCTGTCAGTATCTCCATGATTCCGCTTTCTACTAGAATACGTTTGACCCCTTCGCAGTTGAATTCTCCTTCATTTTCACTGAGTAGCTCTTCAATGTTATGCCCGAGTATAAAATCTGTTTTAAGACAATTTTGGCGGCTGATTTCTGTTTAATTACGAAGCCATAATGAAATTTTGTGTAGCTATATTTGAGCACAACTAAGAATTGTCTTTTGCTGAAGGATTCGCGAAACGGGCCTACAATATCAGTTGTAACAAGTTCTCCTAGTTTCGTTTTCTTTACTCTAGTGCCAAAAGATAAAGGATGTATACTTTGCCAAAAATCCAGGGCTCGCAAATTTCTTTCATCAGCTTCACGGTGATACCCAACTCTCTTGAGCATTTCTCTTATGTGTCGCTTGTGTTGGTTGACCCATTATTGGCTCAGCAATGCTGACCTTCTCCATTTTTTCAGCAATGACTAGTTCAATGACTGCATTGTACAACGTTTCGCATATCTCAGGATATCGGGACAGCACTGTTTTTCCATTTACATACAGCAAGCATTTATTTGCTGTTGAGTGAAAAAATAACAAACTTATTTGCTCCTAAAACAAAAATAAGTCCTTTGAAATTTTCGAAACATACCACCAAACATCGGTTAAAGTCATCTTCAGTGTGATATCCTCTGTAAAGGATAAAATTTCAACAGTTCCTTTCCCGATGGCCTTGAGAGCTTCATTTACAGCGAACCTTGATGACGCGGGAACTTTGAAATTCTTGGAACTTGTCATATGTTTCGTCATCGATCCACCATCCTGATGAACTCGTCTCTTTTTGAAGAATATATTCATTGATAGTACACAGGGCCACGTATAAATCCAGAACATTGCTCTGAAGGTCGTTCTTCTTCGGTCGTCCATCAGCAATCGACTTTTTGCACGTTGGTACCCAATGCCGTTTCTTTTCACTGATAATATTTAATTTGATTGCCTTCGTTGCCTACTTGACTGCATTGCAATATTTTTTGATAACTTACACTGTGTACTATTAATAATAAGACGAATTCAACTTGAATCAAACATATCTTTACTTTAACAATTTATAATCATAATGATAATTGTTCATAATAAATTAATAAAATTTGATATTTATAATAAAAGGCAACAATTGTAATAATTTCTTTGTTACTTTTCAAATAAAATATCTTGTTATATTTATTTGAAGCGATCAAGTGATTCCAAGTCATTTCATTCGAGTGATTTCCGTAGTATCACGTCTAATTTGATGTATTATTAATATATATGTTTTTCTTACAATAACGACATTTATAAAAATAAATACGTTACGTGCCGCTATTTAGTTATTTATTTTATTTTATTTCGTTTTTATTATTATAAGGTGTAAACACAAATTTATCCAAAATTTTCAAAATACAAGCGCATATGGTGTGACTACCGCATACGTTTGCAACGATTTGACGGAATGTCAAATATCGTCACAAATGATATGTGCCAGGGTAGTACACATTATGCGGAATACCGGCATGGATGTTGCATATCGTCCTCATACATTTGCGTACCATATGAGACTGTCATATATATTGGTAGTACACGATAAGCAATCATTGTAAACGATATGCAACCTTATTCTAAAGTCACAATGACGTCAGTCTCGCTTTTATATGCCGTGTACTACAGGCCTAAGTAAGATATAAATTACTTTTTTTAGCAAAACAAGTAAATAATAATTATTATTGAAGATAAATGTTTGACATATTGATGTATCTTATTTATTTATAACTACTTATTTATTATTTATATTATGTTTGTATAATTTTTCTTTTTGTGTTTTCTTTACATATGTAATATAATTTATAATTTATTCGCTTTTATTCCAATTATGACAAAATATGTATTAATTATTAAATAAAATGTATAGTTAAGTTGGATTATATTGATTAACTAACATATCATTTGCTTAAGCAAACGCAATAACTGAGTAATGAAATTTTAATTCCTTCAATAAGCTATACTTGTTCGAAATTAAAAGGCAAATTGCTCTCAATCTTTAATTAAGGAAAAAAAATGTCTTTAATTTTTGAATATAATATCATTTATTATTTTTATCATTTATTTTTAAAAATAAAACGATTTATTATATAATCAAATATTTTACAGATATCTTAATAACCTAGAAAAAATTCATTTAATTTAAATAATTTGTGCTAAAAGCACAAGTAATTATATTCAAAAAGCGGTTATATAACTATTATTACTTGTTATTTAAAATAAATGCTATTTTTAACAAAAAATCTTTTTTTTCAGATTTTCTATTTTTCGATTTTCTCGTTTTTCTTTAAGATGAAATAAATTACCTTCATTTTAAATATCTTTCACTACAATTACAACTGCCTCCTTAAAAGTATACAATAATAGTTTAACGCATAAATGTGTAAAATACGGTACGTTCATAAATAAAACGAATAGATTATATATAACCCAAAAACACTTTGGAGGCTTACTATCGTACAATTTTGAATTGCCTTGTATTTTTATATCGTAATTAGAAATTATACGTGTAGATGTTATAATCATTGAAACTTCTCAAACAAATTGTTGTTCTCAATATACATAATCTTTTTAATTGATATCATGTAGAAAGATTTATACAATATGTTTGGATAAATAAGAAATATTTTGATTGATTTATTTTGCATAAATATTTATAATTTTTAACTTTATTAATATATTTAAGACAATTTGATAAAGCATTTTGTTTGATATTTTAGGATGTTGATGCTTTGGATTCATCTGTGGGTGGTAGTAACTTGTTAATAAATTTGAATGAAAGTCAAGATTCACAAGAAAATGCTAAAAATACCCAAACTAATAAAAATACCACTGTCATGCAAACACAAATGCCTTCATACCCAGTGACCTATAAAACTGAGAGTAATTCGTACAATATAGGTGCAGCTTTTTCCAAAACATGTAAGTATAATGAGAAGCCACTAAATTTGAACAATTGATATTATAATATAAATTTTACAAAGGAATAAGAGTCGCAATTAATTTCTTTGACTTTCTAGTGTCATACTCTTAAAATATTGATGCGTTTCATATAGACTTGAATGATGATGAAGTATCATCATTCAAATATATTTAAATAAATAATTTCTTCAGAAATTAATGTAAAATATTACCATTTTCTATGTACATATATACAATTATTTAACTACATTTATTTTATTACAGCACATGATTTGGAAACACATTATGAATCCAAACGGGTTTCAATGCGTCGGCATACTATTGTAGGATGTCAAAGCAATTTCAGAGAAGCACAATTAGTTATATCTTCTAAGCCAGAGACGCAAAAAGAAGAGGTTTGTTTAATAATTCTAAACTAATACTATATCAATTTAATGAGATTTAAATCATTTGTAAATATTTAACCAGAAATGGTTAATTAAAATTAACTATATATATGGGGTGTTCATTGTGGTAATATCCTGTGCTAGACGATCAAATAGTGTGGGTCGAACGGAAAAGCGATGTTCAATAATAATACAAATATACATTTTAATTAAAATAATATAATTCTTGTAGTTAAAAAGCAGATATGTTTTGTTTCATGTTTTATTTTGTACTGAAGTTTTTATTATTTTTTAAATAATTTTATCAAAGATATAAATTTGTGCATAATTTTGCAGCTTTCAATAATTCGTTAAAATATATAAATTTATAATTATTTTGAGAGCAAATAACATATCATTCCTAACTTCACTAAGTAAGCTGTCCTCATATGATAATATTCCGCAACTTGGTAATTTTCATTATTACGAGATTCAAACGTTATCGCATACACCTTTATTGGTTTTCAAAACTAATATAAATACTATTGTATTATAGATTGATATGTCAGTGTTGTTTAGAAAGTTTTGTTTTTATTCGTTTAATATAATGCATTTCGCAAAAGTGAGTCGTTTTGCATTAATATTTCTATTGTTTTTAAATAAACCCATGATAATTAAAATAGATTTTTTGCTCAAAATTGCTTAGTCTCTGTGAGCAGTTATTCTATATATATAAATATAGCGAATAAACATCCTGAATTATGGAAGTATTGAATTATAACAGTTATTTTTCGTAATTGATTTGTTATTTTATATTATTATATCATCATATTGGCCCCCAATTATTGTGGTATCATAGAGAGGTGTCCTTCGTTTACTTTGAATAATAACATAATTTATTCTTAAAATTGAATATTTAGACTGATGGATATATTTTGTGAAACTTGGTGTTGAAGTGTAGTAGATATTTTATATTTTTTCCTAATCACTGTTTAATATACATGATTATATTACATTATCTATATGCTGAGCATTAGCATATATTTCTTCTTTTTCTTGAACATATTCCAATTTTTATGATTCTGTTGTTATTGATTATTATTCATTTTTATACAGAGAAACTTTTTTATTTGTTTACAGTTAATTTAAAATATTTTCAGTCAAATCCTCTAGACAACTGCATATATAAGAATAGTACAGCTAATAGTAATTTGCGGGTCATGAAACATTGGTCAAAGAACTCTCTTGATGAAACACATTTACCTGAAAAAACTACTGATAGGCTATCTTTAACATTAGAAGAAATTGTGCACATTCGATCTGTAATGACGAAAGCAGAACTGGAAAGTTTACCTGTTGGTATACGTGTAAAAGAGGACGTAGAGAAACGCAAAGTATGCTTTTTATGCCTTAGAACAAGGTTTAGCATTTTTGGACCATGGGGAATACAGTGCAAATTATGTCAAAGAACTGTTTGTTCAAAATGCTATTCAAAGGTGATTTATTTTCATTATAATAATAATAATTCAACCTTAAATATTTTTATTTAGATGAGAATTCCAAAAGAACATTTCCGTAATATTCCTGTTATATTATTATCGCCATCTTTGATTAATACACCAATTGGATCAAATGTTTCATCACCCTCGACAAACAGACATGCTTTAAATTTCTCAAACGGTGCACAAATGGATGAGTCATTCCCAATGTCACTAATGGAACGATTATTGAGGTCTGAGTCGGATCGCAAGGTAAGAAAAGTGAGTTTTCTCCAAATTAAGTACAATAATATTCAAACATTTAATAGCACGAAAATTAGAATCGATTAAAATAATACATTTAAAATTATAGACTTTAGTTAACTATTATCATATTAAAAAAGGCATTAAACGGTTGTTCTATTATTATTTAAGAACCTTTTTTACATTTTGTAAAAATGTTTTATGGTTTCATAATTTTTAGTTTTTTTATTGAACCTTCCAATACGCCCAATTAAGATAATTCAGTCAATTGAAATTATATTTATATGACTCACGAATATGATAATGATTTTGTTCATATATGCCTACTATTTTTTGTTATTTTAAACCCGATTAAAAAACAATTTATGACAGATTCGTAATTCTGTGGGAAGCGCTCCATCATCTCCCAGAATTCAAAGATCTCATTTGAACACACCGCCTACGGATATGAAACACTGTGATAAAAACTGTCCACCAGAGATCAATAGTAGCACAATGGACAACAGCAAAAGTAGCACAAAGGATAACAGCACAAGTGTAGAAAATGTCACTGATATCAATTTACTGCAGCATCATAATTTTGCTGCCTCGATGCCAATTCCATATATGTCACGTAGTATGGACGGACCAAAGAGTTTCCTGGTGCATAGTCCAGCTAGACCTCATTCAAGTAATAGTGTACTGGATAGAAAGTAAGTATTCCAATTTATACTCAATTTTGTTGCGATTTTTTTAACTTTCTATATCTTATCATGTAGGATTAGACTGACTAGCGCTGTACCAACGCTTTCTTCACCACATTTTGCTGAACAGAAGGAAAATAGTTTACGCGGTGAACTTATGTCTGTATGTAATGATTGTCGAGGTTTGGTTCTCGAAATCATTCAATCTTCGAGGCAAACTAGATCTTCTGCCAGAAACAGAGCTCTAAAAAATTTAACTTTAGATATATCGCCAGTGTACAAGCGTTTTTAAATTATTATTATATCAACTCAACTGTACTTACCTGTTATTTACTTAGAAAAAATTTAATTTTGTTTCCGTAATAAAAGTATATTTCTGAATATATAAATTTTTCCTATGTGAATACTCGATCATACTACTAATTTGTGAACAGTGTTATCCTAAATTAAAGAGGAAATAATCTAAAAGTATTTAAAAAAATTTAGGATATTTTTTTATTTTTCTCAGCAAAACAATTTTTTATCACATGAAAGATGAACACTTGCAGAGGTGTATATTATCAATATTTTCCATTAAGCAAAGCTTTTAGAAGTTGCATTTCGTATTATCTTACAAATATTTGAAATTTTTTTTGTGAAATAAAAAAATGTAATAATAATATATGATTCGTAATTGTGAAAATTTAATTAGTAATACCAGTTCTATTTTATAGAATTATTTGCATTTACAAAATTGTAGTACAATATGATACTGCACTAATATCAACTTTCAATCATTTATTCTATACGCAAGATACATATATGTGTAATTATTTTATATAAAAAATCAATAGGCATCCAGCTTTTATCACGTCTTATTACACGCGAAATTATGAAAAATAAACTAACAGTGGAATAACATGTAATAAAATCTGGAAGTTCATTGTTTCAGTTGTAGAAGCAGACAACAGAATTCCTTAAACAAATTCTTATTGGTTCTCAAATTTCAAATATATGTGTCGCCGTTAAGAGTAAAATTTTCCTTAACCACAATATTTCTAGTTCTTTGCAGATTATTCTAACTTCCATTAAGTAGTTCTACTTTAAAATTTTAAAATAAAAAAATTTATGTTTCTCTTAAGTCATACAATATTATATTTTTGTTCTGTGAAGTCATATACAGTTTAATTTAAGTGTTTTCATATTGTTAAATCAAAGATTTAGTAATCAATATAATATATGAGTCTTAATATTACTGCCTGTTAGGCAACTTATTCTTCTATAATTTGAGCGTAGATTACACATATTTAGTAATAGTCAAAATAAAATAACTGTTCCATCTTATATTTAATAAATTATATTATATATGTTATAAGCTTCAAAGAAATTAATACAAAATATAGCAAAATATTTCTTATAAATAAAGTTAAATTCAGTTATATAAATTTATTACCTTATGATTATTTAAATCATATTTTTTCGTTACTTTCGAAGAATTTGATACTTTTACAGAACTGATAAATAAATATAGTATTTATTGCTATCTTCATATAAAAATTGTTAAAAACATTTTTATGAAATATTCATTTAAATGTTAATATTTCGGTCGGTTAAAAAAAAGAATTCTATTTTTTAAAATTTCGGAGACTGCAAAAACTGTAAATGCAATAACCAAAGGTGTTAATTTCTCCATTGGATGGGATCAAGAAGAAAATAAAAATAATGTTTATAAATTCAGTAATAAAAGAAATCTGAAGCCGAGTGTAAAAGGAAAAGGTAATGGAAGAAGGTATAAAAATTGGGAGGGGTAAACATTTAATTTAAATAAAAATTTATATTTTCAATTAAAATAAAAATAAAAATTATAAAAAGAGATTCTCAATACGAAAAAAACAGGAATAAAATAGCTGCAACTGATCGGTGATTGAAGTGGGAGAGAACTAGATGTTGAGTCCCCTAGCCGCGTTGAATCGGGCGCAGTAAAAGAATAGTCCCCTAGCCGCCGAGATAAGACGGTGGATCCATCTACCATCGGTGGCATTATCAAAATGATTTTGCCACCTCCTTTTGGACTCGTTTCTTTCCTTCGTAGAAGCCTCGAATCGCGCCACAGCGTCAGAACAACCTCTTCGGCGGTACAGGCTCTGCCGCTCATCTGCCAGTATTGTAAATCGGTATCATTCAAGGCCACAAAACAAATGGGCTCGTAAGACACTGTTCGGAATGCGCAAGCCACCCTCAATGCACTCCTACGGTAGATTGGGACAACTCCACGTATGTAGGTTTCTCTACTCAACCCATCCGCCCATATTAGCCCAGCATACAGCAGGATTGGCCCGGCCACTTTCGCTGGTATGGTCCTCCTGCTCTCCCAAGGTTCGGCATTTAGCGCGCCAACGCCATGTATCTTAATACATATTTTTATATATTATATAGATTCTTAAACGGGTGTGTGTGTGGATATTTATTTGGACAAGGAAATGTGTGTTTCTGTAGGTGAGGGGTGTGTGATGAAATGGTCTATAAGAAGTTGTGATTTATTATCTTTGGACTTGTTCTTTTGGGGTTATTTGAAGTCATTGGTAACACCAGCAACCGATGGTGCATTTATATTGAATATTGAACGCCAAGTACGTAAAATAAGGCCGGATTTATTACGGAAGGTGGTCGAAAATTGGAACCACCATATTCGGTTCTGTAAACGAAGAACCACGATATGAGGCGGCCACTTGAATGATGTTTTATCATAATAAATTTTGCTCTGCTACATTTTTGCTTTGTTTTATTTGAAAAAAAAAAAACAAAATATATTCTTTTTTTAGTTGATATAATAATAATTTAAAAAATTGAAAACTGCACGCTTAATAATAAGTTTTTTGTTTTTTTTTCTCAAATTTATGCACGTAATGTTTATTTTAGCCACACTCATTTTATTAATTTTTTTTTAAATAATTGAAATACAAAGCGAAATATTAATCGAAAAGAATTTCTAAGAAATTTGATGGGAAGAAGGAAAAATTAGGTGTGTTTGGGATTGAAGAGAGAGAGCCATTTTGGAAGGAGTCTAGATATTACTAAATACCGCCCTTAGTACTTTATTAGCCCGTAATGATGTTGGAAGTGCTCCTGATTCTACGATGATGTAAATACGTGTGAGGGGGGTGTGGAGGTACCATTCTTCATCAGAACCGGAGGAGGGGTGAAATAAAAATAATAAAACTTCCTTTTTTTTCTTATAAAGTATTACAAAATAATTTGTCTTAAAAACTAACAATCATTAAAAAAAAATTTCAATTATAAAACTTACAGCACACGTTTCTGGGCGGACAAAAATTCAATCACCATATTTTTGTATACTTTGGTATGTACAGGTCTGTACAAAAAGTATCGTGAATTTCGAATTTCCGCGTGTTACGCGGGTATTATTGATACTGGAATGGGCAAATTTTTTGGGAACGGCCAGGTAGGAGCAAATAACGCCACGACTCCTTCCAATATATCTCTTTTTCAATTCCTGCCATGTTTTTTTTAGAAAAGCCAATTAAATACAAAAAATTCAAAAGAAAAAAATATTTTTTTCCTCCTTTTTCCAATTTTTGTTTGGTCGCTATTTTTTTCGTTTAAGGAAAAAATTATTTTTTTCAATTATTTTTGACCTTCCTATACCCTAGCCTTCATCATTTGCCCCTTGAGAAATTCACATCTTTGATATTTCCAGTTTAAATAAACCCTTACGGCATGAATTTTTTTGTTATATTTGCATACGAAGGTGATAGTGACATGATATAGTACCTCCTACAATCCCACATGACTAACCTGCCAGCATGACCTGTGACTCCTCGTTTTCTGAAGGTTCAGATTAACTTATGTTAGTCATTGGTCTAGAACTACACGCCCGTAATAAATGTAAATCAGTATTAGTATAATCTAAGAAAGAAACAGTGGGCTTGTGATAACTAAAATATGATATAAATAATTGTTATTCAAATTTCTCTAAATATATAAATAAAACTCTGTTAATTGTAGTTTCATATTTAAATTAAAGGCTTTAATTTTGCTTTTAAGAAACCAACAATGAAATCACCACAATTGGTAATTAATGTATTGTATTGTAATTTACAGTTGAGCAGAGCAGGCGCTGCTGTTGTATAAATTAGTAAATTTTAATAGATGAATTTGAGGTTGTTTTTTTCGTTCTTGATTAGGTGAGATGTAAATAGTAACTATTATTATAATTAGTCAATTATATAATTGAGAATTATTAAATAATACATCCATCTTTGAATTTATAATGTTTGCATATCTTTATTATTTTTCTCAGATATGCATCGAGGTCTCTTAAACTTAGCTGCATTGTAAAAATTTAAATTATCGATATTTTCTTCGCTATTCTTTCCGATAAAGCAATATAATTGAATTTTATGTAACACCGTCATCAAGGTCCGAAACATACGCGCGTAAACTTTCACAATTTAATGAATATATTAATATTCTTTTTTTGTTGTGAAACTTTACATTCTTACCATTTTGGTAACAATGTGAATCCCTTCGATGTGTGGTATTCTTGATAATGCCAAAGTGGACTAAATATTGAGGTTGAAAAAATAAACAACTTCACCGAAAGTTGCTCCTTGTGATTTATGAATTGTTATTGCGTTCAATCTTTATATTATTACAGCATTTCTTAAAATATTGTGAACCATAATGTACCACGAAACTTAACGAAAGCTTTATGTTCAGCACTATGGAATTCTCTTTAAATATCTTTGGAAACAGAAATTATTTTATTTTCTGTCATAATTAATATGGAATTACTATAATTTTGAACGGCTACATTTGCCCTATTTCATTAGGGAAAGTAATATCAGTGTAGGTATTTATAAGTCCTACTTTTCTATTTATATCACATTTTTATTTATAAGCACTTAATTTATATTTTTATTTATGAGCAATACATTCATATTTTTATTTATAAACAATTTATTCATATTTTTATTTTAATTATTCATATTATATTACGAGTATTATTTTTATTTTTATTCTTATTTTATATTAAAGAGTCCAACAAGGCACGATTACGACTCACTAATCAAATTATTATATACAAATTAATTTATAACTGCATGTGGACAGTTAAATTTATTATCAGTATACTAACCAAGTCCACTACATCACCCTTATACAATATAAAATTCACCGCTGTAAAACCTCACACACTAATTCTATATTTTTTTCTCAATCGACTGATCCGACTGTGATTTCTTCACGCTGTATTGACCTTGCTGGACACTTTTCGAATCCGTGCCCCTCTTCTGCACAGTGAGAGCATGTCTCCAAGTTCTTACAGAACTTAGCGATATGCCCATACGCCTGGCACCTGAAGCATCTCGAGGATCCGACGAAGTCCCTTATTGCACAGGACGTCCATCCAATAAAGACCCGCGCGCCCCCAGTAGCTTCTTTCGGCATTCTGGGTTGACCTCAATCACCCAGTTCGTTGCGTGAGAGTCCCTTTTCCCTGTTTTATAACAGACCTTCACTTTACTTGCCTCCATAGTATCACCATTTTGGTCCACTATTGAAGCAGCTATTTCCTCAGGGGTTATCTCATTGGATACACCCAGGACAATTAGTCTCGGGTTTACCCTCTTGTTCTCGGCAATCTTTATTCCCACTTTTCCGACATCCTTATTTCCTAATAAGGCCACCATGTCTCTTTCTGTTGGAGTCTCGATGACCACGGCATCCGAGCCCGACCTCCTCACTGTCTGCACTCTAATTTTTTGACTTTCTGGGGTCAATAGCCAGTTTTAAGGCAGTATTTATTTCTTCCTGGGTTTTACAGCCAGAGTTTTCAGAAGCGGTAATCCTAACCGAGTATATTCTCCGGGGTTGTTTAACCGTAGGAACTGGTCGGGCAGTTATCTGACCCACTGGTTTCTTCCCTACTATGTCGGCAAAACTCAGCCTAGACTCCCTCACCCTAACCGCCAAGACGGCCATTTCTGTCACCAAATCTGAGACCGCCTCGTCCAGGCCCATCAGCAGTTCCACGATCTCTCCTACTCCTTTGCCGAGGTCCCCACCAACTGCCAGTTTATTGACGGCTCTTTTTAATTTGTATCTTCTAATGGAAGATAGAAACATTATCAGTAAATATATAAATTTTTTTCTAAAATGTCGAAATAATATCGAAAATAAAAACCTGTTTTAAAAAAAAAAAAAGTTCGCCGGCGAGTAAAAGTTGACGTCGGCGATTTTATTTGTCGTCGTGATGAACGTCACTCGTTGTTTGTTTCTTCCTGTCTCGTGTAAACACTGTTCACCGTTTTAACTTTTTGTCTCGTGTAGACAGTATATTCACTTAATTATGAACGAGTTATGTAAATTCGGCAACTTTTTTAACTTCCGCACTTTTCTCACTCACTTTAAGTCCGATTTCAATTTTTTTCGCTCTCCGCAGATGTAAGATTCTTATCGTTCAAAGTGCACCCACTTGTTACTGATTCTAGTCTGTTTTTTACTTCTTTTCTGCACTGCAAAATTGTCCGTGTGCAGTGTCTAATTTTTTTTCACATCACTGAAATTTCGCGATTTTTACAATTTTTTTTACTTTTGTTAAAGATAATTATGTTATCTTTACAAATATAACTTTTTATACCGTTTTTACGCAACAAAATCCTATTTTTTTATCGATTTTCTTGCCACCGAAAAATATAAATGTTGTCTGGCTTTAGTCTATCTATTGATACAGGAAATACAATAACAAAATATTTCCTCAATCTACAGATAATCTTATAGGGTCCCTCGTATAGAGGACCTAAACTTGTTTTTACTTTATCAAGTCGGAAAAATACGAATTCATAATTATCGAGTGATTTTGAAATGGAAATAATGTTTTGTTTTACGTGCTGGGTATCCTTCGGGACTACATTCTGGCATTGCAACTCGCAGTTTTTCTATTACTGTGTCAGAATCTGTCTGCTCCGAATTTGGGTTGCCTACGAAAATTTCACCAGGAAGACTTTTAGATTTTATCCATAAACCATTTCTGCGGGAGAGCATTATACATATTCTTTAATCGTAGCCTCTATACCGAGGAGGACAATAGAAAGCTCAAGACTCCAATCAACAGAATTACTTTTGCTTTGAGTAGGCTTTGAGTTTTCAATAAAGTCTCTCCAGCATGCTCTTAGCCTGGTGATCATATTATGCAAACATTTTCAGAATCCAAAAGTTTGGAAAGTTCTTGAAAAATATTTGATTATAAATGAGTTATTTGATCGATTGTAATACGAAGTGGAACACTAGATCTCGCGATATAATTTTCTACGAAAACTTTTGTGATTGTTGAATTTGTTATATTCCGTAGACAATAATCCATTTTGTAAATCGATCAACCACTTTCAACATGTAAAAAAATTCCCTAGATGGTGAAAGTGATCCAATTACATTATTATTGTTTGGAAAAAATAACGTATATGTTTTTTTGGGGTGTTGGAAAGGATGGGAAAAGTATTAAAATTTAGATTAAAAATAAATATTTTTCTTTTAAATGTTAATTTTAGAGAAGTAAGATCAATAACCACCATACTCAGGAGCACATGTTTCAGATAGGCATGCTTGAAGCTAGTATTTTGGAAAGATTGTGGGGGGGTGGGAACTTGGTGCTGAGATGTACTCTTACATCCACTATAGACAGAAAAAGGTCATGCCATAACATAAAGTAGATAACGGAGCCACTCGAGAATGTTAAGTTCTCTATGGAAGGGTGAGTGAGAAAAAAATAATAAGAAAGTAAAGAAGTGGGAAGGAAAGAAATTATTAAAAAAATTAAAAATGAAAATCAAGAAAGGCGCAAAGTGAGAGGGTAATATGGAAGGAAAGGTAAAAAGTCGCGAAGATTAAAATGGATAGACAAAAAAATATCGAGAAAAACAACAAAAAGAGTTATTTTAAATAAAAGAAGGGAAAAGAATAAAAAAAGATTGAGTTTCAAAGTAAACGCAAAAAATTATAAGAAAGAAGAAAAAAGCAAAAAAAAAATGCCTGGTTTTGGAGAGGCTTAAATGGAAATGATCTCTCTGGTCTGCCCCAACCGACCTATAGCACTCAACAAAAAATTTTGCGTGGCCCTTTATTTTTGTTGACGACGATGATCTCTGTTTCAGCCTATTATAGGGCAGTCAAGTACCTGTGGGGAGAAGGAACCGGGAACAAAAATATCAGATTATTTAAATTCATTATAAAAATTTTAATTATTAATTAAGTTTTTGTTTATTATAAATTTTAAATTGTCATTGTGGTTATATTTATTCTTCATTTTTTTGTTACAAAATAATTTATAGATTCAATTAGTTTTTATAATATTAAATATCAATTCTAATTGCTGTTAGATTAACCGTATTAAAAATTATATAAAATTAACCGTATTAAAAATTATATTGAAAATAAAAAAGTTTTATTTCCAATATAATTTTTAATACGGTTAATTTTTTATTTATTTCAGTGAGAGAAAATGGACGGCAGAAGGAGAAAAAAGTTTTATATAATAATTTTACCATATTTTTTTTCTTTTTTTTAGTGCTTAATTTATTTGTAACAACACATATTTTTTATTTTTTTCCTCCCTTTTTGTTTTTTTTTTGTCTTTTTCTTATGATTTATTTATTTTTATTAATACTGTATTTATCTTCTAATTATAATTTATTTTGTAACCTTTTTTTTCTGTAATAAAAATAGTGAATTGCAGACAATAACAATCAAAAACTGTATTTTACCGCGATTCGCACAAAAAAACTTATTTATATTTACCTAAAATATTTTTAACTGACCTGTGTTTTCTTGATAGATGTTAAACACCTCTCCGGTGGTCCTCTCCAACTTCATCCCTAACTTCATTCCGTAATAATTCCTTTTCTGCATTTTCTTTCCTCAGCTCAAATTGAGCCGTTTTAGTCCTTGTTATATCAGCTGGTGATAAATTCAAGATTTGCTCTAAATTGACTTTTCCATTTAGCAAAACGAATTCATGAAAGTCGCCACAATATTCTTCGTCATTATAAATCTGAGGCGGTAGTGGATGCCTAGGCGTTGCATCACTAACGATACCGCCCTTACACGTAGCCTTTGTTTATGAAAATTGCCTATTTTATTCCTCAATGAAAATTGCCTATTTTAATTCCAATACATTAACTTCTCACGAATAATTGATAAATTTTTCTTAAGAGCGTACACTCACGATAAGGCTATAAAATTCCCTATTCTGTCAAATACGGTTCACAATATTTTAACTTGAATAAATTATACTTAAATTTTAATTAAGACTTATATAAGAAAACTTATAATTAAGTATGTTGACATACTTAATTAAGCCACACTTCTGATTTTCATATTGATAACTATTTGGCTTAGTTTTTGATTTAAAAAAACATTGCCTATAAAATTACAATTCAAAAAATGTTAAAACCGTTTAAAATATTATTTATAATTTACATGTACATTTGATTTCGACTTAAATGAATAAAACTTTAAAATTTAAAACCTATGAAATGCTATTTTATAGTTTAGTTTTAAATTTACATTTGATTTCGCCTTAAATTTAATCAAAATTGAACACCTGTATATATATATTTTTATTTCTTTGCAAATATAATATTCAAATGAAAATTATATATATTGTAATGTATATTTCATATAAAATTCAATTTTTCTAATCTAATACAATGACGTAACAATATATGCAGAAACAGGGAAATAGAAGAAAAAAATTACTTATCTGAAAAAAATTCAGTGTTTGTCTTCTTTTGGCCTCCTCTGATCTTGTTCTTCTTACGATTAAAAAAAATCGTGCAAAACAGCAATCTTGTGACCATAAAAAAGTTTTTCTTTTCTCTCTCTTCTGTTCTTTCCTAATTTTTTCTCTCTCATAATTTATCTACCTGTCTACAATTATCTATAATCAGGTTTTTTTGTCTTTTTGTTTCTCCTTCCTTGTAGCTATGTTTTTTCGTGTCCTTTATTTTTATCGTATTTTTCTTATTTTAAAATTGTAAATTTTATTGTATTTTAAATAATGCCAACAAGGCGTCGGCCGGCTTCACTAATTTTTTTTATTCTGCTATTTTCTTTTTTTGGGTTTCCTTTAGGACTCTTCTTTTTTTTCTTTTTTTTTTGCCTATTCATTTTCGTCTTCGCAATTTTTTCACCTTCCCTCTTATTTCCTATTTCTCTCCCCATTGAGTTTTTTTCTTCTTTTAATTTTGTTTATAATTTCTTTTTTTTACTTCTTTTTTTCTCATTTCTCGTCCCATGGAAAGCTTAATACCCTCGGACGTCTCCATTGTCCCCTTTATGTTTTTGGCATAGTATTTTCTGTTTATAATGGGTGTGAGAGCACATATCAGAACAAATTTTGAAGTCAACAATCTATCCAGAAGTTAACAGTCTATCATAGCATCAAGCATGTCCAGCTGAACCATGTGCTCTCTGAGTATGGTGATCATACTCCTGTGGATCTTAATGTTCATTAATTTTAATCTAAATTTTAATACCTTCCCATCGCTATCCAACGTCCAGGAAAATCGCCGATACAAATTTTTTTCAAATTTTAACAATTGTGAATATTATTTTTCAATTCGTCCCCCATTTAAACATTATTGATGTTAGCAATGCTTCTACTCACATTTTTTGCTATGGTTTTATTCAAATAAAAGGAAGAAAAATACATACCAATACTTTATACATCATAAATCGTCTTTATTTTTATTGAAATTTGACTTAGTGTCATAATATAATTTGAATTTAGACATACCCTGATATCCAGCAAACTGAAGTATTTATATAAAATTTTACTGCATAAAGCATTCATGGTGCACAATGCATTAATGTACATAAGCAGAAGTGCATAGCGATGTACTTTTCTAGTAGGATATACCATGGCAGGTGTGTCTGAGGAATACACATTCCTGAAATTATAGGAATATAAATTCTCGCAAGAATGGTAAGTTCTTTGATTGAAGTTATTCGTAGGTTGTACGGAGATTTATTATTTTTGAAAAAAAAAGATCTTACAAAACTCTTCTAGAGTTCTATTTTGATCATATCTTACTTGAAACCAGCAACCTTTAGGCTGAGTAAGATCAAACGGAAGGAACTCACTCGTTATCAGTTTTCCCATAGCACGCGTACATTCGTACCATGTGAGAACATGTCGGAGGAATATCCTCTTGAAGGTAATTCATATTTTTCTTTATGAAATTGGATTATTGCATTTTTTTCTTATATATTTGAGGTCAAAATAATAATTTATATTACAATATTGGATTGAATGCTTTTAAACAATATTGGATTGCATGTTAATTATTTTTTACTTATCTTTCTTTTATTATTAATTTTTTTCTTAAAACTTTTCCATTAATACCACTTTTGTTGAATTATATTTATTGTTTGATTTATACTCTTCGTCAATCCATAAGTAGCTTTTGCTAAAAAATACAATATTAAAAATTAATTTTTCTACCATTCCAAATTGTTAAATCTCTTATAACTGACATTTCATTACTTCCGCAACTTTCTCTCGTTTTTTTTAATCACTATAATTTATAGCTTTTATATTATTTAAATTAAAATATTATTAATGCAGAGCCACGACATTATCCGGTATCAGAGGTCTGCCAGCGAACTTCTGAACACATACTTCGCGCTCTCCAATATCCCATCACAACTAGAACACATTGGACTAGAATCCAATTTAAAGCGGAATTAGTACGCCCGAAAACTTCCGTATCCCGTTAAAAATTGTGATATATAGTAACCAACATCATCATGCCGTCGGTCTATCCATAGATCTACCACCGAGATAAGATGGTCAGTGCATTTGCCATCGGTGGCTTCAGCCCAATGATTTTGCAACCTCCTCTTGGGTTCGTTTCTTTCCTCCAAACATACCACGGATCGTACCACAGCGTCACAACGACCTTTCCGATGGTACAACCTCTGCCGCTTATTAATTTTTATCAATTTTTCTACCAAGTTAATATTTGGAGATTTAACTTTTGTAAGCTCATGTTCATAACATCTACTTTAGATTGGCTTACCCTAATACTGTTATGTAGAAAGAAGGTGAATAGTATGGAAGATGAAAATGCGTAGGCAAGAAAAGAAAAAATCCGAAGACCTGGTTGCGGGAGCTTTATATGAAAATGCTCTTCCTAGCCTACGCTTTATATGAAAATGCTCTTCCTAGCCGACCAGGAAGAGCATTTCCATCCAATATATCTGGAGTGCCCCTTTTGTTTGATGACAATGATCTTTCTTTAACCCTTTAGAGGGCAACCGAGTATCTGTAAAGAGCAGGAACCTCGAATAAATTACAATTATTTATAATTCATTATAAAAATTTAATTTCAATAAAAATTTCATTATAAGTTGTACATTCAGTTAGTTATCAGTTTTTATATAAATGCTCAAGGTATTTCATTTTTATTTAGCTATATGAATATGGGAATTTAATTATTTCTCATTTTTAAATACATTAATTTTGATATTCTTAACATAAATTTTTTCTCAATTCAATTAAAAAACAGTTAAATTTTCATTTTTAATAAATATTCTTACTTCTATTAATTGCTATTCTAAAAATATTAATTATTAATACGGTAAAGTGTTATATTTTCAGATAATTTCTTTCATATTGTTTAAAAAAAAAATACAATTACACATGCAAAGATAACTAATTTCATTGTATTGATTATAAATATATTCGTTCTAATAAATAATACAATAGCTGTGTCCCATTGGGAAAATCTTGCTACTCACAAGTACTTGTGAGTAGATGCCCAAATTTTTCTACTTACAAGTACTTGTGAATAGATGCCTAAAAAGTACAAGTACTTGTAAATAGATGCGACCGCTAAGCCGTCTATTTTCATTTTGGAAACTAAAATCCCCCTAGCGTAAATTGTATGCGTAACTACTCATACGAACTATTCATTTGTAAGAGTAAGAGTAGCTGCGAGTAGCTAGAAGTACTTGTGAGTAGCAAAATTTTCCCGATGGAACACAGCTAATAATAGCTGTATTCCATTGGACCAATTTTGCTACTCACAAGTACTTCGGAGTAGATGCCAATGGAACGCAAAATTTACTGACAGAAGTAAAATACCTCTAAATATTCAACAACAATAGTTTTATATAAACAAAACAGGAAATGATCGGGATGAAACTCGTTCTGCTCTTTTGAATATATTAAATAAGTTCATGTAATATATTTGATATATGTAATAAATTCCATAGATTATTTTTATTTTTGTAAGCATTTATTTGCAATTAAGAATGAATAAATATGAAGTTACACAAATAAATCATTTAAATTTCAACTAATTTAACAATCCGTTATCATCCATATTTTCAAACATTGAAAATATGGATGATAACGGATCGTTAAATTAATTTAAACTTAAATGATGTATTTGTGTAAGCTGTCTCGCACGTGCACCATTGTTGCTGTCAATTCCTTCACATTCTGCTTAATTATATGTGTTGTTGACTTCATTATCTAAATATTCTATGTCACAGAATTCATTTTCAGCAATACATATATTATGTAAAACACAAGCAGCAACAATGCAGTTGCTGACAAAGCCTAAATTTGGACTCTCGAAAAAATGCAACCTACGAAATAGACATTTCAGCAATCCAAACGCGTTTTCAACAACGATTCTTGTTTATGAATGTAAGTAGTTAAATTTTAGTTGTTTTGCAAGTTAAATTTCCGAAATCCTTAAACGGGGGAACTAAATATCTGCTTGAACCGTACGCTGAGTCTCCAAATAGCACACCTCCTGGTATAATTATGGACTCGTCCTCAGTAATGCGTCTGTAAAATGCCGATTTTCGTAGAAGCTGTGCATCGTGCATTGCCCCAGGTTCACCACAGTGCACATCTATAAACTTTTTCTCGGCGTTTACAATTCCCTGTAAAATCACACTATAATATTTTTTCCCTATTGCAGTATGCTTGTTTGTCACGCTTCAAAGGATTAATTTTAATATGAGAACCATCAATAGCCCCAACAGCACCTGGTACACCTTTCATAGCTGCAAATTGCACCTGGTTATTTTGCATTTCGGATGCTGTGGGCCATTTTATGTATAAAATTCGATGGACAGAGCTTTCTGCAACATCAAATCTGTCTGAAATTTATCGGTACGTTTCAGTATTTGCTAGAAACCACAACGTTATATATATTTCACATCAACACCAACTGCAGTACGGCCTCCATAACTTGGACGGAATAAAAACATACTGTATTCAGCTAAAAGAGTGTGATATTCACAACACTTATTCGTTGAATTATTCTTTAAAATGAAAACCACATACCGATAATCCTTTCTGTGACAACTTTTGTTAATCTAAAGTGTTTCTTAAATTGCAAATCTGTGTAATTTCCAATTAAATGTACATAATTTTCAACTCTAGTTTTCTTAATATATGGAGGCACATCATCATCAGAATCTGATGAAAGCGATGTGTCGCTTGAGTTTGCAGAATCAAATAAACTTAGATCACTACTATCTTCCAGCTCGTCAAATAATTACATAACAACCTGTATAGCAGTCAGTTAATAAATGTGCAATTAATTTTTATGTAAAACATACTCCAGTAATATTTGATTCCATTTCTTTTTGCTTTTCCTGTACGAAGAAAGTAAACATAGACAATAATAGCCAAAATATGACACTTCAACATAACCAACGAACCCGCTAAGCCGTCTATTTTCATTTTGGGAACTAATATTTCAACTTATGCGAAATACTCATTTGTACGAGAAAATTAAAAAGAGAGAAAAATAAAGTATGACTGCGCTATTATAGACAGGCATGCAACAGAGAAGAAAAGAAACTATGACTATGCTATCATAGCCAATTCGACTTAATTTCTCTCTAAACATTTCATTTTATTATTTAAATATAGTTTTATTATAAACTTATTTCATTATTTCCCCTTTTATTTTCTTTATTTTCAAATTTTTTATTTCTATTAATTTTTATATTCATACTTTTTTTTAAAAAGTTAACGTAGCTGTTTGTCAGCCCCTTGCTGATCTCTTCTTCGGCGCCAATCTCCAGCGTCGTCATTCACGTGTTGCAGTAGACTCATTGTCGTTTTCTTCTTATTATTTTGATTCTTGTTTTTTTTGTATCTTTTTTTTCACGAGTAAAAACATATAAACTCTGTCACTTGTCTAATATTATACTGTCTCTCTTGCTCTAATGCTTCAATTCGTACTTCAAATGTGTTCAACCCAATTGTAGTTTCAATCAGCAGAAAATCACTTATTTATTACAGAAAAATGTGTTTTATTCTGTAAAACTTTGTACTAGAAATCACATTATCATTTTTTTGTTTATCATGAATCGGTCAAGTTTATAATACTATTTGTAATGGGTTTATTAATTAATTTAACACATGTGTTTTAAATGTTTGTGGACTTAAAAAAATATATTTTTGACGTTTAAATTTGGCAGTAATGCAAAATGCGTGAAATTTTAAAAAATTCTTCTTATCACTGTTTTAATTTAAAGTTACGCTTTTTTATTTAATTTTTAGCACTTTGAAATTTTTAATAATTTAATAACTAAACTGTAAATAATATTACATTTTCAATACAATTTTTTTTAGATAAGTATATCGTTATTGCATTCAATGATATCGTCAAAGATTTATTACAAACGTGTTGCACATGCTCAAAACTTGTTGCTTTTCAGTATCGATTTTGTAGAAAACCTGTTTATTTTATAGTATCAATTAAATTAAATTTTTTTTAATTATTCGAAAACAGGAGATCATTATTTAAATTAATATAATTTTTTTTAAATAATTCTTTTCATGTAATCAACACTTAACTTTATTTATAGAAACAATAATTTAAAAAAATATGCGCTGCCACGGATCGTTTCTCTATGCTGCTTAACACCGGATGCCCAGAGTGGCTATTGAATTCGAATCATGATACTGGTTCATACGTACTGTTTAGCACTTCCGCTGGTTTCGCCATTCATTTGATGAAAATGTCGTCTGATCATGGGTTGTAACGCCCAAATCAGCAATGCCATAGTCAAGGCTACTATAACAGATTTTTTTCATTTCTCTTATTGACGTCAAACGGTCGTATTTTAATTGTTCTATGGTTTGCTAGATTGTATATCAGCTTCTTTATTTTATCAATCCAACGATATGAACCGTTCATAATAAATTCTTTCCACATCATAGATTTTAATGTATGGTTAAAACGTTCAAAAATATGCTTTCATAGTATTATACAATATATTAAATAGTAATTGATATTGTAGTTTTCCATTAAATTTTGAAATAAAACATTATAGAACTTTCACTAAATATTGATTGCATTGCCCTAGTCATTACTAAATTATTTTTCTTATTTTCTATAGTTAATCAGGTAGGAAATATTTTTAATTAGCATTACTTGTGGTTGAGTTGTGCTATGATAATCGTTTTGCAATAATTTTACTTTAATTTCCGGTTGAGGTATCTTATGATCAAGGTCTTCCAATTTGATTTCCATTAAATCAATTTTAGGTTGGTTGGTTTCAACCTTAGTATTATTATCTTCATTCTTTCTTCTTATCAAAGATTTTAATTTCTAATAAATTAATTTGTTCAGCTATGTATGAATGTCGTCTTAATCTTTAGATATATTAATTAACTTTAAATTGGTGTTTTCTTTCATTTCAAATACAAAAGGTTATGGGCCCAGGATTAAACTAATATACTGTGTAGCTCATTAATTATTCGAAAAAATGGCTCAGAATAATTTTCGTATTGAATCTTTAAACAAGGAAAACTACGACACTTGGTGTATCCACGCTCACGCCGTGTTAATCAAGAATGGACTCTGGGTATATGTTAGTGGAGAAATAGAAAAACCTGAAGATCAAGCAAACGTAAAAAAATGGGAAACCGACGATTCATATGCAAGGTCGGATTTATTTTTACTAATATCTTATAGTGAAATACGTCAAGTAAGAAATTGTAAAACTTCTGGGATACCTGAAAGGGTATATACCAGAAAAGGAATATAAACTTCCTATCCCAGAAAAGGAAGTCTGGGATACCTGAAAGGGTATATACCAAAGTGAAAGCCCTGCTCGAAAGGTCACACTTCTCAAACGTCTTGTTTTGTACAAAATGACAACGAGGACGTAAGAGATCATTTAAATAATTTGATGGATACTGTGGATAAACTGGAGGGCATAGGAGTTGAAATAAATGATGATTTATTGACAATAATAATGTTATATAGTCTTCCACCTACGTTTGAAAACTTTCGAGCAGCGATAGAGAGCCGCGAAAATTTGCCCAAACCAACAGACCTAAAAGTTAAAATCTGGAAAGAGCATATGGCAAGAACAAAAGATGAAAATTTTCAAAGCCAAGAGGATGCATTTTATGGACATGGTCCAAAATTTAATACAAATTCATACTTTAATAAAACTAAGTACAAAAACAATAAAAAATCATACAAGACACTCTTAAGTGAGGAATCACACGCTACAATGACTGAAAGGAAACCCTCAAATTTCTGGTGCTTGGATTCCGGAAGCACCTCCCACATGTGTTCAAAACAAAAATATTTCCTCGACATTAAAAACATTGAAAACAATGTTTTGAAATTAGCATCATCAGAGCACTCAGCATATATAAATGGAAAGGGACTAGCCAAAATATGTATAACAAAAGACCATGAAATTAATCTTACCAACACTCTTTATGTTCCAGAATTGACGGCAAATTTACTCTCAGTTGGAAAAATTACCGAAAAGGGATTTGATGTGACTTTTACTAAAAGCAAAGCATTTATTAAAAATTATGAGGGTGACACTATCCTCATGACAAATAAAATTAATGGGCTATATTATGTTATTGAAAATGATAACCCTGGGGCTTCAAATTTAACAAATTTTGAGTCAAATTCTGAAAAACAATCTAAAATGAAATTATGGCATAGAAAATTAGGCCACATCAACATGCAGACTTTAAAATTTGCGCATCAAACAAAATCAATGGTGGGCCTAAACTTTAATCCCAATGAATCTTTTTCAGATTGTGAAATATGCATAAAAGGCAAAATGTCTAAATCAACATTAAAATCCAGCCAAGAAGTTAAAAATCTGGAATTACTAGAAATTGTCCATTCAGACGTAGTCGGACCCATGCGAACTTCATCAAATGCAGGGTGCCGCTACTTTGTAACTTTCATTGACGAAAAAAGCCGATATACTAAGATATATTTTCTAAAAAAGAAAAATGAAGTTCTAAACTTCTTTAAACAATTTAAAGAAGAAGCTGAAATCCTAACTGGAAAAAAACATTAAATATCTCCAAAGTGATAATGGAATCGGAGAATATATTGTAGAAGTAAAAAATTTACAAAATATTTAATTGAAAGTTGAATTCAAAGGAGACTATCAGCTCCATACACTTCTCAACAGAACGGATTGATTGAGAGGAAGAATCGCACTATTTTGGACAAAGCCAGATGCCTAATGTTGGAGGGAAACCTAACTCACTCTTTTTGGGCTGAGGCCGTATTTTGTTACAATTATATCATAAATCAATCAATTAATAACAATACTCCATTTCAGATATGGTTCAAAAGAAAACCATCTGTAAAATAGTTTCAAATTTTTGGATCTGAAGTCTTTTTCCTAAATAAAAACATTAATAAATCTAAATTTGATTCAAGAGCAAAAGAGGGAATTTTCGTTGGATATTCTGAGATATCAAAAGCCTACCGCATATGGGATCCTGAAAAAAGGAAAGTTGTAATAACAAAGGATGTAAAAATCATAAATAAACCATATCAAAATGTTATACAAGAAAACTCTATTGAAGATCTATTTTTAGATGTAAAAATTACTAAATCAAAATTTGAGAGAGCAATTGAAATTAACATATTAACCAGAAAATTGTCTAATTACACTCCAGCAAGCATTAAAATAACTCAAGAAGAAGAACACTTATTCGATGAGGCAATTGAAATTGAAACTGATCCAGACACTAATTTGGAAATAGATCATGAATCAGATCAATCACGGACTACGACACTAAGAGATCGAAACAAAATAGAGCCATAAAAATGGACGTTGGACTATGAATGTGAAAGTTCATCATGTTCTGAAGAAGAAGCTCTAAATGGTCCTGATGCACTTTCATGGCGAAAAGCATTCAAAGAAGAAATCAAAGCTTATCTTAAAAACCAAACATGGAAAGTAGTTAACAAAAATAATAACAGCAACGTCATTGACTCCAAAATTGTATTTAAAATAAAATATAAACCAACGGGAGAAATTGAAAGACGAAAAGCCCGACTAGTGGCACGCGGATTTGCTCAGCGCCCTGGGATAGATTTTGGTGAGACATATGCTCCAGTCACAAAATTGAGCTCAATTAGACTACTTTTGGCATTGTCCGTTGAAGAAGAACTCCATATTAACCAGCTTGATGTATCTACCGCATTTTTAAATGGTCAAATTAAAGAAGAACTTTACATGTCATTGCCAAAAGACCTACACGAACTCTTAAATGAAATAATGCAAGAACAATGCGACAACAATCAACTTGTCCTCAATAAAGCTCAGCAAATGCTAAAAGACTTAAGAGAAGGAAAGGAAGAAAAAGTATGCCGCCTAAATAGGTCCATATACGGACTTAAACAGGCTGAGACAGTGGTACGAAAAATTAGATGCTAAAATGAGGGACCTGGGTTTTCAGGCCTCTTCTGCAGACCCCTGTATTTATACTTGTTTTGAGGGAGGAGAAAAACTACTTTTGGCAATATATGTCGATGATATCATCATTGCAAGTAAAAACAAGCATAAAATAAAAAACCTAAAAAATGATTTAATGTCAACATTTGAAATGAGAGACCTGGGAAACTTAACACACTGCCTTGGTATTGAATTTGTTTATGAACAAGGAAAACTAAGGGCGTCCCAATCTAGGTATATTGATGAAAATTTAGGAAGATTTAATATGACCACATGCCACCCAGTTAAAACACCTATGGCACCAGGCCTAAAACTAACGAAAACTACCAGCTCTAAACTACCGAATTATTCTTATCAAAATTTGATCGAATCATTAATGTACCTCTCTATAGCGACAAGACCTGATATATGTCATGCAATAAGTTATTTAAGCCAGTATAACTCTTGTTTTAATGAAAGTCACTGGCAAGCTGCAAAGAGGGTGCTGCGTTACCTGAAGGGTACACGGGACTTATCTTTGATATATGAAAAGTCAGGACAACCACTGGGGATTACAGATGCAGACTGGAGATCTTGTCTGGATGATCGCCGCTCATACACCGGCTATTGTTTCAAAATGGCTGGAGCTGTAATTTGCTGGTAATCACGCAAACAACGAACTGTTGCCATATCAACACAGGAAGCAGAGTACATGGCTCTAACTGATGCAGCTAAGGAGGCAATGCATCTTAAGCAGCTTTTATCAGATATGGGTGTATCACAAAGGAGTATTACAATATATAACGACAACACATCAGCTCAAAATCTAGCGAGGAACCCAATTGTCAGCTCTCGCTCCGAACATATCAATATAAAAGAGCACTTTATCCGTGAAAAAGTGCAGGAGGGAAAGATCAATGTATTACATATACCGACAAGTAAGATGGAGACTGTAATACTAACAAAGGGACTAGCTGGAACTCGCCACAACCTCTTAATAAGGGCTCTGGGTCTGGATACAGGAAATGTCAACTGAGGGGGACTGTTGGCAATACTGACAGTCGACACTTTTCCTGGTAACACTGCTCTACTTTTATAACATGATATAGTAAAAAAAGGGCCACGCCATCTTACTTGTATTAATGTCGTCTTAATCTTTAAATATATTAATTTACTTTAAATTGTTGAGTTTCTTTCATTTCAAATAAAAAATTACGCTATAAATATGTGTAGATGCAGACGTTCGACTAATTCATTTGGATTATCCCAATAAGTATGACTTTGTTTCCAGGAAAATTCATATATATTCCACTACTAATTATTTTCTGAATAAGATCTTTTATATTCGCCTGTGTATTTATAGTACTTATTCCCATGTATTATCACCTAAAAGTAAAAAGTTTTTTTTACTTTTTTATCACCTAAGAGTTTTGTCTTCTGAACGATCTGAGCTGAAACTTTTTTAATTCAAAAATGAGCTTCATTTTAAAAGTAATTTCCTTGTTCGAAATGATCGACTTGTAATTTCAACGCAATACCAAGAACACCTTAGCAAGTAATTGCTGCACAATTAAACAAAAATACATTGCACATTATCGAAAAACAAAAAATTAACAACTTGGATACTCAACAATGATTAAACCGGATAACGCTTCATTTGGGTCAGGTTACACGTTCGCTAATGATTACAATGTCGTTATGAACTTCTCAAGCCTTCGGTACCAACAAAGCAATGGATCGGCTGAAAAACGGCATTGCAACTTCTAAGAACATTTTAAAAAGGTGACATGAAGAACAGGAAGCACAAAATATCAATATCCGATTTTATAGTATAACTCAACTTCTGTGGCAAGCATGCGACTGGTACCATCCCAGTTGTTCCTTGATCAGCTGATCAAAATAAGTATGCACATTTCAGATTCTCTACTGTATAGTAACAATATAAGTGAGCAAAAACATTACCGGTGTTGAATTTGGGCGATCGCGTTATTTTTAAGAAAGGAAGCAAGTGGAATTTTTGAACACTTGATGATGTAATTAGTCGATTGTTTATAATTCTGGATCATTTGAACAATTACTTTAGATGTAACAGGCTAAAAATAATTACATAAATGCTAGTAAAATACTATTCGAAGATCACATTAACCAGAATGTCGGAAACTATGATACCCTGAAGCCAATTCAAATTATACCTCTAATTGGGTACAGAGAACAGTATAACAATGACATTGAAGCAATTGATGCCCCGAGCCTAGCACTATTAAACAATACCATACAATTACTATGATCGATCAGTCGACAACCTAAAATATAAGGTTGGAATGTGTTGTAACGGTAAGATAATATGTATAAGATAATAATTTATATAATAAGGTTATAGTGTTTTATTAATTGTATAAAAAAGAAAAAGCCGTGTTATAATACTCGTAGTTGGCACTGTAGTAATCAATGTATGTAATGATCATATACTCGTGTAGTGACAATTAAATACAATATATAATCATGACAAAACTAGAGACGCAATTTATTTGATTTTACCTTTTCAATGGATGACCTAAAGATATACAAATGAAAAACAATATAGAAAATCGTTTTAATTATATTAACAAATAAAACGTTAAGATTACATATTCTACACACAAGAATGAAAATTAACTGCTCTAAATATGATGAGTAATCGCCGCCAAGAAAAATCAGTTACAAATTTCTCTTTATACGAAAAATATTTGTCTATAATATCCACTTGTATATATACCCATTAAAGTCTAAATTTTATGAGAATTATTATTTAATAAGCCAACATACAAAAAATAATCTAGTTAATCATATTTATGCTATGTTATTCAACTTCACTGTCCTTTGTAATAGATTATAAATTAAAAATTTAATAAGAATTTAAAAAATATATTATAATTTCATTCGGACTACATCAACATTTATGGAGAAATTAAGGACGTAAAATGGGAGTGAATAAAATTAAAAATTTCAAGTCAATGCATATTTTTCAAGAATTTTATTCCGTAAAACCTTATCGTTTAGATTTTGGACCACCTTCAGAACTTTCGGACAATTGGCGTTTCCTGTTCCCGCGACTATTTTTATGCTTCTTTTGATTATTGCGCTTGACTCGCATTAGTTCTATTGCCTTCTCCAAATATTCTTTTTCCTCTTCAGCGGTTAGTACTCGGAAGTTCAGTTCAATATTTTCAATTAACAACTAAAATTATTTCATATTTTAGAGCAATGTGTAGCTTTTTTTTTATAATTACCTTTTTATTTGGTAGCCGTTCAATCAATTCTTTAGCTGAACCCTCGTTTTCTAATCTAACGTATCCATTTTTATCACCTTTATTATAACCGATATACTTTACAGCGCCATCACTCGCTTCTAATGCTTCTTTAATTTGTTCACGCGATAATGAAAGTTCTTGACCATTACCTTCGAAAAATAGCACTGTTCCTTTTGGCAATTCAAACGCCTTTTCATTGTGAACTTTATTCTTTTTAGTAGTTTTACTACGTTCTAAGATCTTTTCATCAATATAATCTTGTTGCCACTTGCGTATCAACGGAACATTTTCATATTCAATTCTATCGGAACCAATAAATTTTTCGCATTCTTCTTGTTTTGAAAATGTGACAAAAATGCTTCCCTTAAATTTATAAGTTTTTGAAGACTTTTCATGATATTTCCGCATTATTATATTCAACACCTTCTGATATGAACTGAAGAAATCAATAAGTTCTGACATTTGCACATCAAGTGGAAAACCTTTTACATATGCGGTTCGAGAACAAACTTCTTTACGACGCTCTTCGTTCTGTTCAGGGACCGGGCGTTCCGGATGACGTCTTATTTTAGTCTTATCTTCACTTATCTCTATTAGACCCTCTGAAGATTTTTCGAGAGCGGTAACAATATCATTAACAGATTCACTTAGCGACGCGAGTCTTTTAAATTTCAGCAGTACCTCAAAAGGCACCCACCCCTCATCTTTCTGTATTTGGTCCTGTAGATACTTGTCCCTCCATAAATTTGAATCACTGAAATAGTACTCCACTTGCCGAATTATTTGTTTTTCTAAATTAGTAACTATATTTCGACAATCAGGTTCTTCATCGCTGTTGTTTTTTACCGGGTCTACTGCCGGTGTACTTTTCTCGGCAATTTGTTCATTATTTATGTTATTTATTTTCACTTCAGCCATTTCTTAATATAACGGTCTTTGATAATATGAAATAATTCACAATACTCAATTTAATATTTCAAAACCAAGATAGTTCACATCCACAATCAATTATCTTACACCGCAAAACACCACGCTGAGGCTTTTGTTCTGTATGCCAATGTCAGAAAAAATATAACCTAAAATATATAACCACGGAATCTTCCGATAAGAACCTTAGTTTAAAGCTTAGATTATAGAAGAAGGATAAAGCATATAAAAATGTTAGACTATAGAGTATAATGGTAGCGAATCAATTCAGTCTGAAATTGAAAAATTTATTCTTTCGGTCTGCAAAAATTTAAAAACTTTGAAACCAATGGGAAACCCTTCTTTTTTATCTTCGAAATACATATAATTTATTTGTTATGTGGCAAAAATTTTGTTTGACAGTTTATATTTAAATAGAACTATGATATTGAATACATTATTTATAGTTTTATCAAAAAATTAAAAACCAATTTATAAATATTAAATTGTTAGGTGTATTCTATTGGGAAAATTTTGCTACTCACGAGTAGTTCTAGCTATCATCATCTACACCACCTCGAACAAATGAGTAGTTCGCATGCGTAGTTACGCCATACAATAGTCGTTTTCCTTTCGACCAATTTTGCCACTACGCGGTAGATGACCAAAGGAAAGCCAAATTCGAAACACTAGTAGAAACATAACCTCAAAATAGTCACTGAGTTCACTCCCACATAAACAATAAAAACTGAGTTTATTCACACATAAACAGTACTGACAAAAATATGACTCTTCAACATAACCAACGAACCCGCAAAACTATCTATTTTCACTTTAGCAACTAGAATCCACCTAACGTAAATTGTATGCGTAACTCCCAATTCAATGTGCCCGTTTGTTCGAGGTAGAGTAGATGATGACAGCTAGAACTACCGACTAGTAGCAAAATTGGTCCAAAGGAAAACGCTTAATTTATGGTAAGGTATTTTAGTTCCCGAACTGGAAATAGATGGCTTAGCGGGTTCGTTGGTTATATTGAAGAGTCATATTTTTGTCAATATTGTTTATGTGTGAATAAACTTAGTTTTTATTGTTTATGTGTGAATAAACTCAGTTTTTATTGTTTATGTGTGAATAAACTCAGTATTGTTGTTGAATATTTTGAGGTTATATTTTACTGCTGTCAGTATACTGTGCGTTCCTATGGGCATCTACTCCCAAGTACTTGCGAGTAGCAAAATTGGTCCAATGGAATACAGCTATTATTTTACTTATATGTGATTGGTAAATTTTGACAGTAGTTGTATGTCCGTTTTCAGTTTCAGTCGGAATTGGTTTCTACTTTAAAACAAGATAATCGGTTTATATCAGGCTTATATTAAAGAATACGAGGATAGTTAGGTACATCAAAATATGGAATTGAATTTAAGGTTTATTATTTATTTCGTAATATCAATTAAATATCAAGGGCCTCAATTTTGTATACTTTCGGAGAGTTTTAAAACACTCCATTCTCCATGAAATGCTTGCATACTTTTGTTGTTTTTCAAATTGTTATTTTGGCACTTATCGGAAGATGCAATTGAAATTAGGAAGTTTTTTTGGCACTTATCGTAAAATGCATTTAATAGGAAGTTTTTATTTCAGTAAATAAAGTGTTTTATAAAGGGTTGCTGGGCATTCAACGAAATGAGGAAGCCGAGAATTTCTTTCTTTCGGTAAGTTGACATCGTCATTTTTACTAAAGAAATTAACAACAACTTACTGATGATTTATTAGGTCTAAAAGGTGGTTAAAAGTACAAAGGTCAACATTCAATAAATGTATACAAATATGAGTTTGACAGTTCAATGTTTACCAGAAAATATTATTTAAAAAACATTAATAATCCTATAATTGGATTTCATTGTATTATTTACCAACGAAAATTTTGCACGAAAGCTGCAGCTACCGATTTAAATAAGCTTTCTAATAAAGTCAACGAAATTATAAATCTTATAGTTGCACGCGACATGCATAAAAGACAAATTAAAAAACTTTTAAAAATGTAAATTGTAGTATGAAACTCTTTTATTGTATAATAATGTGTGTTGGTAAAGCCGGGCAATTTATTTGGAATGATTTGTAGAATGCTTGGAAGGAGTACGTTTATTTTTGCAAGACCACGATAAAAAACAATTTAAAGAACATTACAATATCCATTGGCTAGCAAAATTATTGTTTTTCACTGACATGTCCGGAAACAATCGATCTTATATATAGACAAATAAATGGTTTCAAATCAAATTAAACATATTTATAGGATACAGAATCAGGAAAGTTTAAAACAATTGGTCAGATGATTGAGTAGTTCGATTCCGCTCGACCCGATAGCTAGAGGCGTATTCACCATCTAGCGTCTTGTTGGTAAAATTCCATCGGTAAAATGTATATTTTAATAATAAATTTTAAATAATGCAAAATCAAAGAAAAAAGGTTTGTAAATAAATAATATTGAGATTGAACCATGCTCCGAACGCTGTACCATCACCGATTCGTTGTGTAGATAAGTGTCATGACGATTAATTTTCCTCGATACGGGTCTGATGAGGTTTGATAACTTTTTAGATTTGATTCAGATAAGCCAGCTAAGAGCCAAACTGTTTCAATTCTCGAGGCCAAATTCGATCATAACTGTATTAACTAGGGAAAAGAAAGTTGGACCAACAACAGCAGTACTATAAAAATTAATCGAGTAAAACGAATCAGCTAAGGCGGCACGGGCCAATGATCACAGTAAAGGTCTCTGCAGTAAAAGGAAATAGAGAAAAAAACATGGCTAACAAAAATCATATTGCGTTGGGCCGCACGTTAGGCGGTGGGAGAAAACTTGTTTTTGGACAAGTTAGAAAACCTAATTTACTTCCTATTGCCTTTACACCCATACATAACAAATACATGAATCATACCGGGCAATATATTTTCGTTTTTATTTTATAGCCTGGTGGGAGAAAACTTGTTTTTGGACAAGTTAGAAAACCTTATTTACTTCCTATTGCCTTTACACCCATACATAACAAATACATGAATCATACCGGGCAACCTTTGAAACGTACATGTTTCACAAGGGAAAGAGATACAAACGTACACAATAGGGGGAGAAAGAGGAGGGATCGAAATTTGCCTTTGGTAATAAAGTAAAGGCAATAAATCGGTTGCCGTTGGCCTCGGAATTAAGGTGGGAAAGAAATAAAATTCGGAGGAAATAAAAAAAACGCTTTGAATTCAAACTAAAAAAACTAACGACTCAACAAGATGTGGGAACAGCCCATTTTTGTATGACCACTTACTTGTATACAGACGAATTATGAGGGTGAGGTACTAGAACGTTTTTTTATATCTTTAATAAAAGTTCTTAAATATACTCTTCTTTTATAAATTTATTAATCCACTTTCATTTTTCTTCTTCTAAATTTGTCAATTACGAGTAGTTCACAGTATATTATACTAATTTCAGTTTTAATTTAGCTAAATTTATCGATTAGTTCGCAGGAAATGATACTAATTTCATTTTTAATTTTTTTAAATTTGTCAATTAGTTCACAGTAAATTATAATAATTTCATTTTTAATTTACCTAAACTTTTTCGATTGGTTTAAATTTGGTTATTCTAATGTAATGCTTATTTTATTTACTTCTTTCGGCATTTTGAATTTATTATCCTAATTTAATTTTATTTAGTTTATGTCATTTTGTTTTTTTTTTTATAATTATCTATTTTTAAATTGTAATGTTTACAAAAAAATGTAAAAAATTCATATAATAAGAACAGAGAAGGGAAAGAAATATGAAGCATATGGAAGCAAACATATAAACGATTTGGAAGGATATATGAAGTGAAGAAAGCCGAAATGAGAAAAAAATTGAACCAAAACTACTATTCCAATTATGCATAGAATAGACAATAAAAATATTTTCTCGGCACATATATTTTTTTTCCTCCTTTCTAGAAATCTTTCTTTAAATTCATTAAATTATCTTATCTAATTATTATATCATTTTAATTTTATTTTTTCTATTAATTAGTATAAGCTTTATTTGCCCTATTTTCTGGTACTTTGATTAGTAAATTTGGTAGTTTAAAACCCAAAAGGAAAACCGATTAGTAATCGTTTCTTTTAATTCGTTGTTACTATAGAAATATTAATGAGAGCACGTTTTTTAAATTAAAATATTTGTACAAAAAAGGAAACATAAAAATTTCCGTTGTTACGTTCAGAAACTAGTATATTTGTAAGATTAATAAAGAAATGCCTGAACTGCACAAAACTTTTGATGGAATCTCACGCTCGAACTGTTTCAACTTCTCGATTAATTCGTAGGAGGATCCATGCCTGACCATGTGGTTTCCAAATGGAGCCTTGTAAGGGAAAAATCCAATAGCTTAGCCCTTTAAGTTCCGCAATGAGCATGCGATTCCGTTCAAGTGAACATCGTACTCTCTATGATCCTCCTGTAAAAAGGCCCATATGTCGGCTAGATTGATTCATCCTCTCTGAAGCGTTGGCCTAGGGACAGTAAACAATGCCTCCATATGCGGTCAGCAGCGATTCATGAGTCTGTAGTATAGTTATTTACTTAAGACACGGTGGAATCCACAATTTTCAGGTTAGCTCCTCCACCAAGCCTTATTCCGTTCCAGGTAGCGTACGTACATAAACATGCCCATTCTTCACTCTTATATTGGAAAGTCGATGCTTGTTGTGCATCGCTTCTTGAGATATTGCCTGACAACGGTGGTCTGAAAAGTAAGGGTAGTTTATATCCACCCACTTGTGCATCTCATTCTTCCAGCATATGTCATAGATTTGCATTCTTGATAGAGCGTCTAGTACCATATTTTGGCATCCTTTTTGGTGTTGAGTCTCAAAGTTGTAATTACTTTAAAAGGCATTAGTCCGATATAGGGCCTAAATTTCTTTTTGTATAATATGGCCGTACGATATTTTTGTTCCGTGATAGTATAATTTATTTGAGCCGAATTGAATTTTTAGGATATATAGCAGATGGGACACTCTTGTCCGTTACCATCCAATTAGGCCAGAATACCTGCGTCTTCCTGTTGACTAGCATCTCATTTAATCAGGAGTGATTTTGATAAATCCGGTCGTACCAGTAATGTAGATAAACGTTGCTTCAGTTGCTCGAATGCAGTTTGGACCTACTGTGTCTATTAAAATTATTTTCTCCCTTTTAAGCGTATAAGTAATCAAAGCCGACAATCGGGTAAAGCTGGGTATGAATCGATGATATCATCCCGCCATACCCAGAAATTTACAAACTGAGACTTCGGAGCACGATAACCAACAATTGCCGAGACCTTACCAGAATATGTTTGGATTCCTCAATTCCCATTAATGTATCCTAAGTCCTAAAGCTTTCCAGATACCTATACTCAAATACAACTTTTGAGTCAACACCGGAATTATATACTTTTGAGCGTCCTCTGTTTGAAACTGCATTGGTAGCATCATAGTTTTGAATATTATGAACGTGTTTAACCAAACGTGCTTCTGCCTCTTACCAAAAATGCTAACGCTGGCGCCACTATAAATTAGTCCATTTATATTACGGCCGAGGGTATAATATACAAACTTCATTGAGTTTGGAATTTCTGGAGAACCAATTCATGTAGCGAAAAATCGTCTTTGGTGCTCGAGATATTCTTTCCATCGGACATGCTAAGGTTTAAACGTAGAAACTTTTTTTTTCTTTGTTTTTAAGGCTACATCGCTGGAGTCTGGATGACAAAAAATTGATTTGCGTGGAATTTTTGGCACCAAAAAATTGATTTGTGTGAAATGATGACAAAAAATCGAAAGTGTCTGTTTGTGTGGAATTTTTGGCTCATCTTACCGTCCAGGTGCATTTTACTGATGAGAGTTTTGCGCTCTTCGAGTTAAAGATGGGCATGTCTCTATTATCGTTTGTAGGTACGGCACATGTTATTAGTAATGTTCGGCATGTAGATAATCCAGAATAATATCCCTATGTCAGAGGTGTTCTGATATAATGTTTCACTGAACCGAAAACTGACGTTTTTATTCTCGACTATTCGTCGATTTAATGGACTTAAATTTGGGCAACGCGGCTAAACCGTTTCCTTATGACCGCATCCAAAATAGAAGTAATCGTACTATCGCTCGGCAAACTCCTGGTAGTAATGACCGGGATGGTCCAACATGTGTTATTGGGCACCGTTAAAGACTGTGTAGCAGCTACGGGTATGGTAGGCTTGGCTTCCATAATTAAATATTGTACATCATCGTCATGTGTCGACTCCATAACATCATCCTATTTACTTGTCTCATTAACTGCCGCATGTTGAAATTCGGCATAGGCGTATATGGATCCCATCTGCATCTGCTCTCACAATTGTCGAATATTGTTTACTGGAGGTCAATCAAACTGTCCCCGAACTGAATATAGTAGACCTCTTTTTATGGTTTCAAAAAATACATGCTCAGACATTGTGTATTGCAACATGGTACGCATAGCCATCACTTCTATATAATATATTGATAACTTCTCGTATGTCGTTGCTTCCTAGTCATTATTTTTCTTCTCAAAGTCGTGAAGGAATTTTCTCCAATCTATCCATAGGGCTTCTCTTAGATACGCCTAGGTGGGGTTAGGTTTACTTCTCCTTCATACCCAATACCAACTCAATACACTCCAATAGCAAATACATATTTTCTACCAGCAAATAATAGTCTCCACTGAAAGAATTACGGGTCAGTGTTTCCAGCCTAAATAAGAGCTCCCGCAAATCTAAGTGATGATTTTGGTCATCTAATTGAATTTGTTGCTGTTCAATTGAACTCCTTAAATGTCGTTAACCATAATTATTTTTGGGAAGAAAGTTCCAATTTGTGGCTGCCTGCTTAAAATTGGTGGCCTGGTAGGATTCATGTGAGCTCATGTTCTATATCAGCTTCCTTACTTCCTTATATATCCTTGGAAAAAAACTCAGATTAATTAAATTATTCGGCTGGGTTTCTTAGGAAATTCCAGGTTTCCAATAGAAGCACGATCCTCGCCCGCACCGTCTGCCACTTCTCTTTGCCATTTTATGCTAAGATGAAAAATATTGTGCTAAATCCTTTAGCTTCACTTGACTGCGAAGGTTGTAGCTTTTGGGAACAGCATCTATATAAGGTGAGTACGATTCTAGATTTACCGGTACTCGGTATAACGAATAATCATGGTGTAACTCCAATCAGTCCAACAGATACTTACTATGCAAAATATGCCTACAGGAGGGTATCACCAGCTCTGTAGCTTGAGACCAATTATCAGACTGATAAATAGCACATTGTTTTATTCTCTATTCAGCTGTGATTTTCCATCTATTGAGAGATCAACAATTTATGAAACAAAATCGATGATGCAAAAGAAACAAAAAAATATTTTAGACAAAAAATGTGTCAATTCCAAGTTTAGAAGGATTAATGAATTGCGAGAATCCCTCGGTTAGCTCCTATTGCTAGTAATAGTAAAGACAACGTGTTATTGTTTTACGAACAAGTTTAACGTGCTTGAAAAGGTTTTGTACAAAATTATTGGTGGAATTACGTACACATAAACCAAAATTAAATGACAATTTCCTGCAAATATCAACCGCTCAATTCGAACTGTAACTGGAAACTGGAAACTGCCAACAAAATTGGGTAATAATAAAATTACCAGTTGATAGTTATTTTGCTTACACGAGCATATAGACGAACAATTTTTTTAGTAAAAATATATATATTGCTATGGTTTTTAAAGAGAATGAAGGTATATTTCCTAGGTGTTGGAAACGGTAATAAAATTTGGATAGAAATTTTATTAACGTTAGGTTCAGTAGGAGTATGTTCCATAACGACCATACTCAGAGAGTACATGTTTCAGTTGGGCATGCTTTCTGAGACATTGCCAGCAATTTGGGCAACGCGGCTTAACCGTTCCCTTGTGACCACATTCCAAATAGATGTAATCGCACTGCCGCTCGCCACAAGAGGCGGGAAAGTCACTAGTGACCGCCCGCGCCCGTGCTGTGCGGCGGCTGAAGGAGGGTATACGGTGGAGGTGTGCAGTAGCGGCGAGCTGCGCCGAGTTGCTGAATCAGTTGATCTGGCTAAGGCTGGCTTGGTGACGAGTTCCAAGCCAGCCTTAGCCAGATCAATATCGAATACGAATTGGTACGAAGATGCTACGGCTGCCTAGCTTTTGGGCTTATTCAGGATGGATGTAGGCGGGCTGGAAGGCTCATGTCTCGGGTAATTATTGCCTAGTATGATTAGGTGCACATAAATAAATGAGAATGGATCTGCTGCAGCCATGAATGGGTTAACTGCATATGTATGTAAGAATGGGGTGGATATTGCATTGATTTAAGAGCCATACTCTTATGGTAGATCGGTGTGCGGATTAAGAAAATTCATCAGGATTGTCACCAACTGTCACCGAGGTAAAATTGACACGGCCGTCTTGTTGTAGGAGTGGGTGCAGATATATTTTCAAGTATATGAGTCCTGTAGATGCTGCGTGGAAGCATTCACTACCGCCTACGACGGCGCATCTAACTTGCTGGTTGTCAGGTTATGAATGAAGCGGTTCAGGACCTTACTCCACGCCAGCCCAGTGAACTTCTCCTGAATAGAATGTATGAAATTTGGCAACGTCGATGGAATGAGAGTGTGAATGGCAGATGGACGCACATGTTCATTTCGGATGTGTGCTTTGCATCTGCGTATAGATTTGAATTTGGTCTGTACATTGGGTATTTACTCACAGGACATGGCAGTATGAATGGGTTCCTTTAGGGGCGTGATCTGGCTATGGAGGCTAGATGCCCTTGCAGGGCGGCAGCGGAGACTGCTAAGCACCTACTCATTGAGTGTGCCCTGTACGGTGATTTGAGTAACTTAGGTACATGTAGAATCGTGGTGAATGATGAGAGTGTGGATGTGAGTGGACTGTTAGGTATGAGAGAACGTTATGAATGTTTTAATAGATTTGCCGTGGTACTTTTTGAGAAGAGAGCGAGGATGGTACGTAAATGAGTATGCAAATGGCACGCAAGATGAATAAAACCGAGTGAAAGACCAAGGTCGATACTGATTGTACTTATGGGTCTTAGCAAACCCGCATACCTGAGTTAGCTTAGCGGTGTCTAGGGATTTACAAGATTCCGTTCCGTAGCTCAATGAAAGTAGTACAAACCGAAGTACTCTTAAAACAAAAATTGGTACTACGGGAATTGGGGTGCTCCATGGTGTTAAAACACATTGTGCCCGAGAATGGTGTGGCGCCTTAGGCAGCAACGTGGTGGTTGTGGTTAATACCTATATCGCGTGTACGGTCTACGGATCGCTGGTGAGAGATACTTGTAATTATCTCGGGCGCTATCACTTCTTATGACAGTAGATGTTTAGATAGGCCTTGCCATCAATAGTTGGAGAAATCAGCTTATAACTGGTTACTGACCATAAACTACCAGTACTGGTGCGTTGATTGAGCATAACTCAATCTCTATGGTCGTATGCAACTCGTGGTTTTATGTTGAACGACAAATAAGTCACGTTAAACAATAAAATATTACTGTCGCTCGCCACACTCCTGATAGTAATGACCGGGGTGGTCCAACATATGTCATTGGTGACCGTTAAAGTCTGTATAGCAGCTACGGGTTTGATGGGCTCGGCTTCAATCATCAAATATTGTCGATCATCGCCATGTGTCACCTCTACAATATCATCCCTTTTTTCTGTCTCATTAACCGCAAATGTGCTTTGCATCTGCGTATGGATTTGAATTTGGTCTGTACCTTGGTTATTTACTCACGGGACATGGCAGTATGAATGGGTTCCTGTACAGGCGTGGACTGGCTATGGAGGCTAGTTGCCCTTGATGGGCGGCGGAGGAGACTGCCAAGCACCGGCGCTTTGAGTGGGGCCTGTACGGGGATTTGCGTGACCTAGGTGAATGTGGAATTGTAGTGAATGTTGATGGTGTTTATGTGCTTGGAGTATTAGGTATAAGAAAATGGTATGAATACTTTAATATATTTGCAGTGGCACTTTTTGAGAGGAAAGCGAGAATTATGCATGAATGAGTGTATAAATGGCATGCAAGATGGCTACGACCGGGTGAAAGACCAAGGTCGATTCTGCTTGTACTTTCGGGTCTTGGCGAACCCGCGTACCTAAGCTTGCTTAGCGGTGCCTAGAATTTTGCAAGATTCCTTGCCGTAGCTTAATGAGCGTAGTATAAACCAAAGACCCTTAAAATAAAAATTTGTACCACGTGAATCGGTGGTGTTAAAATACACTGTGCCCGACAATGGTGAGGCACGTTAAGCAGCAATGTGGTGGCAGTGGTTAATACCCATATAAGGATATGGTCCTCGGATCGCTGGTGAGAGATACTGGTAATTATATCGGATGCCGCCACTCCTTATAATAGCAGATGTTTAGATAGACCTCGCTACTAACAGTTGGAGTAATCAGTATGTAACTGGTTACTGGCTGTAAACTGCCAGTGATGGCGGTACGTTCATTTAGCGTAACTCAATCCCTACGGTCGTAGGCGACTCGTAGTTTTAGGTTTAATAATTGATAAGTTACGTTAAATAACATAGTACTACTGTCCCCAAACTAAAGATGGTAGCCCCCCTTTATGGTTTTGAAAAATACATGCTCAGATATTGGCTGTCGCAATGTAGTACGCATGGCCATCACTTCTATATAATATGCTGATAACTTCTCGTATGTCGTTGCTTCCTAGTCATTATTTTCCTTCTCAAAGTCGTAAAGGACTTATCTCCAATCTATCCATAGGGCTTCTCTTAGATACGCCAAGGTGTGGCTAGGTTTACTTCTTCTTCATACCCAATACCAACTTAATACAGTCCAATAGCAAATGTATATTTTCTACCAGCAAATAATAGTCTCCACCGAAAGAATTACGGATCAGCATTTCCAGGCGAAAGAAGAACTCCTCCAAATCTAAGGCCATCATATTGAACCTGTTACCGTCCAATTAAACTGCCGTTTCTTTAATGTTTTTGACCATAATTGTTTCTGGAAGGTTGCGCCCACTGGGACTGATTTGAGTAATTTGAATCATTTGCGTTTGACCAGCCATGACTCGGTCTCTATGGAAAAAAGTTCCGATTGGTGGCTGCCTACTTAAAATTGGTGGCCTGGTAGGATACATGTGAGCCAGTTGTCTTCCGCTCATGTCTTATATCATCTTTCTGATTTCCATATATATCTTTGGAAAATAAACTCATATTAATCAAGCTATTCCGCTTAGTTTCTTAGGAAATTCCAGGTTTCTAATAGAAGCGCCTCGCCCGCACCGTTTGCCACTTCTCTTTGTCATTTTATGCGTAGATGAAAAATATTGTGTTAAATGCTTTAGCTTCCCTTGACTGCGAAGGTTGTAGCTTTTGGAAACAGCATCTGTATAAGGTGAGCACGATTCTAGGTTTACCGGTACCCGACATAACGAATAATCATAGTTATATTGTAATAACTGGGTAAGTTATTCCATATATCGTATCGATTTATTTTTTCAAGCTAAAATATATTTTAGAACAATTAATTAGTATATTTTAGTAATAAATTTTAAATAATTCAAAAGTTAAAAAAATAAGTATGTAAATAAATAATATTGAGATCACTGATTCGTTGGCGAAAGACTTGTTTTTGGTAACATGCTTGAAAGGGTTTTGTATAAAATTATTGGTAGAATTACGTACAGATGAACCGCTCAATTCGATCTGTAACTGGAAACTAAAAGCTACAAATAAAATTAGTTTATTATTAAATTACTAATTAATAGTAATTTTATTTAAAGAAAGATATATACAAACATTTAAAAAAAAATTATATCTTGTTATGGTTTTTAAAGAGAATGATATTACAAGAGACGAAAAGTAATTTTTCTGGGTGTTGGAATGGGACGGGGAAGATATTACAATCTGGATAAAAATTTTATGAACGTTAGGTTCAACAGGAGTACGGTCTATAATGACCATACTCAGAGAGTATATATTTCAGCTGGACATGCTTGATGCTAGCTTTATGGGCAGATTGTAAGGCGTTTCGAAATTTGGGCTATATGTGCTCTCACACCCATTATGAATAGAAAAATCATACCAAAAAATAAAGGCTATAAATCAGACACCCAAAGGTGGTAAGTTTTCCATGGGAGGGAAAGGGAGAAAAAAAACTGGAATTGACAAAAAAAAATTAAATGGACAATAGAAAAAAAATGCAATGGGGTAGAGGAATAAGAAATGGGAGGGGAGGTGAAAAGTGGCGAAGATGAAAATGAGTTGACGAGAAAAGAAAAAGAAATACAAAAGAAATTATTTTTCCTAAAAGAAACGAAAATTAAAATAAGAAGAAAGAAAAAGAATAAATAAAAGAAAGTTCTAAAGAAAATCAAAATAAAATAAAAGAAAAGGAGAAGAAAAGAAAAAAATGGGTGAAGCCGAGGTGGTTGGGTGAGCCTTAGATGGAAATGCTCTCCCTGCCCTGCCCCAACCGTCCTATGGCACTCTGCGGCCAAAATATATTTGGAGTGCCTCTTTTATAGTCTCGACGATGGTTTCGTTCTTTTAGCCCATTAGAGTGCAACCGAGCACCTGTAGGGAGAGAGAACCTTGATATTACATTATAAAGCTTTTAATGTCGAATAGAAAAAAGAAATAACAAATTTTAAATTTCAACAAAAAAATTTACATAATTTTTTTTTATTATATTTTTTTTAGCCTAACTTTTATAAATTTTCTCAGGTAACTAAAAATTGAATTTAAAATATAGTTAAATATAAAGTAAAAGAATATAAATTGTGTACCCCTTTTTTCTTTATTTTTTCTTTTTAGTACTAATTTAATAAAGTTACAATGAAATCTTTACTTTTTCAGTTCTTATTATAATTCACTCAAATTTTCTACAGAAAAAACAATAACGTTTAAACGACATTACTTCTACAATGATTTAGTAAAATTTCCCGTTCATCATATTATTTAGTTCATTTAAACAACAGTTTAAAATTTCGTTGTTAATTTTGCTATAAATCACTGTTTTAAATTTTTCCCGTCTTTTTTTAAATTTTTATTTCCAATATTAAAACCAAACAATGAAAAAAAATTTACAGCATATCTACCCAAATTAACAAAGAAGGAGAGAAGAGGGAAAAAAGAGAGAAAAGAAGAAGTTAGAGAAAAAGAAAACAGAAAAGAAGAGAAAAACAATTTTTTTTTTTGGGGATTTTAGATTAAACAAAACTATATTTATTTTAAACAAAACTAACACAAAAAAAATTAATGGTTTTTCTTCCTTTTGTTCATTTTCTATCTTAACCTGATATCTATACTTAGTTGCTGATATTTGGTTCTGTTTACATGCTGAACTGATCCGATATCCCGAAAGTGTTTGTTCTGCTTCCTTTCCTCATGATTCTTACGTCCATCGTATGTGCGATCGCGACAATGACCAGAGATGCTGGTAAGTATTCCCGATGACGATCATCAAATTCACTGAACCACTTCATTTTTCACGTCGAACTCTATCAATTTACTACTAAGTATATTATTGTTGTTTTGTTGAACTTTTTGTATTTTTATAGCAGACTTTTAAATAGCTAATGTTAGAAATTTATTTTAGATTTATTTGTAGACAGTCTTTTGTTATGCCTGGACACACGATTTATTTTCACATTTGTTTTAGTATTAGTAATATGTTTAATTTTAATCGCTTTTTCAGTCCAAAAAGAATGTGATTTATTCTTTAAAACTTTGTACTAAAAATCGCACGATCATTTATTTTTTTTATCAAGTATTGGTTTATAATTGTATTTGAAATGGATTTATTAATTAATTTAACACATTTATTTTAAATGCTTGTGTACTTTAAAAAAATATGTTTTTGACATTTTAATTTGTTAATAATATAAAATTTGAAAAAATTCTTGTTGTCTATGTTTTACTTTAAAGTTAGGTTTTTTTGTTAAATTTTTAGCACTTTTAAATTTTTTATAATTTAACAACAAAACTTTAAATAATACAATATTACATTTTCGATACGAAAAATTTATAAGCAAACATATCGTTTTTGAATTCAATAAAATCATCAATGGTTTATTACAAACTTGTTGCACGTACTCTAAACTTGTGGTTTTTTTAGTATATATTTGGTAGAAAACCAGTTTATTTTATAGTATTAACAAAATTAAAATTGTTGAATTTTATAAAAATACAAAAGTTTACTTGAATTTCGTCCGCACAAGAATTTTTTCACATCTTCTAATTATAACAAACGCGCACAGCCTAGAAAATTTGAGATAAATTAATCAAGACAAGCACTTTATACCCACTATTACTCTTCACAGCCGATGCCGAATGTTCACCATGTTCGCCTTATAGCGTCATGACGCTGACCCATTCGTGTCCATTCGTACGTATGATCATATCACCTGATCGTACTTTTGTATATGCCATTCATTTAACGAACCGTCATCGAATCATGACATCTTCTGGCAGTAGTGCTATCCGAGGTAATATACAGATTTCCATACATGGCCTTAGTGGTTTGTGCGCCATCTATTTGGTAACGACTAAACCATCAATGCCATTGATAAGGCTACCATAACAATATATATATAAACGAAGTTCAAATGATATTCAAATATTTTTATATAATAATTCAAGTTCATATCAAATTATGCGATGTGATGTGATTTAGGAGAATAAATGCTTAACTTACCATTGAAATAACTATGAGCATTAGTTTTATTGGCGATACTGCCTTGTTTTATTGTAAATAGTTTGCATCAAAGTTGATAGTAAAAAAAAACAATAGCAGGCTTTACATGAAAAAAGTGTGATTTAAAATAAAATGCTTACAAATCTTATTAGTAATTTAACTGAAAACATCAAAGGTATAGTTTCTGAAAAATAAATGAAAAGAAAAATTTGAAACATCAAAATTTATGAAAAAATTTATTATAATAGACATTTTTTTTGAGAGTTGCATTTAGACAATTTTAATATTTCTTGAAATTGCCTAGATGGATAACTTGCCAATAATGAAGACATAAATAATAAAAAGTAGGTAAGATAAATTTTATTTCTGAGCGTATTATATAATAATTATACTGAAAAGAACATTTCTTTAGATATTTTCATGTCAAATTATTATTATTACTACAATTATAATGGTTCAAATTTAGTTGGTAATACATTCACTTCGTCAATTTACCACAGGTTTTCTATGAAGTCTTACTTTTCTGTTCTTTTCTTTTCCGATCTTACTTCGGAAAAGAAAAGAACAGAAAAGTAGCAATTATTTCCGAAAAATAATTTAAATTGAAAGAAATAAATTATAATATTTCTTCTTGTTTTTTTTTAACACAGTAATATATATTTTAAATGTGATGATAATGCATTATTAGTTTAAGAAAAAATATTTTAATGCTATTGTATTACTAAAAAATAGATTTCTTATATTGAATTTTTAAATAATCAATCCTCCTCTCCCACAAGCACACGATCCTATATTAGCGTTCTAACTTAAGAAATGACCGAGATCATGTTCGCTGTATAAGGGGAACTCCAGAAATAATTAGCCAAAGAGTACTAATGGGTAGTTTTGGGGCATGGCCAGGGAGAGATATAGCATCTGGTTTCCTCACATCCCAGTCGTCGGTCTGGTCCATATTTTGCAAAAAATAATACTAACAAAAATGCGCGACAAAATTGTGTGTGAATATCTACAAATATAAAACTTCACAATAAAGAAGTTCATTAATATGAACTTAATGAACTTTTTTATTGTGAAGTTTTATTTTTGTAAATATCCATACACAATTTGTCGCACTTTTGTTATTATTAAGGTTTTTTTTCTTCTCTATTATTTCCCCTCCCTTAGAAAAATTAAAACTTTTGAGTATCTTCATTACCACTGTATGTTTTTTGGCATAATATTTTTTGTTATGGCGGGTGAGAGAGCACCCCCCCCCCCCCACAATCTCCGCATGAAGTTAATATCACGCATGCAAAGCAATGTAAGATGTTCTCTGAGTGCAGTCATAACATACCGTACACCTGTTGAACTTAACGTTAGTTTAAAATTCCAAATTTTATTGCTTCCCTTATCCCTATCTAATATCAAGGGAATAATTATAATATTCCCAAAAACATGAAATTTTCTTAACAGTTAGTGAGAAGCATAGTATGATAGTGAACCGACTGAATCCAGGTAGCAATTTACAATTATAAAGGCATTCATAGCATCGATGGGGGTCGTGGGTGCAGAGTATGAATTTATGAATTCACCCATTTTAAACGATATTGATATCTTTTAAAATGGGTATTATTTTGATAGTTGTGTCTTTAGTTACTACATTTTTGTACAAGCGGTAGAAACCAATGTAGTAATATCTGAATAATTTTCTCAGGTATGTTTGCTTTAGTAAAAGTCAACATACATGTTTACTAAAAATGGCTGGCTGATGCCAACCTATTCAATTTACTATCATGGTCATCAGTGCACATGCTGATGATTATGCAAGATTTCTTACTAAGTCTACATTTGATATATAAATTACTTTCAAGAGGGCATTCCTTCTATTTATTATCATATAGTACGACTATACGCGTGCTATAGGAAAACTGAGTTTCTTCAATCGGATTTTACTCAGACTAAAGATTTCTAGTTTCTAGTGAGATATGATGAAAATATAACTGTTTATACAAATCGCATCAAAAAGTTCTGTAATATCATTTTTCAAAAATAATATATCTCCGTACAACTAACGAATAAGTGCAATCCAAGTACTTATCATTCGTGGGATAATTCCTATTATCTTTCCATTGAAGTGCATCGCTACTCACTTCTGATTATATACATTCATGCATTATATACCATGAATATTTTGTGCAATAAGATTTTGTATAAATACTCCAGTTTTCGGAATTTAGTCTAATTCTAATTTTCAAACATAGTCTAATTATAATACTGTACTTTATTTTACAGTATATAGCGCCTGATATACACTGTAAAATAAAGTACAAATAAATATATATATATATCATATTATAACGATATGTATTATTTAAAATGAACATCTCGAAATATTGGTATGTATTATTTAAAATTGGCCAAGTAATGTGGCCTTCAACATTGCCTCTCATGTCAACTTTAATCCCATACAGACTAAATTGCCCTAATGCTCAACCTGAGAAGTTTTCTGCCAACAAATAAGACAAATCTTATTCACTACAACATAAAATTAAAAAATCCGAACATGGAAGCACATTACATGGCGACCCTGCTAACTACAAATCTGCGAATGTTATATATTAAGGCATACATATGAAGAAAATAAGAAAAAGAACATCAACTCCAAGAAAACTTCAGAAGCTTGAAGGCCAGACTAAAGTCATTTTGCAAAAAAGATATAGTTAAAAAGAATACAACTCAATTACCAGCTATCAATAAACCCGTTTAGCTAAAGAAGATGAGGAGGGCCAAAGCAGCAGTTCGCTACAGAAAATAACCACCCGAGCTATATAGGCTAATACATATCATGAACAATAGGACATTTAAAAGCGAAGTACTTGAAAAACTAAAGAGATTGAAGGAAGACTATGCAGACTACAGGTACAGAACAATAATGAAATAAATTTAAATTATTTGAATAATCTTCCTACTTTGCTCACCGAATTATCGAAAATATTATATATAACAAAAATTTTGATATATATTTTTGTGTTCTACATTTGTATGTAGAAGTCCATATATTTTATGAACTATTGTTTAATAGTTTTAACCATTATTTATAAAAAACGCGCAATTTTTGCTCATGGCTAGCATGGAGAAGCGGAAATTATACGAACATATACATGATTTAATTCTGTGTACTCATAGATATATTACATATAACGCCGTTTATGTTGTTTGTTGCGAGCTCGTCATTTGCGGGTCGTTTATTTTGATATTTGTAAATTTCTATATTTACTTTATCCCTACATATTAATTTGTTCGTTTTTATTTTATACATAGTAATTTTTAAAAAAAATTTATGACATAAAATACTTTATACATTCAAAGTAAGATAACCTGACAATATGGTCATTGGCTGGAATGGTGTAATCGCCTCAAATATAGGATCATTTTAGACAACAAACTCGAAACAGTACTCGAATACAAATTTTATAGGCGATAAACTCGAACACACAACTCGAATGAAATTGTTTACTCGAGCTCAGTGTTCGACCGTGAACATGATTGCAATTTTTGATACGGCGAAGTTTCATTTGTGTGAATAACATTTGTGGTAGTAGTATGAATTGCCTGTCGAAAATATTGGGCACAGATTTATCAAAGCAAACGTTAGCACAACCGTTTACGAAGATATCTGTCAGCCACATAAAAAAAAGCTGGTCTGAAATTCACTGCCACTTGGCCACACAATGATGTGGTTTTCATCACAAACAAAAATTAATTTGGTTAGCCGAGTTTTTTTCACGCTCATCCCGACGTAGTCCTTTTTAGACTGTTGTTGCAGAGTCTTCGACATCCTCTAAGACTGGGTTCTCCGGTGGATGTATATTGTAAGGCGGCTAAGAAGATACTCTCTCTTTGAATATAAATTATGCTAATAAGAAATTTAAAATTGGGCAAGAGTTTTAAGATTTGTGAATGAAAACCGAAAACAAAATAGAAATAAACAATAGAAATTTACTTAAAAAAAAAGCATGATATTATAATCAGTAAAGCAAATTTACACTAAATTATTTACTGCGGGAAATGAGACCAATCCACTCTTAAAAAAATAATAATGAAAAGTTTTTATAATGAAGGATTATTATATATTGTATTTATATATATTGTAGTAAGAAGGAGAGAATAGAACCCGAGAATAAAATTAATTTATAATATTTATATATTATACTTCGCCATATTTCTTATCATTTAAAAAAATTTATTAATGAGATAATGAAATTAATTCCAAATAATTACCAAATAAATTCAAGCTTATATACTCTGTAATTTTGTTCTTTTTTAATTTTTTTAGTGAAGTCTTTTGGTAGGTTTCCACATAAATCCAAAAATTTTTATATTCATTAGTTAGGCGCTAAACCAAATATATGTATCTATTCATATTTTGCTAAAATTTCAGGATAGATTTTTAATTTGCATTTTTAAATATGTGATATTTCCAATAATATCTCTCTTTATATATTAAAGGAAAAAGTATAAGGGTAGGAATTGCCTAGAATTTGGGAATTAGTAAATTTTAAGAAATGAGTAGCTTATGATAGAGTCGGACACACTCATCCGTCGATATTGGTAATCAGCCACAGGCCGATTTCACGTATTCTTAAGGCGATAAATATGTCTTTGTCTTTTCCACGAGTGTTCGATAAAAGTTATCTGACAAAATCCAAATTTCCCAGAACAATTGCCAGATCTAGCCGTTTCTTTCGAAAAAGTCGGATGATCGCTCACCAAAGCAGGTAGGCAGCCAGAGGCCAAATCCACATATTTTTATAGTGGGTTCCACCACCCATTACCAACATGATCAGCTATTGCGAGACGTATGATTAGCCGAGACGAAGAGCTTACAAAACTAACTCTCGTATTTTCAAAACCCAATCGCCGTTCGCTCATCCTTCGGGCCTTATGTTAAGCGCCATTTATTATGGTTTCTAGACCCCTAACTCTAATAGAGTCAGATTGGGTGGTGGTAAAAAAAACTAGTTGTTGTGTTTTCTTTTTCAAACATGAATTTCTAGAGAGATGAGTTAGATATATTACTTGACCATTCAGAAGACGACGAGTGGTAGGGCATGCTTGTCGGGTAGCATTGTAGGGTGTTTTAACACGTTACTATCATTTTCATATCCGAACATAATAACAACGAAATCATGCGGGTATTTATTTAACCTGTAGACGCTGAAAGACATTAACTTCTTAACTTATCTAAGGATAGGTTATGGAAGGGATGAAATAAAAATTGAAAGATAAAATTGGGATAGATTGGGATGAAGAGAAAAAAATAAGGTAACTTGTAATAAAAAAACTGAAGTGGGAGGAGTTTTGATGATAGAATTGACTCCGGTACAAGACATTCCTCAGACCATCCATAGCACTACATCGGGAGGTGCCCCTATGTTAACAATGACTTACCTTCGTAGGCTCAGCTCATGCTGTTCGCTGACATGATTTTTCTGGGAACTAAGACCAGTTTTTATGTTTTACTTTTAAAGGTTCTTACATTTTTATATTTAATTTATAAACTATTTTTTCTTTTACAATTTAAAAATTTCTGTACAATTCATTGGGCTACAATCCAACATAAATCGGTATAAGTTAGCCCGAAAATATCCAAGTCTTGTCAATAATTGTCGTCGATCACCTTGTTATCCATTTACCCACGGATCTTATGGTAAGATGAGATGGTGAGGCAATCTGCTATCAAGGCATTATTTTGACGATTTTACCACCTCCTCCTGAACGCATTTCTTTCCTCTACACGACCCTCGCTATAGCATTATACCGACCTCTTTGGCAGGCATAGCTTCTGCCACTCATCTGCTACTGTTGCGATTGGTATTGTTCAGACTGCAACACGTATGTTATGGATGAAACTGTTCGGGAAACGCAGACCACCCTCAATGCGCTCCTACGATAGACTGAGACAAGTCCATGTATGTACGCTGCTCTAATCAATCCATTAGCCCAAATGGTGTAGAAAACAGCAGAATTGACCTGATTACAGTCACTAAATGGGTTTTCCTACTCTACCTGAATCCTTAAAGATTCAGAAATAAGCACAACGGTGCTACCAACGTATAATAGGTATTCATGAAATCTTTACCTTGCATCAACCATAATCTCTAGTTACTAAAGAGATGCTCCCGAAATCACCTCATATTCACCAATTCTAATGGTGATACGCTCTCTACACTTCTTACATGTATTAGAAACTGCCTCCATTTTATGGTCCGCACGCCTAAGACTAGTTGCCAGGAGTCAACTTCAAACGGAAGCAAAAGTTTCATTATAGATCTATTTTACCTTTTCCATACATTTTACCACTATGATCCCCGAAATATCACCAGCGAATATGATGATTCTCGCCTTCTCTGGGACATGGAGCCTGAAAATAGTAAAATACATTATATTCCATAACAGAGGACCCAGAACTGAGCCCTGTGGGATTTTCTCGTAATCCTGTATGATTTCTCCCCACTGCTAATCCATTAGCCCAAATGGTGTAGAAAACAGCAGAATTGACCTGATTACAGTCACTAAATGGGTTTTCCTACTCTACCTGAATCCTTAAAGATTCAGAAATAAGCACAACGGTGCTACCAACGTATAATAGGTATTCATGAAATCTTTACCTTGCATCAACCATAATCTCTAGTTACTAAAGAGATGCTCCCGAAATCACCTCATATTCACCAATTCTAATGGTGATACGCTCTCTACACTTCTTACATGTATTAGAAACTGCCTCCATTTTATGGTCCGCACGCCTAAGACTAGTTGCCAGGAGTCAACTTCAAACGGAAGCAAAAGTCTCATTATAGATCTATTTTACCTTTTCCATACATTTTACCACTATGATCCCCGAAATATCACCAGCGAATATGATGATTCTCGCCTTCTCTGGGACATGGAGCCTGAAAATAGTAAAATACATTATATTCCATAACAGAGGACCCAGAACTGAGCCCTGTGGGATTTTCTCGTAATCCTGTATGATTTCTCCCCACTGCTCGTCGTATAAAAAAGAATTCTACGACTCAGATAGTCTTCTATTATCCTGAAAATATACTCCGGAATACCGTTTGAATTTAGGGCGTCAAGTTTACAATCACATCTCGTCTATTTGAAGGAATTCTTCACATCAAGGGTTATGATAGCATAGTACTTAATGGAGCCTTTTCTCCACCTTTTGCCCTTGATAACTTTACGCGCCATGCCCAATGGTATTGAAGTTGCAACGTGTTCTTCTGAAGCCAAATTGGACTTCGGATAAGCCTCTCTGCTCTCGGTGAGTTCCACCACGCGGAGACAGCCTCCTTTCCTTTTGTACTAATACAATGCGTTGTTTCTTCCAAAATTATGGATAAATTTCCTCACTTGGATTATTATAAAGCACTTTCAAAAATAAATTTGGATACGTCGAGACAGATGATTTTAGTGCAACAGGGGATATAGCATCTCGCCCAGATGCTTTTTTATAACAAATTTTTTTGCATGCCCAAAGAAGTTCATCCTTCGTAATTTGTAGAACCTGATCGCCGCCTTGCATTGCTGCAAAATACTTTTTGAACACATCCACAATTTTTTATTTCCATATAGACGTTATCCCTACCTTTACTTAACACGGTTAGGTCCTTTATCTTTCTTCCGAGAAGGACCAACATTCTTTCTCTACTTCCACTTTTCAAATTTTCTGTTGCTTTGGCAAAATTTTTCATTTATATTTGTATATTATAGTCTTAGTTTAAGTGGATAAAATTTAAACTCGATTATATATATATACAATATATATTTCGAAGAATCGTTTAATAAAAGAAATAAAATTTGTTCACAGAAACTAGGAGATTGGTGATAGTGTAAACAAATTAAATTAAAAAAAATTCTGAAGTGAAGTCTTAGGCGTGTATATAATAGGTTAACCAGAACCTACAGAAGACAATAGAGTGACGGAGCATTCCTGAAGGCTAGCATTGCGGGATTATAATGGAGTTCTTTATCGCATTCGCACCTATACATAATTCTATGGTCAATATTTTTGGTAAATTTTAATAAAAAATTAAAAATACTTGACTATAGAATTAAGCGAACATATCATTTTCATTCTGATCGACTCTTTTCTTATATCAGAAATAGATATGCATTCACATGTGTATGATTGGCTTATCTTATCAGTGGGTTTCGTAAGTACCTTTTCAGTTTTAGTTCGGCTTATATTTTGTTTGAACAATTTTGTCTCTTTGACCTTTCAAAAATTTTGTCTCTTTGGACGTGTAAGAACATTTATGTTTTTTAAAATAAGTTTTATGAGTTCTTGTATATCCATCTTTATTGATGATAGCGTATCAGCATTAACGATTAATTTTTCTTGTTTATAAACTATTTCGAAGTTTATAACTAAACAAACTTATGAGTGGATATATAAAAATATGGCCTAAAGTAATTTTTACCTCAATGAACATCGAGTAGTTCCATCTCAATAAGTAGGTTGTTTAATTAAATTTTTTATGATTCTATTTACGTATGCCGAGTGTGTGGTGCAATGGTCAAGGTGACCGACTCACACTCGGTAGGTGGCGGGTTCGATTCCCGCTGCCGCCATCTCGGCATTGGTGCCGGGGTGAAAGGCCTGACTACAAGCCTTATAATATGTAGTCCGTATGGTCCCCCAACGTCACTGGAGGTTGCTTCGCTGGTCTGATAAGCCGCAAGCTATAAAAACCACCTTATCAAGAAACAGCACAAGAAGAATCAACCGGACCGTACCTCAGGCAAGAACTCATTTGGCTTTCATCGTACTCAGGGCAAAAACCGTACCTCAGGCAAAAACCCAAGACCGTACCGCAGGCAAAAACCCAAAGGCAGAAGCAGATGAAAGAGAGTTCACGGAAGCATCCGGACCGTACCTCAAGACCGTACCTCAGGCAGGAACCCAGGGCAGAGGCAGACGGAGGAGAGTTAACGGAGTTTTCTGGTGCCGCTATGTGCTCCATAGGAGCGACTGTGTTCTCATGACTAAACATTTAAACGCATGTATGTGTTAAAAAAAAAAAAAAAAAAAAAATTGTACAAAAAAAATGTAGAAAAATGAAAACCTGTCAAATAAATAATTAATTTACGTATGCTATTATTGCTTATGTTTTTTTAATTTTACTCTTTCATAAAACTGCACCCTGGACAATTACAATTGGTTTGTCAAAATTGGGGTATTGCAGTAGAAATAGACTTATTAATATAAGCTTTCAGTATTTCAATTAAGAGTACAGTCTTTTTTGTTAGGTCATTTAAGATTTTACAATCTTAGCAATATATGAGATAAAACGTCTGTAATAGTTACAGAATGCCCCGAATCTTTTAATTTGATCAGCGTTTTTAAGTGTTGGGTAATTCTTTATAATTTTATTTATGTTGGAATCCATTTTTATTCCACTTGCGATTATCAAGTGCCCAAAAAATATTACATGTGATTTAAAAAAATTAAATTTTGCTTGTTTCAATTTGATAAAAACCTTTTCCAAGTTATCAATATGACTTTTGAGATCTTTGCCAAAGACGATGATATCATCAACATAGATAAATGTGTAAGAGTAAAATTCCACTAGTGCTACTAATAGCATATTCTGGAAGCTGTTTGTTGAAATTTTCAGACCAAAAGGTAGTATCTTTAACCGATTTTGCTACCATTTGTTATCAGTAAGTCCTCAAGATGAGTAAGTAGGAACATATCTTTTATATCCCCTTATTTAGTTATTTATTATATACAACTTTTCTCTATTATTTGCTCTGCTTCGAGTCCTTTGTTATAATTATAATGGGTTTATTGATAATGGATTGATTTGGCTATTGTCCATTTGGATAGGTTAATTCGTACATGTTAGTAGTAGGTTGGTGAATCTGGTTGATTCTTTTCCTCGTATTGGTTATATTCTTTTTATATTAGTTGGCATGTGATTTGCATAAGCTCGAGTGTGTAGGATTACCATATAGTGGAATCATAGCGTTTGTAATATAGTGTTAGTTAGGGTATTTGTTTTAAAAAAAAAGGACGAATTATTTGCAAGATTTCAATTTTAATAATTAATAGTTAGGGTAATTAATTATTAAAATTGAAATCTTGCAAATAATTTCGTCCTTTTTTTTTTAAAAAAAAAGGACGAAATTATTTGCAAGATTTCAATTTTAATAATTAATTGCTCATTTTATTTTTAATAACTATTTATTTATTCAATATTTTTAATAAATGCAGAATAATAAATTTTATCAGGGATTCCACATTTCGTTATTATCCATGTATGTACACTGCATATGCTATAATTGCAATTGAAAAAACATGGAACGAATCAACATCGCAAGAGTAATTATGCATGCAAGTGCATTGTTCACTCAATTACTTATAAGTATGTATGCTATAAAGGAAGTAAAGCATAAATACGAGTAGTTTTAGATGTTTAAGTGATCGGCCGGGTCTAAAACTATGCTGTTCTTGCGTAAAGAATTTTGTTGATAATAGTTGAAATCGAAGGTGAATTTTAAATGATAAACTAATTACAACATCAGTAACTCGGCTAATTTGGATCAAACCTAAGTTATAATTGTCTACGATTGTAAACGGTACGTATACAGTACGATTGTGTAGGTAAAAAGTTCTTATACATATGGCTACGACTTCGTCCTAACATACACGGAACGTAACTTTACGATCTCAAATCTGAATATTGTACGCAATGTTAATTAACATGAAGGGTTAGATAATATGTAGAACATAAACTTCACCAACTCAAATCTGAACATTTAATATAGGGAAAATAGGAAATTACGTGAAATATCATGTCGGTATCCCCAAAGTATTGTTTTATTTACTTTAGGAATTGAAATGTTTTATTATACTTTAGGAATTGGATTGGAAAGGGTGGGATTAAATCTAAAGAAAACTATTTTATGAATATATGGTATAAACAAACTAGATTTATTATAATATTTAGTAATACATCAGTCGGAACTTATAATTAGTTAATTAAATCTATTAATTCTGGATTTATTAAACTAAATTATCGCTATCAGTTATTTTGTTAAATAAACAAAAATAGCCTTTTGCTCTATCCACTGAATCTACGTAAGATTGTAACATTTTGTTGTTAGAAGTAGGATAGGGTAGAGTATTTTATTAAAAGTATTTATATTAATTTATATGGAAAATATCGAAGAAAACAGTATCCAGCTGATGCAGGAGAGGTTAGAAAAGATAAATGTGCATTAGGAGTAATTGTAGAAACTTTGCCTGTAACCGAATGTCAAATTTAGGGGCTGTCATAAAAGAACAGAATCAGCGTCTACAGGAGCATTTCAGAGTTTAACAAAAAGAACAAATCAGTAAAACAAACATTCAGCATTTATAGAAGCAACTTAGATTTATTTAAGAAAAATAGAGATGGCGATAAAAAGATCATAGCCATCATTTAGAAGCACAAGTTTCAGCTTACCAGGAGCAGCAAAAAACCATGTGACATCTTTCATAAATTCCTAAAATAGACTGAAGGAAGCAGTGGAGTACAAAGTAAACCAAATTGAAGAAAAGGTTATGACTAAAGTTAACATAGTAGACGGCGATAGTTGAAGTTAAATAATTGAGAAATAGAATTACGAAAGTTGAGGTCAATAGTGGCTCAAGCACTGGTCGTAGTATTGCTACATCTAAGTTAACATACTCAATTATTGAACCACATACTTCACTTATACATAAATTAATTTTCCGCATACTAAAGCTCTTTAGTCAGTAAATAACTTTGCGATTGCAAATATTCCCATTCTCACGATTCCATCCTACTCCTATTACAACGAATGCTGAATGTTGAGGTATTTTCTTTGTAAATTCCACGGTAACATCACAGAAAAATTTAGTTCATAAGTAATATTTAATTTCATATTTTAAATAATAAGAAAGTTTACTGTAATATTGTATTTCTCAAAACTTTAGTCTAAGCAAATTTTAACTATAAAAGAATTAGATTAAGATAAAAATGTGTTCGGTTATAAGTTGTTAGAATAAAGGAATATTAAAATATATCCACGGATACCGAATTAAAACTAGCGCCCGAGCAAAAGTTAAAGCAAATTATTTTAAATTAATATTAATAAATTCCGTAATAATAAAAAATAAATAAAAAGTAAAAATTGAGAAATTAAAAAAAAGTTGAAGATAACAAATTTTAAAAGTGAATAAATTTTTTAAATAAAAAGACTGACAAAGTCAACTTGTCGAATCAGGTTAAAAGTAATTAATTACTTAGTAATAACAAAAAGCGAAAAGTAAAAATTCAAAAATAAAAATGTTTGAAGATAAAATATTTAAAAGTGAATACATTGTTTAAAATACTGTGGATTTGTAAGTTTTTCAAGACCCAAGCAAAGTAAAACTTTTTTTTTAATAAAAGTTTAAAAGCTAAATTTTTTTAAAAAAAAAGGATAAATTTAAAGATAAATTAATTACCAGTGAAAAACTTATAGTCGAAAGTAAATTACTGAAAAGTGAATGGATTCAAATTATACCAAAATCAAATATTTGATGTTAAATTATTTTCAGCATAAAATTAATTAAAAGTAATAGAGTATATTAAAATATAAAGCTGAAATTAATAATGATGTCAAAGAGAAATTAAAATTATAAGATAAACATAAAAATAATAAATAAAATAAATAAAGTTAAAAATCATAAAATTAAAAATAATAGACAAAATTATACATAATAAAGCTAAAAATAATTAATAAAACTAAAAATTAAAAATATTAGTTGGAAGTTAAAACTAACTAAGCTAAAATTAGAAGCCAAAATTACAATCCTGTAAGTTTTTTTCATTTTATTTTGTTTTGTTTAAGCGGGTTTTGGTCAAAAGAAAAAGATTGAAAAAATGGAAAGCAAAATGCAAACAACTATAAAAATAAAAGATAATTTATATTGTTTTTGTTGTAATTTTGATGAACAAATTTGGCAGTGGTAGTTTTATTGTCGTGAACAAATTTATTTAAATAATAAGCCTTTTTGTATCATTCAACTTGCCAGTTTTTGCACAGCAAAAACTGATACAATTTTCCGTCGGATTAACAATTTTCTTTTTACAGTTTGTGGATAAATTTCGGAGCACACTTTCACTTCGTCACACAATCGTTCAATAACGATTTCACTTGCAATTATTTTTCAGTTATTTTTCTCATTATTCTACAAACCAAATTTCATTTTCTAATTAGTGTCTAGTTACATTTTTAATTACTGCCAACTTAGTTTTATTTTGACTCTATATAATAACTGAAAAATAATTGCAAGTGAAATAAATTCACCTCAACACTCCTCCTGAATTAATTCACTGCGTAGATTTGCAAAGATTTTCTTACTCAATGATTTGGTGAAAATGTTAGCTAATTGCTGTTCACTTCGAATTGGTTTTGGACTTACAATTTTGTCGATGTGCTGTTGGATATACTTACGGGGAATTTCAATGTGTTTCTTGCCTTTATTGGTTTTGCCTTCGTGAGCATGCTTGAGCATGTAGATTGCAGATCTGTTATCCACGTAGAGGTCGGTGGGTTCATCAGTCTTCAGAATTTTTGAGCTCACGAGCGATTCTTCTTATCCAACAAACGTCATCAATGGCAGATACTGCTGCCCGGTACTCGGCTTCGGCTGTGGAGGTTGCAACTAGTCGTTGCTTTTGCAAGTACCACACCAGCGGTCCACCTCGCATGAGTAGCACTCCAGTCGTCGATTGCATAGTCTCTCGATCTCCTCCGAAGTCCGAATCAGAGTAAGCTTTAATTTTGTCGTCTCCATTGAAGAAGATTCCACTGTTCATCGTGCCTCTCAGATACTTGAATACTCGCTTCACCATGTTCCAGTGAGTGTCTTTTGGTTGTGCACAGAATCTGCTGAGAAGATTTACTGCAAAACTAATGTCTGGCCTGGAGATTGTCGCAAGATACAGCAAGCTACCAATTGCCTCTCGGTAGGGTGCTTTGGTGGCTGTTGCTTGGACATTCGGTTTCTCCATGACTTCTTTCGCAGCTTCAATGTCAATGGGAGTTGAGGCGGGGTTGCAGTCGGCATGTTGCATCTTCTCGAGCATATTCATCGTGTACCTGGGTTGGCTCACAGATATCCCATCAGTCTTCAACTTCAGTTCCATCCCCAGATATGAAAATTCCTCTTGCACGGTCTCACTGTATGTGATTTCAAATATTTGACTTATTTTCTTCAACAGCTTGTAGATTTCAGCCACGTCCTCTCCTGCGATAAGCCCATCATCTACGAAGAATGTCATCAGGATGCTCCTATCCTGATTATAGTAAACACAAGGATCGTCATCAGTACTCTTCAGTCCAAGTTCCTCAAATTTTCCTGACACTTCCTCGTTCCAGACTCTTAGAGCTTGTTTCAGACCGTAGATTGCTTTGAGTAGACGGCATACTTTTTCACTTCCATCTTCGAATCCTTGGGGTTAAGTAATGTGCAAAACTTCGGTCAACTTCCCATATAGAAAAGCGGGTTTGACGTCGAATGCGACCAACTTCATCTTTTCTGTTGCAGCATGACTCAGTATCAATCGTATCGACGCATGACGGGCTACTGGGCTAAATGTCTCGGCAAAGTCTATACCTTTCTTCTGCTCAAAACCTCTTGCGACAAGTCTGGCTTTCAATTTTCCGTTCGCTTTCTCACGCAGTACCCATCTGCAAGATAGTGGCTTGACATCCTTCGGGCATTCTTCCAACTTCCAGGTCCTCATTCTCATCAACAAATCGTACTCCTCCAGCATTGCCTTTCTCCAATTAGGGTCCTTCAGTGCATCTTCGACGGCAATTTCCCCAACTTCACCAATCGGTGCACTTTGTGCAATGTTGCCTCTTTCCAGAAAGTCGGTGATGTAGTCGGCGTATCTCTTGGGTTATTTCAGGTGTTGCGGTCTCTCAGTTCTCGTCTTGGTGTTCTCGTCTTGGTGTCGCTGGTGGTGTCTGGTTGCCCCTTTCTTTCGGTTTTTCATGCTGTCCACCTTTGTCTGACTCGCTTTCTGCTTGCTCAGTTTCCTCCTCCTCTTCCTTTTCTTCAGCAGTCACTTCTTACGGGCTTGAGTAGCTCAGTTCTGTCCTTGGTCTTACTTCAGGCTTGGTTTCATGGAAGATTACGTTATCTGAGCTGACGATTTTTCCTGTGCTTGGAATGTAAATTCTATAACACGGTGAGTCCCATTCGTAGCCTATCATGATTCCTTTTTCAGACTTGCGATCCATCTTTCTTCTCTTGTGACTTGATCTGAGTACGTAGCACTCACATCCGAATGCACGCAGCTTGCTGATGTCGACCTGTCGTCCAAACCAAAGTTGTGCTGGTGTCTTTCCTTCAACGGAGCTTGTGCCAGTCTGGTTGATGGTGAAGATTGCGTAGTTTACTGCCTCCGCCCATAGTCTCTTGTCTAGTCCGTTGGAGTGAATCGCTGTACGAGTGGCTTCTACGATGGTTCGCATTTCCCTCTCGATTCTTCCATTTTGCTCTGGTGTGTGGGTGTTTGTGACTGTGTGGAAAATTCCTCTTTCTTCTACCATCTTTCTTGTTTGGGCGTTCCTTATCTCGGTTCCGTTGTCTGATCTGAGTTTCTTTATTTTCCTCCCGAATTGATTTTTTACCAGGTTGATGTACTTTTCAAGTTTGCTTGGAGCTTTGTTTGGACTTTATGAAGTATATCGTGCGATAATGTGTGTAGTCATCTTTAAATAGGAGAAAGTACTTTGCGTTTCCGAGAGAAGGAACGTCCATTTCACCCATGTCCACGTGCACCAGGTCCAGGAGTTGTTTCGCTTTCTTCGGGTTTGCAGGATGAGAGATCCGATGGTGCTTCCCATAGTCACAGCCTTTGCAGTTGATGCCATCCCAGTCGTCCACATACTTCACATTTTGACTTTTCAAAATGTTTTTCACGTACTTTATGTTTTGATGCGCCAGTCTCTCATGCTATGTCCTGATTGACGTGATAAAAGTGCTATCAACTTTATTTTTTCTCCTCAGTAGCATCTTGAATAGGTTGCCCTCTCGTTCTGCCATGACAGCTACTTCATTTGTCCTTGGGTTGACAAATTTTGACGTTTTGTGGTCAGCCTTTTGTTGAAAACTTTTATCCAGGATTTAGCCGAGTGTGTGGTGCAATGGTCAAGGTGACCGACTCACACTCGGTAGGTGGCGGGTTCGATTCCCTCTGCCGCCATCTCGGCATTGGTGCCGGGGTGAAAGGGCCGACTACAAGCCTTATATATGTAGTCCGTAGGGTCCCCCAACATCACTGGAGGTTGCTTCGCTGGTCTCATAAGCCACAAGCTATAAAAAATATAATCTACCAAAGAAACAGCACAAGAAGAAGCATCCGGACCGTACCTCAAGAACTCATTTGGCTTTCATCGTACTCAAGGCAAAAACTGTACCTCAGGCAAAAAAAAACCCAAGACCGTACCTCAGGCAAAAACCCAAGGCAGAAGCAGATGGAAGAGAGTTCACGGAAGCATCCGGACCGTACCTCAGGCAAGAACTCATTTGGCTTTCATCGTACTCGGGCAAAAACCCGTACCTCAGGCAAAAACCCAAGACCGTACCTCAGGCAAAAACCCAAGGCAGAAGCAGATGGAAGAGAGTTCACGGAGTCTTCTAGTGCCGCTATATGCTCCACAGGAGCGACTGTGTTCTCATGACTATGTGTGTATAAAAAAATGCATATATGTGTTACAAATTGTACAATGTGTAGAAAATGAAAAAGAACCTGTCAAATAAATAATAAAATTTATCCAGAATTTACCCCACCGAGACGAGGTTAAATCCGAGACTTGGCACGTACAAAACATTTTTGAGAACCACTTCCTTCCACTTCTGGCCATCATATGCTTCCAATTTCACATTTCCAACAGCAGCGCCATCTAGCTGAGAGCCATCTCCAATCAGGATGGGGACAGGCTTGTCCAGTTCGACCATGTCGGTGAACCACTTGCGGTGTGATGACATATGCTGGCTCGCCCCACAGTCCTGGAACCAACATTCGTCCTTGCTTCGTCATACAATCGTTCAATAAAATTTTTCTCATTATTCTACAAACCAAATTTCATTTTCTAATTAGTGTCTAGTTACATTTTTAATTACTGCCAACTTAGTTTTGTTTTGACTCTATATAATAACTGAAAAATAATTGCAAGTGAAATAAATTCACCTCAACACTCCTCCTGAATTAATTCACTGCGTAGATTTGCAAAGATTTTCTTACTCAATGATTTGGTGAAAATGTTAGCTAATTGCTGTTCACTTCGAATTGGTTTTGGACTTACAATTTTGTCGATGTGCTGTTGGATATACTTACGGGGAATTTCAATGTGTTTCTTGCCTTTATTGGTTTTGCCTTCGTGAGCATTCTTGAGCATGTAGATTGTAGATCTGTTGTCCACGTAGAGGTCGGTGGTCATCAGTCTTCAAAATTTTTGAGCTCACGAGCGATTCTTCTTATCCAACAAACGTCATCAATGGCAGATACTGCTGCCCGGTACTCGGCTTCGGCTGTGGAGGTTGCAACTAGTCGTTGCTTTTGCGAGTACCACACCAGCGGTCCACCTCGCATGAGTAGCACTCCAGTCGTCGATTGCATAGTCTCTCGATCTCCTCCGAAGTCCGAATCAGAGTAAGCTTCAATTTTGTCGTCTCCATTGAAGAATATTCCACTGTTCATCGTGCCTCTCAGATACTTGAATACTCGCTTCACCATGTTCCAGTGAGTGTCTTTTGGTTGTGCACAGAATCTGCTGAGAAGATTTACCGCAAAACTAATGTCTGGCCTGGAGATTGTCGCAAGATACAGCAAGCTACCAATTGCCTTTCGGTAGGGTGCTTTGGTGGCTCTTGCTTGGAAATTCGGTTTCTCCATGACTTCTTTCGCAGCTTCAATGTCGATGGGAGTTGAGGCGGGGTTGCAGTCGGCATGTTGCATCTTCTCGAGCATATTCATCGTGTACCTGGGTTAGCTCACAGATATCCCATCAGTCTTCACCTTCAGTTCCATCACCTGATATGAAAATTCCTCTTGCACGGTCTCACTGTAGGTGATTTCAAATATTTGACTTATTTTCTTCAACAGCTTGTAGATTTCAGCCACGTCCTCTCCTGTGATAAGCCCATCATCTACGAAGAATGTCATCAGGATGCTCCTATCCTAATTATAGTAAACACAAGGATCGTCATCAGTGCTCTTCAGTCCAAGTTCCTCAAATTTTCCTGACACTTCCTCGTTCCAGACTCTTAGAGCTTGTTTCAGACCGTAGATTGCTTTGAGTAGACGGCATACTTTTTCACTTCCATCTTCGAATCCTTGGGGTTAAGTAATGTGCAAAACTTCGGTCCACTTCCCATACAGAAAAACGGTTTTGACGTCGAATGCGACCAACTTCATCTTTTCTGTTGCAGCATGACTCAGTATCAATCGTATCGACGCATGACGGGCTACTGGGCTAAATGTCTCGGCAAAGTCTATACCTTTCTTCTGCTCAAAACCTCTTGCGACAAGTCTGGCTTTCAATTTTCCGTTCGCTTTCGCACGCAGTACCCATCTGCAAGATAGTGGCTTGACATCCTTCGGGCATTCTTCCAACTTCCAGGTCCTCATTCTCATCAACAAATCGTACTCCTCCTGCATTGCCTTTCTCCAATTAGGGTCCTTCAGTGCATCTTCGACGGCGATTTCCCCAACTTCACCAATCAGCGCACATTGTGCAATGTTGCCTCTTCCCAGGAAGTCGGTGATGTTGTCGGCGTATCTCTTGGGTTATTTCAGGGTGTTGCGGTCTCTCAGTTCTCGTCTTGGTGTCTGATTCGCTGGTGGTGTCTGGTTGCCCCTTTCTTTCGGTTTTTCATACTGTCCATCTTCGTCTGACTCGCTTTCTGCTTGCTCAGTTTCCTCCTCCTCTTCCTTTTCTTCAGCAGTCACTTCTTGCAGGCTTGAGTAGCTCAGTTCTGTCCTTGGTCTTACTTCAGGCTTGGCTTCATGGAAGATTCCGTTGTCTGCGCTGACGATTTTTCCTGTGCTTGGAATGTAAATTCTATAATACGGTGAGTCCCATTCGTAGCCTATCATGATTCCTTTTTCAGACTTGCGATCCATCTTTCCTCTCTTGTGACTTGGTTTGAGTACGTAGCACTCACATCCGAATGCACGCAGCTTGAATAGGTTGCCCTCTCGTTCTGCCATGACAGCTACTTCATTTGTCCTTGGGTTGACAAATTTTGACGTTTTGTGGTCAGCCTTTTGTTGAAAACCTTTATCCAGGATTTAGCCGAGTGTGTGGTGCAATGGTCAAGACGACCGACTCTCACTCGGTAGGTGGCGGGTTCGATTCCCTCTGTCGCCATCTCGGCATTGGTGCCGGGGTGAAAGGCCCGACTACAAGCCTTATATATGTAGTCCGTAGGGTCCCCTAACGTCACTGGAGGTTGCTTCGCTGGTCTGATAAGCCGCAAGCTACAATATAAAAAATATAATCTACCAAAGAAACAGCACAAGAAGAAGCATCCGGACCGTACCTCAAGAACTCATTTGGCTTTCATCGTACTCAGGGCAAAAACCGTACCTCAGGCACAAAAAACCCAAGACCGTACCTCAGGCAAAAACCCAAGGCAGAAGCAGATGGAAGAGAGTTCACGGAAGCACCCGGACCGTACCTCAGGCAAGAACTCATTTGGCTTTCATCGTACTCGGGCAAAAAACCGTACCTCAGGCAAAAACCCAAGACTGTACCTCAGGCAAAAACCCAAGACCGTACCTCAGGCAAAAACCCAAGGCAGAAGCAGATGGAAGAGAGTTCACGGAGTCTTCTAGTGCCGCTATGTGCTCCATAGGAGCGACTGTGTTCTCATGACTATGTGTGTATAAAAAAATGCATATATGTGTTACAAATTGTACAATGTGTAGAAAATGAAAAAGAACCTGTCAAATAAATAATAAAATTTATCCAGAATTTGCCCCACCGAGACGAGGTTAAATCCGAGACTTGGCACGTACAAAACATTTTTGAGAACCACTTCCTTCCACTTCTGGCCATCATATGCTTCCTATTTCACATTTCCAACAGCAGCGCCATCTAGCTGAGTGCCATCTCCAATCAGGATGGGGACAGGCTTGTCCAATTCGACCATGTCGGTGAACCACTTGCGGCTCGCCCCACAGTTCTGGAACCAACATTCGTCCTTGCTCACTGAATTGCTGCTCAGCAATGAGTTTGTGTCATGGGATGTGTTCAGAAGTGCCAATGGTGACTGGTTACTCTGCTCACTGGAACATGATCTGCATTCATTTTTGAAGTGTCCCTTCTTTCCGCACTTGTTGCAGGCGTAATTGCGTTTGCAATATTCTAAGTACTTTGGTGTTGGCTTGCCTTTGCATTCCCTCACAAAGTGTCCTTTCTTCTCACACTTGAAGTAGATTTTCGATTTCGCCTCACTCTTGCTCGTTGGGTTGCAGCACACCCAGGATCCTCGATATCACCCAACTTGGACGAATTGGATCAATGTCGTTTGCTAGTTCCTCGGCAATGGCGGTGATGTCCATGCAATTCTCAGCAGCTGACTTTGTCTCGTCGTAGACAAATGAGAAGAATTTCTGTCGCAATGTATCTCTGGTCACTTCAGTTTTCTTTCCGTGCAGGTTGATGATTTTGTCCAACATCTGTCTTGAAGTCGCACAGTGTGCGAGTTTGCTGGCTATCTGACTGCTCCCGTTGAATGCGATGAGTGTTTGGCCCTCGAGATCTTGTTTGACCCATGCTTTCACAGTTTCAACAGTTGAGGCACCTGCTGGTTTGACTTTTGTGCCGATTGCGACTTCATACACATCTTTTAAAGCTAAGTTTAATTTCAAGCGCCAGGACGCATAATTGACGTTGCCTTGTGAATCTTCACACAGTGTTTCTAACTTTAACTTGACTGTGTCCATTTTTCAGACTGACTTTACAACTTGATTCACAATTTTCAGAATAATTTTACAATTAATTTAGCTTACTTTCAATTTTCAGACTAGTTTTACAATTACTTGACTCACTTTCAATTTTCAGACTAGTTTTACAATTTGTTTGACTTAAATTGTAGTATTCAGACTTGATTTGCAATACATTTGACTTGAATTTCACTTTTCAGACTTGTTTTAAATTAAACTTGACTTTTCTTGCTTAATTTAAACTTAAATTGTTTGAACAATCTTTACTTCGAAATTTGTGCTCCGACTTTCGATGACAGTTTGCCGGTGAATTTGGAGGTTAGGTTGCTCCTGCGTGCTGTTTGTCCTGTCGATTTTCTGCTTTCGTTGTCCTCAGCTGGAGATTCTGACTTGCGGCAACTCTGGGCCCATAACCTATTGTAATTTTGATGATCTCCAGTTGATTTGACAAATAAAAAACAAACACACCAATTTGGCAGTGGTAATTTTATTGTCGTGAGCATATTTATTTAAATAATAAGCCTTTTTGTATCATTCAACTTGCCAGTTTTTGCACAGCAAAAACTCATACAATTTTCCGTCGGATCAACAATTTTCTTTTTACAGTTTGTAAAAAGAAAATTGTTAATCCGGATGGGGACAGGCTTGTCCAGTTCGACCATGTCCGTAAACCACTTGCGGTGTGATGACATATGTTGGCTCGCCCAACAGTCCTCGAAGCAACATTCGTCCTTGCTTCGTCATACAATCGTTCAATAAAATTTTTCTCATTATTCTACAATCCAAATTTCATTTTCTAATTAGTGTCTAGTTACATTTTTAATTACTGCCAACTTAGTTTTGTTTTGACTCTATATAATAACTGAAAAATAATTGCAAGTGAAATAAATTCACCTCAACAGTTTTATATTTAAATACTTTAACATCAAAGATTTTTAAATAAAGCTTAAAAATTTATTTTAAAGAAATAAAACTAAAAAATTTGCATTTGGGAAATTCAAATAAGAACTAAAGATATAAATAAATTAGTAGATAAGTAAACTATAACGATTATTGTTAGTCATATTTGTTGCTCCTCAATCACTACTCAATTTAATTTGTTACCTCTCAATAACTATCAAATCTTATTCTGACACCAAGAATTGTTCCTGATTATTTACCATTCCTTAAGCAGTGATCAAAATAATAATATATGCTATCCGATCTGGTTCATGTTCAGATAGAACAAATAAGAAAAATAGAGTCAAGATTAATCTGTTTCGAAAGTAAAATGGTGAAATGAGCTCAAACGTTACAAAAACTAGCGCATAATAAAGCGGAAGCAGATCTGAACGGAATTAAAAAACCCAGTATAATATGTATTATTGATACACGGTAGCCCAGTGAAATAGGTATCAATATTGATTTAGGGCAATAATCGGTCGATGCCGCTCTTTTTTCTTATAAAATATTTGATAGTTAGCCTAGCATAAAAAATGGCTTGTCCATTCACGATGGATATCAGCACTTTAATCTAAAGCGATATCAGAACTTTGAAAAACCAACTGCACTAAATGGTTCACAGAAATATGAGCGCTGATGAGTTTTATGCAATAGTAAATCAACAGCTTTCAAAATTATTAAATAAAATTAAAACAGAGGCTTATTCTTCGAAAACAGTATTTGTTCTAATCAAAAACGATCGTAGTAGAGCGCTGGATATCTTTATTAAGGGAATAAACGGGAATCTTTCAAAAACGCTTACAGTACAAAGATCTTAGAAATTCAAAACCTCAGTCTTACATATTTACAGAACCCCACCAAGGCTTTATTATACCAAACCTCCAATTCCAAATAACGATGATAGATTCATTCAAATTTGTCAAGTGGATTATGTAAACAGATCATTTCAGTACAAGAAATGGTCTAATGATTTGTCATAATATTCGCGAAAATTGCAAAGGCTCGACAGTATTCAGACTCAGCGGGAAAACTACGAATCTAATAATGAGTATCTGGAAGACTCTTTGAATTCATCAGGTTTAGGATGAGGTCCTCCGGATACTCGTTTTCACACCTTCCCAGCGTTCCATACTTAGTCTATATTATGAAGGTTGGCAAGGCGCTAAAATTATTGCTTAATAGTGGGGTCAATAAAAACTCTATTTCAATGACAACATTGCAGAATTCAATACCGTTGGAAAAATATTTTTATATCCAGTCTATAGCAGTTGATATACACATATACAAAAAAGTTAGTGGCCATTTTCAAAATCTCAAAAGTTAACACTACTTTAGATTTTTTATTTTAACATGGACAAAAATTGTTCGACGATATCATAGAGAATAATACATTAAAAAATCGGAGGGAAAGTAAGAAAGTCATCTTGATGCTATCGAAATCAAAGATATCCAAACAAATTAACCATATTGAGGTTAATTACAATCACTTAGATGGTAAGTAAAGGCAAAAATTGCACAGCATATTGAGTGAACACCCAACAATTTTTGGACCAAAAAGTGATGGGGAGGTAATATTATGTTATTTAACGTAACTTATTTGTCGTTAAACATAAAACCACGAGCGGTCTACGACCATAGGGTTTGAGTTACGCTCAATCAACGTACCACAATTACTGGTAGTTTATAGTCAGTAACCAGTTACAAGCCAATTACTCCAACTATCAGCGATGAGGACTATCTAAACCTCTACTGTCATAAGCAATGACAGCGCCCAAGATAATTACAAGTATCTCCCACCAGCGATCCGTAGACCGTACACGCGATATAGGTATTAACCACAACCACCACGTTGCTGCATAAGCGCCTCACCAATGTCGTGCATAGTGTGTTCCAATACCATGGGGCATCCCTACTCCCGTAGTACTAATTTTTAATTGTACTCCGCTCATTGAGCTACGGTAAGAAATCTTGTAAATCCCTAGGCACCGCTAAGCCAGTTAAGGTACGCTGGCTCGCTAAGACGCGAAAGTACAACCGAAATTGTTCTTGGTCTTTCACCCGGTTGTAGCAACCTTGCGTACTATTCACACACTCATTTACGCACCATTCTCGCTCTTCTCTCAAAAAGTCCCATGGCAAATCTATTCAGGCATTCATACCATTCTGTCATAACTAACACTCCACTCACATCCACACTCTCATCATTCACCACGATTCACATGCACCTAAATCACGCAAATCCCCGTACAGGCCACACTCAATGAGAAGGTGCTTAGCACTCTCCTCCACCGCCCCACAAGGGCATAGCCTTCGCAGCCAGACCACGCCGGTACAGTTACATTTATACTGCCGTGTTTCGTGAGTAAATACCCAATGTACAGACCAAGTTCAAATCCATACGCAGATGCAAAAAAAATCCATACGCAGACGTTACCAAATTTCACACATTCTATTCAGGACCAATACATGCCGCTGGCGTGAACTAAGATCCTGAACCTCATCATTCGTAACCGGACAACCACCTCGCAGGATGCTCCGCCGTAGACGGTAGTGGATGCTTCCATGCATCACCTCCAGGTCCCGCGCGCACCCTTAGATGTTGCAAGTGAGGCCGAAAGTTCATTCTCACTCAAATCCTAACTCCAAGGTATCGTACTTAGATGTTGCAAGTGAGGCCGAAAGTTCAATTTCACTCAAATCCTTTCTCCAAGGTATCGTACTTCCCGCACGTATCGGACCCCGACCGCCTCTAAACGAATATTGGGTGCCAAAAAATCCTTCAACAATATACACACAGTCTTCCTTTCGAAAATTTTCGTTCCCATTTTATTCCCACATTGAGACACTATCTGCATATAGCGGCTTCTCGCTATCTCTAATGCAGACCTAGTCCCCCTCTCAATCAAAAGTGGAAGATCATCCGCATATGCGATCACATCGTAACCCGTCTCCTCCAACTGCACCAAGAGACCATTCATCATCATATTCCGGATGGCGGGGCTGTATCTAGCAAACAACCCTCCTATTATTCCCGCATACTACCACATACCTTTCATGGAAGTATTTTCGGTATATAGAAGTTTCTTCACATGAAACCTCCTCAAGCCACTCAATAATGCGATCTCATCGCAGGCAATCGAAGGCACTCCGTAAATGCACAAACTTCCCATATACATAGTTATTCTCACTCTCAGTAATATACCATCTTACACACATATCAACATATTCAGCCGATATACCATCATCCGCTCGAGGGTCTTGCCCAATACTGGCAGTACGCATATCTGCCTATAGGAGAATGGGTCAGTCCTTATCTTGTTCGGAGACTAGAGATCCACGTCTCCTAGTTTTATGAGCCGGATATAACTCCACATTCAGTCGGTATACCATCATCCCCTCGAGTGCCTTGTCGAATACTAGCAGTACACATATCTGCCTATAAGAGGACTGGTCAGTTTTTATCGCGTCCGGAGACTTGGGAAGGATAACCACGTCTCTTACTTTCCATTCACTCGGAAATACACCACTCTCCAAGCATTCACCGTACAGGCTACTTATATGTGTGGGAATAGTCCACCAAATAGTCCTCATCATTGAACCAGTCACGCCTTCCAATCCTGGGACACTTCTTACTTTCGTGCTCCACACAGAACAGTCAATCTCATCCCATTCAAAGGGCAGGGGATACCTCCTGCCAACATACACTTCCTCTTACCTTTCAATCACAGGAAAGAATTCATTTATTTATGCGTTCACAGTATCCTCCCAATCACTTGTATACCCATCATTCAGTCTAATACTCGAAATATCGTTTCGAGCACCTTTGCGCATGCACAATCGATACACCGGACCCCACACATCCAAATTTCCACATTCACTCACATGCCGTTTCCAGTGCTTTTCCTTGGCAAGTCTAATACTTGTCACATACTCCGCTCTGGCCGCTCTGAAGGTCACACCTTCCATGTGCGCATCCGCACCACGTCGCCTACATCGTTGGTAGGCCCTATAGCAACTTTTCTTTTTTTCTCGGCCAGCTCCTGATTCCACCATGGAGCTACTTTCCTATGCGCCTCTACTCGTTTACTCATACACCTATCATTCACACCATTCATGCATCTGCTCAGTCTAATATCCTTCTCATCACAGATCCACTCCGCACACAGACCCACCATAAGAGTATGGCTCTTGGATCAGTGCAACATCCACCCTATTCTCACATACATACACACTCAACTCATTCATAGCTGCAGCCGACCCATTGCCGTTTATCTGAATACACATAATCATCCTAGGCAACGCTCCTCATTCTGTCGCTCTCACACAACCTAACATACACCGAACAATCCTCCGACATGACTGAGTGCGTGTCCAGAAGACCCCGTAGATGGCAGTTGTGGTAATACTCTACGTTCGGGCATTCCCGAGACAGATGGACACCGCTACCACACCTACTGCAGATCATTCCAGCCCGCCTACAGCCATCTCGAAATTGCCCAAAATTCAGGCAGCCGTAGCACCTTCGTACCAATTCGTATTCAGGAATTGGTAAACACAGCCATCCCACAAACACATGCCTCTCACTCAACAATTTTTCTTTAACTTTAGCACTTACCTTTCTAAATACCCAACAATTTTTCTTTAACTTTAGCACTTACCAATATTTGAAAATTTACCGTATTCAAAATATTGATGTCGGTCAATGAAGGCAGCTTTATTAGTCCCATGATACTAAATTATATTGAATTATTAGATATAACCATTTATCTATCACCACCACAAAAAAGCGAAGTAAAAGATAAACCTTTATTTGAAAAGGAAACAATTACTCAAAATAATCGTGCTCATGGAATATTCAATCAATAACGTTCAAGATACCAACATTAAAGTTCAAAACTTTTCATGCTATATATCTAACGCAGGAGGACTACAAACTAGATTTTCAGTGCCTGCACAAATTCCATTTGATAATACGGAAAAACTAAATTACTTTTTAATCCATTTTGATTAAAGTTTTAATCTGTGGAATACATATATTTTAGGTGGATGAGTTACCACACTCACTCATTGCGTCACACCACAACTCCTCAGTCAGCAAATAACTTTGCGACTGTACAAAATTTTCATTCTACGATTCCATCTTACGCCTATTACAATGAATATTGATGGTAGGTATTTGTTTTTATAAGTTCCACCCTAACATCACAGGTACATTTACTTCGGCAGAGTTGTAATATTTAATTTTATATTTCAAATAATAAGCAGGTTTGCTATAATATTGTTTTTCTAAGAACTTTAGTCTAAGCAAATTTTAACTACAAAGGAAATAGATTATTTTATAAGTTAAGAAGAAAATAATAAAATTCCATATCGATTAACTCTGGATACGTACCAATTATAATTAGATGTACTTTATTAGAATGAATATCGTATATAGAAATATTTTTCCTAATCTTGAGTATTTAAATGGTTCTTAAATCTAAATACATAATTATTATCTGGTACATAACTAGATTTTGTATATTGTAAAGTGCATAGCGAATCATTAATGTAAAGAGATAAACCGTGGCATAGCGAATCATTTATGTAAAGAGATAAACTTATCTACGGAATAAGTTGTAGAAAACAAAAATATCCCACCGGTAATAAGTGCTTGAAGTGCACAAATTCACATATTGTTTTTTGGCGTTAGACTAAGAATATTTTTATGTAAAGAAAAATTATGTAGGAATTCTTTAAAAAGATTATTTTGAAAAGTGTAACCTGTTTATCAGTAAATTCAGTATGAAGAAACTCACTTGTTGTCCATTCGCCCATAGCACGCGTGCACTCATGCCACGTAAGAATAAATAGAAGGAATGTCTTCTTGAAGGTATTCATATTTCAAGTGTGAATCTAATAATAACCCATTCATAATCGTAAACATGTACGCTAATGCTCATAATGGCAATCGTACATGTTGGCATAAGCTAGTTATTACTATATTCTACCAGTACCAAACATAAAATAATTTTGTTTGGATCTGAAAAGAAATAACTATTTTCGCTATGAAGTGACAGTGAACATGAAGGAGCAGTTATCTAATTGCCGATAACTTTACATATGTTTATACAATAATTTACCTGCAATTGCAGCCAACATGATCAGTATACTAATAATAAATTTTACTATCCATGTTCATTACCTATATAAACATAATTATTCTTCTTTGAAAAGCGGAAGAAACATGAATCCAGTATGCAGAAAATAGTTTTCAAGCTAACATTCGCTTACAAGTGAATTAAGTTACTTGCGGTAATTTAATCGTGAAGCGTAGTCGTGCCTCGATATATTTAGTATGATGAAAGCGTAATTTTTGGTTAAGTTGAAATGGGTTGCAACCAAATTATTTATTATGAATAAAAGTTTAAAATTTATTGTATCGTGTAAAGGGCGACTTCATTTTTGTTTTCAGTATTACAGTATATCCAACATTTAAAGTTTGAATGATTAAGAATTTTATTGACATTAAAAAGAAATTTGTGCAAAGCAGTCTAAAATGACATTTGCATTTTTATATTCGTTTATTTTGAACATGTTTTAAAGTTCAAATATATTTCAGCATCTAGTGTCGTAATTAAAAAAACCGTTAAGTACTACCATACACAGGCACATGAATATGCACAATCGAACTTTAATTAATTTTTTTAAATTTATTAACTTTAAATATGTGTTTAAAAGAGTAAATTGAATATATAATACTAAAATAATAAACAAATTATTGTTAATGACATAAAATAAAAGTAAGAGTATACCAAAATAATGATAATTATTACGTTATATATTTTGGTTTTGGTTCTGGAAGAAATAAATTTACCAGTCTTGCCTTCGCACCCGAACATAATAATATACATGAATCATTAAAGTTAAGGGATTTTTACTTTATTTGGTAAACTTTCGAAGGGAGAGGAAGACGAGGAAAGAACAACTTCTAAGGTAAGAAAGTAAAAAAAAATCAGTCAGTAGTTGATCTGGAAATTAAGGGGGAAGGATTAAATCTGGAAGAAAAATAAAAAAAATTGTCGTACGTGATAAGAAAAAAAACTGGACGATCCAACAAAAAAGAAGACGCCGTTTTAATGGGAGGAAGCAATCGTCAGCCATGGAGATATCGATTACCATTAGTACTTCTCGCTAGATGTGGAAAGTGCCGCTATCACATGATCACTTACCTACCTACAGAAGAATCAGGATAGTTTGGTACTGGAGGGGGAGTGGAGGCTTCTTTAATAAATATTCTTAATTAGAATTCATCTTATAAATTTATTAATCTAAGTCTTTATTCTATTTATATTTTTATTTTACCTAAATTTCCAACTGTATTAATGTTTATCATTCCAATGTTATTTTCGTTTTCTTAATTCTTCATTCATTTTTTTATTTTTTTTTTCTAGTTTAATATTACTTAAATCTTACATTGATTTTGCATTTTTCTGTTATAATTTTATTTCAATTATACCTAAAATTTTAACTAGTTTAAAGTTTAATATTCCAATGGTATTTTTGTTTTCTGAATTCTTCATGTTAGTTTAATATATATATATTTTTTCTAATTTGATTCTAACTTAACTCAAAATATTACTATAGTTAAATTGGATTTTTCGAATTTTTATTTTTATCTACTTTTCAGGGTATTTTAATTTTATTATTATAATACAATTTTAATTTAACTCATTTTATTTCTCTTTTATAATAACTGTCTATTTTTAAATTTTAGTAATCGTTTTTTTTTACTTAAAATATTATTATAAAAAAAGGTATTATCCCGCTCAGAAACTAGTATTTTATCAATATCAATACAGAAATGCCTGTAGTGCACAAACATGTGATTGATTCAATTAAGAAATAACTTGAAGAAAGACATAATTTAACAGAGAGATTTTACTCGGCTTTTTAAAAATTATTTTAGTTGAAAAATGTTTCATCTTTTTACTTGCCTTGTTTTTATTATTTCTTGTTTTCTGATTGTTTTCAATTCTAGATTCATTATTTGATATACCGGTTCATCCTCGCCCTTCTGCTCTTAACTGTAATATTCCTGCCCTGCTACTCAATCATTATTGCTTCTTCTGACCATTTTTCGTTATTTGCGTTGTTGGGTTTAAATTTCACGATTAATACAACCGTGGTTTCGAATTATTTTTAATTCTCCCGCTTATTTTCATTCATTTTAATTTAATTCTGTGCATTTATTAGGGTTTCACAATTTTTTTTCTTTCTTGTATATTTTTTTTGTTTTAATTTTTATTTAATTTAAATTCATTTTTTTAATTTTATGTTAACCGATTTATTTTAATTTACTATATTCTACATACGTTATCCATAGGAGTTTTTATGTTTCAATTTTTTATTTCATTTTTATTGTTTTTCTTTTTCACTGATAATTTTTAGAGTGTGTTTATTTCTGTAATATTGTACTGAATTTACTTTCTTTTCCTTTTTTTTTGTTATTAGTAATTTTTATAACGTTGTTTAATATCATTTAATTATATTTTATTAAAAACTAAGGTGTATATTGATCCCTAAATGTTGTCCGATAGTATGGTGTCGGACAACATTTACGGATCAATATACACCGAAAATAAATTCTTAATAAGCATATGCCTATTTGGCTAGTAGTCGTTTTAATTTCGAAGCATTTTTTTATTAATGGACGTACCGCTAGCCCTATTAAACAGCCAGACTTCGCCAACGAGCTGTTTAATTTCGAGCAGTCCAAAGTTGTCAGAAATTGGACTAGTCAATTATCTAACCAGGGCTGCCATTGCATATTGCATTGAAACAAGAAAATATAACAAAATTTTTTATCCGTACTACTACCAAAAAACCAAAAAGAAAACACAAAAAATTCAAAAATTGAATTGCCGTTGTATTTGGTGTATAGAAAATGAAGTTCGAATGGATACTTCCTGTTAATGTGAAACATGTCTTGAAAGACGCCCTGAATTATTAACACATAGACTTCTACGTCTAGACGTTCCTTTAGTTATCACCAAATGGCATTAGTTTTTATGGTATAGTACAATAAACTAGAAAAAATTGGATGGCATCCACTGTTACAAAATTGATATACTAATGCACTTATAGCAGAAGAAATTGCTTATGAGTGTAAATAAATAATTAATCAAAACCTAAATACAATATGTTACACATCAAAACACATAATAGTACTGTGATATGCCGCTAGATGTTAGTCTTTACTGAATTTTCAAAAGTCTTTAAAAATAGTTGAAGAAGCCCGTGGTATCTAATTTAAAGTAAATTATATTATATCCTTAACTACTCAAAAGCCAGATTTTTTCAATTCGATATTATATTAACAATATAATTGATATTTGCTAGAATGCTATACAAGGAGATCGTGAGTTCGAATCTTACTGAGACATGATCCTGTGCTAATTTCCAATAACCTTTAATATTGTATTCGATTTTCTTATCGCGTTATCCGTTCCTTAAGGAAAAGTGTGGAAAAAACATCTGAAAATCCATCAGCCATCAGAAATACGGATATACCAATACCATCTTTGGGAAGGAAAAACCAATCGTGGATAAACACCCGTATTAGTCAAAGACAACAAGCTGAAAAGGACATAATGGCTGCCCCTTCTACTCGATGAATCATAGCACGACTCCAAACTACTCGAAAACTCAAAAGTATACAGATTTCCATACCTGTACAAAACTTGTGCATAAGTCTTCATTAGTTTCGAAACTTTATTATAGACATTTTGGAATCTAGCTTATGTAAATAATAATACTCATCAACCGACAAATCAATCATCGAGGAAAGATTATATATATAAATGTGGCGGAAGATTACGTAGGAATATCACACGTTCGTAAAATATATTTATGCATGGGCAGTATGATTGCAATTAAGGCAACAAAAACTCATTATCATTCGAAAATTTGTAGTTATTTAATCTTATAATATCATATATGCATACTGCAAAGTGCCTTAGAAAAGGGTTTCAGAAATTCTTAGGAAAACAATATGCTATTTTAATATACTCACGTTACCTAGTTATAAGATATTTATTAGATTATCGATAATATTATCTTGTTACCTTCAGGTCTTTTATAAGAATTGCCATACAAGGTAAATTTATTACGGGAATAAACTTTAAAAATACATTTTTATGTTACGTGCTATTGAATAAATAAAATAGAATACAATTTTTTTATTCTTAAAAAAAATTGAAAAACTATGAATGAAATGTACTCGTCGCTGTTTTCTTATATTTATACGAAAACTTTATTTGTTACTACAATAAGATCCTTCATTTTAAAAGTGTAAAGACTATTTTAACGTAAAAATATATCAGCATATGAGTTGCATAATATGGTGTCTATTTAGTTAAACACAGCTATAATTATTAAATTACATAAGATAATAAAAAAACTGTAAAAATTATTTTCCTTTGTCTTTAATAACAACTGTCTGTTTATAATTAGAATACATTGTTTTTATTTCTAAATGGATATTTAAATTGTGTTTTGTAAATTGTATCATAATAGTTATATTGTATATACATACAAGCACAATATCTAATAGCAAATATTTTTTTTTAAATAACAGAAAAGTGAAAACAAAAAAAAAAGTTTTTTATTCCAAAAAATGCCGAACAAATTAATGTATCGGAACCGAATAAAATGTGCCGTTTGATGCTGTCCAGTAAAAGTAATCTCGAATCCGGGTAGAAGATTTTTTAAATTACAATCTGATATTTCAAGGACGGCTTAAATGTGTTGGACTTAACTTTCTAATAATTGAACGGAAAGGTAAACTGCACGCTTGTGAAATTCACTTTGAAGACTATTATTTGGGGAATAGGCGGTTTAAAGAAAATGTCTCAAATACGAGTCCATTTGAAGAGCTACCAAAAAAACCTAATGGGAGAGTCTTTTAGAAGATCTACAAAAGCAAATTTTGAAATTATAACATTTTGAAAAATAAGCTATAATCGTAACTTATGAAATGAGAGTAGAAAAAAGTATTTATTATGCCAAATAGAAGAACATCATATCCGTTGTACCTTATATTATGACTACAATATAACGTACAACCGATTTGTTTTTTTTTCAGTTTGTGCATTTATAATAAGAAGGGTTGGAGATTTAAGAAAATTATATTGCATGCAATAATTATATTGCATGCAATAATTCAAAATAATCATTCATACTGTTAATTCCATAACAGCAATAGTGTTTCTGCTGCAATAAGCACAGTACATGGTTTAAGCAAATTCCCTCCAGAAATTTCAAAGACTGCACTTTTAACATTATAATATATTGTAAAACTGAACAAGTTATTTGATATTTTAAATGTTAAACCTCTTTTTGTTGGAAATTATATCCGTCTGTTTTATTCAAAATATGAAAACAAATATTTCTCAAATAAAGGCCTCTGGGGGGAATAGATAAGTAATTTTTTTACCGGAGTATTCAATTGAATCTATAATAAAGGATCAATTCCTTTACTTCAAAAGCACGATAATTTGGAATAAAATTCACTAAAAAAAATTATTTTTTTTACAAATTCGGAGTTCTGGTAGTAAAAAAAAAAAGAGTATATGGGAATTTAAAGCACTCTTGTCTAAGGTTGTGTCTCTAACATTACTAATTTCAACTTTCCAAATTGCCAAGATCATATAGAACAATTACTGGAAGATTTTTGAGCCAAATTTATCTGACGAGGGATTATTTGGAAAGTTGTTTTTATTAAAGTAATACAATTTAAATTAATAAACCTGCTGACATTCTATTGACAGATGTCGCAGTTAAATATTTTGCCGGTTATTGATTTCTAAAAACAATGGCATTAAATGGCCTCGTTTGTGAAATATACTCCAGTAAAATGACGCAGCGGAACTTCGAAGAATTTAATGATACCAACGCTCTGATAAAATTTAAACAATTGAGATCAAAAAATTTGGGGGAAAATTGTTGAAAGCTACATACTAAATTCGGATCAACTTTATCCAGGATGATTCTTTATATCCAATAATCCGTGTTATATCATCATATTAAAATTCATGATGATTATGCGCTACGAAAAACTTGCAAATGGGTCAGAGATGTAATTCTGTTCGATATTCTCCTTTATGAACAAAATATTTTGGTAATTGCTTACCAATAATTTTCATTACATTTTAAAAACTTTAAATGTACCTCCGAAAATTAAAAAACAACGCGAACTATTAATTTAAGATATTTTATATAACTAAGGAAAGAAGTAAATTTGTTTATTGTAGCTTTGTACGTAGACATTCAATTTTCATTACTGATCTAATTAACATATAATTATTTCCTTCTAATCATTTAGGATTGTAGCTAGATACGTAAACATTCAAATTTAATCACTGATCTAATTAAAACACATTTTTTAAAGTTGCAATTCTAAACGATTCATTTAGAAAAATTAAAAATAATTCAAAATTTTTGAAAATAACATAAATGAAATAAATATTAGTAAAATAAATCTTAGTTTTTAAATTTACTATTATAAAAAAACAACGGATTTTAGGGAAAAAGTTTACTTTAAACATTATACCTCCTCATGTGCATTAGAACTTCCGTGCGTACCCAAGTAACGCACTCGGAACTCACTCAATAAGTGCCGTCAATGAGTTCCGTTTTTGTTACGTCTGACGGCTCTTAGTTCAGCATTATGTCATATTACGAATGAGTGCCGTCTATGGACTTGAATGACGGAACTAACTGAACTCGAAATGAATTTAGTGCGAATGTATTGTAAATTTACATTTCTATTAGTTGTAAAATAACCAATTGCTAATTGAATGTTGCGGCGACAACAAGTTTTCCTCGTGCGTAAAATAAAGAAACGTAATAGTACATTATATTAATTAAACTATATTATTAGAATTAAAATATATAATAAATAATAATATTATTAAAAGGAAAATGTCCAAAAGAGCGTACGATAGGGAAGTCGCGAACGAAGTGAAAAGAAAATTAGTATGTGCAGTGAAAAAAAAAACCTAGAATTCACACTTGTTGATTTGCCTATACCGGTGCAAGGTAATATAATTGAAACCGACAATTCCATTGAATATCTTGAAAGTTTGGATAAAACAGAAGGAAGCTTCAGCACTCCACAAATACAACATTATTCCACTGTTATTTACATTTGATGGGAGGCAGGCAAATATTGGCTTCAAGGACCTGAATGTGTCAAAAATAATTAAGAGTAAGCATAATCTAAATTATTTTTAAATCTATGATAACATAACTAATAACTATTTTTTAATATAGATTGTGCATTGGATAAATTTCCCTTCGTTACGGAACAGAGTGCCGTTAAATAGCTTAATTTTCGTAACTGGTGTTACTTGGGTACCTAGGTATATAAATTATTCTATATACCTTGGTACCCAAGTAACACCAGTTACGAAAATTATGCTATTTAACGGCACTCTGACGGAACTGTGTTCCGTCATATAATTACGAATTTGTTCAAGATGGGTTCAGAAACTGCTCGTTCTTTGTCGCTACAAGCCGATACTCAAACAATTAGTTTGCTTTCATGTGTGGGTGCATTCATACATGAAATTGCATGAATGGGTGCACCCATCGTAAAAGCAAACAAATTTTTCGAGTTCCGGCTTTTACAGACAAAGAACGAACAGTTTCTGAACCGTTTCTGAACCCATCTTAAACAAATTCGTAATTAGCTGACGGAACAGAGTGCCGTCAGAGTGCCGTTAAATAGCTTTATTTTCGTAACTTGCGTTACTTGGGTCTTCATATAGTTAAATATTTTTAATTTTTTTTGTAATCAAATATATTTTCATAACATTAAAAAATTAATAACAAAAAATTAAATAAAATATTCTCTTCTAATAAAAAAAAATTAAAAATTAAATAAAATAGCCTCTTCTAGCTATATAACCATATAAAAAACTTAAAACCTATTTAATTTTTAGGAACTCGATGTCATCGAACAATTCGGTGTCCGAAGTAGTTGCACAATGTTGTTCCTTTTTTTGTCTTTTGTGGTATAAAAAAACCTCCTCAAAATTTTATTAATATCATGTTCCCTAACGAAGGGAAATTTATCCAATGCACAATCTATATTAAAAAATGGTTATTAGTTATGTTATCATAGATTTAAAAATAATTTAGATTATGCTTACTCTTAATTATTTTTGACACATTCAGGTCCTTGAAGCCAATATTTGCCTGCCTCCCATCAAATGTAAATTTGGAGGCCAATTCTTCGGTAAACAATATTTTGCACTTTGCATATAAAAACTTTTTCAATTCTGTTCCCGACTGCTTCATAAAAATATCTATCTGTTGATCAATATAGTACATACATTAAAATGATAACTTGTAATATCACAAATATGATCATACCAATTCTATTTTCACGTCTTCACTTGCTTCTAAAAGCGATTTGAAGATATTCAGTGGAATAATGTTGTATTTGTGGAGTGCTGGAGCTTTCTTCTGTTTTATCCAAACTTTCAAGATATTCAATGGAATTGTCGGTTTTAATTATATTACCTTGCACCGGTATAGGCAAATCAACAAGTGTGAATTCTAGGTTTTTTTTTTCACTGCACATACTAATTTTCTTTTCACTTCGTTCGCGACTTCCCTATCGTACGCTCTTTTGGACATTTTCCTTTTAATAATATTATTATTTATTATATATTTTAATTCTAATAATATAGTTTAATTAATATAATGTACTATTACGTTTCTTTATTTTACGCACGAGGAAAACTTGTTGTCGCCGCAACATTCAATTAACAATTGGTTATTTTGACAACTAATAGAAATGTAAATTTACAATACATTCGCACTAAATTCATTTCGAGTTCAGTTAGTTCCGTCATTCAAGTCCATAGACGGCACTCATTCGTAATACGACATAATGCTGAACTAAGAGCCGTCAGACGTAACAAAAACGGAACTCATTGACGGCACTTATTGAGTGAGTTCCGAGTGCGTTACTTGGGTAGCGAACACACTTATTTCAAATATACGTAGATCACACAATATACGCTCGCTCGTACACACAACATATTTTACTTCCTGAGTGACGTAGCTGCGCAGTAGATGTCAAAAATTCAACGCGGAATATCTTACCATATTATTCTATATACCTTGCGTGCGTACACTAATTTTCATTCTTACTTTCAATCACATATTGATCAAACAATACAAAATACGAGTACTCAAATATACCATATATAAATTACGCTGATTTAAATTTTGTTTTAATTTTTCAGTGTTTTTTGTGTACCAAAATTTTTGTTCAACAGTTGAAATTGAAATATAAATAAGATAAGTTATAACATTATTTGTAGTTATATTAGCTGTATTCCATTGGACCAATTTTGCTACAGCGGTGTAGACTCTCAATAAAATGAACATATCACTACAGCAGTAAAATACAATCACACAATAGTCACCAACAATACTGAGTTTATTCACACATAAACAATAAAAACAAAAATATGACATTGCAACATAACCAACGAACCCGCAAATCTATCTATTTTCACTGTAGCAACTACAATCCACCTACCGTACATTGTATGCGTAACTCCAGCGGAAAATTACTGCTCTGTTCGAGGTAAAGTAGATGATGACAGATACACAACTAGTGTAGTAGCAAAATTGGTCCAATGGAATACAGCTATTAATGAATTGAATGGAACATAATTTATAAATAATAAATTTTATTGTTATTGTATTTAATTGGCTGAATTGGGCGAAATTCTTTAATTTTTGACAGTTTGCAGTTAAATTCCGTTCCATCGGAATTGTGTTTCTACCTTTGAGGAATAGAAATCTTTATGGTTAACTGTAACAAAAGTAAGCAGTGGGCTAGCTGCAGCAGACTGATAATCTGATTTATTATGATTTTAACTTTGTTAGAAATGTTATTAAAACATTTGTAAAAAGGTCACCATATTCCGAAAAGAATGTTAAAAAAGAAATATACGGATAATATTTATATTATTATCTGTCTATTTATAATATACAGACAAATTAATATTTCCAAATTTATCTTTTAGATGAATATACAAAGGCTATACACATAAATGCAGCTAAATTTAAGATTAGCTCCATTTATAGCCTTTGTATATTAATATTAAACGACTTTAATAAAAAAAACTAAAATGAGGATCCCCTTGCCTAAATATTGTATACACCGTTGGTTATGAATCACTTTCAAAGTCATAGACCGTTGATCATGAAAAAATTCAAAAATCAAACACTTGCCGTTTGTATCTTTCGAACGTCCTTAAAATGAATCACTATGGCAACCAAATATTTAAACAAATTCGACGTCATAATATTGGTGAAGCCAAAAAGTGACTGCTAATAGTTAATTACAGCTGAAATTAATTATATACATTCTGTTATCAAATTTTGTTAGGCATTTTTTCTTACGTGATATTTTGAAGATTTCCATTTCGAATAATCAAATCCAAAGGAGTGTATAAATTAGAGAGAACAAATGGCTAAACGTGTTCTGAATGAAGACATTTATTCAGGTTTTCTTAAGCAATCTCTTGAAAATTTATTCGACGGCTCTGAGACGGACAATGAATATCGGACAAATTTCACTTCGGCTAGCAAATCTACAATGCCGGTATTTAAAATAAGTTATCCTGTTTATCTTGCTTTGTAAAAATTTTGTTGTAAATTTTGCTTCTAATTTTCTATTAGCTGAATAAATCATCAAGGCTAAGCCGAACACCATTTGCAAGACCATCGACAGCTGTTTGTGGTGCCGGTTATACATCTGAAGCTGGTCATTCATTCGATCCAATGTTGAATCACAAGACCAGTCGTAGAATAATTGTCATAGAGAAAAATAATCAAGAGTAACGAGAAATTTCGATTTTACGCATTTTCATGTAATTGAAGCTTATTTAATAATAAACATTTTTAGGTCAATGGAAAAGTTCAATTTGTTGGAAAGAAAAATCGAAACTATACTACAAGAATCGATTTTAGTTAGTACTGGACCTTATCCCAACTATATTGTGGGTTTAAATAGAGCAAGACGAGTATCCTCGATGGAAAGGACACTCCTACGTGCCCGGGAAAAAAATGGGGCTATCAATTATCATAACTTTGATTTAATGTATTGCGTAAGTAAAAACTTGATTTTGTAACAATCTTTGCAGGATAGTCTAAATTTGTCTAGTATTCTTTACCAATCCACCTATACTGATATTTGCGATTTTGTTGAGTATTCTTTATTAGTTCATTTCTACTTTATTTTCGTATCCATTGTTGGATTATGTTTTAAAGATAACAATTTGCAATAATTTTATATAAATTTTAAAGAATTAGTATATGTGAACTGCGAAATATCATTACTCCCAATTACAAGAAAATCCAGTTGTATCGTTCTGCATTCAGATTTGCTGTGTATACGAGTATAGTGTTTAGTCTTCAATATTATAATTCTAAAATTAGAAATCTGTTATATTTCTTTTCACCAGTTCTATCTAAATTTCAATTCTCTCTTCGTTATTAAATTTTTTTTTGAATTTCGATCTCCAGTACTGTCTAACTTCAGACGCTCTTTTGTTGGGCTGGCATTGATTTTCCTTCGGAACACACGTTCATTAAAAATGTATGCATCCACTGCTTTGGTGTTGGCCATTAAGGATAATTTATATTTTGATCCTGAAGGAAATGAATAAATTTCTATATGTAAAATAATTTATTTTTTATAAATATATTAAAAAATGAATGCCTTCCATATATGTGTATGCCAGAAAGGACTTCAACAATTTTGAATTATAGTCCATTTTTATATAACTTCCGCCCATTTGTAGTAATCTTATAGCAATCTTATATTGCTTCGCTCATTAGTGTATCTTACTTCATAATATCATATTTTATGGCTGCTAAAAGAAACTGGAAACTTTCTTATAAAAAGGTTTGGGTGTTTCCGTGGTCTTTATACGTTCTATACTAATTCACCCAGTATTTTTTGATACAGCTGCAACCAATAAGTCAATAGTCGGAATTAATGTCTATAACTAGTGCATATTTTGTATAAATGCATAACGGTTTAAAAAAATGCGTAAGTGTTAGAACAAATGCGAAATATTTGTTATTTAATAATGGTTATTTAATCTAATAAATTTAGACTTAAAAACTAAATAAAACGTTTTTTTTTTAGTCCTGTTTCCCAACATACGATATATTATTATTCAGTGACATGATTATAAAAATCCATAAATTCAAAATTATATTCTTATAAATGATTCAGATTTATGATTTTTTAGGACACTTAACTTTAATTATTATAAATGTAAAATAATTAGTTTTCTCGTGATACCATTCTTTTAAAAGGTTTTTATCCCCGAATATCTCTTTACTCTAAGGGTAAAACAATGTTAAAGAGTGGTTATACCTCAATAGTATAACTCTAAATGTTACAGAATAATTCGTTTAAGACTAATTGAATTCAGATTTTTAATATGGAAAAAGTATCAAATAATTTGTCTAAATTTTTTTGTGGTCGATTGTTGTTAATATTGAATAAGGATTTGAATGAATCGGCAAAATCGAAAACACAAGAATACGAGTCATATAAAAAAATTCAAAGATGTCCTAAAAGTAGTAGAAAAATTGTCTCGTTCCGAGTTTTAATTTATTTTGGATTTTGAAAGTATTAATTAAACATTATTTTAAAAATAAAAATTTATAGTAGTATTGGCATATTATATACAAAAAAACCAGTACGCAATGCTGAACCAAGAAACCTCCTGGAGTTATGTAATACATTTCAATCCAAGGATTAATACTTATTCATCGATAAGCAAATTTAATAAATCCAATGACACGCATATTCGAAGCAGTTTTAAATAATTAAGCTTATCTAAATAAAAAAAATATTAGATGGTAATCTAAATCAATTAATTTAGGGGCTTATTTAACAAACTCTTATTCAGTACTTATTTAGCTGATAAGTCCTTAAATTTTTGATAAACAAATTTTATGAAAATATTTAATCTATTTCTAAGTGGTGAACTTGAGAGAAGAAAGGTAAAAAGGAGAAAGTCACAAACGCGAAGGTCCAGACGAGTGCAGCAATTGATAAACCATTGTGTCGATTATAGGTACAACAGTATTCCCAACAGTTATCAGTTACCACATGATAAGACGGCTTGCCAAAAGCCATATTGGAGCAAAATTAATAGGAATACAAACCGGTACTGGTCAGCACATACACGTCGTAGAGAAAATGATGTGGCGGTTAAATTAGGAGAAAATACCTATCGACATACAGCTATAGTAGCATATATCGTCGATGACTGCATAATCGGATAGGGCTTTATGAGAAAATATCAATTGAGCGGCTGCGAGGAAATATTATTGCTAGGAGCAACTAGTTCTTCCATCGAGATCAAAAACTGGTATCAGTTAAATTGTTCACGTCTTTATTGAGAGGGCGTGTTCGGAGTTTAATAGTGAAAAAATCCAATACTGGATGATTCTAGATTACTGCTCGTACTTTGGTGAAATCATCAGTCCCTGCGGTGGTGCAGATAATAATAATTGTTTTTTATTATCGAGATATCGACAGTTATTGAGGATACTGTGTGAGCATCACTGGACAATTGCTGTAATGAGTTATGGAAGAAATAACTAAAAAGGGCCCATGCACATTTACATGTTATAGCAATGTTTTATCTATATGGAAGTGACATCGGCCGACCTGGATTAGTGGAACACAAAATCAACACGAAAAATACAACACCTATTTGCCAAAGTTATAATCCAGTAAGGATTATCTATTACGTGTTGAATGAAATTCCGTAACGCATTCAGAAGAGTTTCGAAAACTACTAAAGATAGCACACATCGATTGCCTGGCCTGTTATTATGGATCAGTATTACGACGTAATATGATTGGCATGTTGTGGAACATTCTAGAAGAGCGAGTTCAGAGTATTTCAGAAGATTTGGTTCCGAAATATTTTAGGAGCGCGCCGGAGCGGTATAAATATAAGCGATACTCAGCAGCAAGTGATTCAATATAAAAAGCAATTCAGGAATGATTGGTTAAAGCCGAGAATTAATAGAGCGAATGATGGAATAAAGTCGAGAACTGTGAGCGCGAAATGTTATTTAAGTAATCGGTCAATTAAAATGAATCTACATAACATCATAACAATATTTTAAATTAAATTAAAGTTTTTGTATCTACCGTCCTGATGAACAATTTTTATAAGCTTTCAAGTGAATAAGATTTTTATAGAAATAGTAGAAAAATAATTGAACTTACGAAATCTAGTTGTTTATTTCGTTTTAGGAGTCAATTTTTCAAATATAATTATAATGCATAGATTGTGATTTGAGACTTATTATTTTCTCAAAAAAAAATATTTCAGTATAAATATTTACGATCACTATTTAAACCGTTTCATAAATTGTCTCAACCGTAAAAGAAATCCTATTCCTATGAGATAGTTCACTATTGATAGCCATATTTACTTTTTCGTACAGTCGTATTTTTTAAAACCATTTATTGTAATGAAGGCAAATAAGAGAAACAGAATATCTCAACATATTCTATGTTTTAGTTGTCGAACTCCCTGTATGATAATTTTTATAAATTTTTTTTAAATTATTCTATAACTTATAAATAGTAAGTTGTTTCCATATGTTATTGGGGTATTAAACGTAATAAAATTGCACATAGTAGTCCAAATTTCTCTAAATCATTTTTAATGGCTGCTATATATGTTAAAATATATATGTACTGCAATATTTCTCTGGTGCTGGAAATAGAAATGAAGAAGGAAAAAAACGGGTGCAAAGTTCTTAAAAAGCACGACCAATTACGACCGTGCTCCGATTAAACTTTTTCACTGCGGTTGGCATGATTGTTTGTCATCATTGCGGTAGCTGTATGAAGGGGTGTAAAGTTTACATTGAATTAACTCTTACATTCCAGAAGACCTTAAGGTTTACTTTGAGATACTTAAAATATGTTTAGTTCTCTTAATCTACCAATTAAAACTTTTCTTTGAATAGCATTGAAATTGACTAGGTTTTAAATTGGCATAATCACAGTATAAGTTTTACCATTTTTCTCGAAAATTGTATTAAAATAATTCAAATCTATTATAGAAATGGTTGATCTTTTATAGCCAAATTTAATAAAATTTGAGTAATTTTTGCCGTAATAATCGTTCATCTGAGTCTGCAATCAAGAATTTGGTGACTAAATTTATCTAGTCGTTTGATACGAAACAAACCAATAATAAAAAGTACGAGCATTGGCTTAAAAAATATTGCTTCGGTTTCACGACGTTAACAATTGCACCTATTGTATAAAATTCGCCATGTGGACAGGTGCAATTGTTGAAAATAATCTTCATCCGAGAATATATTTTCCTGAAACGATCATAATCATCACGTGTCACTGTATGGTGCGCTTTATGGGTGGAAGCATCATTTGTCCGTATTTTTTCTAAAATTAAGGCTGGTGCTACAATTACTGTCAATAAAGGGTACAACATAACCATGGTAACCAATTTCTTGTGGTCTATTTATCATGAAATGGATATTGACGACTTGTGGTTTTAATAAGATACCGAGCAAGAAGCAATTGATTTATTGATAAATTGACTAAGAAACAATCGGTTTATTAATAATCAAAATCAATGGGTGTCTAATTTTGCGAGGAGGTGATGTCAATGGGCCACTAAGATCATGCGAATTAAAGTCGTTGGACTCCTTGTGGGGATTTTTCATACAAAATCTGTAATAATTGAAAGTTGAAAAAAATAGGGGTAGATTATGTAAAATAGATCGACGACTTACGGGAGAAAGCTAAGATGCTACCATCCCTACTTGGCCATTTACTTAAGCCGTCGATAACACTGCTGGACCATATGTTTGGAATGCCCATATTGTGATAAAAATGATGGTTCTGTTGGCAGTACATTATGAAAAACCAGATCGGTTAAATTTATAATAAAATTAGTTTTTATTTATGAAGAACATGTTATATATATTAATTATACTTTTCCAATTAAAAATTTAATATAATATCTGCCTCTATATGCATTCGTTTTTTTCCTTATAAAATTATCCATATAATTTTTTTCAATTCATATAATTAAGATATTTATGTATATAATATATAAATAATAAATTCATTTATAGTAATTATTTACTTGGTATATAAGAATTGTTGTTGTTTAATTTGTTATATATTTTATTTTTTCTTTTACATCAAAACAAATATTTGTGTTTATTAATTTTATGCTATTAAATAATCACGAATCAGTATAGAATAAGTAATATGAATTATAAAATAGAAACAATTTAATAAATTATAAAATAGAAAATATTTAAAAAAATCAGTAAAATTTAAATTTAATAAAGCATTAATAAACAGAAATTGATTTTGTATAAATAGTCTAAGTAAATTATATAAGAATCAGAATAAATTAACTGGCTAATGAGAATAAAATAGATGACTTTAAGCGAAAATGAAAGTCATATATTTTATTCTCGTTCGCCAGGTAACGTGGCCTGATTTTTGGCTGGACGTGGTTAGATTCCCATGGCCCTCCGAACGCAATAAACCATTGGCCTATTAATGCGGCTTAATGAATGGCTGGAAATTGTATTGTAATATTTCCATGGCCCAATGAATTCAATAAAAAAGATATCTGTATGATTTAAAATTAAAAATCAAAACAAAGAACATAGAATATTATTATAAATATAATAATAATAAAATAAAAATGATGAAGCTGAAACTAAAATAAAACACTACATTACTATATACACGTAGTACTAACGTTATGTACAATATTGTCAGTTAAATTAATTTATTTTTAAATAAAATAAACTCGAAAAATAAGAACACACATTATTATTTTTACTTTCTTTGTTTTTTTATTTTTATTTTATAGTCACTTCAAATGTAAACTACTAAAACTAAAATGAAGAAAATTCACAACATATTTTAATGAATTCAAATTTTAAATCACGTTGTTGTTAAATTTTGCCTCAAGGCAGAGTAAATATTAAAAAAATTGGTACTGTGGTTTTATCCATTATATTTTACTTTTAAACATTAATTTATTTTAACTAGTCTATGATTATTGACAAAAATATAATTTATTCGCAACACTTTACAATTAAATCAATCAAACTATCTCAAACCGACTAGACTTCTTTAGTATTTTGTTTCAAATATTTACTCCTTTATTAAATACTTTTGTATAATTTCTTAAAAATTTGGTTACATAATTATTTAGGTTCTATTTAATTTGGCAAATTTATACGCCAAAAACGACATGTACGTAGAAGCCATAAATACTTTTAGTATTATGACGAAAAATAAAATGTTCCCAAATGTAAACCGGCTGAAAGTGAATATGGGAAACATTTACTTACAGCTTGGCATATATTCAAAAGCAATTAAAATGTATCGTATGGCATTAGATCAAGTAGCAAATAATCAAAAAGAACTTCGTATAAAAATCACGCATAATATTGCAATACTTTTTATAAAAATGGGTCAATATTCAGATGCAGCTACAAGTTTTGAATTTATAATGTCCGAACGTGGTGATATTAAAAGTGGTGTGCATCTTGTTCTCTGCTATTATGCGATGGGCGAAGTTGAGAAAACTAAGAAAGCGTTCAAAGCACTTGCGGATATACAAATATACTCTGAGGAAGATATAAAAATGCAGAATGAATTCGAAGACATCCAAACGAATCAATATGTACTGGAGGCTATTAATAATGATGAACTTTCTGCATATTTTGCTAAAAAAAAAAAACTATCGGAGAAGATTATATTGACAGTAGCTGCTTTAATATCACCAATTATTGGCGAAAATTATAATGAAGGTAAGTGTCAAAATAATTCAATTTAAAGTAAATATTTATGATACAAAAAATAGTTATTCAGATTTGCCAACTTATATATTTACATTTGTTTGGTTTTAAAAATAATAAAATATTTGATTAAAAATCTTTGAAAGCTTAAAATGTTTCTTGATAAGGTCATTCTGGTTTGAGAAAACATTATCTGATTAAAAGAAACTCTGTCACAAGGAGTAATCTGTAAACTGGGTACATGCCTCAATTAGTGTACGATTTGAAGAAGATCTAACAAAAATTTATTCGAATGAAGTTAATTAACATTATTTTCATTGAAAAATTCTTGCATTTGCCAGTTTTTTTTCTCAATAATTTATGTCACTCATTTATAAAATTGCTTGAAATGTTATTCAAACAGCATGATTCAAGTAGCCTATAATTCGTGATGCTTAATTGTGTCCTTAAGCAAACAAAATACAAGCAAACAGAAAGCACCCAATCAAATACAATTCTTGATGCAAATTACGAATTTTAGAATTTCCATAAATTTTATTACACCCTACATCTTATCTTTTAATAAGTTATGTTGCTTATTTGTAAAACCGTATATACCTAAGCCAGTATTGATTATAATAAATCTATCAATTTTTGATAATCAATCTTATAGATTTAGATATGTTTATATATATAAGTTTCATATTTCATTAACTTATAGGTTATTCCTGGTGCATAGAGGTGATAAAATCGTCAAATTTTGCCAATTTAGCTAATGAACTAGAATTGAACAAAGCATTGGTCTTCTTGCGACAGAACAATGTTAATCAAGCTATAGAAACTCTGCTATCATATGAAAAAAAGGAGCCTGAGATCGCCATTAATGCTTTAATCAATTTGACTTTCATCTATTTATACGTAATTTAAAATATTGAAATACGAAAAATTACTCAATTAAGTACAAAATATAATGGAGTGAGTTTATTATTTTCCTTTTAGATTGGCGATATGTCAAATGCGTCAAAATATGCGAAAATGTGCAGAAAAATCGATAATTACAGTACGGCGGCATTTATAAATAGTGGAGTTTGCGAAATGATGCGCGGTAAGATGGAAATATCTAAAAGGTATCTAGAAGTAGCACTTGAAACTGATATGACATCATTCGAAGCAGCCTATAATATCGGTTTGGTATTAAAGATAAATAATGAGTTCAATGACTGCAATAGCTACTTTAAGAAACTGAAGCAAAATTTATCGCTTGTCAAACATCCGCATATCTTTTGCCAATTGGGTCTTGTGCAGAATAATTTAAGTGCTCGTACTGCTGCATTAGATTGCTTCCTACAGATGTTGGGGATTTCTCCAGAGACCTTGGATCCAGGAATATATAAACAAATAGCAGTTATATACGAAGCATTAAATGAGTTCAGTGAAGCAAACCAATACTACAGCGAATCTTTTCGTGTTAATCCAAGTGATGTCATGACAGCCTCATCGATTGGTTCGTACTATATTCATCTACAAGCCGCCGAAAAAGCAATTTTCTATTACGAGTGTGCTATGTTGGCAAAACCTAGCGACCCTTACACGCTGTTGAAAATCGCTACATGCTACCACTACATTTATCCACCGAACAAGTGTCTAGCTATCTTCAAGGAAATTCAAGCTCAATTCCCAGAAAATCTTACATGTTTACGAGCTCTCATGCAATTTGCACAATCTCAGGGTATGATTGATGTGTATGAGAAGTGTCTGAACGAAATTCAACGATTGGAACGTCTGCTACAATCGCGAGATAAAATTGTAACGAATTCGGAACCAATTGTAAACAGTTCTGAAAGAAAAAATGAAGATAGTAGCTACCTCATTTCGCTTTTATCTAGTGATGAAGACAGTTCAAAATTAAAAATTTAAAGTTAAAAATTATAATAATGTAGGTGGAACCTGATTAACTATGACCAAATAAAATACTAATATATTGTAATAAAAACACTAAAAATTCATTGATTATTTTGTCCTAAACAATTTTAATGGAAAAAAAAATAGCTGAAAAAATAATAATTTTAAGGATATTAATCCAATCCCAAAGTTTTCATGGCATTTTGTTTGCTACACTTATTTTTGAACCATATAAATTTATCGCTTATTACAATCTGTGTACCCGTAAATAATTGCTTTTTTGTATATTAATCCAAAACGCTCGATGGGTCCCTACAAAATACCGTATTATGTGAAACCTTGCTACTCGTACAGGGTGGACTATTTAGAAGTTCCATTTTAAAAATTAAATTAAAAAAAACTAGTGTATGTTTTTTCAAATTTCCGGTTTTATTTAAAAGATTAAACCTTGAAATTTAATAATGAAACACAACATCATTTAAATGACTGTCACGGCTGACCTTACAGTACCCCATTCGGTCGACCCAATTTTTCAGTACATTTTCGGTTGTCCGGGCCTGTATCTCTTCAATGGCAACTTTGATTTCGTATTTCAAGGCCTCAATTGTCTCTGGATGGCTTACGTAACATTTGTCTTTAACGGCTCCGCAAAGAAAATAATCCAACGGGCTCAAATCACAGCTCCGAGGCGGCCAATTGACATCAGAATTTCGGCTGATTATTCGGTTTTCGAAAGCAGTGCCCAAAAGTTGGATTGTTACGTTGGCAGTGTGGCAAGTGGAAACCGAATGTCGTCGATGCCATTCTCTTCAACATTTGGAAACAAAAATTCGTTGAGCATGCCACGATAGCGCTCACCATTGACCGTAACAGCGGCTCCTTCATCGTTTTCGAAGAAAAACAGGCCAATGATGCCTCCACTCCAAAATCCGCACTAAACCGTGACTCGTTGTGGATGCATCGGTTTTTCCATGGTGACGTATGGATTTTCTGAGCTCCAGATGCGACAATTTTGTTTTTTGACATACCCGCCGAGGTGGAAATGGGCCTCATCCGAAAAGATGATTTTTCGGTAAAAATGCTCATCTTCGGCCAATTGATCTTGAGCCCATTGGGCAAACCGAAAACGCATCGGATGGGTATGCGGTTTTAACTGTTGGACTAATTGAACTTTGTAAGCTATCATACCGAGGTCTTTGTACAAAATTCTCAACAGAGAAGTGCGAGAAATGTTCAATTCCTGAGAACGGTGACGAGTTGATGTTGATGGATGATCACTGAAATTTTCAGCAACGGCGGCAATATTCTCGGTCGTACGCACTGTCTTAGAGCGGGAACGAGTTGCGTTAACAACCAACAAACCAGTTTCGCGAACTCGTTTCACGAATTTGCCCACAAATTCACGTGATGGCATTCGATCTTTACTCATTTTTTTTTTTAAATTTTTCACAGTTTGGGTTGAAGACTCATCACTTTGGAAGTAAGTTTTTATTATTTCCCATTTTCTTCAAGCGTATGGATTACCATTTCGTAAAATCCTGACTTTCAACTAACAATCTGTCAATTCGTGTTGACATTTAACAATCTAGTACTTCAAATAAATAGTAGTTCAAAATGGACCCGCTAAATGGACCAACCTATATATGAAACTAGAAACAATGATAGAAAGAGTGGTTAGGATCAAAAAACTTTTTAAGAATAATTTGGTAAGTCAATAAATTTAATGAATAAATGATAATGGCAATAAATAATTACATATAGAAACAGAGAAATATTTTAAGTTAAAATTTAATATAACAGTAATGATAATGGCAATAACAAAAATAGAATAGTCTTGAAAGAAAAAGAGAAGATTTTAAATACAATTAATATTTAATTAATCAGAAATTTTAAGATGTAATTAATAACAACATTTATTAGATGCAGCATATATATTTAATTTATGTCTTCTTTGTTTAATTAGTCTAATATTAGCTTTATTAGGGCATTTATAGGATAAATATTTAGGTAACTTATTTAAAGAAAAGATAGAGAATGACTAGAAAAAAAACATCAATATGTCAGGCCATAGACAACATTTATTAGATGCAGCATATATATTTAATTTATGTCTTCTTTGTTTAATTAGTCTTATATATCGTCGGTATAGTAACACAAGTCAAAAATTGCCATTTTCGATTTTATTGTAAAAATGGTCAACAAAATCTCTATAATTTAATGTGGAAAAACGACACATTTGTATATCCAAAATTAGACGCTAGAAAGCGGTTGTGTCGTTCTTCCTCCAGGACGTAGTCGCGAATCTGCGATAACGAAGATCGACATAATTCTAGTTGTGCTACGACTTCCAACGAGAAAACATCGCTTTTGTGTAGAACAAAGACATAAGTTCAAATAAGACACCAAACAGTGAAATTTCTTCTCTTTCGAGGCAAACCACTCATCAAGCCATTTTCGGACGTCTTCGTAAGAATCGAAGTGCTGCTCAGCGAGCGCATGGCCCATCGACGAAAACAGGTGGTAGTCGGAAGAGGCCTAGTCTGGTGAATAAGCGGGGTGGGGTAGCACCTCCCAGTTAAGTGTCTCCAAGTAGTTTCAAACCATTTTTGACATGTGAGATGGTGCGTTGTCGTGGAGGAAAATCAGCTTGTCATGTCTTTGTTGATAATCCGTCCGTTTTTCACGCAGAACACGGTGCAATTTGATCAGTTGTTGGTGGTAGCGGTGGGCATTGATAGTTTCACTAGGTTTCAACATCTCATGGTATACGATAACCTGCTAATCCCACCAAACGCACAGCATCGTCTTCCGTATAAAGCGATTTGGTGTTGGAGAAAATGTTGATGGTTGTGCGAGATAAACCCACGATTTCTTGCCTTTAGGATTCTTGAAATATATGCACTTTTCATTGCCTATCACAATCCGATGCAGGAAGACTTTTTTTTCGTCTAGCGAGCAAGATTTTGCATGTGTTTTGACGTCGCTCCATCTGCCTATCGTTCAATTCATGCGGCACCCATTTTCCGATCTTTTCAATCTTCCTCTTAGCACGCAGACGCATGAAAATGGCTGGTTGAGTAACACCCAATTGCTCCGTGAGCATTTTTTGCGATTGGGTATCCTCTTCATCCAAAAGAGCTTGCAATTGATGGTCCTCAACCTTCCTAGGCCGATTTTCACGCTTCTTGTCCCCCAAGTCAAAATTGCTGTCTTTGAACCGACGAAACCAATCTCGAAATGGTGTTTCCGATAAAGTACTGTCACCATAGGCCTCCATAAGCATTCGATGTGATTCAGCAACCGATTTCTTCAAATTGAAGCAGAAAAGCAGAGCTTTCCGCATATGCTCTTTTTCTGGCACAACATTAGACATGATTACGAAAGGAAAAATATATGTTGTTCTACGAAATTGCTGACAATGTGCACTGATTAATGTTGACATATGTCAAACTCATAAAAAAAAGTATGGCGTACCCATGGTAGCTTAATACGCTCACTCACGCCATCTATGACCAAACAGCGGATTTAAGCTTATACACCGGACAGTAGTATCACGAAACTGAATTGTTAGATATTAAATTAATATAATGCGAAAAACTAGCTAGCTGTTAAGATAAAAATGTGATAAATAATAATCAAGTAAATTGAATATATACGTTTTGCGATTACTCGAATACTCTAATGACAGTTAAGTAAAAGGGGCATTTCAAAGTGGTAGAGTATGCTGACTCAATTATTGAACGCAGCTCTACTATTAAAAAAAGTCAGAAATAGGCCTGAAGAAAATTGTACTCCAAAATTGAAAGTTGTAAATAGCACTGCTTTTAATAATAAACAATAATCCGTATATAGGAAACAAAATTTAAGACTCTCAATATATCAGTCTAATAAAGAAAATCGATGACGGTAAATGACTCGACATTCTTGGGTCCAATTAATAATAAAAATATATCAGAATACTTGTTATCTCAATTATTTGGCTTTGGCTTTAAACCGTGTCAAATAAGTGTCATAAAAATGTATTAATAAATAAACTGCAAATCCTCAATTTATAGAGTAAATATAGTAAAAATTGTGATAATTCGTTCTAAAATAATCACAACGTATCGTTCTAAATTTTGATCCGTTTAGTGAACAAATGTAAAATAAATAATCTAAGTTGTGATCAATTATAATTAAAATTATTTAAATATTAAATATACTCTTTTATTTTCTATTTTGTCCAAATCCTATCTTCCCTCAAAGTAACGTAAAATAACTAAAATAAAGTTATAATCGGCCTTAAATTTAGAACAAACACTATATAAATACTTCTAACGGACGTGGACCAGTTCAGTGTCGATGATTCGTTTGGGTACCAAATGCTGATTGAAATCCGATGAGATGTCATCATTTCATAAATATATTGAAGTTAATTTGAACATTTTAGAATATATGAGTGACTTAATTGATTAACTAAAGGAAAGGAGGAGAAAAGCAAATCGGCAAAAGATATCGCAAGAATATCGTCAAGAGAATAACAAATTTTAAGAATTTATGTGAAACAACCATGCAAAAAACTGCCCAGGATGAATCTGCCAATTTAATGGTGAATATAGTAGATGGAGGCCATTTCATGAGCTATTTCAGTTATACACAATAATGCACATTTGGAAAATGTACAGAAACTTCACAACTTGAAGGGATACGTAGTGGTAGACTTCAAACTATTAAATAGATATATACCAATAATAAATGAAGGTTATAAATCAGTTAGCTTAAAATTAATATAACAATAACATAATAAAAGATCATTAATTAACAGGCAGCTGAAGAAATTAATGAACCAACCAGAATTAACAACAGAAATAATAAAAATTGAAGAAGATTTATAGATTCTGAAGAAGATTGTACGCATAAATTTAAGGATATATATGTGAAAGAATCAACAAGTCGAAATCCATCATGAAGCTTTAGGAGAAAGACCTTGGGGATACCCAAGATCCACTAAGCACTGCTTCTTCAACTGCTATCTGAATAGCAAATCACACGAACTTATCATATGACAAATGCTACAAGTAAGGCCAGATATCTAGCTTATGGTGACCCACATTACATGAACTCATGCAAAATATTTCTAAATATGGATATTGCGGTCAGAAAAAATGTACTTCTGAATTTGGGTGATGTTTCAGATGTTTATCGATAAATCAGTCTTGCATTACAGGATGGTATTTTAAGGCGGAATCGACTGATATACTTTTAGAAGTAGAGGTGTACATAAAGTTTTAAAGGAAGCAATAGTTAGACGATCAAAAAATATCTCAACTGCACTCAACACAATGTTTGGCTAAATGTTGCTTGGAAACAATCAACCTAACATTAAACATATTCAAAAATGTTTATATAGAGAAATTACATTGGAATAGATAAACAAACATTATATTAAATTTTAGCAAAGAAAAGAAATTAGGCGATCAAAGCCACTAACGACAGAAAATATAGAATAAGAGGAATATTTCAATATAACACAGGAAAGATTATCCGTAAGATACTTAATTTAATGTATATAACACAGGAAAGATTATCCATAAGATACTTAATCTATGGATAACTTAATTTGCAAATCCATAGATATCGCTTATCTCGCGGATTTATATACATCATGGATGAAGTTGAAAGTATAATGGCACTATAAAATAATCCAGTTCATTCTTGGAGTCATTGGACAAATTACAAGAAGACTGGCGATACTTCTTAAAAAATTATAGAGAATTGCTAGGTCTTCAAACGTCTGATCAAAATATACCTTCTTTTAAAGACAGTGTCCTTGGTCAAGTAAAGCCGAAATATCAGGATGCCATGAAAATTATTAAATTAACAGCAAATAAAATGCAATTAAATTGTCCTGAATGCATCAAATCAGGTTAATCTTTTAACTTTTAAAAAGTTAAAAGATTCTGTCACAGTAGACTTGGAAACCACTCAATTACCAAAATATTGTTCAAATCTCAGACACCATTTAGTACTCTATTGGCAGAATATTTTATTAGAGCATGAAATACATCTCGGAGAAGAAAACAACTTCGATTACCAGAAAGAAGAGTTCTTCCAGTTAGAACGTGCTTACTTCGATGTAGTTACTAAGTTTGATAAACGCCATGTTAACAACAACACTTTGTATACAGAGCAACATTCATCGGTAAAATTACCCCAAATATCATAACCCACCTTCAATAGCGGTTATTTTGGATGACATTAATTTCGAGACATATTCATGTAAATAGTCCACGCCCAGAACATTGGCTCCATTTAGAAGCGAATGTACTTAAAATCAAGTTTTTTCTCAAATATATTAGCATTAATTAATCGTTGATTAACGATCCAGAACTGCTTAAGGAAATCGCTAAATCCGATTGTGGTAAAGAAATTATAATTAAAGTAACTAAGGAAACTAAAACAAAAACATTAGCATTAACCTGGTTCCTCAATTTAGACTATTGTATCTTAACCGTCAAGCTGATTGTTCAATCGGTAATAATCAAATAAATAGTGTTATCTGCGACAGCACGTATTTTTAAACCATTCGGAATCATCAAGCTGTAGTCTCTAAAATTGGATTGCGATTATTCGTTACCAATATATTTGCCTACTGAATGGTTGGCCCTTTGATACAGTCTGTGGGATTTAAACAAGATTCAAATACCAAGGTTCATTGGTCCAATTGATGAGTAGTATGAACAGGTTGCGTTCTTTGAAGCATCAGAGAAGGCGTACGGAGCAGTTATCTACATCAGTTTATTTGGACTCACCTGATCAGCACAAAATCTCGAGTAGCGCCAAAGCAAATAATAACTCTTCCCCGATTGGAATTATGTGCGGCCAAAGTGATGGCGAGTTTAAACACTAAAATTATCTCAGGGCTGCGGTTACCGATAACCAAAACTTTTTATTGAACTGATTCTACTATTGTATTATCCTGGCTGCATACCGATTTATCACTACAAAACTTTATGACCAACATATTGAGTTATATCTTACAACACATTAAGTATTCTAATTTGATTCCACATATGAAGATATGTGGAATCAAATTAGAATACTACCAATTTCGTGGTATGCGGTGTCTTTCTGTGGCAACTGTTGGAGTATAACTTATAGTTCTTAGGGTCGTTCATTTTGAGAACCACTTCCCAGCTATTATCCAATCATCGAAGTTCGTACTAATCATTAATTTATGTAGTTGGTTATATTCTTCGATTTATCCACTGGCTCCGGAAGAAATAATCTTCTTAATGCATTTATCTCCATTTGTTAGTTGAAGAAAGGCACCAACCTCACAATGTGTAATGTGGAAGTTCCTACAAGCCATCGAGTTTGAGGATAAACTATACGCATTTAGGAATAATAAGCCGTTGAGGTCTTTGTCCAAGTTATTATGTCGATGAAAGTGATATTCAGTGATTTTGCCACCACATAACCACACCAGATTATGGGTCAGAGATATTCACATTAAGAATTTATAAGTAGCTATGCAAGGATTGATATATCTGATGCGTCCGTGCGTTTGGCTGCTTAAGGCAAGAAAGATTTGTAAAACAGTAGTCCGCGAATTTATTTCGAGTAATATAGCAAATAATGGGAATATTACCTACAGAACGACTTTGTCCATCTCGACCATATGAAAATATAGACTACTTCGGTCCATAATTTTTCTGGAACATTACCTAAAGAACGAGTTTTTCCATGTCGACCATACGGAAATATAGACTACTTCAGTCCTCTATGGATTTATTTTAAATCCCGCGGCGTTAGATAAAGCAAAAGTTATGCTGTATTATTCGTTTACCTGACTACTAAGGCTGTCCATATTATATTAGTGATACACCTTACTAGTGAAACAAGCTGGTTACTATGCTATCAGATAAAGCCACCAATTTTGTAGGTGGTAGGGGAGAATTATCTGAATTAATATATTGTACACTCAATCCCCCCGAAATTAGTCGATTCATCAATATTGTGCATCAGAATCCCTACACTGGAAGCACATATCATTTAGGAGTTCATATTTTGGTGGTTTATATGAGGCGGCAGTAAAATCAACAATATCATTTCGGACATATATTATAAGCATAAAATGTTGCCATGGAAAAGATGCAAACTTTGCTAGTTCAAGTAGAAGCTATATTGAATTCTCGCCAACTCACACCAGCATTGGAAGACCCCAAGAAATTTAGAGGCATCAAGCCAAGGGCATGCTCTCATCGGCGCCCCCTCAATGTCAGTCGCAAACAACCAAGTAGCAGAATCGAATAAATGTTTACTAACTAGATAAACATTAATCAGCACTTTTGGCAACAGTGTTTGAAGAAATATCTGCCTGAATTACAAATACAAAAACGGTGGATCAGGTCATAACCGAATTTGACAGCTAATACTACAGTTATTTTAAAGGACAATAACTTACCTCTGTAAAAATTCAAGCTCGGAAGATTGTTATGAACAATTGCGGGTCTTGACGGAATGGTAGGAGTAGAGCAGTCAAAATTTCCATGGGAATAATAAAAATAATAATCCATAACCTGTGTCCCTTGCCAGCGTATTCTACCAACCAAAATTACTATCGTTTATTTAACATTATATCGAGCATATTATTTACCCTTTTAGAATTCCGGAAATCAACACTTTCAATTGTGAAAAATTATCATTCACCCTGGAAAGATGTTTTAACTATTCAGCAATTTAGATTTCATGAATATGCCTATATCCGATGCAAAGAATCGATCAAAACCTGTTTTTTACTGCCCAGAGTTGGTGCCACTCAACAATTTGATTATCTGCTGCCAGACAGGTTACAGCTGGATTCTTTAACATCTGGTATTTGTGCCATTTAAAGATCGATTGTCCACTACCAGATCTTTTTCAGTCCGATTTTTTATCACATATATATTAGCCAAGAAGTTGCCAGTGCGCCAGCAGTCAAATAGGTCACTGCCTCAGTCAAACAGTTCGCATTTGGAATCTTGGTTACTTAGAGAATATTCTTATCATACAAGAAATGAGAAATAGCCTCGATCCAGCGTCGAATGTCGAATAACGTCGGATTCAATCACCCGTAGATCAAAAATATATGATAAGTTTACGGTGCAAGTTGAGCACTTGTGATTATCTGAATGACATCCAATAGAAGATAATTAAGGCCAGCTGTAGGAATTGTAGAACAATCGTATTACAAAACGGCAGGATAATTAAAATTAAACTAAGAAAAAAATATACCATAGCATATTATACAATATATATTTTTAAAAAACGAAATTATATTAAATGTGAGTATAATATATTGTACTAAACAAAATGTTAAACAATATATATTTTAAAAAAATGTTGACGATGTATAAAATTTAGAGAAATTTATTTAAACTTTAAGAAAATAATTCAAATTGATCGATACGTGTATGTTCATACAATTTAACTAAACAGCAATCTTTTTCACAAGCAGGAGTCTTAAAATTTATGGATATTAAAGGATCTGAGGACAACTATCATTTCTAAAATAAATGATTCGGCAAAGCACATAAAGGCATTGGTATGACATTGAATATAATTCGTAGATATTTCCATTTGCCACGAATTGTAGCGGATATGCAAAAATTCGATCTAGATTATGATACATATAAAGAGGCCAAAGATCCTAATATTACTGTTGGCCCTCCTATGGAATTATTTACATATGTACCTCGATTTTCTAGGTTTGTGTTAAATTACAACTTCTTGGAGGCCAAGAAGTTGTAATTTAACACAAACGGTGTTACCAGCTTCATTTCGAAAGAAGTACGGACCGATGATTCCACCAGAATAAAAACTACACCAAACTATCAATTTAGGGGAATGTAATGGGTGTTCATGAATAATTTGTGGATTTTCTTCGCACCAGAATGGACAGTTTTGTTTATTTACCGCATCACTCAGATGAAAGTGAGCGCACGAAAAGTTCCAATTGGAGAATGATTATTTTGATAATAAAATTGAATAATTTGTAAACGTTGTTTTTGCATATATCTCTCTATGATGAAATTGTAAACATTAATGAATACAATGAAAAAAAGACAGATTATGACATATTACAAATGTCCGAAACGTCACTTAGAAATCATATCACTCTTATTGGAAAACCCTATATATACCAGTTTAAGCGTTATAATATATGTTTTATTCAATTACTTAAAAAATAACATCATTTGAAAATTAGAATTAGAATGTTCAATAGTATTCCAATACTGCAGTATTTATACAGATTCCTAATGCATAATCCTATGCATTGTACATAGTTAATGAATGTTTAAAGGCGGAAGTGCATAGTTATGCACTTCTCTAAAAAGGTAAAGTATGGCAACTATTTTTGAGGAATTCACATTCCTTAAATTGTGGGAACCAAAATTGTTCTACGAATGATAAGTGCTTGAAGTGCACAAATTTATATGTTGTACTGAGATTTAACCAGAAATCCTTAATCTTTAAAAAAGTTAGACCGAAGAAATTCATTGGTTATTAGTTTTCAATAACACGCGTCACTCGCACTATGTGTGAACAGATAGAAGGAGTCTCTTCAAGTGTGAGTTTGTTAATAATTCATTCATAATCATTGATTACGATGATCATGATAGCAAATTTCATCGGTTGAGTACAGTAATTTTGTATTATTTAACGCAACTTAGCTGTCGTTAAATATAAAAGCTTGAGTCGCCTACGACCATAGGGATTGAGTTACGCTCAATCAACGCACCACCATTACTGGTAGTTTGCAGTCAGTAACCAGTTATAAACTGACTGCTGCAATTGTTAGTGACGATGCATGTCTAAATCTCTACTGTCATAAGCAGTGACAGCACCCGAGATAATTACCAGTATCTCCCACCAGCGATACGGAGATCGTACACGAGATATGGGTGTTAAACATGGACACTACGTTGCTGCCTAAGGCGCCTCACTAATGTTGGGCACAGTATGTTTTAGCACAATGGGATCGGAATCGACCTTGATCTTTCACTGAATTGTAGCCGTCCTGTGTGTTATGCATACACTCATTCACGCACCATCCTCACTCCTTTCTCCAAAAATTATCACGAAAAATCTATTTAGGAATTCATACCTCTCTCTCACACCCACCACGCTACTCACATTCACACTCTCATTATTCACCACGGTTGCACAAGCACCTAAGTCGCGCAAATCCCCGTATAGGCCACACCCAATAAGAAGGTGCTTGCCACTCTCCTCCGCTACTCCACAAGGGCATCTAGTCTCCGCAACTAGACCACGCTTGTACAGGAACCCATTCATACTGCCGTGTCCTGTGAATAAATACATAAGGTACAGACCAAATTCAAACCCATACGCAGATGTAAAGCACACATCCGAAATGATTATGTGCGTCTATTTGCCATTCACACTCTTATCCCATCGACGTTGCTAAGTTTTATACATTCTGTTCAGGATCAGTACACGATGCTGGCGTGGACTAAGATCCTGTACCTCTTCATTCGTAACCGGACAACCAGCATGCGGGATGCCCTGCATCGCATCGGTAGACGCGATTCTACATACATTCAAATATGCATACAGTCAGACGCTGGACTGAATTTATGCTCATCCTTGTATATAGGGGGCGCATAATGTCAGCCCACGCACACGGCGCATATATTGCACACTGAACAAACACACCCTTGTACAGGACTTTCACTACTCTATATCCAAGTCCCTATTCTTTGCGAAATACTCGCACCAGCATGCCCATTTAACCGGCTACGCGTCCCCTTAGCTGTTGCAAGTGAGGCCGAAAGTTCCGCCTCTCGTCAACCTTTACTTTAAGGTACCATACTTTCCGCACGTATCGGACCCCGACCACCTCTAACCAAATATTGGGCGGCCTACTGGGCGCCAAAAAAACCCTTCAGCAACATACACATAGTTTTCCTTTCGGAAACATTCACTTCCAATTCTATTCTCCCATTCAGACACCATCTGCATATAGCGGCTTCCCGCTATCTCTATCACAAGTAGAAGATCAACCGCATATGCGATCACACCGCAACCGGCCTCTTCGAACTCCACCAAGATACTATTCATCATCATATTCCAGATGGCGGGGCCGGCCACAGATGTCTGTGGGCAGCCACGCACCATCTAGCGAACAACCCTCCCAAAGTTCCCGCATACTACCACATACCTTTCATGGAAATAACTTCGCCATAGAGAAGTTTCTTCACATGAAACCTCCTCCAGTCGCTCAATAATGCGATCCCACGCAGGCAGTTGGACCCATTCCGAAAATCCACAAACACATCACATACGTACTTACTCTCACTCTCAGCAATATACCGTTTTGTACACATCCAAGCATCCTCTGTCCATTTACCTTTCGTAGATCCATACTGAGAGTCGGATACATTGAAGTATGCAAACTTCACATTCAACCAGTGTACCATCATACGCTCGAGGACCTTGCTGAATACTGGTAGTAAGCATATCGGCCTATAAGAGGACGCATCAGTCCGTATCCCGTCCGGAGACTTGGGAAGGATAACCACATCTCGTACTTTCCATTTACTCGGAAATACACCACTCTCCATGCATTCACCGTATAGGCTACTTACATGTGCGGAACAGTCCGCCAAACACTCCTCATCATTTGACCAGTCACGCCATCCAATCCTGGAGCACTTCGTACTTTTGTACCCCAAACCGAAGCATTAATCTCACCTCATTCAAAGGGAAAGGGGTACCTCCTGCCAACATACACTTCCTCTTGCCTTTCAATCACGGGAAAGAATTCATTCATTAATGCATTTACACTATCCTCCCAATTTCTTGTATATCCATCATTCACTCTGATACTCGAAATATCGTTTCGAGCACCTTTGTGCATGCACAATCGATACACCGGACCCCACACATCCAAATTTCCACATTCACTTACATACCGTTACATACTGTTAGATCGTTTGAAATCCCACAAACTCGAAGATTTCAGCCGCGACCTCCACCCCGTAGATCATACAGTCCACCCTACTGGTATGCCACCACCTCCCGGTCATCTATTGGTGCAGTCACCACTAGTTCAATAAGGTTGTAATCGCTCACCACTTGTAATCGCTTACCGCTCACCACAAGCAATATCTTCCACTCATACTCATGACAGGCAGCTGCCCATTCTGTCCGCTGAAATTATACCATTCACTCGGGACATTTACTACATTCATACATTAGAACACTCATATACTCGCACTACATCCATACCCACTTTAACGACAGAGACGGGCGAATCAATTTTTCCCCCGGCTCTGGTACTGGTGAACGTCCTGGCGGATTTTCCCAAGCCGCCCACTGATCCACCATAAGAGTATGGCTCTGGGATCAATTCAACATCCACCCTATTCTCAAACATATAGACATTCAACTCATTCATAGCTGCAGCCGACCCATTTCCATTCATTTGGATGCACCTAATCAACCTAGGCAATAATCCTTATTCTCTCTCTCTCATGATAGTTACATACACTAACTACCACTTCTTTCTCAGTTTCGTCGGTAATGCCTCTCATAATTTTTTCTTTGAGCTGCTGCACGAGCTAACCAGCTTCGGCATCGCCCTCTTAGGCGCACTCGTCACTAAGCTAGCCTTAGCAACGTCCTTCTTCAGCCACTGCACAGCATGGACGCGTACGTCCGCCAGCGACTTTTCCGCCTACAACACTCTCTTTTTTACCTCCTCTGTCGGCACACCTGCAGGAGCGGCTTTCACCACGAGTGCGTACGTTTGTGCCGTAAGCTCCCTCGGCCTTGGGGTAGGCCGTGGCACAATCCAAGGATTCTCTGTGACGGCTGCTGGCCGTAATATTTGAGTAGTAACATTTCATTCATAATATGTGTGCTGACGGTCATAGTAGTTAATTTAATAGGTTGACAGCATTCAGTCTTTATTAGTAAACATGTATGTTGATTTTAACTAAGTAAACATAGATATGAGAATTAGTCAGATATTACTATATTCCGCCTACACGAAAATAGAAAATAATTTTGTTTGGATATAGAAAGCAAAATTGTTTTCGACAATAAATTGAAATTAAAATGTAGATGTGGTACTCTACTTGCCTTTCACAATTTGATCATAAAATTTTTTTTAATAAAATTATTTTCCTCTCATTTCGAAATTTTATAAAATTTGTAGTTTTATTTATAATATTTTATATGATATTCATTACTTGTGTTATATATTTGAATATATGTATTACATTTTTGTTCTGAAATTCTGTTTTTATTTATTTATAATATTTTCTATATATTGCAATTGATTTATATTTATATATTTTTAATATATTTTGCTTACAAATATACTTAATTTAGCTTATATTTTTATATATGTGTATAAGCCAAATATTACTTAATTAAGCTTATATTTTTATTTTTAAATTCAATATATCTTAATATTTTTAACTTTAATATTTTATTGTAATGCAGTTATCTTCTGCCATTAAGTTTCAGTTGAAATAAGTGTTTATTTCAGTTGTACTGTTTATAATGAATATTATTTTATTCAGTGGATTTTACCTTTTTTTTAATTATTATTATACGAGTAGATGGTTCTCACCTGAGATTATTTTGGTTGTGATAGTTGAGTTGACGCCGTCACATTTAATTTTTTCAGAGGGCCCTTCGTATAGACTCTAGTTTTTCCTACGGTTCCCAGATTTAAGGTAAAGTAAATCTCCAATATTTAGGATAGCAGGTATCATATGTTTTTTCATATGAATCCTGCTACGCTCTTCATTTTATTTGTATGTTCTTTTTGAGTTAATTTCCCCACGATAAGTCATTCTTTCAATATCGCTAATATTCTCTTTAATTGAAACTCTATGATATATGGTAGTCATCAGTATTATATATAGTATTATTGGTTTAGATTTTGATACAACTGATAGAATCGATGTCGTTTTCCCAAATACTTATTCAAGAGGCGTATATTTTGTTTCAGCATGGGGATTGGTATTGTATGCAGAAGTGTAATATGATATACACTCATTCCAATTGTCATCTTTTCTGTGCAGCAATAAATATTAATTTAATGTTCGTTATATGATTTATTTCACTTGAACCTTAGGTTTCATGGCGGAATGGTGTTGAAATTAAGTGGTCTATTTGTAGTATTTTGTATAGATTACTGTATGAAGAATTGTTAAATTCTGTACCATTGTATGTTTTGAATGTTCCGAATCATCCTTACTTTATTTTGCATTTGAATCTCCCAGGTTTAGGTTGTTTAGTCCTCTCAAGTTTAGCTCCTTTAGTCCTCCCAGGTTTAGCTCATTTATATGAAAAGTAATAAAACTTCTGTTTCTTCACTTGTAGGCTAGTCCTCCGTAGACGTGCAGTACAAGTTTAAATCTCGTCCGGTAGCATCATCAAATTTCGTATTAGGCTCGATGAATTCGTAAGTTTTACTTATAAAAAGTGGCAACAAGCCACCTCTTCAAGAGCACATATTTTACGGTTGCATACATCATTTTTGGAGGGCCTAAAATAAGTGGAAGAAGAACTTTGCTCAGATGGACCTTCAACATCGAGCACTAATGAATAACCATCTGCGGTTATTGGCAGGTTATGATTGACTATATGGAACTCATGTTTTATTATTTTATTTCATATTTTAATTTATTAACGCTAACGCCTTTGGGTGAATGTTTTGTTTAGTTATGCTCTTTATGCTGTTTGATTTATTTTGGTCTATCAGGTGATTATGTATTATATTATTTTTACATATTGACACATCTGCATCTGAACCTATTATTGTAGAAAAGTTACATTTTTATTTCTGTATTTTAAGGTTACATAATTTTAGTTACTTTTTTTATTTTTTTATTTTTACAGATATTTACACCTACAACAATAAGCAAATTTGAGCAATAGTATTAATTAACTTGAAAGGTTGTGGGGAGTAAACATCCAATAAAGTTCTTCCTGCTAGCGTGTGTTTCTGTTAAGCCTCAGTATTTTAGTAAATCACGCGACCAGTGACGCTTAAGTCTTCGATGGGTATTTCTAGGGAGGGAAGTAGTTCTTGAACAAGAGGATTATTAAGATTGAGGACACGGGAACGGAACTTTTTATAACGAGATATAGCCACGTCAAAAACAAATGGGACTTTAAGATCACGATAAATAACAGTATTGCGAACATAAAAGGGGGCATCGACAATTGTACGGAGTATTTTGATTGAAGGGATTGAATTCGACGGGAATTAGAGGACTTAGTAGATCCCCAGAGTTCTAGTCCGTATGTCCATATGGGTTTCAGTAAGGTATTGTATATCAGTACTTTGCTGTCTATAGTAAGTTTGGAATGTTTGTCTAGAAGTCGAAGTAGTTTTAGGTAACGTCTTTTTAGTTATTGTTTTTTTAAGTCTTGTATGTGGGTTCCATGTCAAGCGTTTGTCTAAGTACAGTCCTAGGTACCGAGCTTTGGTGTGTTGAGGTATATGGGAGGGCATGATGTGTTGAGGCACTGCCATTAAGGTATATGGGAGGGCATGACTCACGACGGAGAGTGAAAGTTACCTGGGTAGATTTACGTTCATTTACTTTTATTCTCCATCTAGTTAACCAGTTCTGGAGGGTTTGGATTTGGATTTGGAGAGTTTTGGAAGCATATTGGGGATTTTTGCTAGATGCAAGGCAGGCCGTATCATCGGCGTATGTAGCAAAGAAGATATTAAGGCAAATTGGGATATTGGATGTGTAAATGTTGTAGAGGATGGGTCCAAGTATGCTACCCTGAGGAGCCCCAGCCAATATCGGAGAGATATTGGAGAGTTCGTTGGATTCATTTACTTGGAAGTGTCGGTTGGAAAGGAATGATCTTAGGACTAGGAAATAGGTGGAAGGAAGGAGCCTCTTGAGTTTTCAGAGTAGACCCGGGTGCCAAACTCTATCAGAAGCTTGACTTATATCAAGAAACACACCGGGACAGTACTCTTTTCTTTCTAAAGAGGATGCAATGAAATCGACAACTCGATGATACTGCTGGGTAGTAGAGTGTTCGGCGCGGAAACCAAATTGGTGATTAGGAATTTAATCTGAAGATTCGAGTAGAGGATGTAAGCGGCGAAGGAGGATTTTTTCAAAGATTTTTGAAAGTAGTGGAAGGAAACTTATTGGCCTGTAGGAAGTGGGGCGGTTTATTGGGCTTAAGGATAATTTTAATGATGGCAAATTTCCAGAGGATTGGGAAATGTGTTGTTCTAAGGATGGAGTTATATATTGTGGCAAAGAAAACTATTGCTCTTTAAGGGAGTTGTTGGAGTATATTGGCGGTAATCAGATCATAGCCAGGAGCTTTATTTTTGGGAAGGAGCTTGATTAAATTGGCAACTTCGGAAGGAGTGATTGCCTTAGGGGGAAGACTCATGGGTAAAGGAATGGATAGTTTTGTCTCGATTGTAGTGCAATGAGTCCTGTCTAATATGTCCTCATGTGGAGTAAATGTTTGTGCAAGGTGTTCAGCAAAAGTGTCTGCTTTATGTTTGTCCGTGTTGGCCCAGGTTCCGTCAGTTTTTCGTAAAGGGTGCTTTATTTTTCTATAGTATTTGTCTTGTAGCAGTCCACAAAGTTCTGTTTTTCGTTAGGGTTGAAGTGTAGTTTCTAAAACGTTCTATATTGTATTTAGTGATTTCGTCATGTAGTTCTTTTTGCAGTTTGTTCAGTTTGGTTTTGTTGCTGGGCATTCTTGTATGTTGCCAAGGAGCTCTTGCTTTTCGTTTTTCTGCAATAAGAATGTAGGTTTGTCGCTGGGCATTCTTGTATGTTGCCAATGAGCTCTTGCTTTTCGTTTTTTTCTGCAATAATTGTGTAGGTTTCGAGTTTTTACTTTTTTGCGAAAAGGCTGTAGCGTTTTGGAATAAACATGTAAACTTGTGTACCGCGTCATCTAGTTCTTGTTCTGTTTTTAAGCTTTGTCGTAAGTCTAAATGCTCGTCAATATATTGTTTGAATAATTCCCAATCAATTGGTCCATTAATAAGTCTCGGCGCATTGACTTTTAGAGTGGATTGGGAATCGAGGACTAGTAGAACAGGGCTATGATCGGAGTTAAGATCTAGGAGTGAATTAACATTAATGTTGGAGGAATTCATGGTACTAGTTATTATAAAGTAATCTAGAATGTCAGGAAGCTTAGATCGGGAAGTTGGCCAGTAAGTGGGAGTCGGAGGAGAGATGACTTGGTAGAGAGAGGATGAAAGCACTTGGTTAAGAATAATCCCACGGGGATTGGGGACTCGACAGCCACATTGTGGGTGCTTGGCGTTAAAGTCACCACCAGCAATGAATGAATTCCCAAGAGCTTGGAAGTATGGTCAGGATGTTTGGTCCTGAATGTTGTATAGTCGCGTATGTAGAAGTTGGACCTGGACGTAAAATGTGTTTCTGTAATGAAACTTACTACTACGTCTATTCGTTTGTCATGCAGCAATAAGTCAAGTTCTTGTCGTTTGGAACTCAGTCCATTTGCATTCTGAAGGAGGATTATAAGGGAATTTGCAGTACAGAACTACATTTATTTCTGAACGGTGGACGGTGTCGTTGAGCGCATACGCGGCATAACTATTTTTAAATCACGCACAAGCAGAGTACCGCTATGCAGCCACTGCTAATGGAAATTTTTCACGCGATAATTTAACTATGTCTATTTTTAGACTTTTACAGTTCAGTTGTCTTGTTCAATTGCGCACTGTCACCAATACATATATTCTTTACTGAGTAAAGAATATATGTATTAGTGGCAGTCTAGTTTTTTTCAATTATTTGTATACACTCTATTTTCACTTTATAGTAATACATACGAAAACCGAAAATACTTGTTCAAAACACTATAATTTACGCCTTTGTTTTTTTTTGATTTTTTTTTCTCCGAAAATACCATTACGTGAGGCACCAAATTTAAAACACGTCTGTACGGTTCGAAATTTGAAACACGACTTAGTTACTTAGATTTATTTTCTAACATAATAATAAAATAATTATTATTTTTTCTAAGAATATATTTAGATTTTTCGCGGAGCTGAGTTCTTAGCTTAAACATCTATATTAAATTATTTCTATCATTAGTGTTACTATTTTGCTGAGTAGAATTATTAACGCTATATATTCTGTTCCTTATATTACTATTACTGCTATTGTTTACTATTATTATTATTATTTTTATTATTATTGAAGCTAGTTCCTGTATAGTTGTTATAATTAGCATTGCCTCTATTATTAATATTATTGTATTTGTTTATACTGTTGTCATTATAAGTGCTTAAATGAATTCGTTTTTGTGAATTAGTATTGTGCATTCTGTTGTTGCTAGGGTATCACTTATTTTCTGACATATTTAGATACAGCTCTTCGTAAGTATGATATCTACATTTTACTTAATCGGAACATCTTATTTGCAAAATTTTCTATATAAAAATTTTTCTGCTTAACTGCTGCTAATTTTGTTTGCAGGTTAAGTGCTGTGTTTTTTATTTAAAATTTTTATCGAAAAAGTGAAATTTTTGCATAGAGAATTACGCAAATCCGATATTATTTTTCTGTCTTAATAATTGCCGATTTTTGCTCAAATGTATTTTGCTTAAGTCGGCAATTATTAAGACCGAAAAATAAGATTGAATTTGCAAAATTCTCTATGCGAAAATTTTACTTACTTACTGCTGCTAATTTTATTTTTAAAACGCATTAAAGTTACCTTTATATTGTAGTTTTACAATAAAAAGGTAACTTTATTGAATACTACAATTTTTATTGTAGTCTTCTTCGATAATCTAGTACACTAAAGTAGTTTTATTAATTTGGGACATTTCTAAATAGTTAAAGAATCATGATACACCTCTGCCAATTCCAAGATATTTTTGGTGTCCTTATTATCACCTAAAAATTTTGTAATAATATTAATGGCAAATTCAAGGTTGAATGCCAAAAAAATGAAATTCAGTCAAACCCAAGAATAGATAATAAATAAGCAAATAAGGACACAATATAAGAAATACTGATACAACAAAAAGAAAGCTAAAGTTACTAAGTTAAAATTCTTGCAAACAACAACTGCTCAAATCAGTTTCTCAAGAAACTAGGGGCAGCGATACACCGCAATCGATTTTTTCTGTTTTTGTTTTTGTTCTTATACAGCTAATTATTTTCATGCATTTATTATTTTGTTTTCTTCGAAACTTTATATATTAGAACAAATACGTTTTGTTAAGCTTTTTTTTATAGACAATACTATTAATAAGTCAACGTGACTCTATCAATTGGTTCAGAAGCACCGTTTAATATCTATTCTCAAGTGTTTTTTTTCTTCTAAATATTCATTTATACACACGTTGTCACATGGTCTACAAAAACTAAAAAGCTCCTTTCTGTGAATTTTTTTGTCATTTGTATAAAACTTTTTAAAATTATTTTTCATGTCTCCTCCTTTTATTTTACTTGAGCCGATAGTTTGTATCTATGAAATCAAATAAATTAACCAGAATAAGTACTTATTTTGAAATGGTATTATAATACAATAACACAATCGAAAGAATTTTTTTACTTTTTATTGGTAATATATTAGTTAATTTTTTCTTGTATATACGAGAATATCTTAGATATACATTGTAGTAAGTTTCGATGTTAGCATTATATCTTCTGTTTTATATATTAAGAGTCATCTTTTTATTATTAACAGAAAACTTCTATAGTTTTCTGTTTAATTACCTTCACCACTCAACCCAGACTCAGGTTGAGCATTAAAACATTTGGTGTCTGTGCGAGTTTACAGATAAGCCTTTTAAGAAAAGCTGATCTCATAGGCCGTGTTATTATGCCGATCTTCTAATACATACCAATGAAAGAATATTTGAAATCGTTATAAACTAAGTTTTCATTTAGTATATTTGACTTTATACAGTCGTGACGACAATATGATGCACTTATCTAGGAAGATAAACTATGGCCAGTGTTCTCCTCGAAACTTACATTCCTAAAATTATGTGAAAACAAAGTATCCCACAAATGATAAATGAGCGGATTGTGGGAAAATAAATTGTCCCACGGAATAAGTGCACGAAAATTTATCATTTCGAAGAAATTATAATTCAAAACTCGTTAGCGTGATTATCATAAAGAGTTCTATCATTATAGTCTCACGTGAAACCAAAAACTCTTAGTCTGAGTAAAATCAGACTGAAGAAATTCAGTTGTTATCAACCCACGTATGGCACGCTAGCACTCGTATCATTTAATAACAGATGGAAAGAATATCTTCCTGAAAGTAATTCATATTTCAAGTATTGGAGTAGTAATATTTCATTCATAATCGTTAGCATTTAATGGATTGGCATCAGCCAGTCATTATTAGTAAACTTTTTTGTTAATATCCAGATATAAATACATGCCACCAGTACAAAAGGACAAAAATTATATTGTTTAGGTCTACAAAGACAAAATTTTTATTGGCATTTAATTGAATTTAAGTAATGTGTCTACTTGCTAGTAGTTTCTTATAATAATATATTACAATGATTCATATGTTTTTAAAATCTTATACTATATTATTATTATTTTTATTATTATTATATAATTTACCTTATATAGTCTTTTACATTAAAATCCAAAAAAATTTGTTTTTTGATTTTATCCATTACAATATTTCTTTACATTATGGTATTTGTTTATACTTTATTTCTAGTTTCTTCTTATGATTAACGAAATTATATACAAATATTTGATATTTTATTGTTAATATAGATATATTGTATTTTATTTTAATATTTTTAATCAATATTTTTCATATTCTTAATGAATTAAATGTTTATACAATTCGTTCATATTATTTATAAAATTTACCTTATTATATTTCATGCCTATATGCTATAATACAGTTTTCATTTATTTATAATATTTCTTTATAATTCAATACTTTCTTATATTTAACAAATTTTGCTTATACTGTATGCAATTGAAGTTCTTTATTTATTTATAATATTATTTACATTTAATTGATTATTGACATTGTTATTTTTTATTTTTATTAAAGCATATTTATTTAATATGATATATTTAATGTTCTTAGATTCAATTATGTTTTACAGTATGTATTGTTTACGTCAATGGGCTGTATTTCTTTTCAAATTGTTATTGTGGATGGTTTTCAACTTGTTTTTTATTTTAATTGTTACGTTTACGGCGCTTCTTTTAACTAGTTCATAAATATGGTCTCTCGTTTTTCTTGCGGTTCCCAGATTTAAGGTAAATAATATCTCCAACTCTTAGCGTAGCTGAATTCATATTTCTATTTTTATGTTCTTTTTGACTTAACTTCCCCGAATAAGTCATTCTTTCTCTATCGCTAATGCTCTTTATAGCTTGAGTTGTAATTCTTTGACATAGTAATCGGTATTTTATACTATTATATGTAGTATCATTGGCATACTTTTTGTTACGGCTGATGGAATTGCTGCCGTATTCCCAAGTACTAATTCAAAATGGGTATATTTTGTTTCACTATGGGGAGTGATGTTGTACACATATGCAAAAGTATAATATGGTATCCATTCATTCCAATTATTTTTTGTGTGAACGACAATAGGTATTTATTTAGTGTTTTATGATTTATCTCTATACAACCTAAGGTTTCATGGTGGAACGGTGTTGACAATACGTGTACTATTTTTAGTATTTTGTATAGGTCACTGAACAAAGAATTGTTAAATTCTTCACCCTTGTCTGTTCTGAATTTTTTGAAGCTTCCGTAGTTCAATGTGTACTTCTCCGCTATGGTTTTCGCTATAGTATGGGCTTTTTTAGTCTCCAAAAGGAATGCTTTAATATATTTTCTCAGATCATCCGTTATTCGTATTGGTGGTTTATATAACAATATCCGCGATCGAGATATTTAATTACCTGATAACAAATTTGTTTGCATATCATTGAACATCTTTTTGAATTTCGAAATATTCAAATTCTCGAATAATTTTTTATTATTAGCCAGACGTAATTCTTTTATTTTTCGTCTGCCTGTACATCGAAATATTTTCTGCAATATCATTTCGATTTGATCTGCCGAATCATTATTAAGTTTTATAACAAGGTCCTTATTATTTTCAATTAAAATATTTGGTATGCTCTTACCCCTTTAAATTATTTTTCTTAATAGTAGAATCATCTATATATTCATATCTGATATGTTTTTCGTTCCGTATGTTTGATATTGGGATACACTCCTATGTGTATTTTCCCTACATTTTATTTTTATTATTCTTCGTAAGTTTTCTATTCATTTTGCTCTCATTAATATTTTGCTTGGGCATTTTATCAAGTTTATTTTGAGCTCCTTGATTTTGGTTAGCTTACATTTTACGGGTAACTACGTTAATATTTTTGGGAATCAGTTTTTCTAATTGCGATATATGTTGTATTGACGAAAGAGTGCCTTGTTTGTAAATAATCTCGGAGTCGTAGCCTATTAGATCTAGACGAGTTCGAGTTAGCTTCAGCGAGAGATTTTTATGGCTATATGAGCTTACTAGTAGGCGATGATTGGTTATAATTTGGAGCCGTCCAAATATATAAATATGACCTATATATATACCCTATTAGATACCTAGTAGCTATTTTTCTATAATTGTGTTTTTAGCTGATATTTATTCAATCTTCTCCTAGCGTATGCTATTGGTATGTCTTCGCCAATTTTTTCGCGTGACAAAACTGCTCTATGAGCATAATCTGAGGTATCTGTTGTTATTATAAATTGTTTGTCAAAATTGGGCTATTGAAATAAGAATGGGCTTATTAATAATTTATGTAAATAGTTTATTGAATGCATTTGTGCATCTAGGTGTCCATGTTAATAATATATGTTCTTCTTGGTCAATTGGTTAAATGGTTGCGCAATATCCGTAAATCTCGTTATAAAACGTATTTAATAAATACAGAATGCTACAAACCATTTTACTTCATCAGCAATTGTTGAAATGGGATAATTTTTGATTGTGATGTTCTTATTTGCATCCGTTTTTATCACATCTGCTGTAATTATATGTTATGTACTAGGCAAATTACTTGCTTTTTTAGGAAATTGTGTTTTGTAGGGTTTAGTTGGAGGTTGTATTCGCTAAATGTGTCCAATACCCTACTTAGGTTCTCATTATGTTTTCGTAAGCCTAAGCCAAAGACTATTTGGCTATTGATAGCATTCGTTGGAAACTATTTGTGGAGATTTTTAGACCATATGGTAACCTTTTGAATTGGTAATGATCGCTATTGGTGGGAATGCTATGAGTGGTTTCCAAATGATATCAAGCTCAATCTGGTGGAAGCAAATTGTCATATCGAGAGTCCAGAAGAATTTTGGCCCCCCTAGCTTACCTAGAACATCATAGAGGAGCGTAATGAAAGTTAGTCATTAACTATTTTCTTATTGAGTTGGCTGTAGTTGACAACCAATCTCTATTTTTTCCCAGTCCAGAGTTTCGTTTTGGAACAACCAGAAGAGTAGAATTGTATAGGCTCACAGATGGGTCGACTTGTCATCTTGAGTTAACTTTTCTACCTGATTATTTATTTCCTCGATCTGCAAATGAGGCAATCTATAGTTTTTAATGTATACCTCGTTCTTATTGGTACACGTTATATGTTTGGTGTAAAAAGTATTCGTTGACAATCGTTCACCTTCCAAATGTTGGTACTTCATACATAATTTCTTTATGCCCAATTTTGCATTAGAATCTCCCAAGTTTAGCTCGTTTAGTAGTATATTCATCATATTAGGATATTTCGAATAACCCATGTAAAACGTATTTATATCACTCTTGTTTACATTTTCATAACTGCCCCGCATTAGTATACTTATCATTTTATCATATACTCTCAATTCTAAGGTGAACGTTCCGTTAATAATCTTTGCCGAATATTTCACTAGGAAATCTCTTTCTATTATGCAGTTTGTGATAATTGACTATATGGACCCCATGTTTCATTATTTTATCTTCATATTTTATTTTTAGGAATGCTATGCCCTATGTATATAAATTTTGTTTGATTATGCCCTTTATTGGTTTCGAAAAAAAATCGAACTAAACCCAAGAATAGATGAAAAATAATCAAATAAAAATAATATACTAGAAATATTGACAATGGTATATAAGTAAAAATTATATAATTTAAAAAATAGTGGAATTGAGCTAAGAAGAAGGAGAAAAAAAAATAGAAGAAGACATTTACACATTTGATGTCTAGGATGCGGTACAGCTCTGGAATTCACAAACAGGAGGAACGAAATAAAAAAATCGTAGAGAAAATAAAAAAGGTGAATAAAATAATTGGAAACGAGAGAAAAATATATGAGAAAGAGAAAAATATTTAAAAAAATATATAGAAAAATTAAAAAATTTGTACGTTTTTAGTTTTAAGCACGCATATTTTATACATAACTTCATACATATTGAACTTAAATTATATCAAAAACTTGTAAATTCAAAACGAAAAAAAAAATTTAAATTAAAACTAATATGATATAAAATAAATTAATTAATTCTATTTCGTTTATTTATTTTATTTCCGCGTTTACTCTTACAACATGCTAGGGCATGTAGTTTTGTCATTAATTTTTTTACAGGTAAACGTTTGAACAATTTTTTTAAATTTTTTGTTTAATTTAATATTATTTAATGTATGGATGTGTTTATTTGTATATGTATGTGTGTTTTTTGTTTGTTGATAAAAATGCATTGGAAAGAATTAAGCAAAAATAAAAGGAAAGGAAAAAGAAAAAATTTGAAATGAAAAAATAATTAACAATAGAAATAATGTACATATGGTATAAATTTAAAAAATTTTAAATTTATAAAAAAAAGAAATAATAAAAGCATAAACTCTTCATTTTTATTCAAAACTTTTAAATGAAATGAAGAAATCATAGATAACAGGATTGTCCGTATAAAAATGCAAAAAAAATATATTATATATTAGAAAATTAAAATTTTTGTAATTAATATCAACTAATCGATATTTTATTTTATTTTAATACATTAAAGCTTCGATCTAAGAATGTAGGAAATGAGAAATCATCATCGTCGTATAAAAGAGGCACTTAAAAAATATTTGGTTGAGGAGTGTCGATGGGTGGATTTGATTTACGACCAGAAGGAGATGTAACACCTAGGTCTCTCTCATCATAGTCGTCAATCGTCTCGAATTTATTTTTTTGTTAACAAACTGCAGGTTTTTTTCCATATATTTATACAAATTTTAGGTATATATATATTTTTTGAATATTAAATTTTAAAATGTTTGCCCTTGCCAGGTTTTATACGTCCCCCTCATTTTATGATCCTTTTCCTGCTCCTTTAGCAGTAAAATTTTCTTATGGAATATTATTTTTAGTTTATCTCATTACTTTTCTGCGGTTCTTTCTTTTTTTCTCTTTTTCTCTCCTATGGAGAAGTAAATACCTTGGCGTATCTCCATTTACCCCTTATATGTTTAAGGCAAGATATTTTTGGTTATGCTGTGCATGAGAGCCGCAGAAAAATTCATAAAATTTCGAACTCTCCACAATCTCCGCATAAAACTAGCATCAAGTATTTTTAGTAAGATAGGATGTTCTCGGGGAATGATCGTAACTGGCCGTACTCCTGTTGAACGTAACGTTCTTTTATATCCGAATTTTTTTACCTTCGTCTTCCCATCCAACACCCAGGAAATTTAGCACATTTTCCAAGCATACTATAATAATGTTGCATTCAATTTTTTAATATAACTTAGAATAATATATTTACTAACCTTATGTAGATTTTAATTTTAACTGCTAAACAACAATCCTGCTACATAACAAAGTACTGAAATGTATGGCAAAACTTGAACTACAACTACAAAATTAAAACAAAATCTAAATCGGGCATAAGTTTCAGTAGAAATTATTCCTATCGTTAATCAAAAAATTTTTAGAAATAGAAAATGTTCCACTCGATCTGGAAATTTCTCTCGGAGAAATTTGATAAAAAATGTAGTGTTTACAAATCTAATAAAAACAAGGCTATGAAACTTGAAAAGAAAAAACAATTAAAAGTAAAAAATATATAACAGCAAAACTATATTATGGATATTATTATATATAAAAACCATATATTCAATGCTGTAAAATTTATTAAATCATTATTTATTTTACATATTAAAACAACCATAATTGTTTTTTATATTGTATCAATCAATTTTATTTAAAAATGTTTTGCCACTTTTTTATATTAATAACTAATGTATTATAATTTCAGTATAATATTTGAAATTATTTTATTATATTATTCGTTTGTTTCTTGGAATATACTTTTCTCTAAAAAGCCTAGACACATATTGAATATATTTTTTTAAGACATCCATTTTATAAATTTTTCAATATACCATAACAAATTAAAATTAAATAATTTTTAAATTAGGAACTTAATTTTAAAGTTTACTTGGATATAGAAACACCTGCGACTTCTCCTAATGTCTCGATAGGTGCATCCGCACTACAGACAGAATCTTCTGGAGTTCGTGAAGGTTCTGCTTCAGTAACTTCAACATCATGATTATGTTTATTACTCTTATGTTTAGAAGAAAGGGCCTGAAAGAAGATTATAATATTTACTATCACAAAAAATACAAACGAATATTCTTAAATTTCTCTATATTTATATAATTTACTTCCATTCACATTATTAGTAAATAGGTGTAAGTTTGGTGTCAATATTTTGTTGCACAATGTTACCTTCGTTGATTATTTTAAGTGTTACGCTGTTTCCAAATCGGATACATGCAAATATATGTAAAAGTTCTTATAGTATTTTAATAATTTAGAATACTATAATAACTTTTACATTATGTAAATATAGTTACTTAACATTTTTATAGTTTACAAAAATAATAAGAAAATTTAATTACAGCTTGATATCATTATGATAAATTTATATTTTCATTCCGTGTATTAAAAAATAAATGGCATGAGTTGCATAAAGTATAAATTTTGATTTTATATTAAGTACTACTTAAGTAATTTGTATCCACATATATGCATATGCAGCATATTTAAAATTGAAATTTATATAAAAAAAAATTATTATACAATCAACTATTTTTTTAAATATAAATTGCCCTTATAAATTTTAAAATATTATGTCGATGCACCCATCATATTTTTAAAATTTATAAGTATACTACATAATTATTTTATGTATAATCATTTAGTATATTTTTTAATTGAAATAATAGAATTTATTTAAATTATTGAAAGTACCTGTAATGAAAATCTACGGTGTCCAGCTTTGCGTCCACCACGTCTTTTACTTATGTGTGGATTTTCTTGCCTCAATGTTTTATTTTTAAGTATCTCAAGTTGGGTATATAATCTATAATTAAATATATATTGAATTAGATAAATTTTGCATATTAGTGCAGACAGGCTCTTTACTCCAGCCGAAATTATGAATTAGATACCATATACTAATAACAGATAAAACTTCCAACTCTGTTCATAAAAACGGTGTAAAATTTTTATTATGGCAGACAATGTGTTCTTTTTATTTAATAAATAATATAAATAAGAAATAAATATTTTGTGCAATACAAAGTTATCCACATATGTGTACGTTTCTATTGTAATGATAATATTATTTTCTGTTCAAATTTTCTAAATGCACTGCTTTCTGCATATAATCTATAGAATAATATCAAATTTATTAATATTTATATACATTTCATATATAAAATGTCTTGTGAAGCATTTATTTTAATATTCATTTTAACTTTGCAATTTAGGCAATAAACATTAATTTTTCAATTTCAATATAAAAAATGAATAATTTATAGATAATAAAACCTAAATAATAATTTAGTTTTAAATGTATTAATAACTTTCAGCAGATTAAACATAACAGAAGTTGAAAATTTGGAGACACTTGGAAGTAAGATAAAAATGTTATTACTAGAAAGTATACTTAAAAAATTCTAAAATAGCTAAATTAACAGCAACCGAAGTAAAAATTCTGGACCAGATACATAAAATTTGACAATAATTTTCTTAACGTCCTATTTAAGGAGCATCTTTGCTGTGGCAGAGCTATTTTGTTTGACAACTAAATGGATTTTCATGTCTAGATATTTGAAATGACTTTAGCTAATGCCAATAATATACGTAAAATCAACGTCATTTGATTATCCAGAAAAAACGTATATTAGTTAGGTAGTAAACATACGAATATATTATTGAATAAAAAAATCAACTTTGGAGAAAAGAAAAATTTAATAAAATTAACGGGTCTTAAATATTTGTTGGTTACTTAATATCGCGCTAATATTTACATATATTTCAATATGTAACATAAATTGGATTGGAAAATTTTACCTAATATTTAAATTGGTTACAAGCAATTAAATTGGAAATAAAATAATTTTAGTAGCAAATATCAAGTTGTTTGTCAAATTCATGTTGATGCAGCATTGACGTTACGCACTGGGGACTGAATATTTGTGTAGAAGTCTATGCTTAATATTTGGATTTTAAAATTCGATATGTTAATAGTATATGATATGTTCTTGTATAGGTGTTCTCCTGCTAATTTTATTTAGATACACGATATATATACCGTTTTACATTAGTAAGATAGGTATATGAAATTTCGGGTTAATAAAATAACTAGTAGCACAGAATAAAAATCCTTTCATTTTTTGGAATTTTTTTATAACATTACAATGAAATGATAGGAGAGGCTTACAGAAGGTAGGCTGATTGCAACAAGATATTTAAAATGGAATTACAGTGCAATCAATTTAAAAATAATTTAGTGTTTCCTTAAGTAAACAATATTTTGTAATAATTAAATTGCGGTTAATAGAAAATAAATGAACAAAACATTTATTTTATTTTATTAACCGTAAGGTCTGAAATTTATATAAACAAAATATAGATTTTATTAGTAGCGCAAGATTGATTTTTACGCATACATATTGGTCGCCATAAAAACGGTAATGAAATATTTCTAATGCCCAAATAATGCTTTAAAGTTTGCACGTTTTTTTCAGTTCTTGTTTCTTTATTTTTAACAAAATCAACATTTTACTTAGTATCAAAAGATATATTTGAGACATAGATTTGAATACTTCTTATAAATTATTTTAAATAATTTATCAAAAGCATTCATATTAGTAGGGTAGATGCATTCAGATGAACTGCACTAACCTTAAGAGTATAATTTGATTGGTAACAGTAGTGTCAATAATATATTTCAATTTTAAAATTTAGATAAAAAAACGGAAAAAATGAAAGAAAAGTTTCAAAAAGATTGAAATTTTCTCTAAGGTTCATAAACATACCAATTAGGACTCTACACCGAAGATTACATGCACAAAAGAGATGAAGGAGAAAGTGCGGCTGACAAAATCTCAACGTCCAGTGTTCTAAGACCGAAGTACAAAAATTATGAGTTTTTGAAAAAGTTCTGTGAAATTTTTTGAAACTCTCACCATTTAATGATATAAGATATTAAAACTATTAGATTCTTATTATTCACAGTCCTTAATTTTGCTTTCATTAGCTTATGATTATTATATTATCTATATTTTCATTCTGTTAATTGTTATCATTATTTGTTTATTTCCAATAGTTTTAATAAAGAATATTTAAGTTTGAGCGTTATTTTGTAATTTACTGCATTATTATGATATTCTATATTTAGATTATAGAATTACAATAGGGAGCAATTCGTATTCATATGGCCTTAAAAAGGCCCACAAACATCTTAACAGAGCCAATTTTATTAAAATAAACCACATTTTTACCATAGCATTAATATGAAGCCTTTCCCGAAAATAGTGGTTTAAATGTAGAAAATTAAATCGGGTAAACACAATATAAATTATGATGCTGTAATAACTATTCGAAAATAATGCAGTTTGCTGCTGCTAGCTTTTATGATATCTGTGCTGTCACTGTACTATAGTAAATCTCGTGCGCAGCTTATGTTTCAAGGGACTATGTCCAAATATTTAAAAAAAAGTTTAACCTAATAATTAAAATAATAAATTAACTTTACAAATTATACTCGTATATACAAATTTATATGTATACATATTATATATATATATATATATATATATATATATACTACGAGCCCTTGCCCATTGAAGTTGGCTCACCCTCAATATTTTTTCATGTACTAAGTTGGTGGCCAGAAAACAAATCGTTCCTATGAAATGATCATGATAAACTTAAGTTTTTCTGAAAATTGTATTCTCATAGATTATTTTGCTATAAATTTTCTGCAAATTAGTAAAATTAGTAAAATGTCGTGACGCATTTAAAAATAAAACAACTGTTCATATAAGTTGGCTCAGCCGGAATTATGATTGTTTCCTTTCGAGGGCCGCAGTTAAGCGAATATTTAAACGGTAAATTTGAGTTCTGTATTAAATTAACGGTTCATTTAGAAATTATTATTGTCATAAGTGAGTTTTTGTATCATTTTGAATTCATCATGCCTCGAGGTAAGTGTTTATCGGAAGATTTACGTAAAGTAATTATTAGTTTAAATAACGATGGTTAATCAATGAGAAAAATTGGTTTGGATCTTAAAATTCCATGGACAACAGTTAGAAATATTATAAAATTAAACAAGGAAACGGGTAAGCTTTTGTTTACGTAATGTAGATGGTTAATAATAAAAATATTCAAAATACAGGTGAAATTAATCCAAAAAAACGTATTGGACGTATTTCACTAATTACTGATGCTGATAGACGAATTCTTCAAAAAATTCTGAAAAATAACAGACGGGATACCAGTTTTCAAATTGCTGATAAATGGAGCGAGGCGATACAAAAAACTGTATCCAGGACTACTTGCACAAGGCAAATGCAAAAATGAGGATACGGTTTTTATAAAGTAAAATACAGAGGCATCTGCATACTTCTCTTTATTTATGTAGACAATTTTTTAGGCTCAAGATAAACCACTCATCACACCCATGCAAAAAAAAAAGGTTAAATTGGGTTAAATCACGGAAAAATTGGACTCCGCGTCAGTGGAAATCAATTATTTGGAGTGATGAATCCCGTTTCGAGGTTAGTGTTGGTGACACCCGTGGACGTGTTATACGTCAAAAAAATGAAGCATTCAATGAGGCTTGCATACGGAAAAAAGTTAAATTTCCAGCGTCAGTGATGGTATGGGGTTGCATGTAAGCTCAAGGTGTTGGCAGGCTTCATTTTGTGGAAGGCATAGTTAACACTGATAAATATTTAAACATATTAAACGATAATCTACTGCCTTCAATTTCATTGATATCGGATAGGACTGGAGAATTTATTTTCCAACAAGATGGTGCCGCTTGCCATACGTCGAAAAAATCAATGGCATGGATAAAAAATAATAATATACCACTATTGGAATGGCCTGCCAACAGTCCCGATCTGTCACCCATCGAAACTTTGTGGCATAAAATGAAAAAGAACCTCAGAATAAATCCTGCCAGGTCAAAAGACCAATTGAAAGCCCGCTTGCAGGATATATGGGACAAATTCACAAAAACCGAGTGCGAGGACTTAGTAAATACTATGCCACGGCGCATAGATGCAGTTTTGAAAGCAAAGGGAGCGGTAACGCAGTGGTAAAAAATATTTAATTACCCAATAAAAATCATAATTCTGGCTGAGCCAACTTATATGAACAGTTGTTTTATTTTTAAATGTGTCACGACATTTTACTAATTTTACTAATTCGCAGAAAATTTACAGCAAAATAATCTATGAGAATACAATTTTCAGAAAAACTTAAGTTTATCATGATCATTTCATAGGAACGATTTGTTTTCTGGCCACCAACTTAGTACATGAAAAAATATTGAGGGTGAGCCAACTTCAATGGGCAAGGGCTCGTAAATAAAAATATGTGCATCTATATATATATGCACATATGCGTGTGTGTATATGCGCGTGTTTGTTTATTAATCTAGAATCTAACTTGATATTCTGAACATGTACCTTTTAAGTTCTGCTCTAATCTCTTCCGCATTCATCTCTGATATCGTCAGTTCGCCAATATCTGGATCGCCTAAGCTTAACCCAGCGTAACCTCTTCCTAAATGTGGTGCTGAATCATTTGAGCACTTCGCAAATAAATAGACATTAAATGTTATTTTAAAATTTGCTGTTATCATACAATACGTAAAACTATTGATTTGGCTTTATTTATAAAATCATATTCATATATATTTAATTCCGCGGTTGTAACCCATCAAATTCAGTTGACAACATAAAATTTTAAAAACAGAAGGAATCAAATGCCCCATTTATTAAAATACTAGACAAAAATAAAATCGCTTGGGACGTGTCAGGGGGTTTGCCGTCCTATTTATTACCAACGCAACGCAAACTTTACCACCGCTTAAATCACTACTACTTAGTGTAAATTAGAACCGGCGATGCTGCAAGTGTGAGTGTGTGTGTGCATGTCGAGTGAATGACTGGCGTGCGCAGTACAATTTGCCTCATCAAACTCAACTATTTCTTACAGCACGTCGCTACAGATACACTACTTTGCAATAATAATGCTGTGTAATAATTTAAGATATCCATATGTACATTATGTAGATTCCAGAATAAAATTAAAAAGTCCTATTTATTACTTGCAATTTCTGATTATCAAACCAATATATTTATAAAAGGAATATAATTCAGTTAATCCAATTAATTTTCATTATAAAGAATAATTAGAAACCAACATAAAAAACAATCAAATTAATTTTTATTGGAAATAATAACAAAGAAAAATCAACATTTAACAAAGAAACATGAAAAACGTCAATAAAAGAAACAATATGTTATTTTGTTTAACATAAAAAACATCAATGTTGTTTCAGAAATACCAGTGATCCATTGAAATTATTGTTTATTATAAAAAAATAATTTCAAAGGATTACTGGTATTTCGCTATCTAACTGATTTATATAAGTTAATTAGTTAGACGCTATCTGCTTTGTATAAGTTCATTTAAAGGAGAAAAAAGTACTATCCAGTCTAAAATTATCAGAAAAATTGAATCTTGGTAATTTATAGTGTGCCGAAAATATATCTTCAAAGATCTTATACTTATACTGCAGCTAAAAACGGCAAAAATAAATAGCTAGTATTATATTAAATAACTAGTTCTATTTTAAATGTTTAATTATAAAAAAAAATATGACATGCAATAAGCAAATTGTTTATTTTTCAAATATTAATGCCGTTATTAGCAATTTTGTTTAAATATGGGTTCTTAACAAAAGCACTTACTTTTTTATAATGGTACCAAAGTTTGGGCAAAAAAATCAATCCCATCGTCATTGTATTTGTCAATTGTGAACGTATAAATAATGCTAACATTATCGCTCCAGGACTTAATTCCTGTAAGTATAGGATTCGAAGAACATAGAAGTGAATGGATACTATTAGTTCCATAGTTATAGATGCAACGAGAAATTGTCGTTCCTGTTCAAATTAATGAAAGGCAGTAATTTAATTATTATTCTTAAGCATTTATTGGCTACAGAAAATTAAAAAATAATTTAAATGGCTACAATTATAATTTCTTGTAATCTTTGGAATAATTATTTTAGACATTATTCAAACTTGCACAATAATATGATAATATTAAATATAATAGGCTCATATTATTTATTACATCATATAAGCATACTAGGGCACAGAAAAAAAATACTTACTCTATATGGTGTATTAGCATTACGTGTAGTAATAGCAAGATTAATTCCAAAACATAATATTAAAATTTCGCTTGATTGTGTTACGTATTCCCATTTTAATGGATGACATGTATTGGTGCTAGTCTGTTGAAGTCCTTCTAAACTTGTATTTTCTATTAAATCTATCGAGAATGCAGTAAAAGCTGACATATAACATATAACAGCAAAAATCATCGTTCCTAAATATTTTAGAAGATCTACATCTCGAAGCACCCATCTGTGAGCTTTTCTCGTTCGAAACTCGACTAAGTGACGATATAGTTTTAATATAATGGCCCCATAACATGTCGTAAATCCTAGCTCGCGGAACCAGGGTTCAAGTAAACATCGAATCATTGATGCTTGGAAAAAGTGTAAAACCACCTAGACATAATACAATTTTACAAGAATATCTCCACACTTATAAGACTTACTGATCCATATAATAATATTATTCCTAGAAGAATCATTTCTAATACTGTCCACATTCCAGAAGAAAATATCTATAAAAAATGTATGCTATAGATAGTATAGAGGAATAGTATAAAAAAGATGTTTATTATTAAAATACCTTGCATTTCCTTTGACGAAAAACAATAATAGATAGGATAAAACAACAAAGCACACAAATACTCAAAATAGCACCAATAGAACCTTTTAGCAAATTCTCCATTGGCATAACTTCTTGCAGTTCAACATATAAGCAAACACCATATTGATCGCAATGAATACATCCACCCGGGCAAGGTACACATGTAAAATTTTCTATGCCATTATTTTCAACGTCTTCTCTTAAAAACCCTTGAAGCGTTTGATTAGGAGCATAATATGATTCTTTACATAAGCATGTATAGCTTCCTCGTCGGGATAATTCCTCTGTTTCAGTAGCGAGGCAAAACGTTGTTTCACGGTCACAACTAAAATATTAACCTATGTATAAATATTTCTTATTTCATTAAAATCTACCCATACCTATGTTTTTTACCAAAAATTTCCTCCAGGTAGTCATTGCATTGATCTATATCAGCAGCTATGAAAGATGAAGCAACAGTCCTAAGATATTAAAGGAAGTAAGAATGCTTTAACAAGAAATTAAAATTAACAATGCATTTATTTTACTTATAATCATATTTAAATACAGAAACACTAAAAGGCCAAAGCCATCTCCCTTTTAGTGGTCCACAATCTCTAAATGGCGCTCCCCAATACATATTTTCACCAGAACGATTCCATGCTATACCTAATTCTCGCCAATACCCATTTAAGTAACTTTTATTGTGTTTAGAATGCGGCTGTACCTACAAAAAGGTAACATTAAATATATATATATTATTTATACCTAACAAAAATAGTATTTTTAGAACATTAAATATTCAAAATAAAATATATTATATAAATAGACATAATAAAACGAAAAACCTATTTTAATTTATAATTTACTAATAAAATGCTATTCAGGTTTATTCATTTTTTGGTATGTTCATTTAAAATATTGATAAATATTGTTTTTATTTTAATATTATAATTATCTGCAATTTAAATATTAATTTATCTAAAATTTTATCGTATAAAACATCAAAATTTGTATTACTTTAAAGTAAACTGATTTACCTATTACCTATTAAGGGATAGAAAATTAAGTTAAACGTAATTACTTTATTAATTGTTTGTCACTCAATTACTCACTTTCATAGCTTAGGCCAGTGTTGGCGAACCTTTTTACATGAGTGTGCCGAAAATCTCCAAATAATATACTCGTATTATTGACTGTTTGCATGCCGAGCAGTTCTTTTTAAATTTATTTATTTAAATAACTACAATTAGCAATTATGCTAAAATTAGCTTTTTACTTAAAAACATAATTCAAAGACTGTATCATATTTTAAGAGCGTAGTCCGATAAAATAAAGTTGACTCTTCCAAAATGGCTTTAAAAGACGGAAAATTAAAAAAATAAGCAACGAAAATGTAGTGTGCACCACTTCAAATATTTTGGCTGCGTTTTAAATGATTCCTGAACATCAGGCCAATTTGCTGTTGAATGGAAATGACAAAGTTAACCTTCTTCATATACAAAAAAATACTTTGCAGCAGTGTTCTGAACCTAATAGTTCGTATCAGATATTTAAAAGTTAAGTTTGGTCTATACTGCTATATGGCTCTGAAGTATGGACATTGAAGATCTCTAAAATGAACAAAATAGAAGCTTTCGAAATGTAGTGCTACCGTAGTATCCTGAAAATTCCTTGGGTAGACAATGTATTTAACATTGAAATTCTAAGACACGTCGGGAAAGACAGGAATTACTTGCAACGCTAAAGCAACGAATAATATGATGCTTTGGTTACATAATGAGAAACACTAAACGTACAACTAATAACTTAAGGAAAAATGGAAGGTAGAAGATGTATAGGTAGAAAATAGGTAGTATGGCTGAGGAACATATGGTAATGAACAGGCATAAACACCATCACCGAACTGCTCGAAACAGAGAGAAATTTATCAGAATTACCTCAAACATAAATTAAAAATAAACAAACATCATGTGATCGCTGAAGATACACCGTTGGATAAGCAGTTAAAACAACATCATTTTGGAAAGGGGAATAATAAAAAAAAGTTTATTAAAAATATAAAATACACTTTAAATTATGAGTTTTAAGAATTTTGTTAAAAAATACACATTCATGAGTTTTTTTGCTATAAATTCGATGCCAAATACATTATGTCTGATTTATATATCGTTACTTTTAATAAAATGCATTCCGAACTAGATTTATCGGTCAATCTAGTTGTAGTACTAATATTTATAAAATTCATTTCGTAAAATAATACCTCACAAGCATATGTCTATAAAAGAAAATTGATAATATTTATGTCGCTAGTTTTTTTTAAATAGCCGAAGATTTTTGGAATGGTGTTACAAGTTTTTATTATTACCTTTTTAGCATTCTTTTCGATTATATTATATATTGTATGCTAATCGATAAATTTTAATTATTTCCATTGGAGCATAATAATATATATATGAGCAAAAGTTAAGAAAAGGGTCTAAATTTTTTTAAATGGGTTGAAATTGGCTATGTGGGTAGTTTCCTTATTCAGTTTTTTTATATTTTCACAACAAAAAGTTTACCATTTATAATAATGATTCAATTTTGCTCAAAACGTGTAATAAAATATTTCAAATCATTATGAAAAAAATCGATCTGTGGAAGCCACATTTCGTAAAATTTGAGATATTTTTGGTCTTAATGATCGTGCATATATTTCAATTCAGTGTCGCTGCACTCTCTAGGTTTGATGGTTTCAAAGTTGTAGTTTTCCTCGCAGTCTCAATTATTCTTAATATATTCATACTTATTGATATTCCTACCTAAACTGTTAACTTCCGTCTTCATATTGATTTTATCTAATTTATTCGATATATCAGAGAAAAGTTGTTTAATAACACATAACTCAGTGGCCATATATTTTATTCTCGTTTCTCACTAATCGTATTTCATTACGTACTAATCGTATATTTTTCTGTATCAAATTAGTCTGCAATCGAAAATTTAGTGCATAAATTTCAAATTATTGGTTCGGTACAAAATATGTCAATAAAAACAAGTGCTTGCACAGACCATTCTGTTGCAGAAGATTTAGGACGGAGAAATTATTGGTCCGTATTTTTCCGAATATGAGGTTGGTGCTACAGTTAGTGTCAATGGAGTGCACTACAGATACATCATAACCAATTTTTTATAGCCTATTTTGATTACATAAATATCGACAACTTGTAGTTTCAACAAGATAGACTACCACTATATTTTAAAGCCGTTGGACTTCCTCTTAAGAGCTATGTGAAAAATAAGGATTATTTAAGAACTCAAAACTAATATTCATGAAATAAAGCCACAATTAGAAAAGAATCGATGTCTGCAAACGTAGTTGACAATGGCCCAATATTATTTTTTATTCATAAATGGTAAAGTCTTTACAATATATTATATTTCAATGCAGAATTTTCATTCAAAATTATATTTCATTCAAAATTTAAAAACAAATTTAATTCGTAGACCCTGTACAAAATTAAGTCAGGTTATCTTATCCATCAGTTCTCTATAAAAAGTAAATTATTATGTGAAAGCTAAATTGATGAATGTGTCATCTCTGGCATTCGTATTCTAAGTTCAACAGCATGTGTGCCGAGGCTATAGTAAGTCGGAAACTAACTGATGCAGTTGTCGTCATATAGGCTTTCAGATTGGTAGACGCCCATAATGTAATCAGTTTATTATTTTATTAATAAATAATTTATTAAAAACCAATATAATTTAGCTAGTCTTTGAATTTTTTATAAGAAGAAAATGCGAATGTAGGGAATCGATCCAAGCATTTGATCTTTCGTGTTATTAATAATTATATTTAGTTGGATAATATAAGGCTTGAAAATGTATGAAAATAATTTTGCATACATAATTTCACATAAATATAATAAAAAGTATCTGCTACTATACTCTTACTTACGGGAATAATAACATTATTGTTATAATTATAAAATATCGGAATAAATATTATTGTTAAGCGTACGCGTATAAATTTAGCATTAAAAAAATTATAAACTAATTTGGTTTCTGTTTTGATTTAACTTTTTATAAATATAAAGCTATAAGTTTAATTATTAAAACTTTTAATTTAAAAACAAAATACAAACGTTTATATGCTGCCGAAACTGTACAACTGCAATCGGTATACTTGGAGCTGCCAACGCAACAGCAAGTAAATTTTCATCGTCGTCGATAGCCAATTGTGCGATTGTATATGCTCGTGTTCGCATTTCATTAATATTAATATTTGGAGTGGAAGATAAAAATTCAGCAAACGTTGTTGCAGCATGAACTGTAACTTCGGTGGCATCATAAAACTGAAAACAAAAATAAAAATTATAAACAATAATGTGCAGAAATTGTTAATAATAATAAAAAATAATTAACAATGTGACATTTTAGAAATATCGTTTATATCTATAATGTATTTATGATTTCATTTCGGCAAATACACATTTTGAACATTAATTTGAGGCAAAGGTAAGATTATGAAAGGGGCCAAGAAACTTGAATATTAATTTAGATTATTAAAAATTATGGATAATAATTAAGATTAGTCTTAATAATATCTGTCTACAGAACTAACTAATAATGTCTAATTGCAAAACATACTGCAAGGGGTTTTCAGTAATATAGAGACGCTTAAATCAGAGTGTTAAAATCAATTTATTTAAATCAAATACTCTGATTTCTGCAGAAATCAGAACAAATGGTTGTCTGAGAGTGCTACTTTTGGACTAAGCGGTGGATGAATAAAAACTTCCAGGCAATCGAGTCATCAAATATATATGTGGTGGAACGTTATCGTGATAGAAAACGATACTTTTGGCCGTTTTCTCTTAATCGCTTAGCGTTATCTCTCGATTTACTCAAAGTACAGTACTGATTTAGCAGTTTTGCCGAATGATAGCAGTTTATAGTTGTCTTCCAGTCCCACCATACACATAGCATAAGCTTAGTGGCCGTTAATTCTATATTTGATATTGTTTGTGAACGTTAATTTCGCTTTTTTCATGATCTCTTTCAAACGATAGTCTTATATTTTCCCATTTGTCGTCGTTATGATTTGCTTCAGAAATTGCTGAATTTCATTACGCTCCAAGAGCGTATCACATATATTAAGGTCCATCTTGTTTTCCACACTCAATTCATAACGCATTCAAACATCTAGATTCTTTTTGAACCTAGCCTTTCGAAAATAAGTTTAAACGGTTTGATGATGCATGTTTAATTTATAAACTATGTCATGACTGCTGATATGGCGGTCTAGTTTAATTTCTTTCTTATCACTTTTTTTGGTAATTGGCCGAACAATTACCAAAAAAAGTGATGCGAAAGAAAATTGACGGGGATCAATTTTGACGTTGAAATTTCCAGAACGAAAGCGAGTGAACAATTTGCAATTTACTGACTTTAATATAGCACCTTCACCATAAACACATCAATTTTTTTCACAACACTGCGATGGGCTGTCGGCTTTGATGAAGTGGTATTGTATGTTAAAATATATAGCAAATTTTCACTTTATTCTGGCCCATTTTCAACATGAATAATTTTTGACACACTACACCAATTTCAATCATATTGTATGCAGCAAAACTTTAAGTATCACCTTTAACGCGCGAGTTATTTGCTTTTAATTCTATCTGTCGAAAAACGCCACCAACTTTTTTTTTACTAAAAACAAAGGGGTTCACATTTGTAAAGTTTATTGATTTTTAATACCAATTCATGAGCTTTAAATACATTTGGTGAAATATTGTGGAATACAGAAGAAATATAACATATATTTTATAATTTAAAAATAAGGTCTAGACTAATATCAGATATAGACTTTAGATAATCTTTTCTTTTTGGAATGATAAGCATCTTTTTTCCGCTATTAACTTCCAAAATCTCGGACCTCGAAATTTTTCTGTCATTAATATTAAAAAATTGCATAAGATAAAAATATTGTTATTAAATTCTAAATAACAAATAGTTTTTAAGTTTTGTTCGTTCACTGGCTATTTTTTTCGCAAGCAATGTTCAAAGTTAGAAGACTTGAACGGAGCATAGTAAAAATAACTGATTTTCGTTTATGTAACTATAAAAGAAATACACATAAATGCATTATTTACGAAAATTAAAGTATTTATACTTTCATTGTATTTCGCAAGTAATTTTAAGCTCTACGCAGAGCAAGAAATTTAGAAACATGCTTGTATATGATTACTAAGAGTTGACGAATTTGCATATGTAAAAACAATTTTCCTAGTCTATTTTCCTGTTTTTTGTACATAATCTTGATAAGTACATTTATTCCGACATTAAATAATTTAATTATTCCGACATTAAATTATTTTTACATCAAATTTTAATTATCAAAAATTGCAACTGATACAATTCATCCAACTACGTTTCATTTGATTAATAATTATGTTATGGTTAACAAAACATTGATTAGATTAACTAAACCATTTACCAAGTGACACTTTATTCCGTCTGATAACAAATATATGTGCTTAGTGATATCGTATAGAATCCCTATATTTACATTATATATACAAGTACAACTACAAAACTAACTTTATAATATGTTTAATTGTAGTAATACGTACGGGATCTGGAATAACAGGCTGGAGAACTTGTGGCTCACATTGTGTGGGAGACTTTGTTGTTATACCAATAAAAAGATTTTCTTCTTCGCTTGTAGCTATGCGAATATGACTTAAAAGAAGTCCGGTAGCTATTGATATATATAATGCTGTCAAACATGATCGCAATTGTATAATTTTTGTAAATAAATAAAAAAATTTCCTAGGTGATCTTTGATGGGAATTGAATGGTAATATCGATCTGGTTTCCATGTCAGATTTCTGCGATATATTGTTCTTTTAGAGATTGTTGCGCATACATCTGTAAAAGCAAAATATATATTAAATTATTTTTGTAATATAATTGGTACATTATTAAAATGTTTTTAATATTTTATATAATTATTAAGAGTTATAATAATTATATAGATAATTAAATCGATGGTTAATCAACATTTACTCGTAAGGCATAGTGTGTTCCTACCAGCTATAAATTTTATAATATTGTTGCCAATAATTCCTAAAATTGTCAATATGAGGATAAAATAATCTGCATTCTTCAATATCGTCTTATATGCACCAACTTAGTTCACTGTACGCGCGTCGAATACTCACACATAATTTTCAATAAAAAATTTTTGTTCAGAATATATACAAAATATTATCTTGTAAAATTTTACAAATTATTTGCCAATACAAAATTAAATTTATTTTTATTGTATTATAAGGGCCAAATAACAAATTTTCTATAAGAAATTGAATTGATTAAATTTAATACAACGATGGTAATAACATAAGGGCGGTCATAACATAGGGGCGGCCATAACATATTGGCGGCCATAACATAGTGGCGGTAATAACATGTAGTGGCGGTAATAACATATCGTGGCGGTAGGCGTAAAAATAGAAGGAAATATCGTAAAAGATATAACAAACATCAAACACCATAAAAGAAAATAATTTTCATGGGGTTATTAAAATTGTTCACTATATCAAATAGTTTATAATTTTGTAGAAATTAATTTATGGTTGGGGTATGAAATTTTTTTATTTAGACCTTAAATTATTTTTACAATTTCAAATTTAAGCATAAAATGATAAGTTTTCAGAAAAACTCTTTTGTTTCTTAAAAATCATAATAAATGTTTCATGAGCAATATTTTAGTAAAATAAAAACGATTGAAAATTTAGGAAAATGTTACCGCCACAATCCTTACAGTTATGTGATTGTATGATTTTTTCAAAATTTTGCAGAATTATACCAATTGTTAAGCCACATTTATATATTCTATATAAATAACTTTTTATCTTGAAACCTTAATTTATTTTAAAGTAAAATGAGTTACTATTAATAAAAACAATTTCAATTAACCAGGAGTACTGACTTTTGAAACTAAAAACTATAATATAATTATGTTTAAGACATATTTATATATATATATATATAACTAAAGGAAAATTATTTAGGTAAAGTGAATATATTTGTATTTAATAAAAAAAAACATTTATACGTTAAAACATAATGTAAGTCATCGCAGATCATTTTTGCTAACATAGCTGGAATTATTATGAAAATATTTCTTTCATAAGAAATTGTTCCACTAATTGGCAAACTCAAGGATGATTTTTGTTTGCGATAATGAAAGGTTCAATTTAGGACAAAGTAAGCTAAAACTATTTTAATATGCCAATATATTTTATATAAAAAAGTTTCCTTATAGAAAATATTTGTTTTCAAAATTACTTTTTTTCAAAAATTGATATAAAGCTATTCAGTTTTAAAAAGATTTAGTAAAAAATCATATCATAAATTAATGTGAACGATTTCTTGAAATTTTAAGAAAGTAATATTATATTAAAAGGTTTACTATTAAATAGGAGATATTAAAATCTTGCAGCTTTCATATCTATTACAATACATGTATTTCGAGTAACACTAAAAGATTCTTTGATAATTTAATAAATCTATTGTAATAAGAAAAAAATAATAATTCAATACTTGCTACAGGTATCTCTTTGGGATATACCGGCAGAATTGATTACATGGTGTCAGAAGAAAGTGGATTTAAAACTACTGGGAAAAATGCCCACAAAGTCTTAAAAATTTTAAAATATTTCGTTCAATCTATTATGAACAAATATATTTTGTACAATATATAAAAATATCAATAATTCTTTATTGATTTTATTGTATTCGGGATTAATTAAGCATTTTTTATTGTATTTGGATTTAATTAAGTATCTGTAATCTTAGTAATTAACTACACAACATGTGTAGTATAATTAAAATTTTCTCTAAGATTGTAACAAATAATAATTAGTTCAAAACATTGTTATTTTTTAAAAAAATATTTTTTTATTAGGAACTAAAATGCATCAAAACTATTTATGAAATACACTACAACATAATTTAGAAAATGGGTAATTTTTACAAATGTTAACAAAAGAATAGGTAGCAATTTAAATCCATAATAATATAAAAGTAACTATTTCTAAATTATTTAGATTTTACTCTTTTATAAAAATTGTTTATAAACGGAAACGCTAAACTTATAAAATTCCATTTACTTAACTAAAAATTTATTTTACTTATAGCTAACGCTATTTTTAACGTAGAAATTAGTTTTATACAAACACATATTTATGCCGAGTTTATGCCTATAAATGGAATTTGTACTTTCGCGTCATCAAAGCACGAAATTCTACGAAAAAGATGCCATTACTTTTGTATATCAAACGAGGAAGAATAACTCCACGTTGATTTTAATACTTTAAATAATTGATAGTAATTACTTTAAAATGGTATTTTACATTAGGTAAAGCACTTAAATATTTCGAAAAAATATATTTTCATCAGTTTGTTTTGTTGACGTAGAGCGCTTATATTCTATTACAAATAAATATTATATATGAATAACTTATTCTGAAAAAAAGTCTAATAGCTTTTCAATTTTATCTATGGGTAAGTAACAGTATAAATTCTACAATTTGATTAGTAGACGAACATTTATCACTTTCATAGTATTACAAAATTTAACCCATCCATAATGTATATGTTAATAATAAACCTACAAGTATAATGTAGTTTTAGGGATAATTAATTTAATAAATTGCGAAAAATTTCACTTATTTAACCTGACTTAACTTTTTTTTGCATAAACACATAAACTCGTACATATTCGTATTTATTTCTTCTACTTCGGTTAATTTTTTCGACAAATATTTTGTATTTAGTAACGAAATCGGGACTGTTTTATCCCCACTGTTAAATACATGGTCATAGATGCATAAATACACATGCATATGTTCACTTCTAACACAGAGTTGGTATATTTCTAAAACAATTAAACAATTAAACAAATATTTTTGGTAATATATTGAAATTGTATTAAGCAATCATACAATTTACACATAAATTAATATTGAAATTCCGTAATTAATTTGGTTTCATATGGATATATTTTAAACAATTTTGTTTTCTCTATGTTACAATTTTTATTTTGTTATTCAGAAAAAACTTTAATTACATTTTATAATAGTTTAAATTGTTGTACCGTAGCCCATTTTCCAAATAGGTTTTAATTTTGGAAATTGAATATAGATAAGAACACGGTGTAATAGGTTAATTTTATCACAAATTTAAAAAAGGATGGCAACAGCAGAAAAAGGAGGAAAAAAATAACATTCAATAAATTGGGGCATGCGCATAATATATGATCAATATATTCTTATAAACTATTAGTCCTTATAACCGGATATAGCAAACGCGCAATTTTCATAAATTTAAAAATTAAAACAATCACTTTGCAACATACTCCTAAGTTAATAATCCGAAAATTGTATTTCTTTTAAAGTTCATTTTATTCTTTTGAATATGGATTATCTTTGGGAAAAAATTATATTATTATATTATTTAAGTTAAAATATATATATTACGACATGAAAAATATCGTTATTTTAAAATACTTTCATTAAGTTAATATTGACATATTTGTAAGTCCAAAATATGTTGTGTATTCATTAGGCGTTTTCCTTTGGACCAATTTTGCTACTAGTCGGTAGCTGCGAGTTGATGACCAAAGAAAAGCCAAATTCTTAACACTAGTAGAAACATAACCTCAAAATAGTCAGTAACAATACTAAGTTTACTCACCCATAAACAATAAAAACTGAGTTTCTTCACACATAAACAAAACTGACAAAAATATGACTCTTCAACATAACCAATAAACCCACAAAACTATCTATTTTCACTTTAGCAACTAGAATCCACCTAACGTAAATTGTATGCGCAACTCCCAGTTCAATGTGCTCGTTTGTTCGAGGTAGAGTAGATGATGACAGCTAGAACTACCGACTAGTAGCAAAATTGGTCCAAAGGAAAACGCCTATTACCATTCATATGAATATATTTACCTTCTCTCGTTATAATATCTGATTTTCTGACATAATTTCATTAGTAATGTTAATAATTTGAAATAAAGGGGAATGGTAGGACCACAGTTCCGGCCGCAACTAAAAACTAAGCTGAAAATAGTATCAAAAATTGACGAATTTCGCCTGAATTAACCAATTAAATACAATTTTTTTAAAATTTATTATTTATAAATGATATTTAAATCAATTTTTTCTTATTTCTACTTCAATTTCAACTGTCAAACAACAATCTAGTTATTGCAAAATGAAAACAATATCTATTCAGGTTATAAAGCAGTTGGAATTTTTTGCATTGCCATAAAATTAGGAACAATTTAAAATTTTGACAGCGGCGATTGCATGCAGAATTCAGTTAAGTCGGAATTATGCTTAGATTAAAGAAGTACTGTATAAGCGTCTACACAAAAATTCTGTCCAAATTTTTTTGGCAATAGCTTCATATAACGCACACACATGCAATACAACAAAAACGGCGTATGCGTAAAGAAGCAGATTTTTTAATATTGCGGGTCTTGTTTAATGGAATTACTTTTGTAAATATGCAATAAAACACAGTATTCTATTTTTAAATATTTATTTATTTATTATGTGTTTTCATTTTATTTATTTCACTATATATTATTTATAAACAGAATTTTTAATGTGGGGAACAGTATATAAAAATAAAAATTGCAAGTTATTTGATTATATGATAACAATTATGTGTACAAATTTAAATTAATTTCAAAAATGGAAAATGAATTAAATGAGAAAATGTGATATTTTGTTTATGTTGAAATCAAACCACACCGCAACTTATTAAATATAAATTTTAATCTTAAACAACCATAAGTACCATAGATGGAAAAACCTTAATTATAATATAAATGTGTGTTTATGAATGGAAATGGTAATTTAAATAGGCATTGTGCATTTAAATTAAATTAAAAAATAAAGCACTAATTACAAAGAACATTACAATACATGAAGTTCTTGATAATATATAAGGGTCGTTCTACGATAACGGGATACTTTAATGTCCCGGATGAATTACTAAAAAATGTTAAAAAATTATCGAGTTAAAACATTACGTTTTACTAGATGTCATCTTAATCTACTTCTGCATTCCACTTTTTAAAAAAATTAATTAAAACTTATGCAGTTATTTAGCATTATATGAGCGAAATCGTCATTCCCCGGCATGTCCCAATCACGTTTTCAATGTATAAAAATATGAATTCTATAGGAAATGTTTAACATATCATTTTAAAACTAGAATGGTAAGCTACTAAATGTTCAAACTATGAGTTAAAATACATATTAACTAAAATAAATAAATATAAGAACTAAAAAATTTAATAACAATTCTGTCCCTCATTTTTTCATCATTCCCCTGGGTACGTCATATTTTTCCTTAGAATTCGTAACGGCTTTATCTGAAAATAATGGAATGAGTACCGTTCCATTGTTTGATAAATCTTAGTTCCAAATTCAGTAGTTTCGCGACTCTCTACAGAAACACATGCCAAGTGTATAAATTTTAAAGTACTGAAAAGTGGTGTCCCATGTGAATTCGTCATTTCCCCGGTAAGTATTTTTAGACATTTTTGTGTATGTAAGGAATTCAAATTTCAGTGGAATTATAATAAGTTACGGCAGAACTCATTTTTGCCTTGGTTTATTTGATTTATTTAAAAAAAACCGAGATAATTACAATTTACATACTGGAACACCATTCCCCTGGCTATCATTTCCCTGAAAATAGTGAAACAGGGGAATGATGAGGTAGCCACCCTGTATGATGAATACATGAAAATAGTGAAACAGGGGAATGTATGATGAATACATGTAAAATACATGTGAAATTGTTTATTATCATTTACTATCAAAATAGAAACTGATCATTTTATTATATGGTTTAGAATTAAGACTATAAAATACAGAATGCCGCCAAATAAGAAAAAGAATTCATTGGCTGAAAAACGACAAGCGGAAAAGAATCGATATCAAAAAATCAAAGATGATCCCGTCAAGTGGGAAGCTCAACAAGAGAAGGAGCGGCAGAAATATCTAAAAAAGAAAGAAAAGAAGTCGGTGCAGTCGATAGCCGCCTTAACACCAAGGGCACAACGGGCTAAAAGGAACAAGTGGAGAATTAGTTCTCAAAATTACAGAAAAAATTTAAAAGCTAAAAGTCAGGTTCAACAGTTTTTGAACGCAAATTCTCCACCTTGTAGTGAAAATGAATCTGAACCAGAAGTTCACGAAACACCTCAATCAGCAAGGGCACATCAGGGAAGGAAACTGGCTGCAAAATTTCGAAAACAACGTTGGAGGAGTCAAAAACAGAATGCAGACAAAATTGAACATCTTGAAGCTCAAATTGAAAAATATAAAAAGCGGTGCAACCGTCTCAAGAATGTGATTGCAAAAGCAAAAGGAGAAAAGTCATCACCAAACAAAGTTGTACAGAATATTTTAAGAAACTCAAACATTAATAACCGTGCTATTCATAAAAGGTTATTGTTTGGACAGGTTATTGAGGAGCAATTGAGTTACAACTTTCAGAGGGACAAATCTGATAAAATCAGACAATTATTCACCAAATTAATAACTGGAAAAATAATAAAAAAATATCGAATGCAAAAACAATGTTGCAAATTTCTAACCTATAAGAGAACTACAAACAAAAATTTAACCAGTTTAAAATATGTAAGAAAGAGTAGAATAGACATAGAATGTAGAAAGCTAGTACAAGAATTTCTTGAGGAAGACGTGAACAGCCGGGTGTGTCCAGGCAAAAAGGATTTCGTACGAAACGGTAGGGATACAATACAAAAGCGACTGCTAAATGACACACTAAAGAATCTGTATGTGAAATTTTTAAAAACGTATCCAAGTAATCCACTTTCATATGCATCATTTTGCAAATGTTGTCCTTTCTGGATACAACGACTTAACGTTTCCAATCGGGAAACTTGCAAATGCATTACCCATGCAAACTTTGAGTTCATTGTTGTAGCTCTTTTTAATCTCAGTGTAATAGCGCAAAAAAACACAAACGATATTATATCTTCAGTATGCTGTGAGAAAATGACAAAATGTTTGTTAAGGGATTGTGAACTTTGCGATAAATGTGAAATACCAATCCTTGAGCATAACAACAGCGATGTTGTGTGTTATTTTAAATGGATCACATCCAAAGAAGAATATATTGATAAAAACAATATTAAAAAAATAACAACAAAAACCGAAAAAAAAAAAATTGAATGTGAGCTTAAAGACTTAGTGATTGAATTTCAAAAATATCTGCCAATATTTTTACGCCATGAAGGGACAAACTTTCACCAATTGAATGCTTTTAAACAATTAAAAGTTGAGCTTGCAGCAAATGAAGTAGTAATACACATGGATTTTAGTGAAAACTATTGCACGAAATATGCAGAAGAAATCCAGAGTTTTCACTTTGCAGGGTCGCGGAAGCAAGTGACCATGCATACAGTCGTAAAATGATGAACTGTTGATTGAATCTTTTTGTTCCCTTTCTGATTCCTTGCAGCACGATGTATATGCAATTTGGGCACATTTAAAACCAATATTCAAACACATTTCTACAAAACAAATTCCAACAGTGCATTTTTTAAGTGATAGCCCATCTACGCAGTACAGAAATAAAACTATGTTTTATTTCTTAAGAAATAAATTAAAGGATTACTTTACTACCATGGAAAATTTTACGTGGAACTATTCGGAGGCCGGACATGGCAAAGGTGCACCTGATGGCATTGGTGGAGTATGCAAAAGGACAGCTGATAGGCTAGTATCGCAGGGTGCCGATTTAGTTGATATTAAACAATTGTTCATTGAATTAAAAGAAAATTGCCCAGGCATAACATTTTATTTAATATCAACCGAAGATATTGCTGCAATCAGCGAAGAAACAAAAGATGCCCGAATAGTTCCTTTTGTTGGTACCATGAGAGTACGTCAAGTTGTTGGCAATAAGCATTCTACAGATTTAAAAATGCGTTCGTTAAGTTGCTTTAATTGCAATGATTGCAATCATTATAAAATCGGAATATTGAAAGATTCAAAATCAAATCAAATCAAAACACAAAAGTTGAACTATAAGGACGTGTATACACCTAGCTCTAGTGAACATGAGGAAGATGTTCAGGAAAAACCGGATGTGGAAAATATCAAAGCCGGTACTTTCGTTCTTGTCGAGTTTGTTGAAGGTGTAAAGGGCAAAAAGAAATACAGGTAACAATTTCTTCTATTTAAGATAAATTTTTTTTTATTAAACAACTATTTTAGATATGCAGCAATATGCCAAGGAAATTTAGAAGATGGCGATGTAAAAATTACATCTTTAAAAGCTGGTGAAAATAATTTATTTTTTGTTAACGAAAAAGACGAATGTTATGTTTCTGCAAATCAGATTTTATCAATTTTGCCTAACCCAAGCCTTGTGGTACACGGAAACCGGCGTGTAAATTACAAGTTTCCAACAAAAGCCAATATACTGGAGAAAAATTGAACAAAAAGGAATTTACCATACAAAAAACAATTTTTTTTAAAGCAATTGAAGGCTGTATTATTTTAAGTTTTTTTTTTTTTATTTTTTTATATGAAATATATTTTTTTTATACTACTTTTTAAAGCATAAATAAACAAAAGAATTATAATAATCAACCAGTAGTTTTAAAACATAAAATCCTTTTTAAAAAGGTAGTTTTTTCAATTTTTTATTGTGGGTCGTCATTCCCCTGCTTAAAGAGTCATTCCCCTGTTCTCCAAATTTAAAAAAATGGCTATATCTTCGATAATTTAAAAAATTAAACGTGTTCCGCTGAACATATGTAATATTTTTAATATGTTCGACCAAATTCAGTTATTTCTGAGACATTATTAATTAATTTCAAAATCGGAAAAAAAATGTTCAATAGTATCCGGTTATCGTAGAACGACCCATAAGTTAATCGTATACAACATTAAAAGAAATGCTTTAAAACAAAAATAGAAAATGAAAAATTTAATGTACTTAAATAATTAATAACATATTCTAAAAAAAAGTGAAAACAATATTATTTAGTAAATGCATTATAATATGGTCTAATAGAGCAATCAAAACAAATTTATTTAAATAATAAGCTTACCGAAGAATAAACTTTATTTATTATAACACAATGAAAACAGCAATGGAAAATAGACAGAAAAATTCGGTCCCTTAAACTTTCTTACACACACTTTATATACACCGGCACTGTACTATTTTATGGTAAACATTGAACTGTCAACATCGGATTCACAAATGACAAAGCTAACCCCCAAGTCTCCACTTTCATGGAGAATTAAAGTTTTCAAACTCTCCGAAAGTCTACAAAATTGAGGCGGTTTATATTTGATTGATTTTAACGAAATGTTTAATAAACCTAAAATAGAATTCGATTTCGTATCAAAAGATTGTACAAAAAATAAAAATGACCTATCGTTGTATTTAAATTGTATCTTTGTTTCCAGTAAGTGAATTAAAATAAATATAAATTATGCTTTTGCAATTAAATAAATTTACATTACGACACATAGATGGCAGTGGGTGTCATGTCTACATAAAAAATTTTTGACAGTCATATCGCCCTAGTAAAAATTTGTACTCAAAATTGCGTATACATATACGGTAAGGGCCTATCCAGGTATTCTTTTATCTAAGGAATTATATTCCTACTATAGCTGTATTCCATTGGACCAATTTTGCTACTACACTAGTTGTGTATCTGTCATCATCTACTTTACCTCGAACAGAGCAGTAATTTTCCGCCGGTAGGTGGATTGTAGTTGCTACAGTGAAAATAGATAGATTTGCGGGTTCGTTGGTTATGTTGAAATGTCATATTTTTGTTTTTATTGTTTATGTGTGAATAAACTCAGTATTGTTGGTGACTATTGTGTGATTGTATTTTACTGCTGTAGTGATATGTTCATTTTATTGAGAGTCTACAGCGCTGTAGCAAAATTGGTCCAATGTAATACAGCTTATAAGTCACCTATATAATACTGTATTTCTAACATGTGGACGGATCAACCAAGGACCTTATGGTAGGAACACAATTCCGACTGAAACTGAAAACTGAATTGCAAATTGTGACAAAAAGTGACGAATTTCGTTTGACTTACTGAAAAATGCTAAACCCTTAGATTAAAGAAGTACTGGATAGGCCTCTACACAAAAATTTTGTTGGCAATACATTCATAGAACGCACACACATGCAATACAACAAAAACGGCGTAAATCATTGGGGGCCAATTTAAAAGTTCAGTATGCGATTGAAGCGGTTCGTTTAAAACCATTTTTCATGTGTGATATCATTTACACATACATGTTTGCGTAAAGAAGCAGATTTTTTAATATTGCGGGTCTTGTTTGATGGAATTAGTTTTGTAAATATGCAATAAAACCCAGTATTCTACTTTTAAATATTTATTTATTTATTATGTATTTTCATTTTATTTATTTCACTGTATATTATTTATTAAAACAGAATTTTTAAAGTGGGGAATAGTATATAAAAATATGAATTGTAAGTTATTTGATTATATGAAAGCAATTATGTGCACAATAAGATGTTAATCGTATACAACATTAAAGGAAATGCTTTAAAACTAAATTACAATATGAATAATTTAATGTACTTAAAAAATTAATAACTTATATTCTAAGAAAAAAGAAAACATTATTATTTTCCATTCCAAAAATGCAAAATTAATGGTAATTTAAGTAGGCATGTGCAATACACAGTATTCTATATTAAAATATTATTTATGTATTTATTTCAATATATATTATTTATTTTAACATAATTATAAAGTGTGGTGAAGTATATAAAAATAAAAATTTTAAGTTATTTGATTATATGAAAACAATTATGTACTTAAAAAATTTATAACTAATATACTAAAAAAAATGAAAACAATATTATGTATGTAGTATATCGATATATTGTACACCCAGCCATGAGTATAAACCGGGTGGCGTGATGTTTCATACACGTAAATGCCACACAGCAATGGATGAGTCAGTCATGTAAATTATACATAAATAAACAAGTCTAATATATTACATTGGCGACGAGGTAAAAAGTAAAAAGTGAAAAAAGAAAGTTAAAAAGTGTAGTGAAATCAGTGCGGAAAATCTCGTAAAAAGTGAATCTGTGATTGAAGTCGAAGGCAAAAAAGGTTCATACAAGATGGATGAAGCCCAAGCACGAGAATTACAAGAACAGCTTAGAGAGGCCCAAATCACGCTGGAAAGAGTCAGAATGGAAAGAAACAAAGCAAATGCGGTAATAGAGGATATGGGGAAAGATTTGCTGAGGTTAAATAACCAGCGAGGAACGCACATGGACACAACACAGAATAACGCAACAGGCGGAAACGGAGGAACGCCGGCACCGATACAAAACGCGCAAGTATATTCAGCCACAGTAGGGTGTGTCGCAGAATATAATGAACACGAGGATTGGAAAAACTACCAAGAAAGGTTAGAACAATACTTTATAGTAAATAACATACTGGAGCCACATAGAAAGGTGGCTACGCTCATAACGGTCATTGGGACAAAAGGTTATGGAGTACTCGCAAATTTGTGCGACCCAGTGTTACCATCGCAAAAAACATACGAGGAATTATGTGCTATACTGAAAAATCAATTCTCAAAGACAATATCGGTATTCCGTGAGCGCACGGAATTTTTCGACTTAAAGCAAGGCGAGAATGAGTCGATTAGCCAGTGGTATATACGCTTGAAAGATAAAGCCAGCACGTGCCAATGGGGTGCGCAGCTCGACTTGATGATTACGAATAAGTTCGTAGCGGGTCTAAAGAAAGGCAAGATTTTAGATCGCGTGTGCGAAGAAGACCATAAAAAGGGGTCTGAGCAAATCGTCGAAATTGCGAAGAAGAAAGAGGCAGCTCTTATACAGTCGCATCAGGAAATTAACGTACATAGGGTAAGCTTTGACAGAAAAAGTAAGCAAAGTGATGCCATAAACCAAAGCAAAGCCGGTAAAGAAAGCTATAAAAAGAAATTTAACAAAGAGTCAAAAGGCGGCAAACAATGCAATCATTGCGGTTATAGCAACCACGAGTCCGCAGACTGCAAATTTAAATCCTATAAATGCAACCGTTGCGGTATAATAGGGCATTTAGGAAAAATATGCCAGAAAAAAGGAAAGGAACAAGCTTAACAGCACTTCGTGGAGATAGAAAACCACGACTGGACGAGCGAAGAGGTTCACTTTCAAGCAACAAAGGCAGGATACGTCAAACCGACGCAAATCCAAATAAAGATAGGAAACAAGCAATTGCTAGCTGAACTTGATTCAGGAGCAAGCAGATCGGTAATTCCGGAGGAATTATACAAAAGGCATCTATCACAGCATAAATTGCAACCAGTGAATACTACGTTAAGATTCTATGACGGGAGCGCAATTGCACCAGAAGGTCAGATCTACGTAGAAATAAAGGCAGGTAGAAAAAAGGCAAAATGTCAATTAATAGTCGTAAAAACAGGCTGTAGATTATTGTTGGGTAGAGACATGATGGAAGCACTAAGATACAAGAAAGTGGAAATCAACCATGTTTAATTAAAAGGACCAAAACTACAAGAAATAATCGACAAGCACAAGACACTTTTCGACGGCAAGTTCGGAAGGTATAAATACGGCAAAATTGACATAAAGATGCAAGATAATGCGAAACCAGTGTTCTGCAAACCCAGGGCGACACCGTTTGCTTTCAAGAAGACAATCGGAGATCAGCTAGACCAACTGGAAAAAGAAGGAATACTCACCAAGGTAAAGCACAACGAATGGGGCACACCATTAGTGCCTGTGCTAAAGAAAGGAGGTGGAGTAAGGATCTGTGGTGATTACAAGGTCACGACCAATAAGTACATGCAAGATGTAAAACACCCCGCACCAAAAGTGGAAGAAGTATTCGCAGAACTGGGAGGTGGAGAAAGGTTCACGAAATTGGATATGTCAGCGGCCTACAATCAGCTAGAGCTGACTGACGGATCAAAGAAATTGTGCGCATGGAGCACACCTAAGGGTATTTATTTGCACAACCGATTACCCTATGGAACGAAAACCGCAGCAGCAGAGTTCGACAAGGTAGTAGAAAAAGTATTACAAGGGGCCAAAGGAACTGCAGCATTTCGAGACGACATAGTGGTGACGGGCAGAAATAATAACGAGCATATGCAAAATTTAAACGAAGTTTTGCAGAGGTTAGAGGAAGCTGGACTAAAGCTTAACCTCAAAAAGTGCCAGTTTTTCCAAGAGGAAATCAGATACCTGGGGTACATCATGAGCAAGAATGGGTTGTCCAAGGACCCAGAAAAAATCGCAGCAATGGTCGAAGCAAAGAGACCAGAAAACATAACAGATGTAAGAGCATTCACAGGACTGGTGACATTCTACGGAAAATTTGTACCGAGATTAGCTAAAATGTTGAAGCCGATTTATGAAGTACAAAACAAAGAAAGATTTCAATGGACAAGAAATGCAGAAAAGGCATTTATTGAAGTCAAGAAAGAACTAGCATCGGACAGAAATTTGGTACACTATAACCCAGATTATCCGATAAAACTAGTGACAGACGCATCCGCCCAGGGCATAGCAGCAGTACTAATGCACGAAATGCCAAACGGAGAGGATAGACCAGTTACCTTCATATCAAGGACGCTAACAAAAGCGGAAGGTAATTACGCAATTTTGCACAAAGAGGCTTTGGCCATTTATTGGGCTTTTCGGAAATTGTACCAATATTTGGCAGGTATGCATTTCAAGTTATGCACTGACCACAGGCCATTGATAGCGATTTTTGGCGAGCATAAAGGCATACCACAGATGGCAGCAGGAAGGTTGCAAAGATGGGCTTTGTTTATGAGTGGATTTGACTTCCAGATAGAGCACATAAAAGGCAAGAACAATGAGCCAGCCAACACATTATCGCGTCTACGCAGAAATAAAAGAGATTTAGTTCAAGAGGAAGGGGACTATCTACATTTCATGGTGGAAGACCAGCTACCGCTAAGGTCAGAAGACTTAGCGAGAGAAACTAGAAAAGATCCAGTACTGAGCAAGGTATTTTTATACACGACAACTGGATGGCCTAGTCAAATTGAAAAGTCAATTAAGCCTTTCGCACAAAGAAAGGATGAAATCTTCATAGAAAAAAATGGCTAATGTGAGGATACCGAGTAATGATACCGGAGAACTGCAAGCAAATATTGCTGAAAGAAATACACGGAGGTCACATGGGCATCAGCAAAATGAAGGCGATCGCTCGACAATATTTTTGGTGGCCAAAGTTGGACAAAGACATAGAAGGCTACGCAAAAGGTTGCATGGCATGTCTGACAGAATCCAGCAGTCCGGAAAAATCAGGATTAAAGAAGTTTCCTGACAGCAAATATGTGTTCGAAAGGGTGCACATAGACTTTCTAGGACCACACAGGGGCAATATGTATCTGATACTGATAGATGCATACTCCAGATGGCCAGAAATTGTCCACATGACAAAAACAGATTTGACAAATACGATCGAAAAACTGAGGGAAATATTCGCAAGATATGGTATACCAGACACACTAATCTCAGATAATGGAGCACAGCTGGTGTCAGAAGAATTCGAAAGATTCTGCAAAATGAACGGAATTTTGCACAAAACAGGTCCGCCATACCATCCACAAACAAATTGATTAGCTGAGAACGGAGTGAAATCTTTTACAAAAGGCTTAGAAAAAGCATTAAAAGATAACAAGGCTCACGACAGCGCAAATAATCTAATCAGCAAGTACTTATTCGCCTACAGAAACGCACCACACCTAACAACAGGCGAATCAGAAGCTTAAGAAGTGGATTAGATTTGCTAAAAATACCAAAAACAGCAGAAAGAATCCAAAAGCAAATACAGTATTTCAGAGGACACAGAGATGTCACATTCTCAAAAGGAGAAAGGGTGATAGCTCGGGATTACAAGAATCCTATGAAGCCAGGTTGGCAACCAGCAACTGTGGAGGAAGTGATGGTGGAAAAGACATACATATGTAAACCCGACTTTCAACCAAATCTAAGATGGAAAAGAGGTGACGATCAGATGCGCAAATCAGGTCAATTCTACGAAGCAGCTACAAGAGTACTCCTAGAACAAGAAAAGGCAAACGAATATGAAGAAGAGCCTGACACAATGGATGAGCCAATCATATCTGAATCGAACCTAGAGAAAGCAACAGAAGACTCAAAAGGAGTAGTTGAAGAACCAACCGCATTCCAACAAGAAGTACAACAAGATGGCAATCATCCAAGGGAAATCCAGCCGACACCCAAGAAAAGCAGATCCAAAATCAAGTACGAACCGGATCCAAGTTTAAACGTAAACCAAAGGGAGCCACGAGTTCGAAAACCCGTCAACAGAATGAATATGTAGGGTTCAGGCTAAGCGGGGAAGAGTGTAGTATATCGATATATTGTACACCCAGCCATGAGTATAAACCGAGTGGCGTGATGTTTCATACACGTAAATGCCACACAGCCAGTCATGTAGGCACCGTCATGCCTTTCACATGTCTCTGTATAATCATAAGAATTATACATAAATAAACAAGTCTAATATATTACAATGTAGTAAATGCATTATAATATGGTCTAATAGAGTAATCCAAACAAATTTATTTAAATAATAAGCTTACCGAAGAATAAACTTTATTTATTATAACACAATGAAAACAGCAATGGAAAATAGACAGAAAAATTCGGTCCCTTAAACTTTCTTACACACACTTTATATACATCGGCACTGTATTATTTTATGGTAAACTTAGTTTAAAGAAGAACTGGATAGGCCTCTACACAAAAATTCTGACAGAATTTTGTGGCAATACATTCATAGAACGCACACACATGCAATACAACAGAAACGGCGTAAATCATTGGGGGCCAATTTAAAAGTTCAGTATGCGATTGCAGCCGTTCGTTTAAAACCATTTTTCATATGTGATATCATTAATGCGTAACGAAGCAGATTTTTTAATATTGCGTGTTTTGTTGTTTGATGGAATTAATTTTGTAAATATGCAATAAAACACAGTTTTTTTTTAAAATATTTATTTATTTATTATGTATTTTCATTTTATTTATTTCACTGTATATTATTTATTAAAACAGAATTTTTAAAGTGGGTAATAGTGTATAAAAATATGAATTGTAATTTATTTGATTATTTGAAAGCAATTATGTGCAAAATAAGATGTTAATCGTATACAATATTAAAGAAAATGCATTAAAACTAAATTACAAAATGAAAAATTTAATGTACTTAAAAACTTAATAACTAATATTTTTAAAAAATAAAAAAAATATTATTTAGTAAATGCATTATAATGTGGTATAATAGAGCAAGCAAAACAAATTTATTAAAATAATAAGCTTACTGAAGAATAAACTTTAATTATTATAACACAATGAAAACAGCAATGGAAAATAGACAGAAAAATTCGGTCCCTTAAACTTTCTTACACACTCTTTATATACACCGCCACTGTACAATTTTATGGTAAACATTGAACTGCCAACATCGGATTCACAAATGACAACCCCCAAGTCTCCACTTTCATGGAGAATTAAAGTTTTCAAACCCTCCGAAAGTCTACAAAATTGAGGCGGTTTATATTTGATTGATATTTACGAAATGTATTATAAACCTAAAATAGAATTCCATTTCGTATCAAAAGATTGTACAAAAAATAAAAATGACCTATCGTTGTATTTAATTTGTATTTTTGTTTCCAATAAGTGAATTAAAATAAATATAAATTATGGTTTTGCAATTAAATAAATTTACATTACGACACATAGATGGCAGTGGGTGTCATGTCTACATAAAATTTTTTTGACAGTCATACCCCCCTCGTAAAAATTCTTACACAAAATTGCGTATACATATACGGTAAGGGCCTATCCAGGTATTCTTTAATCTAAGATGGTAAACGTTGAACTGTCAACATCGGATTCACAAATGACAAAGCTAACCCCCAAGTCTCCACTTTCATAGAGAATTAAAGTTTTCAAACTCTCCGAAAGTCTACAAAATTGAGGCGGTTTATATTTGATTGATATTTACGAAATGTATAATAAACCTAAAATAGAATTCCATTTCGTATCAAAAGATTGTACAAAAAATAAAAATGACCTATCGCTGTAATTAAATTGTATTTTTGTTTCCAGTAAGTGAATTAAAATAAATATAAATTATGCTTTTGCAAATAAATAAATTTCCATTACGACACATAGACGGCAGTGGGTGTCATGTCTACATAAAAAATGTTTGACAGTTAAAAATACCTTGCTCAGTACTGGATCTTTTCTAGCAAAAATGTGTACACAAAATTACGTGTACATATACGGTAAGGGCCTATCCAGGTATTCTTAAATCTAAGGCTAAACCCTTTCAAAAATGTCTCCAGCAGAAATTTTCTATTAGCTGATGAAATGACTCCAAATAAATGACTGGAAGAGAGCTTAGATTACAGAGTATAAGGATCGACAATCATCTATATGTATAAAAATGAATGTCCGTTTTGTGTGAGGCTTATAGACTCGAAAACTATGCATAAAATCATACTGAACCATTATACCAATTTGTTCATTGAGTCTTGAGAATGGTTTCTACATAGTTCCGACACCCCTCCGTGTATATGAAAATTTCAAACACATTAGCTATATTGCATTGGGGAAAGTTTCCTACTGTGCAGTAGTTGTAGCTGTCATCATCTACTGTACCTCGAACAAACGAGTAGATTGTTGCAGAGTTGCGCATACTATTTAGGGTGGAGAAATTTTAGTTCCCGAACTGGAAATAGATGGCTTAGCGGGTTCGTTGGTTATGTTGAAGCGTCAAATTTTTGTTTTTATTGTTTATGTTTGCGTAAAATCAATTTTTATTGTTTATGTGTGAATAAACTCAGTATTGTTGTTGACTATTTTGAGGTTATATTTTACTGCTACCAGTAAATTGTCCATTTTATTGAGAATCTACTGCGAACTACTGCACAGTAGCAAAATTGGTCCAATCGAATACAGTTAAAAACAGAATTGTAAGTATTAGTAGAACTGTTTGTATTCCAATTTTTCAACAATAATGTATCATATTTTGCATTTCGACTTTTAGTGCACACTGTTTAGGAACACTAAAGTCATTTTGAGATTAGTTATCATTTCAAGAACGGCAATCGGTTAGCAAGAATCTCAAGAGAGGTAAAATTGTTCATTTGTAGAGAATGTATGAATCCTAATGGTTAATGATTGATTCTTATTTATATTTCAACAAAGACTAAAATTGGAAAAAATGCCGCCAAAACGACAAAACATCGGTCGAAATACACGAAAGAACCAACAGAACAGAGTTGCGAGAAATAATGAAAGTCGAGAACAACGTGAAAAAATCAATGAAATGAACAGATTACGAACAACACAGTCACGTGCTAATGAAAAGGAAGAACAAAATGCGTTACGAATTGAATTAAAACGATTAAGAATGAGAACTTCGCGAGCAGCAAACAATTCACAATTACAAAATATGAATGAACGAATACAACGATAAGTAAGTCGTACACGTCAATTTGCAACTTTTAATCGATTGGCTTTCGAATACAATGCAGGTCTCGATCTCGAGGAAAATCCAGCCATCAGTATTGGAACCATGGACAAAGTTTGTACGCATTGTAATGCATTGAAATTTAAAAATGAATTGCCAGGAATGTGTTGTTGTAGCGGAAAGGTTCAATTACCAGAATTACATCCACCACCCGAACCATTATTATCATTAGTTTCTGGAGAAACAAAAGAATCAAAACATTTTTTGACCAATATTCGCAAATACAATACATGTTTTCAAATGACATCATTCGGTGCTATTAATGTCATCAGAGATAATTACATGCCAACATTCAAAATCCAAGGTCAAATTTATCATCGTGCTGGCTCTCTTCTACCACTACCAGATGCAGATCATAAATTTCTTCAAATTTATTTTATGGGAAATTTGAATGAAGAAGTGAATCAGCGCAGTGCAATCAGTAGTGTAACCAAACGAAACATCATTGAATCATTGCAAGGAATGTTTCATCAGCACAACGAATTGATTCGATTGTTTACAACCGCAATTGATCGCAAGCCTTCGGATGATTTTAAAATAGTAATTAGAGCGGACAAAAGACCAACTGGGGAGCACGAAAGACGATACAATGCACCAACAATTGAGGAAGTTGCAATTGTTATTGTTGGAGAAGAGTTTGAATCCCGTGACATTATCATGTATTGAATAGTAGTTCATGGCGCTCACTTTTTTGTCCATTTCCGCATCTATAAAATAAATAAATTATCTATGAGTTTGATTGATGATTCGACAATACATGGACAACCATGTATTGAAATGCCGGCAATTATTTCAACAATACATTGTCGATATGTATGCAAAAATTGAGACGGAACGACTGCTTTTCATTCGACTGAATCAAAGAAAACTGCGTTCAGAAGAGTATATTCATTTACGTGATGCCGTAATCAATGATTTTAATGTCAATGAAATGGGAAGAATGGTCATTTTACCAGCAACATTTACAGGCAGTCCACGTCATATGCACGAATACGCACAAGATGCAATGACATTTGTTCGCTCATATGGTCGTCCAGATTTATTCATTACGTTCACCTGTAATCCAAGATGGGATGAGATGAAAGCGCTATTATTGCCTGGACAATCATCGTGGGGTCGTCATGATATTACTGCACGAGTGTTCAAACAAAAATTGAAATCTCTCATGGATTCTATTACTAAACATCATATTTACGGAGCGGTTCTTTGTTGGATGTACTCAATCGAATGGCAAAAACGAGGACTACCACACGCGCATATTTTGATTTGGTTAATTGATAAACTAATTCCTGATTTAATCGACCAAGTGATCTCAGCAGAAATACCCGATTCAGAAGACGATCCAATATTATTCGATGTGGTTACCAAAAATATGATTCATGGCCCATGTGGTGTTCTGAATCCCAATTCACCATGTATGGTTGATGGGAAATGTTCAAAACGATATCCAAGAGATTTGATTTAGGAAACAATAACCGCTAATGATGGATATTCACAATATCGTCGTCGATCAACTGAAAATAATGGTAAATCCATTATTATGACAGTTAGAAATAACGAAATTGAAGTCGATAATCGCTGGGTTGTACCATACTCTCCAATACTCTCGAAAACATACAAAGCTCATATCAATGTGGAGTATTGCAATTTGGTCAAATCAATCAAATACATTTGCAAGTATGTCAACAAAGGAAGCGATATGGCTGTTTTTGGAGTAGTAGAAGAAAATGGAAACATCAATGAAATCAAACAATATCAAACGGGACGATATATTAGCAGCAATGAAGCAGTGTGGCGCATTTTTTCATTTCCGGTACATGAACGACATCCAACCGTAGTTCATTTGGCCGTACATCTAGATGATGGACAACGTGTTTACTTTACAATGGAAAATGTCCGAGCCCGTGCAGCACAACCACCATCAACAACATTAACTGCGTTTCTTTCCTAATGTCAAGATGATCCATTCGCAAAAACAGTGCTTTATTCTGAAGTGCCAACATATTTCACATGGAATGCATCAGCCAAAAAATTCCAATGTCGCAAAAAAGGTAAATCGGTTGAAGGACATGTGAATGTATTTTCATCCGATGCATTGGGTAGAATTTATACTGTTCATCCGAATAATGCAGTGTTTTTATTTACGGTTGTTATTGGTCAACGTTCGTGGACCAACATCGTTTGAAGAATTGAAGACAATTGATGGTCAGTTGTGTGGAACATATCGAGAAGCCTGCCAGACGTTGCAATTACTTGAAAATGATGCACATTGGGAAACGTGCCTTACTGATGCATCAATAACATCTCCACCTCATCAAATACGTACATTGTTCGCAATCATATTAACTACATGTTTCCCCTCAAACGTGAAAGATCTATAGGAGAAACATAAAGACTTCATGAGTGAGGATATATTACATCGATTAAGTGCAGGAAGTGGAAACAACGAAATGCAATTTACTCCTGAAATCTACAATGAAGCGTTGATTTCGCTCAAGGATAAATGTTTGGCAATCGTAAATAAACCACTTATACAATTAGGAATGGTGGCACCATATCGATCAGCAAATGATATTTTTGTTCGTGATTTGCGACGAGAACAAGGCTATGATACGAATGAATTGAATACGTTTCATTAATATTGGCCAAAATACGATTGCAAAACACTGACACTCCAACATGCAATATTACTAAAAATTCTGGAATGGGCAAAGTACTCAGCACATGCAAGCTCATTGTATGGGATGAGTGCACTATGGCACAAAAAAAATCATTGGAAGCGCTTCATCGCACATTGCAAGATCTTCGAGGTAATCAACAGCCATTTGGTGGAGCACTTATTTTATTATCATGTGATTTCGTCAAACACTGCCTGTTATACTACATTCAACACCTGGTGATGAGCTGAATGCATGTCTAAAAGAATCGAATCTATGGTCACGAGTGCAGAAATTAACATTGACTACCAATATGCGAGTGCAATTACAAAATGATCCATCTGCAGCAAATTTCTCAGAACAATTATTGGATTTTGCAAATGGAAAAATACCAATTGATGCAACCACAAATTGCATTACTTTACCAACAGATTTTTACAATTTGACAACGTCAAAAGAGGAGTTGATTCAAAAAGTTTTTCCAAACATCACCCAAAATTACCAGAATCACGATTGGTTGAGTTCCCGAGCAATATTAGCCGCCAAAAATATCGATGTAAATGAAATTAACATGAACATTCAATTCAATGTTCCAGGAGAAGCTACAACATATAAATCGATTGATACAGTTATGGAGCAAGAGGAAGCAGTGAATTATCCCACTAAATTTCTGAACTCAATGAATTTGCCAGGAATACAACCACATGTATAGAAGTTGAAAATAGGAGTGCCCATCATTCTTCTCCGAAATATTAATCCACCGCGTCTTTGCAATTGGACTAGACTTACGGTGAAAAAGTTGATGAATAATGTGATTGAAGCAACAATTTTAAATGGAAAATTTAAAGGAGAAGATGTATTGTTGCCAAGAATACCAATGATACCAACTGATATGCCATTTGAATTTAAGCGCTTACAGTTTCCCATTCGACTCGCTTTCGCAATGACCATCAACAAAGCGCAAGGACAATCGTTAAAAGTTTGTGGATTAAATCTAGAAAATCCTTGCTTCTCACATGGCCAACTATATGTAGCATGTTCAAGAGTTGGAAAACCATCTGATTTGTTTGTTTATGCACCAAATGGAACAACGAAAAATATTGTATATCCAAAAGCGTTGGAGTAATAATTTGAATAAACAATTATTTTATATCTACTAATGGCATAAACCCAAAAAACATATTTTAATTTTAATTGAATAAGGCCGAGCAACGCCGGGCAACGGGTAGCTAGTTCTATATATATATACGAATTCTATTAAAGCCCGAAAATGCCGAATTACAATGAAATAAAGAATCTTCTGACGTCAATTAGCCTTTTATTTTAAATGTATATCCAACGCCCTAAAAATGCAAAAAGATAATACTTTAATTTTTAAAATTAATAACACTCAAGCGCATATAAAAATAAAGGAAAATATAAATAATAAAATTGTAAAAAAATCTTTTCAGCTGCTGTTAGCGATACATACTTTTTACTTATAGAAGGGCGGCGGCGGTTATATTATCCTTCAATTAGTTGTTTTGGCATATCCAATATATGTTAAAACTTATAAATCGGTTATTTTTCTTATAAGAAAGTGAGGGAAACAGCTTTATATTGATATAAAAAATATTTAATAATGTAATGTGTTCAGCTATTTTTAGAAAAAGAAGTGCTTGGATGAGAATTGCTTTAATTATTTGGAAACCAAGAACTCGGAAATTTTGTTCTTCGGTTAAGTTTATGGTAAAAATAAATTATATATTTAAATAAAGGGCATAGTTGCTTATCATTCAACTAATTCTTATTGGAATTAGCTTAAAAAAATTGCTTAAAAATTACAAAAAATAGTTTTTAGAATTGGGTGTAAATAGACGATTATTTTTGATCAGAATGACCCTTCAATGACGGTTGCCTGATTATGGTCCTGTTGGACCATTGCAAACGCCGTGCATTTGGTGATTTTGCTCTGCAACAGAGAAAATCATCTTCTCAGATAAGGCTCATTTTTGTCACTCTGCATCGGCGAATTAACTAAATTTAATTTGTGAAGCCAATCCACAAATTATTCACGAGGAACCTTTACATTGCGGAAAAATGACCGTTTTGTGTAGTTTATGGAAGTTATGGGCTACAAAAGTGCATTTTCACGCATCGATGAAAATGCACTTTTCGTAGACTGAATCAATAAAACGAATATGTGGTTTCAACAAAACAACACAGTTCATGCCATAATCGATTTATGGCGGCAAAAGTTTGGCGGGTCGTTAATTTCAAGAAACGCAGATGTTCAATGGCCTCCAATAACTTGGAATATAACTCTTTTGGACTACTTCTTGTGGAGTTACTTCAAGTAATTAATGTATTAAAATTGAATTAACTATAATTCAAAAAAATTTAATTAATTTTGCTGTGCTACATTTCTTTTTTATTTTATTTGAAAAATGACATATCAATCCTAATGAACAATCGTGAATATAAATTATTTTTAAGAATATAATTTTGGATAAATGAATTTTTATAATTATATACATTACTATTCCAGCTTAAACCTAAAACGGCTTTCATTGGGAAACTCAAGGATGTGAGTAAATTTTTGTCATAAAAATAATTCAATTATTCTTTTTTTTGTCTATTTTCAAAATTTAATTATAAAAGTAAATATTATAGAATGTCTGTTTCATGCATTAAGATGTAAACTTGCGTATGGAAATAAATTAATTTACAGAAAAAAATGTTTTCTTTGCTTTCTAATTCTTAGTTTATTTAACTAAATAATCACCGTAGTTTATTTGATTAATTTAAATGACTTTGACTATTATTTTCAAAATCTGTCCAAAGCAATATGAGTAGATAACAGTCATTTAATAGTTGGTAAATACAACCGAACAGTACCGGATCGATCAATGATTTGAGTTACGGTTTCGTAAAACCAGTTGGTAATCCAAAAAAAAATACCACTTACCTCAAAAAAATTAAAACCAGTAAACACACTGCAATAAAACCGCTTCCAACGATTAGCTGACAACAACACTGATGCCAATGAAGCCACTCCCCCATCAGATAAGCCACCACCCATTTGTAAAAATGTTTCAAATATTTTTGAATTGGCTTGGTCAATCGGTTAGCAAATAAGTACAAACCCTTGTATTATGCAGTTTCTGGATGAACAGAAACTAGAATTCCACACATGCAAGCTAAAGAAAAATAAACCTTTTCGAGTAGTTTTCAGAAACTTGCACCATACAACTCCAACGGAAGAACTGAAACCTGAGTTGGAGATAATAGGATAACAAGATTCAGAAGGATGCACCCATAGCTGTTGCTGGTAATATAAAAATCTGTATATAGATTCGAATTGAAGTAATTCAAAATTACTAGACTTATTGATTGGGTAATGTAGGCTATTTCGGTTATAATAAATTATCTTATTGCTGCTATATTATCATCTATACTCCAAATGCAGTCTCGTTTGACTTACAAAAATTATTTTCGGTTCGAATCCAATTCAAGATAACGGTAATTGAAGCATCATTAGCTGATTCCTATGAATTTTATTTTAGGTGGCACGACAATTTTATTGAACAACCGTTCTAGTATTTGATTATTGAGTAACTTAGTTATTGGTATTAGTTGCTCGGCAGACTTGTGACCAATCTATCCATAAATTCGGATATGATATTGTTGCTGCTACTGCTGAGGTTGATGGGGTGTATTCTGTTGTTGATCAGACAATTATTGCGGAGGTTCTCAGAATTATAACTGCTTCCAGCGGAAGTTGATGAGTAGCTTTGCATTGGTTAATAATTATGTTCATAATTTGGCAAAAGACTTTTATATTATGCTTAACTAGATCTCGATAGTTGGGATTGTTGTCGCTTAATCACAACCTTGGTCAGTTCGAATTCACGTTCTCCTCATACATAGACGGGATAAGTACTCAAGAGACCTAATCAGCTAGAAATGTTGATTAAATTGTCCCATCATCCTCAACCTAAAGCGTAAGGATTTAGGTAAAAACGAGCAGGATTTCGTCTCTGCAGTTAACTGTATTAATACAATTAGTAATTCTTTGCCAGTAAGCTGTTGATCACCGAAATGTCGAAAAGGTCATGCATTGAGAAATTTCCTGCATCCTCCTTGAAGACGTTATCAGAAAGATTAAAGTTGCCTGAAAGCCCAAACTTTCATCAATAATCTACTAGTATAGCATAAGCCTCCCTACTCAGCTCTAGATCAGCGTAATTTTCTGTAAACGATATGATAGTAGCCACAACCCTAATTTTCATTTTTGAGTATCCTTATTGTGGTTGCAATTGAATCTGGAGTATATTGCAGGTATTCGGCACTAGTTGTAGGTTTGATCGTTATTTTAGTGCCAGCTTCTACAAACTCCCCAATATCGATATAGAAGAGTTCAACTTGCTGAAATACAAGGTCATTCGTCGTCTAGGTAATTTAAATCTTCTTTCTGAACTAATTTCCTTATTTTGTTGCTGTTATTGACAAATATCTCCCAGTCTTCACATAATTTTCTCAACCTAGATTGGCCGCAGGTGATTTTATGTTAGCATGCCGTTTCAATTTTTCAAATTCTCTATGGAACTTTGATTTAATAACTTCTTGTTCCGTCAGAAATTCGTCCATGATATAAATAAAGAATATCTAGATTGTTAACTTTTCAGTATGAAATATAGACAGTAATCAAATAAGTCTAGTTTAAATACTAAATTTCAAATGCATTAGCTCTCGATCAAATGAACAAGTTTGTAGGAGGTTTTGTTAGATCAAGAAAATAAGGTACTATTTACGTCTTGTTTCTCATGATCTCATTTAAACATTATCCTTGCGGTGTAGAAAATCATGACTAGTAATGTACTGGAATCCTAAATTTTTGGCAAGTTCGACTGATTTAAATATTTTGATAGTTGATAAAACTAGTTTCGATAAATTTATAATCTGCTTTATCGAAATTAAGTCTGCTTTGGACTATATGAATTCCCCTATCCATTGGCTGTCAGCCAGATGGACATAGATTTAGAAGGGATTTTGGATAGATTAGTAAAGGCAAGGTAATAATTACATTATTGTCCAATAGATCCTAACCGAAAACACTCCTTGTAGGGTATGGAGTTATAACCAATAGCGTATTAGTACATAAATAAATTGTATTATCCTTGCCGTATCACAAATTCTTAATTTAGATTGAACAAAGTGCTCTAATAGTTAACAATACCAGGTTAAGATTGATTTACTTAAGCCAAATCAATGAATTTTTAGTAAATCACTAATTAAACTACATATTATTAAGTCCTATGTCAATAGAAAGACGAGGATTGCAATTTTTCAAGAGTTAATTGATTGAAGTAAGCTAAAAGTAAAATAATGACTAGATATGAGAATAGATGTTACCAGTAAGTAACTATAACTAGTGAAACAAAAGGAAATGATCGTGATCATTGTCAGAGTAAATTCATTGATGTACGCAGATTCAATATCCTCTCTTAGACAATCTTGGTATTTGAAATGGATTGACATTCAACCGAAACTAACATTAAATAGTTTAATAAAGAAATTAATAGTTAACATTGTAAATCATAAAATGAGAACCATTAATAATTCTAGGGAGATAGTATAGGAAAATTCCGCAGACAATGGAATATATTGAAAGAATGGAGTTATTAGCTGGCAAAATTTATTAATGAATATAGTAATAAATGATCACCGTTGCTTGAAACTCTTTCGAATTACTGCCTAGACAGGAATTTTTTGCCTTTTTTACGAAAACACACAAAATTCAACAACATAGACGTGCTATCATGTCGGGGTCACCAAAATATTACGCAAATCTATTTTAATTTTCATAATTTACAAAACGCAACCTACTGTTTTGCATAATTTTCAACTCATTTTCTTAACTGTTAAGGCGCATTTGCTTCACATATTTTTAAACCCAATTCTTTATTAACTATGAAGACACATTGTTTTACATGATTTTAAACTAATTCTTTATTTATTATTTAAATTAATATTGACGAATGTAGGAGTAAAAATAAATAGAGCTTATAAATTTATGTATGACATTGTGAATTAATATTTACAATATTACATAATATAACGTTATGATTTGATAGATTTATATTTTAAATTGAAAACTAGTATTTTAAACTAATATAAATTAATTTTATTTTAAATCAAAAACTTAAAATATATAATAAGGATAAATTTATATAAAGTGGATAAACTAAGATAATAATTATAAGTGCAAAAAAAAATTGTATATTTTATATTTTATAATAAATAATAATCAATAAAAATAAAAATAATAACTAACTGAAATTGTTTATTCCTGTGAAGTCAATTTAAAATATAAGTTAATTTAAGTTAATAATTAAATAAAGGAATTTTGAAAAATTTAACTAAACACAAGTGTGTAGTTAAAAATTGAAGTAATAAATGTGAAGCAATGAGAAAAACAGTGTAATCCAACTGAATAAAACAGAAGCAAACAGTTATTAATAGACTAGCGCATAACGGTACTTTGTTTGGACGTGTTAGATATAATAAAAAAGTGAAAAAAATGATAAGAAAAATAAATTGTTTATTTTGCCCTGTTTAACTGTTTTACGTTGCTCGCAGATAAGGAGGAGTATACAAAACAGCAACACTAAGTGGTAAAACTACCACCAAGCTACATACTTGACTTACAAGATTTTGCTGTACTTTGTTATGCTATAGATTAGGGTCAGTTAATAAGCAAAACACACATGAAAGATCTTGCAGTATATTCAAAAACTGATATGATATAAAAATATTATCAAATATATAATATTCCTATATCAATGAAGTCTATTACCACACAAAACAAATGAAGCTTATTACCACATGTATCAAAAGCAAGAAAATAAACCTTTCCGTATGGTAATTCGTCACCTCCATCATACTATGCCCGTTGGCAAAATTCAGAGCAAGCTAGAAATACTCGGATTTCAAGTTCGGAGTATCTCCAACGTAAAGAAAAAGAAGAGCGATAACAAAACTCTGCCTTTATTTTTATTGATTTGCAGCCTTCTCCGAAAAATAAATATATTTTTAGTGTAGAATCGCTTTTCTACACTAAAATCAAAGTGGAAGAGACATATCCCATTCAGAATGTCGCTTAGTACCATCGCTCATGGATACACTAAGGCTTAGTACCATCGCTCATGGATACACTAAGGCTTAGTACCATCGCTATATTAAAACCCAAGTGCGTTAAATATGCTGGTGAACATATATTGGATGCATCCACCGAAGTGCATTAAAAATTAACTCGGTTTTCGCTCCGAACACTCCACTACTCAGCAGTATCATTGCGTTGTCGGTTTTATTGCATTGCCTTTAGAAAGAAAAGAGTGCAGTTCTAGTGTTTCTTGATATAAATCAAGCTTTTGACAGAATTTGGCGCCCGAGATTACTCTGGAAACTCAAAAGGATTTTTCCTTCTATGTATTTTCTAATTCTTAGATCATTCCTTTCCAGCCGATACTTCCAAGTAAACAAATCTATACAGGGAAGTATACTTGGACCCATATTCTGCAACATTTATACATCCGACATCCCAGTCTATCTCAATTCTGTCTTTGCTATATACGGCAACTTTACAACCTGCCTTGCATCTAGCAAAAATCGCCAACATACTTCTGAAATTCTCCAAACCCAAATCCAAATCTTACAGAACTAGTTTATCAGGTGGAAAATAAAAGTCGATGAACGTACATCTACCTACGTAATTATTACTCTCTGCCATAAAGTATATACTCCCATATACCTTAGTGGCAGCGCAATACTACACTGAACTTAGACAAATGCTTGACATGAGACCTATATACAAGACTTAAAAGATAAGAACTTTTAAATGAAAACCTATAACTACGAGGTCTGTTCAAAAAGTATCGCAAATTTTGTGTTTTTTCAAAAATTATTTATTTATTCATGAATATCTATTTTGTTCCCTTCAAAGTAATCCCCACCAGATATTATACACTTGTGTCAACGATTTGCCAATCCGCGAAGCACTTCAAAAAATTATTTTTTGTGATCTTGTTCAGATCCTTTTCCGATGCCGTCTTTATCTCCTCAATTGCTTCGCGCACCTTATACATAACTTGCAGGTAATATTCTTTATTGACCGTTCTATGCTGTGGCAAGAACTCATGGTACAGCACGCCCCTGCAATCGAAGAAAAAATGGGTGCACTTTTTTCGGTCTTGGCTCGTGCGGCAGCTTCCATTGGGATGATTGCGCTTTGATTTCCACCTCATAACCCTCTGGAGCAAATTTGGATCGTTGCGGATAGAGTCAAACAGCTCTTTAGCAATGTTAGTGCGATGCTGTTTTTGGTCGAAAATGGGCAAAAATCGAGGACGAGCCAAAACACGTATAAGTAAAGCAGCTGTCAAAAATTAACTGAACATTCAAAATGTCCGAACTTTCGGCATAAGTGAGCGCCATGAGTACCAACATAACGCCACAAAAAATCGAAAATCAAATATACGTAACGTGCGAAATTCAAAATTCGTGTTACTTTTTGAACAGACCTCGCACTTCGATATTTAGACAAATGTCTATATCTGAATTTTTTGAGTTTTAGGATCTACTAAGCCCCGAGAGTTCCAGGCTCTAATAAACTATCCAATTCCTGTCGAATTTAATCCCTTCAATTCAAGATAGTTCATACAATTTTCAACGCTTCTTTTTATGGACACAATACTGTTATTCATCGTGATCTTGAAGTTTTATATGTCTCGTTATAAAAAGTTCCATTGCCGTATATTTAATTATACGAATGCTTTTGTTGAAGAACTACTTTCCGATTCTTTTCCTAGGAATACCCATCGATAACTTAAGCGTCACTGGTCCCGTGATTTATTAAAAACCAAGTCTTAACATAAGCACACGCTAGAAGGAGAAGCTTCAGTGGATATTTAATCCCTACAACTAGTCTTGTTAATTATTGTTTGTTACTGTTATAATTGTAGATATCTGTAAAACAGTTTTGAAAAAGACAATATTAGTTATAAATATTAAATATGAGTATTCGAAATGGTATGCCTATTCTCTGCACTTATATACTTTCACGTTTTGCGATTGATTTTTACACTAATATTTATTAATACTTACTTCACGAAGAGAACATATTGCGTTCATGTTTAAAATTATTTGATCGTGACTTCTTTTTCTGCTAAAGTAAGCTGAGAGCTCTTCCGCTGATGGGGCGCCATTTTTATGCAATACCAATGACAGAATAAATAGTTTTTTTTTTTAGAAAATACTAATAAGTATAGCATATAACGATCAGTAGAGATATCCCTGATCGAAAGTGCAACTTATTGACCATTGAATAAAGCAGCCTCATCAGCTTCTCTTGTTATATCTGCATATATAATTCTCTTCTTTATTACAGGTGAGTTATGAATATCGCCACTCATTTTTAGTACTATATCTTCACCAACCAAGTTTATTTCTTACTCTTTGACGAATATTTTACAAGAAAATTTCTTCCTATTATGCCGTCTATATATAGTTGATTAAGTGAAATTCATAGTTTATTATTGTACCGTCATATAATAGTCTCATATTTAACGAGCCCTTAATTTTTTGTCTTGTGAAACCCGATATTATACATATTTACTTTTTATTATCTGTTATATTGTATTTCCTTTAAGTAATGAAATGTTTGCACCCATGTCTATTTAAATTAGCATGTTTCATGATGCTGATAATTCGATTGAGGCTTGCTTCTTCTCTCTGTAATTGCACCACTACTCCCCTCTGCATTTTTGAGTAATAACAGAGATGTACAAAAAATGATTTAAGAACGTTTGTAAGGTGCAAATGTTAGTCATTAAATTTCATCGTAAAATACTTGGCTCGATTGAAAGAACCCGCCGAATAATTAATGAATACCTTTTGGCTTGTCATTGCCAGATAACAACTGCAAATCCTTCCTCGCTCAAAGTAAGTAATTTAGAAAGTCCATACGAGGGTCACTATCGCATAATTCAAAAAAATAGAGTAAATTCAAAAATAAAAATTGGAAATCCCACAAAGGTGTTACATAATATTAATTTAAAGAAAAACATGACTACCATACCATACATTTAGTAGCAAAAATATATATAAAAATAAAAACGAAAAGAAAAATATATTTATATATATGTGTATATATATATATATATATATTCCGAGTAAATGTATAAACAACGAATTATAAAATATGATATGTAAAATTTAAGACTTTAGACAAATAAACTATGATAATATAAAATAAAAATATTATTCATAAGTTATTATTTTTTAAACACTATATATTGCCTATCTTTAAAATAAATAAAAAACGATTCATAGTAGAATGTAATAATGTAAACGATATATGTTATAAAAAGATTAAATATAATATTACAAATTAATATTAAAATATATAAAAATATAACTAGTAATGCGATTAGATTTAAATAAAAATATTTGTATGAGAATATAACGATAATAAACTCTAAAATCTATTTATTGCCTTCTAAACAACAAACAAACCCATAGCTCCCGATGAATTACAGTCGTAATGTTTGGAGAGTCCTTCATCTCATGTGGGGGCTACAATGGCATGAATTGTCTTCCTCTACTCCATACCAAATCATTTTGCCCTCCACTTCTACATATTGGCCTACATCTTTCTGCAAATGTTCTGTTCTTCTAGACCAAAAAAAAAACTTACGACAAAGTTTCAAAATGAATATATAAATAGGCAACGCGGAACAAAACCTAACTTCTTACATATATGAAGCAATTACAGATGCTTATACGCACATTAACGATCAATGTATACAACAGCCAAATATGCCGTTAGAGATAATGAGCTTATTAATGAAAAATGTAGATCTAAATAAAAATGGCAGTACTCGCGAATGCCCAATAACAAAAGTGAACTTAATTAACTTCAAAGAAAACTAAAAACTGAAATCTGTAGCTAAAATACAAAAGGTTTCAATGAATACACAAATAATCTTATGCCCAAATTAACTATCTAGAGAGCAACAACGTCAACTTTCATACCAACAAATGACAGTTATCAGGCTAAAGGTTTTAACACAATTAGGTAAAACCTTTACCCTTCATGAAGATATAGAAAAAAAGAACACTGTCAAAATAGAAAGTTAACTTATTTCTATGCTTCCAATAAGTTTACCACCCAAGTATTCAACGCCTGCAGATATAAAAAAAATAATTACATATCTTCCCAACATAAAGTATATGGCTTATTACACACATTTATAACCGTATCTTTGCACTATGTAGTTTCCCTTACTGGAATTGTAAGTCGACTAAATGATTCCTAAATCCATTAAATCCGGGTATTTTTTCTCTTCATATCGCCCAAAAAGCTTACTCCCGTTGCTACCTAAAGTTTTTGAGAAACAAATCCGAAAACGGCTCTATCCCATACTTGGATCCTCCAGTATAGTCGCAGACCATCAGTTCGGCTTTAGAGCAGAGCATTCCATTATCCAGCAAACCCGCTATGTAGATTAGGTAGCAACTTCTTTTGAAGAGTACTTCACAAATATGTTTCTTGACATATCGTATGCATTTGACCGAGTTTTGAACTCTGGCTTACTCTAGAAACTGAAACAATTCCTTCCCTCTACTTACTATTTAATAATACAATAACACATCTAACAATAGCATTTCTAAATTGCTGTTAATCCTGAACACTCCCTAATATCATTTATATTAGCTGAAGTTCATCAGGGTAGTATCCTTGATCATATCCTATATAATTATTATATATAGGGTAGAATTATATCCTCGAACTCCGAAGCTGGTTCTTAGAGTAGATAGTAAAAGTAAATGAACTGAAAAGCAATCACATAAATTTTACTCTTTGTAGTGAATAAACTTTAACGGCAGTATAATTCCTCAAGAACAACATGTGCGTCATTTAGGACTACATGTTGAGAAACAATTAACCTGAAACCCACATACGAAACTCAAACAACTTGAAGTGAACAGATGATAAATATAGCTACTTAGACTGTTCGATTCACGTTCATGTCTAACAGCATTATAATACCAAGAAATTGGGCATGCTGGGCATTCGGTATTAAGCCATGAAAAGATTTTCTGTAGGGCTGCTCAGCCGGAAAGAAGTATGCTAAATTTAGGACATCAATATCTTGTTCAGAAGATTCGTTTTAGAAGAGTGAATTTAAAAAAAGTAAATTTTATAATAAAGATATAACGGAATAATAATTAAATGTTTTAAAACAAACTATTTTGTGTGAATATAAAAGGTGAGATAAAAGGGGAGCGATGAATTATTTAAAGATTGAAGTAGGTCGACAAATCGTGGTAGAAGAAATGCCACCAGCGGCGGATATAAAAGAAAAGAGCCTGTACGCGACAAAAAATTACACTAACATAAATTAAAAAGGTATAACTATTATAGTTACTATTGAAAAACTCAAACTTCGCCTCTGAAGATTATTGAATGTCAGTAATTCACAAATAACACAGTTTTAAAATCGATATTGTTTTCCTGATAAGTATTTTGTGCCCTTCTTGGTCTTTATTCTGTTGAAACCATAACTGATGGCACCCAATGTGGGGCCAGACTTGGTTTTCCATATTTTGACTCTTTATTGGCCATCGTTTTATAATGCATAACAAAGGGATATCTGATGTAGAGCAAAGTTGATCCGTAGCGTATTATGTTCTGAGAAAGCGAGAGTTGGCTATGAGCTGGCTGTTCGACTCAACAATAAGGATTCGTTCAGCTTCATATATATCATAATTACCATACTTGACTCTATAAGTTTTTATAATTACTTCTTTTGACTCAAATTCTGAGAGGAATCATCCTCGTGAATTTGCGGATCCCTTACTTGTTTGATGATTTTCAGACAAAGGTACTAAAAATAAAATAAAAAACACTTAACCAATAGGCAGAATATTGCCTATTAATATAATATCTAAGCAATAGGCAGAATATTAATGAAGTAACTCTCGCTATGATAACGAGATGTTTCGATATATTAGATTTATTTAATGTACAAAATATTTAATAATAAAATGGATGAATTTCTCAAAAAAGCAAACATCAATAGGTTGCGGATACTACTATAACGACTAATGGATAAGAATGAAATGATGGATATCTTATGGGAATATCATTCGTCTCCACAAGGGGGGCAAATAATGGTATAAAGAGATATATAAGATATGAATAAAATGATTGAGCAATACATCGATAATTGCAAAAATTGTTCAAAATACAAAGTTGTTAAAAATATATAAGAACCTTTAACAATAACGGAAACTCCTAGCAGTAGCTTCGAAATTATATCAAGAGATATAGTGAGACCACTAAGACCGTCACAGGGATACCAATATACCCTGACGATATAGTATGAGCTTATGAAATATATAGAAGCATTCTTAATGGAATTCAAAGACCCCATCGCAGTACCAAAAACTTTTGCGGAAAATTCTGTATTAAAATACGGATATTTCAAAACGTTTAAAACCGAGAATGGTACATAGTTTAATAATGAGGTATTTAGAAACTTTTGTAAGATACTGAAATTAATTCCAGTTATCATTTGCGAATGACAAAACGTTTCTTTCAATCGAACCAAGTGTTTCATCATGAAACACTTCGTTGGATTGAAAGAAACTTTTTGTCTTTCACAGATGACACTTGCAATTAATGTATACCCCATTACGTTTTTGCGTACAATACGACTTCTCATATAGAACGAAATATAGTCTATATGAGCTCATTTTCGGTCTGCATCCATCCCAAAAATCATAAATAAAGCTGAAACGAGGATACTTTATAAAAAAGACGACTATATGACGGAACTTCAGCTTAAACCAAAAACGGCATAGAAAATAGCAAAAAATAGATTTATGTACGCACAGCTTATATATAAGTAGTATAAAAATAAAACTGTAAATCACTGAATGATCGGGTATATTTTAAATAATTTCATTTGCAAAAATACTTCTATACAATTAACAAAGTAGCTTAAAAACTATTTCATGTTTATTTAGATTTAGTTCAGTTGGATCAAATTTGTTAACGTATACGGTTCAAGGCATTAAAAATAATGCATAACAACGTTTACATTTATTGCGCGTATTTTGCAATTTATTATTATATATTTTTTATAACCGAACACGTTTTATGTTATCATTATTAACTATCCTTTTAATTAATTTTAAAGGTTACTTTACATTTGCTAAGGATGTTGTGTGTTAAATTTTTACTACTTTTTCACATATAATACCACTCTATATACGGAAATAAGATATACACAATTTGAAATATTATTTGGTAGAATAGCATTGATACCACAAATAATATCTGAAATCCAATCTTCTGGCCTCTGCAATGTAAACGACTACATAAAAGAACTTCGGATTAAAGTAAAACAGACTGATTCAAGCAAAATTAAAGCATTCTAAAAAGAAAGACTAATTTAAGTAAAATTAAAGCAAAAGAACAATAAGAATAAGACAATGAATTCAGCTACTCAAAAAATTAATGATAAGGTTTTCCTTAGATGCAGCAATTGAAAAATAATGAAAGTCCATAAGAAGGACCCTACCTAATAATAAAAAGAGATGGTATAAACTCAGTATTTAAAATTGGTAAAAAGCTGACAAATATACAAAATAATTATTTGATGTCAATCAATGGCATATAAAATAAAATTTAAACAAATAATTTAAATGACACAATTAATTAAAATATAAAATCCATTAAGAAACCAATAAATTATAAAATAGACAGATAAGAACAAACTAAGAAACTGATTATTATTTTGTGAAGAATACAAAAAAAATATAAATACACATAAATAACAATTATAACATATCTTTAATATAGCTTCAAATATAAGATACCATATATTATTTAAATGAGTTCTTTTTTCAAACAATTAAGCCAATCGCATCAATATTGTTTTTGCGATAATAATAATTTGTTTGAAGCAAAAATGATTGAGAACTACATCAAACTCGAAAGCTAAAAAAATTAAAACACATAACCAATTTTATTAGAAAAACTTTAATAAATTCATTGATCAAATTAGAATACAATATTTAGAAGTGACGTATACACTTGCAAATTTTGATACAGATATTTAAAAAAAATTGTCAATTTTTTTCAAAATGGTCTACTTTTACTATGTTAAACTTACTTGTGCTTTCAAATAAAATAATTTGAAAAATTTATTAATTTATACTATCAATTTGTTATGTTGTTAATACTATGTGAACAAAATAAAAAGATACCCAGTACTAAATATAAAAAGTTTATCTTAATAATACGAGTATATAGGCGTTTTCCTTTGGACCAATTTTGCTACTAATCGGTAGATGACCAAAGAAAAGCCAAATTTATAACACTAGTAGAAACATAACCTCAATATAGTCAACAACAATCTGACAATACTTATTGTGCTTGTGAACGTGAAGTGACGTGGTATGTTCCGTACAACGTTTAAATTATTTAATTTAAACTTTGTACGGAAATTATTTAATTTAAACGTTGAATAAATTGCCTTAACATATTTTATATATATAATAAAAAAAATACTTTTGTTTTTGTTAGCCGAGGAGGCGTTTATTATAATAATAAATATGAATTCACACAAAAGCATTAGTTCTGATGAACCAGGTTCACCACAGTACACGTCTATAAATTTTTTCTCGGCGTTTACAATTCCCTGCAAAAGCACACTACAAAATTTTTTCCTATTGTAGTATGCTTGTTTGACACGTTTAGGAGGATTGACTTTAATATAAAAACCATCAATAGCCCCAACAACATCTGGCACACCTTTCATAGCTGCGAATTGGATCTGGTTATTTTGCATTTCGGATGCTGTTGGATACCCCATGTACTTGGAACTCACTTCGACAAGCCATTTCACGACGCGGTATAAAATTCGATGGACAGAGCTTTCTGTAACATTAAATCTGTCTCCAATTTGTCGGTACGTTTCAGTATTTGCCAGGAACCACAACGTGATGTATATTTCAACATCAGCACCAACTGCAGGACGTCCTCCACGCCTTGGACGGTGCAAAAACATACTGTATTCACCTAAAAGAGTGCATTATTTACAACACTTATTCCTTAAATTATAATTTAAAATGAAAAGCACATACCGATAACCGTCTCTGCGACAACTCTTGTCAATCTGAAGTGTTTCTTAAATTCAACATCTGCGTACTTATTTGTATAATTTTCAACACTATTTCTCTTCATGCATGGGGACTCATCATCATCAGAATCTGATGTCTCGCTTGACTCTGAAGAATCTGATGTCTTGCTTGACTCTGAAGAATCAAATAAAAGTAAATCATCTCTACCTTCCAGAACGTGAAACAATTCCATAGCAACCTGTAAAGCAGTCAGTTATTAAATTTGCAATTATTTTTTATGTAAAAACTCACTCGATTAATATTTGAATCCATTTCTCTTCGCTTTTCTGCACAAATAAAGTAAACATAACGAAAATATGACACTTCAACAGAACCAACAAACCCGCAAAAATCGGTTTTTTTCACTTTAGCAACTAGAATCCACCTAACGTAAATTGTATACGTAACTCCCTGTATAATTTGGTCGTTTGTTCGAGGTAGGGTAGATGATGACAGCTGCAACTCTACCGCGGTAGCTAAATTGGTCCAAAGGAAAAGGCCTTATGTATATATGGTATATAAAAAAATATATATAATATTCTGGTTGATCCTGCCAGTAGTATATATATCAACCAGAATATTATATATAAAAATATATATAATATTCTGGTTGATCCTGCCTCAAAGATTAAGCCATGCATGTCTAAGTATATAAATAAATAAAGTGAAACCTCATTATATCAGTTATGGTTTATTAGATAAATAATATTTTCCCCCTTTCTTATTTCTCTTATAGAGCCCACTTTCCATATCTTTGGAAACGTACCCTCCATAAGGCACCTATTTTGGAATCAGCCAGGACGATATTTTTGAATATTTCTACCTCTATTCCGTTCGGCTCTAGAGCTTTTCCATTCTTGAATCTCCTTACTGCTCTAGTGAGTTCTGCTTTTGTTACTCTCCTAAGTGTTTTACTCTTGCTTCTATCATCTATTCTCTGGTCCATTTGCTATCTCCAAAAAGTTTGCTCCATTGTGTCACTGGAGCAAACTTTTTAGTGTACCTCCTAAATTTTTCACTCCTTCCGAAGTTAAATTCATAACACCTATCCAATTAAAAAGCCTCAGGATATGACATGATAACTTCGGAAATTCTTAAGCAAATATTCAAAAAAAACCTCGTCCTAATAACCTTTATTTACCGTAGTATCCTCTGCACATTATTATTTCCTTTCCTTAAAGTTTTCTATAATCAAAATGATTCCAAAACACACTAAACCCAAAGCCTTCTTATATATAGAAATTAGTTCTAAAACGCCTAGAAAAATGGGATAAACGCGTTTTAGGTTTAGAAAAATTAGTCCTAAAACGCCTTTATCCCAAGTGTTGCATGAGAAAATGGTGTTGACATTTGTTATGGTTTATATTCACGCAACTTAACGAGAGTCGGACTGTTAGGTGGTATCAAAAATTAATTTTTTTTATATTTTAATACGGACGTGTCCTAGAGGAATGGATCTGATGAAGTCCTAGATGGATGGATCTGATAATTAACCCGACAAGTGAGCGACAGGACATGCTTGTAGACTAGTATTGTGGGATTGTAGGGGGATTTTTAGCGGGTCACTTTCGCCTTCGCACTCATATATAACAAAAACTAATTCATGCCGAGGCTATTTGTACTGAAGACACTAAGGTATACATTTCTCCAGTTCAAAAGGAGGTAGACTAGTGAAGGGGATGGTCAAGATAAAATGCGGATAACAACATTGGTAGAAAAGAGAAAAATTAGGAAGAAGTGTAGGTATTATTTACTCCTTTCTTTCCATACCCAAAAACGCTCTTAGCACTTCATTGGCCCGTCATGATATTGGAATATTAATATGTACGATGACTGATCTTTTTGTAGGATCAGCCCATAATGGCGTAAATATTGGGAGAAATGGTAAAATACCATTGATTATAGAATTCAATAAAGACTTATACCGTAATCAATGCTATTTATAATTTTTTAATTTAAAATGGCTTTTAACTTAAACTAACATTGTCTACAAAAAATCAACAAGGTTTTCAAACGTATAAAATGCTATGCATAATTTTTTCTATTCAAAACTACTTTTGACTTAGACTAACATTATCTATAAAATTTAATAACAATTAAAGCGTATAAAATGCCATTTATAATTCTTTATTCAAAAATTATTTTTAATTAAAATAACATTGTCTATATAATTCACTAACAATTATAATCGTATACAATGCTATTTATAATTAATCTATTTAACTTGATTTTATTTAATATACGAGTATAATCAATTTTACTTATGAGGGGAAAAAGAAATCTCCATAATCTTTTGTAGTTTAAAAAAAAACTATAAACATCAAAAATATTCTATTGAAACGTAATTAATTACTTATATAATTCAGTGATGTATAGGCAAACAAAAGAAAACTACTTATCTAAAATGTTCAGTTCTCCTCTTCGTTTGGCCTTATCTGCCCATCTCTTGATTTTTCTTTCTTAGTTTTCATTTTTTTCAAATAATTTCTTATTCATCGTTTTTTTTTCTCTCATAATTGTTTTTTATTTGAATTTCGTACTTATCAGTATTTATTTCGTTTTTTTATCATATTTAGTTTTTACTATAATTATTCTTTATTATTAATATTGTAATAATTATTATAATAAATTTGTTTTTAATTCTTTTTCTTTCTTTTTTTTGAGTTCTATTTATTTAGTTTCATCATATTACTGCTTAATTATTTCCCCTACCTGTTTTTTATGTTATAATTAACTAAATTTATTTAAATGTTTTTTTAAAAATATTTTGACTAGAAAAAAATGTATTAAAATTAAAAATAATCATTATGTTGTATTAATAATTTAATCAATTATTATTATTATTATTATTATAGTTTATGTTTTTTAATGCAAATTTTCTTTCAACTTTTCTTTTTGCCTTCTATTATATATTAATTACCTGATATGTTGCTAACAAATATTTCATTTCTGTCTTTTTTAAATATTTTGAATTTAATAATAATTTATAAATTCTTTTTGTTATTGTTGTTGTTGTTAAACAAAACCTTCTTTAAAATAATTTTTTTAAATTAATTTTAAGATATTTTGTGTTTTTGCCAATTTTTTTTATATTATATGAAATCTGATTTTGTATTTTGATTGATTTTTTTTAAAGATTCATTTTAGCATTTTTATACTAAAAGGAATGTTTAAAAAAAATCAATCAAAATCAAAAATTTTTGATTAATAATTTACCAAAACACTTTGTATTTTTGTTATATCTTGATTTGTTTTTATATATTTGATTCAAATTGTATAGATTGGAGATCTTATGTATAGTGACAAGAATTTTTTTTTAAATGTTCAAGTTTGTAGTCCTCTATTAAAATTATCCACGAATATCGAAAATCCTCATAAAATGGTAGATTCTTGAATTCATTTTCTTCTTATAACAATGTTGTTCCAACAAATACTTTAATTGAATATTTTATTAATATTAGAGAAAAATAATTTTCATCACAACAAATGGAGAATGTTACTCTAGCACTACGCGTTAGTATTTCTCGAGCATATCCTGCTTTTTCCACTCGACCCACGCCAATCCATTTTTCTCCAATTGCGAGTGCACGTTTTCGCCGCTTCTCCCGTTGGCTCGCTACCTTCGCCCGGCAAATGAGTCAACTCGATGAACTTAGAGCAGTCAAAGCCCAACACAGCTGACAGACCAGTGCTTCTCAACACATTTAGAACAGCTCTTTGTTAAACTCTGTACCTTTATCCATTTCAAACGTATTAAAATATCCATATTTTAATATATACTTTTTCACAATGGGTATGCTACTGTGATAGTTTCTTTTGATTCCATCGGGAATACTTCTACAGTTTCTGTTATTATTAAATATTCTGTTATGCGTTTAACAACTTTATTTTGTACAATTTTCGCAATTAATAATGGATTGCTTAACCATTTTATTCATATTCTTCCATACATAATGCTGCTTTATTTTACCAATGGATAGTTTTATACTATTGTGTACTTCTTGTAGAGTTGAATGATACTCCTTTACAATTTCCATCATATCATCATTATTCGTTATTTTCATTGGCGACCTATACTGCAATATCCGCAATGGATTGATTTTTGCCTTTCTCAGCATTTCATTAATTTTTTATTAAATACTTTTTTAATTAATTTAATTTAATATATTGAGAGATCTAATCATTATAAGCGAGTCCCAATTCATTAATCATCTGTTTGTTACTTTGAAATATTAGTAGTTGTAGAATCATACCAATATGATCGATTGAATCCTTACTAAATTATATGGCCAGGTTTTTATCGTTTTTTAAATTTACTTTTGGTACTTTTGAATTTTTATTCATTTTGGAACTTTTTGACTTTTTAGCTTTTATTCCACGTATAAGAACATTTATATTTTTTGGAATGTGTTTTTATATAAACCGATATTTTGTTAGTACATATTATATTTTGTTTATAATATATATTTATAGAGAGTTCGGTCGGTAGGTTTAATATATCTCGATATTTCCTACATAATATATACCCTTAATGTTTTCTGGATCTTTTGTTGTTGACAGGTTTAACTCATAGACAAGCGTGTTTAATCTATTTGATTTTATTATTATATTTGTATATGAAATGTTGTTTTTATTTTAATTAAATTATGAATATAGCCCTTTACTTGTATTATTATAGTTTCACCACCCACTGTATGTGAAAATCATAATTTATTGCTATATCCTCATATAAAAGATCATATTTAACGAGTCCTTAGTATAAATTTGTTATCTCGTGATTTCCTTTAAGTGATGAAATGTTGCAATCACGTCTATTAGAAACGTTTGTTCAATTATTTATTAATTTCATGTAACTTAGTTTCTTTATATCATGATCATTCTTATTTATAAGAACATTTTTATTTTTTGTTCAGAGCTCCTCTCTTAGTTCAAATTAATTTGCCCATCGTGGCATTTTCTTTTATAATTAGTAATATTTTTTTTATTATTCCCATTATTTTATCTATTATTATTAGTACTATCCCCATTCCTATATCTATTGTTATAATTAATGTGCCCATTTTAATATCTATTATTATTATTATATAGTTAAATATAATAAGTCACTTTTATTGAAATGGGTAAGAAGCACTTACATATATTAATTTATATTTATTGAAAATATTGAAATCAGTTAAATATCTTGGATTCAATTACTGTTTTCCTTATTCATTTTCTGTTATCAACATTTAAATATCTATTTTTTGGTAAAATTGATTTTTCTGTTTTATTGTTTGATTTAATAGTCCGAATAGTTAATTTATTGTTCGGTGATTACAATTTTTTTTCAGATTATTGGATACAATAAAAGAAAACAGTTAAATAATTTTTTTTTAAATGATTAAATTATATTTATTATTACTGATATAAAAACAAGAAAACAACCGATCCCGACCGAGGAAAAAATCAAACAAAAGAATAAATGAAGAGGAAAAAGAATAGAAATGAAAGAAAAAAATTATTGCTACATACCGTACAAACGTAAATGAAGAAAGAAGAAGAAAAAGTAGAGAGGAAGAGATAAAGATGAAAAGGAAGAGAAAAAAAATTCTTTGCTTTTACATTCTTCCATTTTATTCTATTCTCCTATTTATCAATTTTTGGCACTTTAAATATCTCTTGTACATATATTTTTCATATAATATATTTATAATCAATTATTATTATTGAAATTTTTTATCAAATAATTAATATTTTTACTATTAAGAGAATATATTTAGATACAGTTTTATGATTAACCTTTTTATGTTATCTTTCTAAATAAATCATGTAAACCATTAACAAATGCGTTTATAGTGGACATTTGATATGTTAAGTTCAAAATATTTTGCCTAAATAATTTTATTTATATAATTTAATCATTTTTTTAATTATTTGAGCAATAAATTTTTTTATGAAGTATTTACATAAAAAAAATTTCGAATTCCCCAGAACAAAATATTTATTTAATGCGATTGCTATTCTATGTTTAGTTCGTTTTTTGGAATTATAATATTTTACTAGCAGCAAATTTTTTTCTTTAATAAAAGCATATCTTTAAGAGAAATTGAAAAAAAAAAACTCCTTTTAGGGGTATTAAATACAGAAATCAATGAATGGACTAACACCATTTCATGTGTTTCCTTAATGAAATATTGGAAAATACGTTCGAATGCGTTTGCTTTATAAATAATAAGATATATTCTTAGAAAATTGAAAGTTATATATTTAATAAATAAATCAAAATAATTTCAAAATAGACTCATATACTTTTATAATATTTTATTTTAAATTATTATTAAAAAAAAGTATTATATTGTATATTTACTAATTATATCAATTGCTAAAACTATACACATTATTTTTTCTAAGTATAACATATGTGTACATGCATACAAAAAAACGTATATTAAAAATATAAGATTAAATTATTTTTTTAAATGTACAAGTAGTTCTTGCATTAAACATTTTGACTAATATTAATTATTTACACATATAATTGCGAATATACAAAATAACGTTTAACTTTTGTAACTTTCTTGTATATCTTAACTCTAATATTTCTATTATATTCTGTAATTTTTTTTCTAATATAACAGTTCGGCTGAAAAGTTTAGAACGAAACACAGTAGAAATATTTTTTTTTGCAAAATTCATTTTTATTATTCAACATAGTTGCCTTCGAGGGCGATACAGCGATTATAGCGATCTTCCAACTTTTCGATACCATTTTTATAGTACTCTTTCGGTTTTGCCTCAAAATAGGCCTCAGTTTCGGCAATCGGTCTTAAATTTCTTGCCAGCGAGCATTCTCTTGAGGTCTGCAAACAGGAAAAAGTCGCTGGGGGTCAGATCTGGAGAATACGGTGGATGGGGAAGCAATTCGTAGCCCAATTCATTGAGTTTGACCATCGTTTTCATCGACTTGTGACATGGTGCATTGTCTTGGTGAAACAACACTTTTTTCTTCTTCAAATGAGGCCATTTCTTAGCGATTTCTTTCTTCAAACGATCCAATAACGCTATATAATATCGCTGTTGATCGTGTGTCCCTTCTGGAAGTAGTCAATGAATATATACCATGCGCATCCCAAAATATAGACGCCATCACCTTGCCAGCCGACTGTTGCTTCTTTCCACGCTTTGGATTCGGTTCGTCGCTCGCTCTCCACTCTGCCGACTGCCGATTGGACTCTGGAGTGTAGTGACGGAGCCATGTTTCATCCATTGTCACATGTCGACGCAAAAATTCGGGTTAATTGCGCTTGAACAGCTCCAAACACTGCTCAGAATCATCAACACGTTGTTGTTTTTGGTCCACAGTGAGTTCACGCGGCACCCACTTTGCACACAGCTTTCGCATGCCCAAATATTCATGCACGATATGTCCAACACGCTCTTTCGATATCTTCAGAGTCTCAGCTATCTCGCTCAACTTCACTTTACGGTCATTTAAAATTATTTTGTGGATTTTTTGATGTTTTCTGCCGTAACCACCTCTTTTGGGCGTCCACTGTGTTCTGCATCAACTGTGCTCGTACGACCAGTTCGAAATTGACGAAACCAATATTCCACAGTTGAAATAGCTGGAGCAGAGTCCAGGTAACGTTTGTCAAACCATGCTTTGGTTTCCACTATATTTTTTTTCATCAAAAAGCAATGCTTTATCAATACACGAAATTCGTCTTTATCCGTTTTTTTTTCAATAACAAAAGTTGCTCTACTCAAAATGCTATATCTCACGAACCAATCGACCGATTGCTGTCAAATTTTGACAGGAATCATTTGAAGCATGGTGCTTTGTGATAATTAAGTAGATTTTTGCAAGAGGCGCCATCTAGACGTCATGGTTCTCAACTTTTCAGCCGAACTGTTATTGTAATATTTGCTGTTGTTTTTATATTTATTTAACTTGTTATACTTTAATCTTAAACAACATTTATATTTTATGAGGTTTCATTAAATTAATACTATTTAATTTCTAATCTAATACTTTTTATTAAATTTTAATACATTATTCATTTGGTCTGCGATATTTTATATTAAATTTCTTTTTTTCTTATCTTCACAATTTTTTGACTATAGCCTGCCGAATCACGCCTTACATTAAATAGTTTCGTAACTCTGTGACTGATGCTAATACCTCCTGTTTTCCTCCTTCTTTATCCCGAGAAATGATGGTCTCATTTCTCGGTGATGATGGTCCACTTCACTGAACCAATTCATCATATTGTTTCGTAGAATGCGAGCCTTGATTTCTCGTTTAGTTATTCATTTATTTAAAAGTATTTCTATGAACAAGAGTAATTCAATTTTACGAGAAAATTATGCAATTTTTAGTGTTATTTGAATGGTAAAGTGCAATGCAACGAAAATCAATCATTCACGTACCGAAATTTAAAAAAGTTAACATGCTTTTTTTTTGAAAACCCGTAAAATTAAATAGTTAATTATTAATAATAATGCAACGCTGAATGCCCAGTCTACCTCGTGTAGTCTTACATCATGATGCCCACTGCATGCAACCTTGTATTTGTATGTACCATCGTATCATTTTGCGGTTTCATCATTGATTTAACGAAGCATCGTCGGATCATGGAATCTTCTGGCAGTAGTGCTATCCGAAGTAACAAACTGGATGAAGATTCCATGGAAGGCCTTGCTAATTTGTGCGCCACTTCTTTAAATTTTGGGTAACGCAAAAATCATTATTGCCATCGACAAGGCTACCATAACACATTATTTTATTAACCGTATTGGTACATCTGCGCCTGTATCTATTTTTCCAATGTGGATATATCTCAGTTTTACAAAGTTATGACCTTAATTTTAATTTTGCTTTCTATTTTATTCCTCATTTAAATTTCTTTATCTGTTTCGTGACTTGCTATAAATATTATTATCGTTATGATTAGACCCATAGTTATTGGGTCCATTATTATTAATATTCTTATAATTTACATTATACATTCTATTTCTATAATTATAATTATTATTGAAATTTTTACCGATTTCGCTGTGCTTGATTGCAGTACTTGAATAAGTAATCCGCTATAGTTCAGCTTAAAATTCTACCATACCGTCGGATTGTGGGTGTAAGCTGCTTTTTCTTATTTTTTTTGATCCTTGAAATCTTCGTAACTTCCTGAAAAGCAGACGATTTAAAATTTTAACAATGATCAGATCACAGTAAGGGCAACCCAAAAAGTAAATATATGTATATACTCGATCAGTGCAATGTGGTGGCTGCGGTTAATATCCATATCGCGGCTACGGTCTCCGGATCGCTGGTGAGAGATACTGGTAATTATCTCAGGCGCTGTCACTGCTTATGACAGTAGAGGTTTAGAGAGGTCTCGCCACCAACAGTTAGAGTAATCAGCTTATAACTGGCTACTGACTGTAAACTGCCAGTAATGGTGATGCGTTGATTGAGCGTAACCTAATCCCTATAGTCGTAGGCGACTCTTGGTTTTATGTTTAATGATACATAAGTCACTTTAAATAATATAATACTACTGTCCCTATCTACTCGGTGGAGGTAAGTACAATAGTAGCGGCGAGTTGCGCCGAGTTTCTGAGTCAGCTGATCTGGCTAAGGATGGCTTAGTGATGAGTGCACCTAAGAGAATGAGGCCAAAACTGGCAATCCACACCATACCGGCTGAGTTATCCAGTACAGAACTCTTACAGCAGCTTAAGAAGAAAACATTAGTGATATCACCGACGCAGCAGAGAAAGAAGTATCCGTTTTCAGGAGTGTTGCCGCAACTGCTAGCTGCGGGGTCTTCCTAGCATGCACTTATTTATGTCTGAGGATTGCCCAGTGTTTGTGAGATTATGTGTGTGAGAGAGAGAGAATCAGGATCGTTGCCTAGTATGATTAGGTGTATCCAAATAAATGGGAATAGATCTGCTGCGGCTATGAATGAGTTGAGTGTATATATGTGTGAGACTGGGGTTGCATTGATCCAAGAGCCATATTCTTATAGTGGATCTGTGTGCGGACTGGGAAGATCCGTCACGACTTCAATCAGTGCCAGAGTCAGGGGTAAAATTGACTCGGCCGCCGCTGTCGTTGGAGTGGGTGTGGATATAGTGCTAGTAGATGAGTGTTATACTGAACTTGGTGTATGTGTATGGATAAAGAAGGGGGGACAGAGCTTTACACTGTTTCGGCGAAATAGAGTTATACCTGCGATATCTCGACACAGTGCTTACTGTGTGGACGTTCGCCTGTGCTGATTGGTTTGGATGCGAATGCTCTTTCTCCTCTCTGGCATAGAGAGAGGGGAGATACTGACTAGTCGACTTGTGTGAGGGTCAGGCAACTTTAGGATTGGATTCACGCCTGTGGTTTGAATGTAATATATGTAAATGTCCCGAGTGAATGGTATACTTTTAGTGAACCGAATGGGCAGAGTAATATTGCTGTTATACTGTGCAATCTGGCTGCTGACTACATCGAGTATGAGTGGAATGTGATGACTGTGTTGTTGTAATATTTGCTGTTGTTTTTATATTTATTTAACTTGTTATACTTTAATCTTAAACAACATTTATATTTTATGAGGTTTCATTAAATTAATACTATTTAATTTCTAATCTAATACTTTTTATTAAATTTTAATACATTATTCATTTGGTCTGCGATATTTTATATTAAATTTCTTTTTTTCTTATCTTCACAATTTTTTGACTATAGCCTGCCGAATCACGCCTTACATTAAATAGTTTCGTAACTCTGTGACTGATGCTAATACCTCCTGTTTTCCTCCTTCTTTATCCCGAGAAATGATGGTCTCATTTCTCGGTGATGATGGTCCACTTCACTGAACCAATTCATCATATTGTTTCGTAGAATGCGAGCCTTGATTTCTCGTTTAGTTATTCATTTATTTAAAAGTATTTCTATGAACAAGAGTAATTCAATTTTACGAGAAAATTATGCAATTTTTAGTGTTATTTGAATGGTAAAGTGCAATGTAACGAAAATCAATCATTCACGTACCGAAATTTAAAAAAGTTAACATGCTTTTTTTTTGAAAACCCGTAAAATTAAATAGTTAATTATTAATAATAATGCAACGAAAATCAACCCAACGCTGAATGCCCAGTCTACCTCGTGTAGTCTTACATCATGATGCCCACTGCATGCAACCTTGTATTTGTATGTACCATCGTATCATTTTGCGGTTTCATCATTGATTTAACGAAGCATCGTCGGATCATGGAATCTTCTGGCAGTAGTGCTATCCGAAGTAACAAACTGGATGAAGATTCCATGGAAGGCCTTGCTAATTTGTGCGCCACTTCTTTAAATTTTGGGTAACGCAAAAATCATTATTGCCATCGACAAGGCTACCATAACACATTATTTTATTAACCGTATTGGTACATCTGCGCCTGTATCTATTTTTCCAATGTGGATATATCTCAGTTTTACAAAGTTATGACCTTAATTTTAATTTTGCTTTCTATTTTATTCCTCATTTAAATTTCTTTATCTGTTTCGTGACTTGCTATAAATATTATTATCGTTATGATTAGACCCATAGTTATTGGGTCCATTATTATTAATATTCTTATAATTTACATTATACATTCTATTTCTATAATTATAATTATTATTGAAATTTTTACCGATTTCGCTGTGCTTGATTGCAGTACTTGAATAAGTAATCCGCTATAGTTCAGCTTAAAATTCTACCATACCGTCGGATTGTGGGTGTAAGCTGCTTTTTCTTATTTTTTTTGATCCTTGAAATCTTCGTAACTTCCTGAAAAGCAGACGATTTAAAATTTTAACAATGATCAGATCACAGTAAGGGCAACCCAAAAAGTAAATATATGTATATACTCGATCAGTGCAACGTGGTGGCTGCGGTTAATATCCATATCGCGGCTACGGTCTCCGGATCGCTGGTGAGAGATACTGGTAATTATCTCAGGCGCTGTCACTGCTTATGACAGTAGAGGTTTAGAGAGGTCTCGCCACCAACAGTTAGAGTAATCAGCTTATAACTGGCTACTGACTGTAAACTGCCAGTAATGGTGATGCGTTGTTTGAGCGTAACCTAATCCCTATAGTCGTAGGCGACTCTTGGTTTTATGTTTAATGATACATAAGTCACTTTAAATAATATAATACTACTGTCCCTATCTACTCGGTGGAGGTAAGTACAATAGTAGCGGCGAGTTGCGCCGAGTTTCTGAGTCAGCTGATCTGGCTAAGGATGGCTTAGTGATGAGTGCACCTAAGAGAATGAGGCCAAAACTGGCAATCCACACCATACCGGCTGAGTTATCCAGTACAGAACTCTTACAGCAGCTTAAGAAGAAAACATTAGTGATATCACCGACGCAGCAGAGAAAGAAGTATCCGTTTTCAGGAGTGTTGCCGCAACTGCTAGCTGCGGGGTCTTCCTAGCATGCACTTATTTATGTCTGAGGATTGCCCAGTGTTTGTGAGATTATGTGTGTGAGAGAGAGAGAATCAGGATCGTTGCCTAGTATGATTAGGTGTATCCAAATAAATGGGAATAGATCTGCTGCGGCTATGAATGAGTTGAGTGTATATATGTGTGAGACTGGGGTTGCATTGATCCAAGAGCCATATTCTTATAGTGGATCTGTGTGCGGACTGGGAAGATCCGTCACGACTTCAATCAGTGCCAGAGTCAGGGGTAAAATTGACTCGGCCGCCGCTGTCGTTGGAGTGGGTGTGGATATAGTGCTAGTAGATGAGTGTTATACTGAACTTGGTGTATGTGTATGGATAAAGAAGGGGGGACAGAGCTTTACACTGTTTCGGCGAAGTAGAGTTATACCTGCGATATCTCGACACAGTGCTTACTGTGTGGACGTTCGCCTGTGCTGATTGGTTTGGATGCGAATGCTCTTTCTCCTCTCTGGCATAGAGAGAGGGGAGATACTGACTAGTCGACTTGTGTGAGGGTCAGGCAACTTTAGGATTGGATTCACGCCTGTGGTTTGAATGTAATATATGTAAATGTCCCGAGTGAATGGTATACTTTTAGTGAACCGAATGGGCAGAGTAATATTGCTGTTATACTGTGCAATCTGGCTGCTGACTACATCGAGTATGAGTGGAATGTGATGACTGAGAAGGAGGTGAGCGATCACAACTTTATTGAATTAGTAGTGACTGCACTAACAGATGACCACCGGGAAATTTCGCCATGTGGAAGGCGGTGGCATACCAGTGGACTAGACTGGATAGTCTACGGCGCAAAAGGCACGGCTGAAATATGCTAGTTTAATAGACTTCAGTTAATGCGACTGGATGAGATGATGGTTGAGCTGGGCAGATGTGTAAATATTGTGAATAATATTGTAAGTATATGCGTAAACGAGTGCAGGGGCGTAGGAAAGTAGTTTCATAGTGGAACAGGGAGCTATAAGAGCGTACTAGGCGTACTAGACGCCGTGATGCGCGTACATAAGAGCGTCTACCAGCGTACTAGGCGCCGTGATGCGGATGCGCACACTGAAGGAGAGAGCTTCAGAGCAGCCAGAGCGGAGTACATGATAAGCATTAGACTTGCCAAGCAAACTCAATGGCAACGGTATTTGAGTGAATGTGAAAATTTGGATATATGGGATCCGATGTATTGATTGCGCGTGCAAAAAAGTTACATGATATGATATTTCGAGTGTCTGAGTGAATGAAGGTTATACGATAATTTGGGAAGATAGTGTGAATGCATTAATGGATGAATTTTTTTCTCGGGTTAAAATGCAAGAGAAAGTAAATTCTGGCAGGAGCTACCCCCTGCCCTTTGAGTGGGATGAGATTGAATTTTCTGTGTGGTGAACAAAAGTGAGAAGTACCCCAAGATTAGATAGCATGATGATCAAATAATGAGGAGTGTTTGGCGGACTATTCTCACATATATAAGTAGCCTATACAGCGAATGCCTGGACAGTGATGTATTTCCGAGAGAATTAAAATTAGAAGAAGTGGTTATTCTTCCCAAATCTCCGGACGTGGTACGGACTGATCCGTCTTCCTACAGGCTGATATTGCTACTGCCAGTATTCGGCAAGGTCCTCGAGCGGATGATGGTACACCGGTTGAATGTGAAATTGGCAGACTTCGATGGATCTGGCTCTCAGTATGGATTTACGAAAAGTAAATCAACTGAGGATGCTTGGATATGTGTAAGACGATATGTTGCAGAGGGTGAGAGTAAGTACGTATGTGATGTATTTGTAGATTTCCATAATGCTTTCAATTGCCTGCGTTGGGATCGCATCATTGAACGGCTTGAGGAGATTTCATGTGAAGAAATTTCTCTATGGATAAGTTACTTCCATGAAAGGTATGCTACCGTGCACGGGAACAATGAGAGGGTTGTCCGCCAGATGATGCGTAGCTGCTCACACGGATCTCAATGTGGCTGTGTTTTGTTATAAATTAATCACTTTTTCCAAGAGCTATGGTCCTGCGATTTGCTAAAATACTAAGACTTCATAAATATACATTCTAGCAGGAGAAACTTTCGAAAATGTTTACTCCCCATAACTCTTCACGTTAATTAGCACTATTATTTAAATCTATTTATTACTATATTGTAATTGTAGATATCTATAAAAACTAAAAAAAATGGGTGTTCCATTTAAATATATAAGTTATATACTATATACATTTTTTATATGTATATATACAATACATAATTATTAATAGGCCAAAAAACTTCTAATAGTAGTATATATTGATATATTATTATAATTATATGTTTGACTATATAATATATACATACAATATAAATAAAAATTTATATATAAGAAAAAATTGTGTTTTTAGAAATAATATAAAAATTTATGTTCATGCAATCTTATGTTATTAGTATATCTTATATAACTGACAAATATTATATTTAGTATAGAATATTAATACATATGTTAATTAAAAATTAATTATTTTAAGAAAAGTCTAAATATTGTTCGAAATAATTATTAATATTATAATTGTATTAGTATATAAATTTATAAATTAACAAATATTTTTTATAAAATAATATTTTTTATAAATGAAATGAATATCTTAATATAATGTGAAGTCTCATTTTTTAATTTTTAACCATTAGCCTAGTCGCATTGTCTAGTATTTTATATATATATGTAAAAAATACATAGGTCTAGTCGCAGCGAGCAATTAAGAGCCATCCCATAAGCCATAAAAGCTTATATTCAAGTGATTACTTGACCTAACCTTCAAAATATATTTAATATATTCGGCAATTATGGAGGATATATACTGTGATTTACCCATGGAACACGAAGCAAAAGGTTACTGCTACCTTCATTGGATACTGTTTTATCAATAATTGTATGGATAAACGCTAAAACGCTAAGGTTAAGGTATGGCTATACCCATGAAACGCCTTTTAAATGTTCAACACACTTAAAACCAAAGTCAAGATATTTCTGATTCAACTTTCTGCGTATGGCTCATTATTTAGGTAACTATAATCTTCCAGACAACACTATCCTAGAGATTTCAGAGAATGATTATGTACATGACCTTCATCGAGACTTCGGTGCGAAATTACTAAATTTGTTAATACAGTTTACAACAGAGGCGAAGCTTTGCTAATTCTCAACTAAATCCTTATACTTTAGGTGGAAGATGGTGGGATAAAGAAACTCATATTACCACCAGATTGGATATTCCGAGTACCTATCGTATCTGCAGACGTTGTAAACCTGGTTCGAGATTACTAAAGTTTTGCCCAAGCAATTGCAAATATAGAACCACATAAGAGGCTTTTATCATGTTCTGAACCGAAAATATATACCAACGCCAAATGGTCCTGCAGCTGTCACAGAAATCAGTTTTAATTCTGAAATCATACGTAAAAACAATGATTAATAATTAGTTCTATAATAAGTTAAAATGCATTGCAACCCTCATGCAGCGCAGCAACAATCATCTGAATAATAACAGAATAATCAGAATCAATCTCAGTTGCAGCAGTAACAACAATATATCCGAACATCTGGAAAGAATTGGATAATAATACCATAAAACTACAAAGCACCTAATACCAATTACTTACACGTAGCTAAGTCAATCAATAATCAAATATTCAGTTCATGACGTCTAGATTTATGCGATAATAACTATAGGCAAGAATATACGTGGGAATGTGTTAGGTCTGGTACTAACCAGTGCGTGATTGTAAAATGGTTTTGCAGCAAAAATTTAATGCCAGATTGGTTAAAATTCATAGAAATCGGCTAATAACTTCAGGACGTTAAAAAATCATCGATTTAACAATGCGACAAGAATGATATCAAAACCAATCTCCATCATATTGTGAAGTTGTATTTGTATCTACAAATAGACTAGATAATCGCAGTATATTTAAGGTCTATATATACACATTACTCCTGTAATAGGATATGTCAAATTCAGCTAATTAAAGACTTCATGTAGATAATCTCATTAATATAACAATTAACATTTTATCATTATCATGTCCTATTATTTTAATTATAATTATAATGTTATTAGTATACTTAATATTTGTATTATTATCAAATAATTATACTAATTGATTCTTATTACATGGACAAAATTTTAAACAACCCTTTCCGCTATCGTCTTATAATTCAAACTAAAATGATTAGAATTTCTAATATAAGGTGTAGTAAAAGGAAATCCATTATTTTTGCATTAAATTGAAGGTTTTATTTAGCATAGATAGAATGATACGATTTAGGTCAAATATGCACTGTTTTGTTCGATAACTTGTTGCCATTTTGGAGGTAATTTCATAATGCCTCTCACATAGAAACCCTCGTCCCTATTGTCAAAAAAATGGGACAGTCGTTTTTCACAATCTTCTCTTGAGGCGAATTTTTCACCTGCAAAATCATTCGTCATAGACAGGAAGAGGTGTTAATCACTTGGTGCCAGGTCCGGACTATAAGATGGATGCATAAGAACATCCCAACCAAGGTCCCGGAACTTCCGGCGAGTCACTATCGATGTATGCGGCCTGGCGTTGTCCTGATGGAACACAATTCCTCTCCTATTGGCCAAAGCTGGCCGCTTCTGGGCAATTGCTTCTTTCAGAGGGTCCAATTGTTGACAGTATAGGTTCGAATTAAGAGTTCGGCCATAGGGGAGCAGCTCATATTAGATGATTCCCTTCCAGTCCCACCAAACACACAGCAAAACCTTCCTGGCTGTCCATTCTGGCTTGACCACCGTTTGCGCCGGGTGACCGCGATTTGACCACGACCGTTGTCGCTTGACGTTGTCGTAAGTGATCAACTTTTCATCACCAGTAACCATCCGCTTCAGAAATGGATCGATGGTCGGACTCGACGATTTCCATTAATTTATCGACATTTTCGACAATTGGCCTTCCAGAGTGTGGTGCATCTTTGACATCAAAATTACTGGAACGAAATCGACGAAACCAAAATTGCGCATGATTGGCTGTTACAGTATCAGGACCATAAACACTATTCACATTTTCAGCTACCTTTCTTGCGTTTTCGTCTTGATCGAAGAAAAACTGTTAAATATGGCGTATTTTCTCTTTGTTGGTGTCCATCTTTGACGCGTGCTAAAAAAATACTGAGTCAAGTAATCACAAAACTGTATCAAAACTTTTTTAGTACGAAATCTTATCTTTCGAACGCCATCTAGTGCAAGCCGATCGCACTTTTAAAACGGGAAATACAGACTCCTAAAACCATCTATTGGCAAAATAATGGATAACTTTTTACTACACCTTATAAATGAAAACTTATTTAAAATAAATAAATAAATAATGATAAATAATAATATATTGATAAAAGAAGTAAATCCATTCCAAAGTAAATAAAAAAAAAAGTAAATAGTAAATTTATCATAGTAAATAAAAAAACAAAAGAAAATTCCCAAAATCACACAACTTAACGATTAACACAAATAAATTCGAACAAAACGCAAAAAATAAAATAAATACAAATTTAAAAGAGTAAGAATTAGATTTCTCATATTCCAGTGATTTAATATAGGAATTAATCAACCACATAACAATCTATCCAATGTATTTCAGAACATTTTCTAGCAAACTTTAACAATAATAAGAATAAAATCATTCAAAAACAATTAAACAACAATCCAAATGTAATTAATAAATTGTAAGATATACATATATATGTGTATATTGAAGTAATTGTATTTAAATTTAAGACAACAATATTGTAATAATAATAAAATATAATTTATAAATTTAACAAATGTAAACATATAATGATCAAACATTGAATTAAAACCTTATAGTACAATAGTTGTACAGAATTAAAAATAATAAAAAAAACAATCATAAATAAGAATTCGAATATAAAGACAAGTTTTGTATAAATAATAGAAAGAAAACCTATTCAAATTTTATATTTAATTGGTCTAAAAATATGAAAATTTTATTAAATAAGATAAATTTTTAATTATCTTCATGATGGACTAAATAAAAATTGATGGAAGATCTAGAAAATATCCAGTCAGCTACAAATCTCTGACCAAAATAAATATGATTAACAAAATAATACTGTTGTTTAAAATAATTAAAACTAAATAGAAGAAAAAATCATATATATAATTTAAATCGTATCTATAAGAAATTTGGTTTAAAAAAAAAATAGATAAAGAAAAATACAAAATATAAAAACTGTATTGAATTAAACATCGTAAAAAAAAGACAAAATAAATGTAACAATTATGCATTTAGAGTATATTTTTACTTTCACCCGCTTTCCTGAGTCTTTACAGATCGTCTCGTCAATCATGAGTTGAACCTAGCAAGGTTTGTCGTTAAATACAATAGGGACACTTCCAATATAAGAATAGACCGACGAAGTCCCAAAGGTGGATTTGGGGATAGTAGTAAACGCCAAGGCACCTTCTAAAATATCTCTCGTTCTTAAATCTCTGCAATGTTTTTTTTCGAAAAGGTAATTAAAAAAAATAAAATTAAAATGACAAAAAAAATTTGTTCTCCTCCTTATTTCAATTTTTTGTCGCTACTTTTTTTACTTTAAACTATTTTTTCCATCCCTCCTATTCTTTAGCCTATGTCATTACCCGTGGCGTGGCTCATTACGCCATGAAATTTTGTTGTCATGTTTGGATGCCAAGGCGTTAGTGAATTTTATGCTTGTTTCTTCATGATAAAGAACCTTCCCAGCATGTCCTCTCACTTCCTCGTCTTCTGGAGGTTCTGGTTAACCTATCAGAGCCATTTTTCTAGGACTTTACGTTTGCAATATTTTTATTTTTATTTTTACATCACCATCAATTTTTTAACTCTTTTAGAGACAATGCACGAAAATATATACAGGCAGTCGCTATAATATGCAACCAGCAAAGTAGGTTCCATATTATAGCAACTGCCTGTAAATTCCGTTCAAATTTATTTTTAATTCCTCAATTTATGTTACATTTCTAACACTAAAAACTTAACATCGAAAACGCTAAATACAACATAATATAATATATTGTAAGTTCATCCTTTCATTGTGAGAGTAATAAATAATTAAAAAGATCGTCAAATTAGATTAAAATTATTATTATTGTATTATCAAAATACAATATCTGTCTAAAAAATTTACCTTCCCGTATTACATTCTTTTTGTTTGTTAAAGTTCTTTTTATGAAATAATCAAAACAAAGTACGAACCACATTATTAAAAAAATAATCGACATAAGCTTACTGATTAAATAAGACTACTTATCTTTATCTATATTATATAAGATATTTTTGTGTCTACTTTTTGTATAAATATAAAGTTTTAAGCAGACGATTGATTCAAGGCTTTGTCATAAAATCAAAATGCTAAAAATTATTTTACTTCTAGCAACTTATCAAATTTGTGTTTGTGAGTATCAATTTACTATTGGTTATTATTTTTAAATATTATATTTTTATTATAAATATTTGAAATATAAACAATGATATTACTTTAATTTCAATTGTAAATATATAGCAAATACATTCATTTTGAATGAAGCTGCTTACGATTTTAAAAATTCTGAGCAAACCTGGGCTCTAATACCTGCCCCTGATGGAGGATTTCGGTTGGAAAATATTAACAAATTATATCGCAATGCAAAAATATATTTGGCTGAAAATTTAGATGTAACATTTAAGCTATACACTCGAAAAAGGAAAGAAGGTGAATATATTAAAACTAATAAAGATGTGAGAATTAGTGATTTGTCAAGTACTACTTTCGATGGTAGTATTCCAACAAGGTATATTCGGTGTTTAGGTATTATTTGGTACAAACTATATAAAAATTAATAATGTTTCTTTAAAGAATAATAATTCATGGTTGGAAAAATAATGGAAGTTCGGCAATTAATACAAAAATAACTGAAGCTTATTTATCGCGCGGTAGCTTCAATATCATTGTAGTTGATTGGGGCTTAATTGCAAATACCAACAACTACCTTGAAGCTAAATTAAATATTCCAAGCATAGCTGATTCGGTGACAAAATTTCTTCAAAGTCTCAATTCTGAAGGACATATTCCATATAAAGATATTTATCTTATAGGTCATAGTTTAGGTGCTCATATATGCGGCTTGATTGGCAAAAATATAAAAGAAGATCGATTAAATACTATTTTTGGACTCGATCCTGCTTATCCACTTTTTCTTGAAAATGAAATAAACAATCGACTACATCATAGCGATGCAATGTATGTAGAAGTTATTCATACAAATGCGGGAATCCTTGGTTATAAAACCCCTATAGGTCAATCATCTTTCTATGCTAACTGGGGTACTCTACAGCCAGGATGTGGAATAGATTTATTTGGATTATGCTCACATTCACGGTCTTATCTTTATTTTGCTGAGTCGATTGCTATAGAAAACTCCTTCTTTGCAATACCTTGCCAAAATTTTGGTAACATTGAGGAGAAAAATTGCCAGTTGGATGCGCCTAAAGTAAGGATGGCGGGCGATCCATCTAATAAATATTCAAAAGGCATTTTTTACGTACCAACAGCTAGCGATTCACCATATGGGAAAGGTGGTAATTTTAGTTAAAATAATACAATAATTGTTAATTATTAATAAAATAAATTCAATGAAAATTACCATTTATAATATTTATTTAATATAATATGAATGCTATGAAATAATTATAGTTTTTTTAACAAATTCAGATAATTTAATCTACAAAACAAATTTATTTTTGAATATGTTTATATTTAAATTGTATAAATAATAATAAATAATTTAAAATACTTTGGATTTTAAAATAAATTCGATTGATAAGGATATAGTCAAAATAATTTCATTGTTAAATTTGTATGAGATATATTCGAAAAATGAAGGTTGAAACCAAAAATAATAATACTCGTATATATGATAATAATTTATATAATATATATATTTAGCAGTCGAACATTTATTATTTACAATTTTTCCTTGTCAATGATATTAGCATATTAACACTGTTTGTTCTTGTCAATGATATTAGCATATTAACACTGTTAAAAAATTTAAATCTCAGTATTAATGCCCTAATATCGGGTATAATAATTGTAGCGCTGATAAGTTTGGATTGATATGGTAGAAAACACAATGGAAATTATATAATTGATATGATAAGATAATAAATTAGATTATAAACTGCTTATCTGTAAAATAACTAAAAGAAAACTATATTTTTCAAAATATAACTAAGAGTTATTTTCTTACTGATAAAAAATAATGACCGCATAATAAATAATAATTATGAAAATGCGTATATATTTTGGAGTAGGAATTTTCATGTCTCGTATTTTATTTAATTTTCATTAATATGGTCAATCAGCTTGGAAAATCTATTATAATTGAGAGCGATTTATGTTATCAAGTTATAAAAATAAAATTATATGAAATATTAGTATATTCTTCACGATGTCTGAGATACAAAGTAATTGTAAGAACTTTTCTACTTCCCTTAATTTCCTAAAGTGTTGATAATAGACGCATTTTTTATGAAATATTTATAAGCAAATAACTAAATTTCATACTATATTAAATTTGGTTATTATCAAATAATATTAAAATGGTATTCTAAGTGAATATAAAATAATCAAAAATTCTATAAATATAAAGAGAACAAACAAATTCTTTATTGAAATATGTTTCTTAACTAATGATTCAAATGTAATTTATTATTCATTGTAGTAAAGTCAACTGAATTTTTCAAATGTTTTTAATCGGTAATCCCCAATTTCTTTAAATAAATATTTTGATAAAGAATTATTTAGTATACAACAATTATAATAAAATAATTTAAAGAAGTTTGAAAGAAAACAAAGTTTAAAAAAGTTTGAATGAAAACAATTTAATTTACTTTAACATGAATCAAATAGAGTTATTCCCAAAAATTAACTGAATATTATTATTATCATATGTTTGCTTCAGAATTCCTAATATATACAATTGAATTTAAGAACAAAAGGAAATAATTATGCATGTATACATTTCTTTTCATTGAAATGGTAGTAAATCGTTTTTGGCATATTTAAGTAAAATCACCGAGTAAATTTCACAATTAAATTTTTTAAAGATAATCAAATGTGTATAAAATTTTATTTGTAATAAATTTTAACTAAAAAAAATTAATCAAATCAACATACTTAGAAAACAACATAAGATAGAAATATATTTGATAAGAACAGAATAATAGAAATTAATTCGATAAGAATAAAAATATTTTTTCATGTATTTTTTTCAACATTGAAAGTTTTGTAAATATAAATAGTCAACAGTACTATGTCAGGAACAAATAGAAAAAATAGACAGTGTATTTTCAGTATGTATTTGCTCGTAAAGAATGCATAGTTTTTTTTATAATAACCAGTTTTTTTTTATTAAACCAAAATACCAGACCAGGAGAAAATACCCATCGATGTCTCCTCAAAAACAAGATGATTTATTTTATAAATTTAAAGATCTCGCGGCTACTCCCAGTTTAAACAACGATGGGTGCATAATAGAAGGATGAGGGTAAATAATTTTCTTGTTAGAGGATTAGGATCGTAGAATAAACGTAAATGGAATTATTTATAATGGGAGATCACAGTTCAAGTACAAATGAAATATTTAGATCACGATGGATAATAGTATATCGTACGTAAAAGAGAGCATTGACAATTTTTCGAAAGTTTCGGGATTGCTGGGTTTGAAGTCGATGAGAATTGGAGTGTTTATTTAAACCCCAACGTTCTGGACCATATATATCTTTATTAGTTTTAGTATCATGTTGTATAGTAATAATTTACCTTTTATTAACAGTTTTGATCTATTATCAACGAGTCGTAGTAATTGTTTGTATCGTCCATTAAGCAAGTAATATCATAGATATCAATGTTATAAAGAATTGGAGCTATTCTCCACCCTGAGTGACACGGGCGAAGATAGAATAAATTTTTGAATACTCAAGATTTCCACCTATCTAAAAATATCGGTCTGAGAGATAAGATTTGAAGATATGAACATGCCGAGAAGATTAGCCTCGCTGCAGCTTCTAAAGCAATCTACGAACGCGTGCAAATAATTAAGAAAAACGCATGAGAAGTATTCCTTTCGCTTTACTGAGCATGCTATATAATCGATTATCTGAACTGATGCTGAGGAATCACACCCCCAGTTTTAATAATTGCATAAATATGTTTTAAGATAAGTTTTTCAAGGATTTTTTATAAAATGGGAAGAAAAATTAAGGATCTTCATAAGCTAGGAAGATTTTTGGGTTTGATGGATTTTGGGGATAATTTTGATTATAGGGAACTTCCAAAACGTATCAAAAAATGATGCACAGAGGTGATCTATTTTAGGTTTAAGTTCGAAGGAAGTGAAGCACTTAGAAGGTAGACTGAGTTGATATTTTTTGTGTATTTTTTCATTATGTTGAATGTCTTGGTTGCCTTTATATGGTTTATAGGTATTTGCTGAGCATGTTTCAAAGGTGTTGGCTTCCTATTTGCCCATTTTTTTCAAGGTTCTGTCGGTATGACGAAGTGGATGTGTACCTATTTTATATTTAAGTATTCATCTGGTATCTCCCCGGAGAGACTCATCAGTTATTAGTGATTTGGTGGGTTCAGTAAATTATTCGTCGTTGTAGTTAATTTTTCCTTGATGTACAAAAAACTTTCCCATTTATGTCTGAGATGAAATGATTTTTAACTTGGATTTATGGAATTAAGAGGTCTATTGATTAAGTCTATCTCACAGCTAAAATATATCTTAAATATATGTAATGTTTCAATTTTCAAAATTTTTTACAGATAAAATATATCTTAAATATATGTAATGTTTCAATTTTAAAAATTTTTTTTGTTAGGAGTGTTTCATTATCATTCGAAATTGCTTTGGCTTGGATAAAGTCTATCTCAAAGCTCAACCCAGACTCAGGCTAAGCCTTAAGGCATTGAAATTGAGTTTTAAAGATGGGCGCTATAAAATGACCAATAATGATGAAGTTATATAAAAGGGCCAATAATAAATGTATAAAACATACCAAATTACAGTTACGTGAGCCTTATGGAAGAGAAACAATATAAATCGCTCATGTTTTACAAATTTGGAATATTTATATAAAATCTAAATTGTAAATACATAATAATATTCATTTTACATAGGAATGAATGTACATAGAAAAAAGTGCATAGCGATGCACTTCTGCAAGATAATAAACATAGCAATGCACTTCTGCAAGATAATAAGTTTGTCAAAAACGGAGCGCCAAAATTTGGGTATTATTTGTGGTATTGATGTTATTTTACCAAATATCAGCTCAAATAGTGTATATTTCCTTTCCGTATCTGGAGTGGCATTATACGCGAAAACTTAGTGAGGAATCCACTTATCCCAATTGCTTTCCTTAGCAAAGGGTTCTATGATTTCATTCTATCGAACCCAACGTTTTGTAGCGGAACGGTATAGATACTGTATATTCAATTTTTAACATTATAGTAAGAGCTTCTGTGATATCCATAGGCAACGCGTCTACAATATTTGTTATATTGTAGACGCGTTCCCTATGAAAACCCTCGGCAACATATTGTTTTCCCATTCTATTCATGTGCTTCCCTATGTAAATTTACTATATCTGTACAATGCACATATTCCTACAGTTACGTCCTCCGTATGGATTGGAATAGTATTGTTTTAAAATTTAGTATACGGTAGTATTTTTGTTTGCGTATTATTGAATACCTTTTTAAATTTCGTTACGCTCCAATATTTGAATATATCATCACTGTTTACAAGATTGAACACATTGATCACTTGTCTGTTAGTGTGATGTATTAGTAATTGCAGAATTATCACTATGTATTCTACAGGATTCCCGCGATATCTTATTATGAGTTCTCTATCGTCCACAATTATTATTTCTGGTACCTTATTTTTTTTAATAAGCGCTCTTTTATTTTCTTAAATTGGATACGTTTTATATTTCTTGTATTCAAATAGAGGTACATTACCAAGTATATGGTCGCCCCCTTTTATTTTTAGTATTGGTCATAACATACGAGTTGGTCGTAACACACGAGCTAGTAGCATTGATTCGCCGCAACACCAAAGCAACAACTATTAAACAAACCTCAAACGAGATGTTGGATAACGGATAAAAGAGGAAGCGTAGTTTATAGTTGCACTTCGACCATTTCGTAACCACATATGGAACTCTGGGATGAGGTGGAGGTGGTATACAATACTGCCACGACCAAACTTCATCGAATAATGATACTTCTGCTGTTATTACAGCATGGGGATGACATCAAGTCGATTAGATCAGCAGCGGAAAACTTAGATCCGATTTCGCCATTGGTGCTTATATTTAATTATTATATTTTTTTCTTCAAATTAAAAGATTCCGCAAAATTCCGCAAATCTTCAAATTAGATGAAGAAATTTTCATATAAAACACATGTTTATCTTTAAATTATTATAATGTACCATTCTTGTATGATTTCCAATTTGTATTTTTGAATTTAGACCATTTTTTAAACTACACATTTGCGATAGAAACTTTCAATGGACCTTCAAAATTCATTTTTCCTGGCATTCTCAAGTTTTAGATACGCAAGATTATTAACGTTTAACGAAAAAAAATTTGCAGTTTTTTCCTAATGCTGCGTTTGCTTAAACTTTGTTTGCGTTAGTCTTTCGATAGATTCTTGCGCTATTTTTAATATATTATTAAGTTTATATACGTGTAGTATCTTCGATTCAATGTTATTAAATTTTACTTTTGCGGAGAAAAAAATCTCTATAATCTATTTTATAGTTTTAAAAAATTATACCATAAATGTCAAAAACAATCTATTTAAACGTAAATAATAACTAATATAATTCAACGATGTATGGGGAAATAAAAGAATACTACTTACCTTAAATGTTCAGCTCTCGTCTTCCTTTGACCTCCTCCTCGCTTGCTCCCTCCTTTTATCCTTCATCGTCTGTCCATAAATTGATTTTTCTTTCTTTCTTTTCATTTTTTTTATCTGTCCATACATTGATAATTACTTATTCATCATTTTTTTCTCCCATAATTGTTTTTCTTTATTTGAATTTCGTACTTATCATTATTCATTTCGTTATTTTTTCATATTTTGTCATCATTAATATTATGCTTTATTATTAATAAAATAATAACTATTATAATAAATTTGTTTTTAATTCTTTCTTCTTTTTTTGAGTTATATTTGTTTACTTTCATCATATTACTGTTTAATATATTTGCTTTGCTTGTTGGTTTTTTAGTGTTATAATTACATAAATTTATTTGAATACTTTTTTAAAAATATTTTGACCAGAAAAAATGTAGTAAAATTTAAAATAATCCGTTATATAAACATTCATTATGCTGTATTAATAATTTAATAAATTATTATTATTATAATTATAGTTTATGTTTTTACTGCAAATATTCTTTAAATTTTTATTTGCTTTATTTTATATATTAATTACCTGTTATGTTGCTAACAAGTATTTCATTTCGGCCTTTTTTAAATATTTTGAATTTAATATTAATTTATTTATTATTTTTTTGGTGTTGTTGTTGTTAAACAAAACCTATTTTATAATAATGTACTTTTTAATTAATTTTGAGATATTTCGTGTTTTCTGCACAATTGTTTTATACGAGTATTATAGGATTTATGATTTTGTATTTTAATTGATGTTTTTAAACATTCCTTTCAGTATTTGTACATTACAAATAAATTTTTGATTAATAATTAAAATAAACACTTTGTATTTTTGTCATTTCTTAATTTGTTGTTATATAGTTGATTCAATCTTCAAAGATTGGAGATATTAAGTATAGCAATAGAATTTGTTGTAAAAAAAATCAACAAGTTTGTAGTACTTTATTAAAATCATCTACGAATATGAAAAATCAGCCTAAAACAGGCGATCCTTAAATTCCTTTTTTTCTTCATAACAATGTTCTCCCAACGAACTATATATTTGAATATTTTATTAATATTTTTTAAAAAAAACTATACCACAACACATGGAGAAAGTTACTCCAGCATCACGCGTCAGAGCACTCTCTCGATCACATAGCCTGCCTCTTCCCCTCGACGTTTTCCCTGCTTCACCCGTTGGCTCGCCAGCGAATGTGTCAACTCGATGAACTTGGAACAATCCAAGCCCAACACATTTGACATACCAGTGCTTCTTAACATCTTACACAAGTTTATAAATAGCTCGTTGTTAAACTCTGTACCTTTTATCGGTTTTAAACGTATTGAAATATCCTTATTTTGATATTAACTTTACCGCAATGATTTTGCTATTGCGATAGCTTCTTTTTATTCCATCGAGAATACTTCTATATACTACGCAAGCTCACATTGTATTGTCAGGATATACCAGGTGTTTAAGCTTAAATCCGCTGTTTTTTAGTCAAAAAAAACACATGTTTTTTTCATAGAAAGCAAAATCAAATTTATTCGAAGTACTTGGCCTCGCTAGCTACATATTGTTCCCATCTCTCGGGCAATTTGTGGATACCACGCCAAAAAAATTCCTTCTCTTTCGAGGCGAACCCCTCATCAAGCCATTTTCAGACGTCTTTCTAAGAATCGAAGTACTGCTTAGTGAGCGCGTGGCCCATCGACGAAAACAGGTGGTAGTTGGAAGGGGCCAGGTCTGGTGAATAAGCGGGGTGGGGTAGCACCTCCCAGTTAAGTGTGTTCAAGTAGTTTTGGACCATTTTTGACATGTGTGATGGTGCGTTGTCGTGGAGGAAAATCAGCTTGTAATGTCTTTGTTGATAATCCGTCCTTTTTTCACGTAGAGCACGGTGCAATTTGATCATTTGTTAGTGATAGCGGTGGGCATTGACAGTTTCACTAGGTTTCAACATCTTATTGTAGACGATAACCTGCTGATCCCACCAAACGCACAGCATCGTCTTCCGTCCGAAGCGATTTGGTCTTGGAGAAGATGTTGATTGTTGGCCGAGATCAACCCACGATTTCTTGCGTTTAGGATTCTCGAAATATATCCACTTTTCATCGCCTGTCACAATCCGATGCAGGGACAACTTTTTTTTTGTCTGGCGAGCAAGATTTCGCATGTGTCTTGGCGTCGCTCCATCTGCCTATCGTTCAATTCATGCGGCACCCATTTTCCAATCTTTTCAATCTTCCTCATGGCACGCAGACGCATGGAAATGGCTGGTTGAGTAATTTCCATTTGCTCCGTGAGCATTTTTTGCGATTGGGTATCGTCTTCATCCAAAAGAGCCTGCAATTTATGGTCCTCAACCTTCCTAGGCCGATTTTCACGCTTCTTGTCCCACAAGTCAAAATTGCTGTCTTTAAACCGACGAAACCAACTTCGGCACGTTGTTTTCGATAAAACACTGTCACCATAGGCCTCCAAAAGCATTCGATGCGATTCGGCAGCCGATTTCTTCAAATTGAAGCAGAAAAGCAGAGCTTCCCGCATATGCTCTTTTTCTGGCACAAAACTTGACATGATTACCAAAGGAAAAATGTTTGTTGTCGTACGAAATTGCTAACAATGTGCACTGATTAATGTTGACAGATGTCAATCTCATAAAAAAAAGTATGGCGTACCCATGGTAGCTTGATACGCTGACTCACGCCATCTATAACCAAATAGGATTTAAGCTTATACACCTAGTATCTGTATTCCTGCGATGGTCTAGGAGTTTTCCTTACTATTAAAGGTTCTCTTATGTGTTTAACAACTTTAGTTTGAATAATTTTCGCAATTATTAAAGGATTGCTTAACCACTTTATTCATATTCTTCCATACATAATGCTGCTTCAGTTTAGTAATGCATCTTTTTACACCATTGTATACACTTTGAGGAGTGGAATAATACTACTTTACAATTTTGATCATTTCATCATAATCCGTCATTTTCATTGGCGGCCTATACAGCAATATATGCAATGGATTGATTTTTGCCTTTCTCAGCATTCCATTATTTTTTTTTATTAAATACTTTTTAATTAATTTAATTTAATATATTCAGAGATCTTGTCATCTTATACGACTCCCAAATCATTAATCATCTGCCTGTTGGTTAGCAATATTAGCCTTTGCAGAAACATACCATTATGATGTGTTGAATCCTTGCCAAATCCTATGGCCAGATTTTTTCGTGTTTTAAATTTACTTTTGGTAGTTTTGAATTATTATTATTCATTTCATTATGGGCGACTTTCTAAATTGTAAGCGTTTTACTTTTTTTGTCAGAAATATATGTACATTCCCATATGTATTATTTGACCTGGCTTATCACTGGGTTTCCTCAGTACCTTTTCAGTATTATTTTGGGCTACGTTTTGTTTGGAAAAATTGCCTCTTTGGCCTTCATTCCACGTGTAAGAACATTTATATTTTTTGAAGTGTATTTTTATGTAAAACGGTGTTTTGTCAGTACATGTTATGGTTTGTTATAAAATATACTTGTAGAGAGTTGTTCGGTCGGTTGGTTAAACATATTTTGATATTTCCTACATATACTCTTAATATTTTCTTGATATTTTGCTGTTGACAAGATTAACTCACAGAAAAGCGTGTTCAATATACTTGCTTTTCTTACAATATCTGTATATAAAATGTTGTTTTCTACTTTAAATTAATTATGAATATAGCCTTTCACTTGTATTATTATAGTTTCACCACCCACGTTTATTTCTAGTGTGTAGGTTTCATAATCAATCTTTAACGAATGTTTCACTAGGAAATCTTTTCCTATTATGGCATCTATAAATATTGGAAGATTATAGTTGATTATGTGAAACTCATGATTTATTGCTGTACCCTCATGTACGAGCACTTAGTATAAACTTGTTATCCTTTAAGTAATGAAACTCTTCCCTATTATTATTTTTTCTTGAAAGTTTGTATATCTTACTGCATTTATTGTGACTTGGTATCTGTAATTAATAACCTTTTTGAAAAGTATTTAAGGCCAGTTTATCATTAATTTTTTTATAATTTCTATAGCATTCATACCCTTTTCATTTATTCGAATAGTATTTACCTCAGGGGTAGTTGTTACATTCTTATTTGCAAGGCTATCAATCTAGTTTAGAGGTTTAAAACTGTATGATTTGTTTTAAAAGAAGATTGATTTTTTTGAGTAAGCTCTACCAATGTATTTAATGAAATTTCTATCGATGATTTAGCCTTTGCTTTCTGGCATTTCAATTAAATATCTTTTGTTCCCTTCTATCAACGTATTGTGATACATTTTCACTATTTTTTAGGAAATTCTGTATATTACCTACTTCTTCAGAGAATGCCGGGACTATTCTGATAGCCATAGCTAGGTCAAATTCATTAAAATTTGTCATTTTGGAATTTATTAATTCTACGTCTGTAATATTTATTATAAATACTGCAACCACTGTTATCGATAAACTGATGTATTTGCTATATTTTGTTTGTTCTAACATACATTGTACAGCGATAAACTTTAAGATATATTTGATTTATTTCTTGTTTGTTGAGCAATTTTTCGTCTATGGTTTTTATTTTTTAATTGCAATTTTATTTTACGTACCTCAGAATTACCTATCTAAATTTTTATTTACTATTTAATATGATTTATTTATTATATGTATATAAGTTTTCTTATTTTTATTTATTTTTGGTATATTTTGACCTGTTTTTTTTGGCGGTAATTATTTTGTAGAGCTTTTTAATTTGTCTTAATTTAAATTTATATTAACTTAATCTTTAAAACTAAAGTATCACCGTAGACAAGTCTGGGTTAGTGAAGAAGCCATTTTCTCCTAGATATTTCCAGCAGAATATTAGGCCACGGTCCCATTCCAGCTGATCATCTTTGAGATATGACCTAATCTCCAACAATATGCATTGATTAATTCCACCATGAACTATCACCGGGTGGTCATGAGCTTTTTTAATAATTTCCATTCTCATGATATGTGGTATCCACAGCTTTAAAGTCTCATCTTCGAGCAACGGATCTCCGGTTCTTGGGATTGTCCGAATGTAGAAAAAATCCCCATCTACTCTCAAGTCCAGCAACTTGATATCCTTGGCGAGTACTTTTTTTCTTAAAGTGAGGTAGTCAGGTGCCTCAAAGTGGGTTTTTTTTATGTTTAGATTAATGAGGTACAGGGGGAAACCGTCAAAAGGTACTCGCCTGGAAATTTTTCCTGCCAGGCGAGTTATGCGAGATTTTTACCTCGCTAAAACCTAACCTGCACCTCCGATCTTGCTCCCGGAACGATGGTTCCCCGGCGGCACTCTTTGTAAATACCACTTCGCTGGGGCGTTCTTGTTTGATGCTACTGCTGTCCCGATGTTATGACGCCTCACAGCCTATTCTTCATACGTTATGTGGAGATCCTTGATAATGGATTCCGCGTACTCTTCAATTCTGTTCCAAGCCGATTCGCTATTCAGCATGCACTCCACTATATTTTCTGGACTGATGGAACGGTCCAGATTTCTCTCCAGCTCTACCCGCGTCTCCTCGTAGAGGGGGCACTGGAAGAACACGTGTTCTGCGTCTTCGATCACATCGCGGCAATGATGTCAGTTTGGGGAGTCAGTTCTCTTGAAATTGTGCAAGTATGCCCGAAAGCATCCATGCCCAGTCAAGAGTTGGGTGATGTAATACCCGACTTCCCCGTGCAGGCGAGTGACCCATTTGGTAACGTGGGATCAGCCGATGAGTCCACCGGTTGTCCCATCTCTCTTGCCAGAAGCGAAGACTCTCGGGTCTCTCCTCTTCACAGAGGACCTTTCGCCGCTCTTCCTTCTTCCTACGATGTTGGCGTTCCCGCTCTCCTGCCAGGATGTCGATGGGTGGGCATGATGCCACGACGTTGACCGCATCGTGTGATACCGTTCGGTATGCTGACGCCACTCTGATCGCTGAGAGCCGCTGGACTGATGTCATTGTCTAGCGGTATGTTGTTAGCTCTAGCGATTTCACCCACACTGGTGCTCCGTATAGCAGGACGGAGGTAACCACAGTTGCCAGTAGTCGCCTTCGGATTTGCCTGGGGCCTCCGATATTGGGCATTATCCGCAAAAGTGCGCCCTGTACTGCTGATGCCTTCCTGCTGACGCTGGAGATGTGCTCCTTGTAGTTGAGTCTGGCATCCAAGACCACTCCTAGATACTGGATGTAGGGTAGCGACCGGATGTCGTGATCGCCCTCTCTTATAGTGATGGTCTCCATTTTCTTCCGGCTACTCACAAGGAGTGCCTCGGTCTCATGTTCCTCCAAAGACAGGTCTGCCGATGTCATCCACTTTCTTATACTCCGGATGGTGGTGGAGAATGCGGCTTCCAGTTCCTCAAGGTGTTTGACTACAAGGACAACCGCTACGTCATCCGCGAAAGCCACGAGTGTTGTGTTCGTCGGTAATTCCAGATAGAGTAGGCCGTCGTACATGACGTTCCACAAGAGTGGCCCAGGACAGAGCCCTGAGGTAGCCCTCCCGTGACCCCATACTCCTCTGGTCCATCCTCGGTCTCGTATTGCAGTAGTCGATCACTGAAGTATGATCTGACCATCCTCCGTAGGTAGTAGGGCACCCCCATGTTCTCAAGAGCCTCCAATATTCGATCCCAGTGGGCCGAGTAAAACGCGTTCTTGATGTCCAGGGTGACAATGAGGCAATACTTTTTAGAACCGCCTTTCCATCTCTTTCCTGAAATGGCTTCCTTTGCAATGTTCGTGACAAGTTCCAACGCGTCGATGGTCGATCTCCCCTTCCTGAATCCGAATTGAAATTCGGAAAGTTGAGGATCGATGTATTGCTCCAATCTGTCGGCCACTATCCGCTCCAAGTTCTTCCCGTCCGAATCCAGCATCGATCCTCAACTTTCCGAATTTCAACGATAGGAAGCTGGCTCGTCCGGTGGTTTCTTCCCTTTTGGGATAAGAACCAATCTTTGTTGCTTCCATCGGGTCGAAAATACGCCTTGTCGCAGGCATGCGTCGAACATGCTTATGAACAAGTCTGGCCTGGCGGCAATTGCACTCTTCAGTGCGATGTTGGGTATGCCGCTCGGTCCTGGTGCCTTGCCATTCTGCAATCTAGTGCAGGCCCTCGTGAGCACTTCCATGGTTCTGGTTTCTCCGGGAACAGATGTTCTACTATTCTGTGCAGTATGCCGGGACAGGTTGGTGTTGTTGCGGGTAGGCTACTCCAATTAGATCATGATGAGCAAGAAAAACCTGAGCATGTTGTTCCTGCTCATCATGATCTAATTAGAGTAGAATACCTCCAATTTCTTGTTCACTAGCATTGCACTGCACAATACCTGGTTTTGAAAAGTTTAGACAGTTGGATTTTTAATTGATGAAAGGCCACCATTCCCATGAAACGCCTCAAATGTCTGGGTATTTTTGGAGAAAGGTATTTCAAACCAGGATCTGTCTGCATTCCTTCGTTTACAATAATGCAGCCTAAGTACTTCATTTCTTTTCAATAAAATTTGCTTTTTTCAACATTTATGTTTAGTCCCATATCTTCAAAACACCTAGCTACGCAAACAAGCGATTTGAAGTAGGGATCGAAATTCTCGAATAAAACAAATAGGTCATACAGAGATACGAGCGCCCGTTCCTTGAGATCATACAGTATCACATTCGTCATTACCGACACACAGTTTAAAGAACATTACACAAGCCGAATGGCGTCACTGTATACTGGTATAAAGAATGACTAGGTACCGTGAAAATGGTTTTCTTTCATGATGCCGGTTCTAGGGGTATTTGCCAGAAGGGATTCTTGAGGTTCACGCTAGTTATAAACTCGGTGGGAGAAATCCGGCTAAGCAATCCATCAATCTAAGGAAGTGAATAAATGTCCTTTTTGGTGACTGCGTTCACCTTCCTCGCGTCGAAATATAGCCCGACCTTTCCAGGCTTCCTAACCAGTATCATAGGAGAATTCCATTGGCTCTGACTCTCTTCTATCACCCCAAGTTCTGCGTATATCAAGCTTTGCACCTTCGGAGAAACAGGATAAAAAAGTTACTTAATCGGTGCTGCTGATCCTACATCGATCTAATGTTATATGTGATTTTTCCCTAAACCTGATACAGTATACGAAGGATATTTTTATTCTACAAATTGTAATTTAAATTTTTGTTTGGAAGATAGAGCGTGCGTGCTTCGATCATCGAGTATTGAAAATATTAACTGTACCTCTTCTAGTGTAATTGTTAGCCAGGATACCAATACAAGCGCCTTCCAAAAATCATATCCCAAATATAATTTCTGAGTTAAGCTCGAGACTATGTAAAGTAATATGCATTTAGTAATACCTCGAAAAGAAATCGATGTTTTAAATTGGCCCTTGAGCCATTCGCCACTTCAACACTTGCTGAAAATTTTCAGCCCTTCTACCGATACTTATACTGTCTTCGCTGTTCAGCAAACCGTTTATTTCACATTCCAATAGTTGCACGCGGGTATATGGATGTAGGTCTTCTTCAAATGATACAGAGGTCGCTGCTATCAATCGAAAAAAATATGTTTTTCAATAATGCTGTCAACGTTTTTAGGCATTGTGTGACTTCTGAGATTTCGAAAGTAAACATTCGCTTTCTCTCCGCGAGGTATTCTCTGCGACGCATATGATGAGGTTTTAAAAGGAGAACCTTTGATTCAAACACTGGGATATCTTGACGCTATAAAATAGATAAAAGAGGGGTATTAAAATTGGGAAAATGTAAAATTTGATCTCTATCCTTATGGTCTAAACGTGAAAAAGAGAAGTTAATGAAATGGGATCATACTGGCTCTAAAAAAAAGTATACATCGAACGAATTTTTGAGTACTGGCCTTTCTTCGTCAGAAACTGATTTTTCTGAAAATGTTTATAGTAACATTGGACCTAACAATGCATATCTAAAAACCCCTAATAAAAAATTACTTACATCTTCAACTTCTTCTCGCACCTCTAGTGAACAAGTTGCGGAACTTATAAATACCCTTACAGATCTGAATCCAGAAGAGCGCAGTAATGAGCTAAATTTAATACAAGAAAGTAAGTCTGGAAAATCGTGCTTAAGTTCATAGATATTAGGAATAATGACAGATGTTCCATCCTAGAAGTTTTTAGCCTACTACTAGATCAGTACGCTCCCAAGATTGTCGCTGTGCAAAAAACTTAGTTACCCGATACCTACAAACTAAACTTATATTAAAATTATAAATGCTTGTTTTTTAACAAATTTATTAATGACAAAAGAGGTGGTGTAGGTTCTCTCATTCACCCATCAATTTTCTTCTCCCAAGTCCAAATTTTAACTAATAATAATATTAGCTAATACCCATCCTATAATCAACAAAGCCAATATATATATATTGAGCACAGCCTGCCATTTTCACTCTCTTGGGGTTTTCGAAAAATCTGTTGGCGTTCAAAATTTTATGAAGAATCTGTTGTCGTGGAAAATTTTATGAGTACCATCGTTAGTCAACGATGGTACTCCGCCCTTTTTGGTTTATTTTGATTGAATGTGCATGGCTTTCCTGAGGGAAACTTGTAATAGCTAGGATATCGCTTTCCTCAAATAACCATCTCAGTGTAGATACAAAAAATCCTTTACGGAAAACCTCTAGCTAATCCCGTCGTTTTCCACATTTATCTTCAATCAGCTAATATTTCTTGCAGAGTTCAAGTTCTACACCTGTCAGAAAAAAGATATCGTTCAAAATGATTAAAAAAGTACCTTCGATATTCCACAATAGAATTGTCCACCTCTTTAATTATATACTGGAAACATCAATATTTCTAAAGAGAACTCTGATTATGCTTCTGGATCTATAGCATGTTATACACGAACGCCATAAACGTGGATTATATGAGCTGCTTATTTCGCACATGATTATTTCTGAGTTTGCTGAGTCTATATATTACTGGTGGAACCTTCACGATTAAGACAAATGGGCATTTTTCATTAAAACGCATGACAGAAAATGGTATTCAACAAAGTTTCCCTCTTTCCACTACCCTTTTCAATACATACATCCACTCCTCATCCCATGACCTTTCCTCCAAAATACACTTTCTATTAACGGACAATCTCTTCGTGCTAGCAGCAAAACCGACAGCAGAGGAGGTACTCAATAATATCATCGAGGTCATGTCAAGTGTCAAATACTAAAGCTGTAAAAATGGGGCAATTTTAGAAATTTTGAAACGACCGTGTCTCCATATTTTTAGGAAAGGGAAATACAACCCAAATAGTTTTACAGTTTCACATTAGGCTCCTACCCATAGCGTTCGACAGATTCCATGAAAATCCTGTAAGATGAAATCTGAAGATTAATTAAACTATCAACCGAATCAAGTCCATTCTTAATATGCTGAATGCAAATAAATGTAAGATTAGACGAAGTTGGTCTATTCCCTCATTTTATGCGTCAGAATGTCAGTAGCAAGACAAAGAAGAGTTGAAGCAGCGGTCAATCATTGCATTCGACAAACTAATGAAGCACTCCGCACTTCCCCGGTAAATTCTATCCTTATTAAAACCGGTCAAAATTCCGTTATTACACTGCCTTTATATATCCCGTATTAACCGCATATATAAAAACATTTGTACGTCCAAATATCCTTCCCAATCTCTTAAAGCAAATCTCTTCCACTGCATATTCTAAAATAAATTTATCCTCCATTTTCCTTTTGATCTCTGAATTATAAAGATATCCATCTACACTTTCCTTAAATTTCCCAACCTTCCTGCAGCTATTGGTGACCATACAACATATCTTGCTATCATCCAACTTATTGGTTAAACGCGCTGTGAACTATACAGGGGAATTGTTCCATCTATTGGCGCGCCATTCTATGGGTAGTTGTGGGCGATTAAGACAGTAGTGGATAAGAACCTCCCAGTAAACTGCAAATTAGCTATATTAATTGATAGCCTACGTTCCTTCAACGCAATTCGTGGATCGTCAAATGTCATGTTGGAATGCTGGGTAATTCATTGGCTGATTGTTTGCTGGTGGAGGTTCTCCACCGTCCGGTACTCAATGTGATTCCAAACCTGTCCTGTCTGCTAACCAAATGGCATATAACATCTTTAGCTATACGTAGACAAATAGACTGGTCCAAAAGTGGAAGATATCTGTCCATACAGTGGTCTAACACCGACACACCAGTCTACTCAACAACTATTCTGAAATTCTAAGCAAGGAAATTTTTAGAATTCGAATTGCGCATACCGCACTTACCCATGGTTTCTATTCCTGTGGCGTTCAACTCACTATTCCCTTTATTTTTAATAATTGCCACTTAACGCAGAATTTCTTTTTGAATAGGACTCCTTGCATTGTAGAGCTCCTATATCCAAAAATTATTTTTTCAAGATCTCTTTTTGCCCTTCTTAATCATCTAAATTTGCTCCACAACTTTCAACAATGTCTGGCCTTTTCTACTAGTTAATCATCGACCAGTCATAGAATTACCTCTAGCTCTTGTCTCAGAGACCTCACAACAATAATAAAAAATAATAAAAATCAAAAGAACAATATATACAATGGTTAAAACAAAAATAATAACGGACATAATCATTTAAAGTCTAATAATAGTAACGACCAATAAAGAAATACACATATAAACTAAGGACGGAGCTCCGGGGAAAATCAAAATATATTCACAGTATAAATAATAAAAAATTAAAAAATTATAATTATGTAAATTTAAAGTACACTTATAATAATTAAACTTTATAAATAGATACAGGCGCAGATGTATGAATATGTAAAAGTAAACGAAAATTAAAAAAATACAATTACGGTCATAACTATGAAAATTAAGTTCTTAAGCATGGGCTCCATGTAGTCAACCATAACCTACTCCATGTAGTCACAGATGGCATAATAGGAAGAGATTTCCTAGTGACATATTCGGCAAAAATGACTAAGAAACGTTAACCTTGAAATTGAGGGTCAATGGTGAAACGATAAATATACTAATTGCAGGCAAAAATGAAAATATGCATAAAAAGAATGACACAAAAACATTTTACATGGTGAATGTAAAACAATCCAATGGAATGAAAACATTATTAAGAGAGTAAAGCTTGAAATATTCTAAAGCACAAATGAACAAAAATAATTTATGTATAAAATGCCTAGATATACTTCATTTGTAAGGTGAAGGGTTATCCACGAATACCTTTTATGCCCAACACATAACGTGTACCAATAGACAGGTGAAAACTTGATTCATGGTGACATAATTACACACAATTAAACAAGACAATAGTTAATAAAAAATTCCATTAACTCGCCTCGATGACATTCTAGATAAACTAAGAGCATGGTGAAATAATTACACACAATTAAACAAGACAATAGTTAATAAAAAATTTCCATTAACTCGCCTTGATGACGTTCTAGATAAACTAAGAGGGCCGAAATTCTTCTTCACTCTCCACATGACAAGTTCCTTCGAGCAAATTGAGCTTGATAATATGTTGAGACCACTAACTGCATTCTCGACCAATAGAGATCTGAAAATTTCCACAAATAGCTTTCAACGGATGCTATCAATAACATTAACTGCGGTAGATACGAGTGCATTCATATATGTCGATGACAACATAGTATTTGGTTCAGATCTGTAACCATAATGAAAATTCAGGTAGAGTATTAGACAGATTGACACATTACAATCTCGAATTAAATCCCGCAAAACGTAATTTCCTAAAGACGGAAGTAATTTATCTAGGACAGTTGATCACAGTGAATAGAATAAAATAGGAACAAAATAACACTATTGCAATTAAAAATTAACGCATTCCAAAATATGCTTCTTAAATTTGCACGAATAAAAATGTATTACTATTATAAATGCTCATTCCAAATAATATTAATCTATTCGTCTGCGGAATGAAAGTTAACGAACATTATGTGGCTCAAAATAAAGTTAATAAGATACCCAAGATATATCAAATTAAAACAGAGAAATGCTACAAGTGGGAATGTACCTCAATAACAGATACAAGGTACGTAAAATGTATCCAATTTAAAAAGATTAATGATTCTGCAACTCTAAATAAAAATAAACGCTAAAATAAATAAAAAATAAAAGGGTGCCAAATTGTGCAATTAAGAAAGGTAAGAATTTTATAAAGATCCAGCAGATCATATGGAAATGATCCTACATAAACTAATACAACAGGTAGCAAATAAAAAATTGAAGAATTGAGTCTTAAATATGATGATGAAATATTTAAATATTTGAGTATTACAAAATTCAAAAAGATGCTCAATATTTGTCACCGCGTCAATAGATACCGTATAACACCTGAGACTTTTGCGAGAATATAGATACATCCTAACCATTCAATGTGACCTCACAAAGTATGTGGTAGCATTCCATATGAAAACTAAAGAATCCTACACAAAAGCAAAAATCATAGCAGAGATGTACTTGCCAAAGTACGGATGCTTTAAAAAAACCACTTGCCCCTTAGCATTCTGAAAAATAATATCGATCCGAGAAGTTCTATCTAAGTTTAAACCAAAAATTCTAACCAAGCTAAAGAGGGCATTACCGATAGCGAATGAACGACTAGATCGGGGGAAATTAAGTCAACAAGGGTATAAGAATCGCATTATGAATCTAGCTATGCTAAAAAGTGACAATCGCAAGAAGAACTAGAGTATATACGTAGGCCCCTGTGAAATAATAAAAAGAAACGGCGTTAACTTAACGGTAAAAATCTGGCTAAATTGAGAACTTCACGAAAGATATAACCCATTTAACAAAAGAGTTTTTCTTTCATAAATAAAATTATCAAATAAAAAATAATAAATGCATACTAAAACATAAAAATAAAATAGAAAAGTAAATAATAGATGATTATAACAGGTATCTGTATTAGAATAATATAATTATATAGAATAAGCACTTATATTGTTAAGAAATATTATGATAAATGGAAAGTATAGTTAAAAAAAATAATGATGAACAAAATGGATGTCGAAAAAAGATGAAACATAAATGTAAAATAAGATCTAAATTGAGCACCTGCAATGTAAGGAAAAAAATTATAAATAAATGCACACAAAATTTTAAATGAACGTATATACCATAGCAAATAAGATTAAGGAAATTGAATCTAACTTTAAAATTAAAATAAAAAATATATGTATAAGGATATTCCAAATAAATAAACACAATACAATAATTATTATATAATCTTAAAAGAAATGATAAGCAAAAAAATTAATTAAATTATGAACAAATAAAAAAATTATCGCAAGTAGAAAACTACAAGTATTCCATCACTGTTAACTGTAATCTAATTTGTGAATTTAAACAAATTATTTTTTTGCGTTGGTGAGATGCAGTAAAAACTGACTGACGTCAACACATATATTTACTACTTTCAATGAGTTATTACTCCGTTCATGCTTGATATCTGAATACATTCAAGACGACAATCATTCTATTTATTCTTAAATCGCATGAGCACGTACGTGCCAGAGAAAATATATAACAAGTGACTTATTTCGATCTGATTTTACTCGGCCTAACAATAGGTAATTTCTAGTGCTATACGATTCCCCTTCGTCTTTATGTTACACCTTCTTAAAGCATTTTTTCATGTTACTATTTGACGCAATACATGGATTAGTGCTCTTCAAGCACTTATTGCCCGTGGCATATTTTTCGTGTATTTTGTTTTTGTATTCTTGAAGGGATGTTAAAATGGGATATTTGATACTGCAGTGTGCTGGTTGCTATGGTGGATACTGTAGTCCACTTCAATTTGAAGTTTACTTTAAAAAGTAAACTTTTTCATTATTTTATGTCATCTAGTTAGCCAGAATGATAAAATCGACGTTTTGATTAGAACTCATATGCAATTTTTAGGTTAACACCGACTTAATTAAAGTGTATTTTAAAAAAACAGGATAACAACAACATTTTTATGTTGAAGATTATAGAACATTCAATTATATGTCCGGTAGATTAAATACAGAATTAGGATTAAATTAAATACCGAATTGGGATTAAATTAAATACAGTATTTATGATCTTATAATTTCCGAAATATTAAAACAACTTTCTCATATTTTTCCACATTTTCAATAATAAAAATTATTCATAAGCCCAAAAAATGAACGCAACTTCCTTCCTCTTCTAGACCCATTGCCTACTCTTAACTCTTGGCAAAATCGGGGAAAAATTGACTTAAAAGGGATTCATCCTATCGTCGATGACGAAAATGTAATACCCCATCATCAATTTGGCTCTCGAAGTGAACACTCCACTATCAGTAATTTTACGGACGATATCAGCGGACCCTGATATTCTAAGACGCAATATCAAAGCTAAGACTCGACAGCAAATTGCTACTTTACAATATAACACTGAAGCCAATCTGGACACACAGACTTGAACTTTGGAATTCGACAAAGCTTTTCAACTCCCTTTGAATCCAATCACTACAATCTAGAATTCTATGTAAAATCGTCAATGCCCCATATTATGTACGTAATATTGTTATCCACCGTGACCTAAATGTCCCTTTTGTACGTAAACTGGGCATAACCCGTAACAAATCATTTCATTTCCGTCTATGTAACCATTATATTTCTTTTGTGAAAAGCTATTCTCAACTACCTCCCAATGAAAACCCAACGACATCTTAAAAGGTAATGGCATCGTAAAATTTAACGTCTTAAAATAATCACAACAGGCAGAGAAACATCGACAATATGCCTCTGTTAAAACATATGCTTGTTACAACATATTTAGTTGTAGATATAACTAAATTCCAAATGTTAGCTATAAACAAACGATCTCAGCGCTGTCATCGGTGGAAAACAAAGAAACCGATTCAATTAACACAATTAATGCAACCAATCGGCGTTTTTGCTTTAACTGTGGTGGTGATTGAAAACCAGATCACAAAAGCAAGTGTCCAGCCAAGGATTTCACGTGCCAATGCGGGAAAAAGGGTCATTTTCGTCGGATGTGTCGCAAAACAAACAAGACGAACAAATCGGACGCAACTACATCGGAATCAATTGCAAATGGAAAATCACGGATTGACAATGTTCACTGGGGTTCGTTATCTACCTGATTAAAATACACCGGAAATTAACGACTAAGCTATTTAATGTTAAAAATCATAGTTTTAGAATAAATTCATTAGGACGACAAAAGACACGTTGGACTAAGGCATACCGAATAGGCAATAAGCTAGTTAAATTCAAAATCGATACAGGAGCGGACGTCAACTGTGTTCCATTGCAAATTGCACTTCCCCGGTAAATTCTATCCTTATTAAAACTAGTCAAAATTCCGTTATTACACTGCCTTTATGTATCCCGTATTAACGCATATATAAAAACATTTGTATGACCAAATATCCTTCCCAACCTCTTAAAGCAAATCTCTTCCACTGCATATTCTAAAAGAAATGTATCCTACATTTTACTTTTGATCTCTGAACTATAAAGATATCCATCTACACTTTCCTTCAATTTCCCAACCTCCCTGCAGCTATTGGTGACCATACAACATATCTTGCTATCATCCAACTTATTGGTAATACGCACTGTGAACTATACATGGGAATTGTTCCATCTATTGGCGCGCCATTCTATGGGTAGTTGTGGGCGATTAAGACAGCAGTGGATAAGAACCTCCCAGTCAACTGCAAATTAGCTATATTTATTGATACGTTCCTTCAACGCAATTCGTGGACCGTCAAATGTCATGTTGGAATGCTGGGTAATTCATTGGCTGATTGTTTGCTGGTGGACGTTCTCCACCGTCCTGTCTGCTAACCAAATGGCATATAACATCTTTAGCTATACGTAGACCAATAGACTGGTCCAAAAGTGGAAGATATCTGTCCAAACAGTGGTCTAACACCGACACACCAGCCCACTCAATAACTATTCTGATCTAAGCAAGGAAACTTTTTAGAATTCGAATTGCGCATACCGCACTTACCCATGGTTTCCATTCCTGTGGCGTTCAACTCACTATTCCCTTTATTTTTAATAATTGCCACTTAACGCAGAATTTCTTTTTGAATAGGACTCCTTGCATTGTAGAGCTCCTATATCCAAAAATTATTTTTTCAAGATCTTTTTTTGCCCTTCTTAACCATCTAAATTTGCTCCACAACTTTCAACAATGTCTGGCCTTTTCTACTAATTAACCATCGACCAGTCATAGAATTACCTCTAGCTCTTGTCTCAGAGACCTCACAACAATAATAACAAATAATAAAATCAAAAGAACAATATATACAATGGTTAAAACAAAAATAATAACGGACATAATCATTTAAAGTCTAATAATAGTAACGACCAATAAAGAAATACACATATAAACTAAGGACGGAGCTCCGGGGAACATCAAAATATATTCGCAGTATAAATAATAAAAATTTAAAAATTATAGTTATGTAAATTTAAAGTACACCTATAATAACTTAACTTTATAAATAGATACAGGCGCAGATGTATGAATATGTAAAAGTAAACGAAAATAAAAGAAATACAATTACGGTCATAACTATGAAAATTAAGTTCTTAAGCATGGGCTCCATGTAGTCAACCATAACCTACTCCATGCAGTCACAGATGGCATAATAGGAAGAGATTTCCTAGTGACATATTCGGCAAAAAATGACTAAGAAACGTTCACCTTGAAATTGAGGATCAATGGTAAAACGATAAATATACAAATTGCAGGCAACAATGAAAATATGCATAAAAAGAATGACACAAAAATATTTTACATGGTGAATGTAAAACAATCCAACGGAATGAAAACATTATTAAGAGAGTAAAGCTTAAAATATTCTAAAGCACAAATGAACAAAAATAATTTATGTATAAAACACCTAGATATACTTCATTTGAAAGGCGAAGGGTTGTCCACGAATACCTTTTATGCCCAACACATAACGTGTACCAATAGACAGGTGAAAACTCGATTCATGGTGACATAATTACACACAATTAAACAAGACAATAGTTAATAAAAAATTTCCATTAACTCGCCTTGATGACGTTCTAGATGAACTAAGAGGGCCAAAATTCTTCTTCACTCTCCACATGACAAGTTCCTTCGAGCAAATTGAGCTTGATAATATGTTGAGACCACTAACTGCATTCTCGACCAATAGAGATCTGAAAATTTCCACAAATAGCTTTCAACGGATGCTATCAATAACATTAACTGCGGTAGATACGAGTGCATTCATATATGTCGATGACAACATAGTATTTGGTTCAGATCTGTAACCATAATGAAAATTCAGGTAGAGTATTAGACAGAATGACACATTACAATCTCGAATTAAATCCCGCAAAACGTAATTTCCTAAAGACGGAAGTAATTTATCTAGGACAGTTGATCACAGTGAATAGAATAAAATAGGAACAAAATAACACTATTGCAATTAAAAATTAACGCATTCCAAAATATGCTTCTTAAATTTGCACGAATAAAAATGTATTACTATTATAAATGCTCATTCCAAATAATATTAATCTATTCGTCTGCGGAATGAAAGTTAACGAACATTATGTGGCTCAAAATAAAGTTAATAAGATACCCAAGATATATCAAATTAAAACAGAGAAATGCTACAAGTGGGAATGCACCTCAATAACAGATACAAGGTACGTAAAATGTATCCAATTTAAAAAGATTAATGATTCTGCAACTCTAAATAAAAATAAACGCTAAAATAAATAAAAAATAAAAGGGTGCCAAATTGTGCAATTAAGAAAGGTAAGAATTTTATAAAGATCCAGCAGATCATATGGAAATGATCCTACATAAACTAATACAACAGGTAGCAAATAAAAAATTGAAGAATTGAGTCTTAAATATAATGATGAAATATTTAAATATTTGAGTATTACAAAATTCAAAAAGATGCTCAATATTTGTCACCGCGTCAATAGATACCGTATAACCTCTGAGACTTTTGCGAGAATATAGATACATCCTAACCATTCAATGTGACCTCACAAAGTATGTGGTAGCATTCCATATGAAAACTAAAGAATCCTACACAAAAGCAAAAATCATAGCAGAGATGTACTTGCCGAAGTACGGATGCTTTAAAAAAACCACTTGCCCCTTAGCATTCTGAAAAATAATATCGATCCGAGAAGTTCTATCTAAGTTTAAACCAAAAATTCTAACCAAGCTAAAGAGGGCATTACCGATAGCGAATGAACGACTAGATCGGGGGAAATTAAGTCAACAAGGGTATAAGAATCGCATTATTAATCTAGCTATGCTAAAAAGTGACAATCGCAAGAAGAACTAGAGTATATACGTAGGCCCCTGTGAAATAATAAAAAGGAACGGCGTTAACTTAACGGTAAAAATCTGGCTAAATTGAGAACTTCACGAAAGATATAACCCATTTAACAAAAGAGTTTTTCTTTCATAAATAAAATTATCAAATAAAAAATAATAAATGCATACTAAAACATAAAAATAAAATAGAAAAGTAAATAATAGATGATTATAACAGGTATCTGTATTAGAATAATATAATTATATAGAATAAGCACTTATATTGTTAAGAAATATTATGATAAATGGAAAGTATAGTTTAAAAAAATAATGATGAACAAAATGGATGTCGAAAAAAGATGAAACATAAATGTAAAATAAGATCTAAATTGAGCACCTGCAATGTAAGGAAAAAAATTATAAATAAATGCACACAAAATTTTAAATGAACGTATATACCATAGCAAATAAGATTAAAACAGGAAATTGAATCTAACTTTAAAATTAAAATAAAAAATATATGTATAAGGATATTCCAAATAAATAAACACAATACAATAATTATTATATAATCTTAAAAGAAATGATAAGCAAAAAAATTAATTAAATTATGAACAAATAAAAAAATTATCGCAAGTAGAAAACTACAAGTATTCCATCACTGTTAACTGTAATCTAATTTGTGAATTTAAACAAATTATTTTTTTGCGTTGGTGAGATGCAGTAAAAACTGACTGACGTCAACACATATATTTACTACTTTCAATGAGTTATTACTCCGTTCATGCTTGATATCTGAATACATTCAAGACGACAATCATTCTATTTATTCTTAAATCGCATGAGCACGTACGTGCCAGAGAAAATAGATAACAAGTGACTTATTTCGATCTGATTTTACTCGGCCTAACAATAGGTAATTTCTAGTGCTATACGATTCCCCTTTGTCTTTATGTTACACCTTCTTAAAGCATTTTTTCATATTACTATTTGACGCAATACATGAATTAGTGCTCTTCAAGCACTTATTGCCCGTGGCATATTTTTGGTGTATTTTTTTTGTATTCTTGAAGGGATGTTAAAATGGGATATTTGATACTGCAGTGTGCTGGTTGCTTAGATTAAAGAAGTACTGGATAGGCCCTTACCGTATATGTATACGCAATTTTGTGTACAAATATTTACTAGGGGGATACGAGTGTCAAAAATTTTTTATGCAGACATGACACCCACTGCCATCTATGTGTCGTAATGGAAATTTCTTTAATTGCAAAAGCATAATTTATATTTATTTTAATTCACTTACTGGAAACAAAGATACAATTTAAATACAACGATAGGTCATTTTTATTTTTTGTACAATCTTTTGATACGAGATGGAATTCTATTTTAGGTTTATTAAACATTTCGTTAATATCAATCAAATATAAACCGCCTCAATTTTGTAGACTTTCGGAGAGTTTGAAACTTTAATTCACCATGAAAGTGGAGACTGGGGGGTTAGCTTTATCATTTGTGAATCCGATGTTGACAGTTCAATGTTTACCATAAAATAGTACAGTGCCGGTGTATATAAAGTGTGTGTTAGAAAGTTTAAGGGACCGAATTTTTCTGTCTATTTTCCATTGCTGTTTTCATTGTGTTATAATAAATAAAGTTTATTCTTCGGTAAGCTTATTATTTAAATAAATTTGTTTTGATTACTCTATTAGACCATATTATAATGCATTTACTAAATAATATTGTTTTCATTTTTTTTTAAGAATATAAGTTATAATTATTTAAGTATATTAAATTTTTCATTTTCTATTTTTGTTTTAAAGCATTTCTTTTAATGTTGTATATTATCAAGAACTTCATGTATTGTAATGTTCTATGTAATTAATGCTTTCCTTTTTAATTTAATTTAAATGCACAAACCTATCTAAAAACAATTTCATTCGCAAGCACACATTTATATTATAATTAGGGTTTTTGTATGTACTTATGCTTGTTTTAGATTACAATTTATATTTACTAAGTTGCGGTGTGGTTTGATTTCAACATAAACATAATATCACATTTTCTCATTTAATTCATTTTGCATTTTCGAAATTAATTTAAATTTGTGCACATAATTGTTTTGATATAATCAAATAATTTGCAATTTCCATTTTTATATACTCCTCCACACTTTATAATTATGTTTTAATAAATAATATATACTGAAATAAAAAAATAAATAATATTTTAAAATAGAATACTGTGTTTTATTGCATATTTACAAAACTACTTCTATCAAACAACAAGATCCGCAATATTAAAAAATCGGCTTCTTTACACGTAAATGATATCACATATGAAAAATAGTTTTAAACGAACCGCTTCAATCGTATACTAAACTTTTAAATTGGCCCCCAATGATTTACGCCGTTTCTGTTGTATTGCATGTGTGTGCGTTCTATGAATGTATTGCCACAAAAGTTGGACAGAATTTTTGTGTAGAGGCCTATCCAGTACTTCCTTAATCTAAGGCTGGTTGCTATGGTGGATACTGTAGTCCACTTCAATTTGAAGTTTACTTTCAAAAGTAAACTTTTTCATTATTTTATGTCATCTAGTTAGCCAGAATGATAAAATCGACGTTTTGATTAGAACTCATATGCAATTTTTAGGTTAACACCGACTTAATTAAAGTGTATTTTAAAAAAACAGGACAACGACAATATTTTTATGTTGAAGATTATAGAACATTCAATTATATGTTCGGTAGATTAAATACTGTATTTAATTTAATCCCAATTCGGTATTTAATTTAATCCTAATTCTGTATTTAATTTAATCCTAATTCTGTATTTAATTTAATCCTAATTCTGTATTTAATTTAATCCTAATTCTGTATTTTTGTGTCAAAATACACGAAAAATATGCCACGGGCAATAAGTGCTTGAAGAGCACTAATTCATGTTTTGCGTCAAATAGTAATATGAAAAAATGCTTTAAGAAGGTGTAACATAAAGACGAAGGGGAATCGTATAGCACTAGAAATTACCTATTGTTAGGCCGAGTAAAATCAGATCGAAATAAGTCACTTGTTATATATTTTCTCTGGCACGTACGTGCTCATGCGATTTAAGAATAAATAGAATGATTGTCGTCTTGAATGTATTCAGATATCAAGCATGAACGGAGTAATAACTCATTGAAAGTAGTAAATATATGCGTTGACGTCAGTCAGTTTTTACTGCATCTCACCAACGCAAAAAAATAATTTGTTTAAATTCACAAATTAGATTACAGTTAACAGTGATGGAATACTTGTAGTTTTCTACTTGCGATAATTTTTATATTTGTTCATAATTTAATTAATTTTTTTTGCTTATCATTTCTTTTAAGATTATATAATAATTATTGTATTGTGTTTATTTATTTGGAATATCCTTATACATATATTTTTTATTTTAATTTTAAAGTTAGATTCAATTTCCTGTTTTAATCTTATTTGCTATGGTATATACGTTCATTTAAAATTTTGTGTGCATTTATTTATAATTTTTTTCCTTACATTGCAGGTGCTTAATTTAGATCTTATTTTACATTTATGTTTCATCTTTTTTCGACATCCATTTTGTTCATCATTATTTTTTTTAACTATACTTTCCATTTATCATAATATTTCTTAACAATATAAGTGCTTATTCTATATAATTATATTATTCTAATACAGATACCTGCTATAATCATCTATTATTTACTTTTCTATTTTATTTTTATGTTTTAGTATGCATTTATTATTTTTTATTTGATAATTTTATTTATGAAAGAAAAACTCTTTTGTTAAATGGGTTATATCTTTCGTGAAGTTCTCAATTTAGCCAGATTTTTACCGTTAAGTTAACGCCGTTTCTTTTTATTATTTCACAGGGGCCTACGTATATACTCTAGTTCTTCTTGCGATTGTCACTTTTTAGCATAGCTAGATTAATAATGCGATTCTTATACCCTTGTTGACTTAATTTCCCCCGATCTAGTCGTTCATTCGCTATCGGTAATGCCCTCTTTAGCTTGGTTAGAATTTTTGGTTTAAACTTAGATAGAACTTCTCGGATCGATATTATTTTTCAGAATGCTAAGGGGCAAGTGGTTTTTTTAAAGCATCCGTACTTCGGCAAGTACATCTCTGCTATGATTTTTGCTTTTGTGTAGGATTCTTTAGTTTTCATATGGAATGCTACCACATACTTTGTGAGGTCACATTGAATGGTTAGGATGTATCTATATTCTCGCAAAAGTCTCAGGGGTTATACGGTATCTATTGACGCGGTGACAAATATTGAGCATCTTTTTGAATTTTGTAATACTCAAATATTTAAATATTTCATCATCATATTTAAGACTCAATTCTTCAATTTTTTATTTGCTAATTATTAGTTTATGTAGGATTAGTTTATGTAGGATCATTTCCATATGATCTGCTGGATCTTTATAAAATTCTTACCTTTCTTTATTGCACAATTTGGCACCCTTTTATTTTTTATTTATTTTAGCGTTTATTTTTATTTAGAGTTGCAGAATCATTAATCTTTTTAAATTGGATACATTTTACGTACCTTGTATCTGTTATTGAGGTACATTCCCACTTGTAGCATTTCTCTGTTTTAATTTGATATATCTTGGGTATCTTATTAACTTTATTTTGAGCCACATAATGTTCGTTAACTTTCATTCCGCAGACGAATAGATTAATATTATTTGGAATGAGCATTTATAATAGTAATACATTTTTATTCGTGCAAATTTAAGAAACATATTTTGGAATGCGTTAATTTTTAATTGCAATAGTGTTATTTTGTTCCTATTTTATTCTATTCACTGTGATCAACTGTCCTAGATAAATTACTTCCGTCTTTAGGAAATTACGTTTTGCGGGATTTAATTCGAGATTGTAATGTGTCAATCTGTCTAATACTCTATGTGGACTGGGACAATAGAATCCACAAACCTAATGCGCTAACTTCACGCGCGTTGAAGAGGGTTGGCGATGAATGACAATCCGTTAGAAAGTATTCTTTTTCTTCTTGAGCTGACCGGCAAGCGTGCAACATCGAATTCCATATTCATTTGTAAAACTTCATTTATTATATATTTCATTATTAACTAATTTTAAATAAAGCCAGTAAGATTGTAAGAGAGTGTTTTCAATATCACCACCCACGCATATATCAGGGAAACCATACCAACATTATTTCTGTAGCGAGTGCTACACTACAATATACACACCATAGGTAGTGCACATCGTAACAATTGGCGACGAGGATTGTTTTTTTTAAATTTTATTAAAATAAAAAAATATATATAACATGGCTGTAGCGGAAGCAAATTATGCGAAGCTCCTCGAGCTTATCCAAAACAGCACGAAACTTTCGAGAGACAACAAAAAGTACTGGAAACCTTGCAGCAAAACAATGACAATGCTACAAGGGGTTTAGAATTTTTAATGGATTCACTAGCAAGTAATATGACAGAGTTCATATACGACCCGTTAAACGGGGTCACCTTCAACACGTGGTTTGCTAGATATGAAGCTTTGTTTAACGTGGACGGAGAGAAACTGGATGATAAAGCAAAAGTGAGATTATTGATGCGTAAACTAAACCCGCTGGCACACGTAAAATATACAAATTATATTTTACCCAAGAAATCCAGGGAGATAGATTTTGCTCAATCAATAAAAACACTTAAAGTAATTTTTGGTGTGCATGAATCACTTTTAAACATAAGATATCGGTGTCTACAAACAGCATAATAATGTCAATAAAAACAAAAACGCGCCGGCTAAAGAAGCAAACCAACACAGTAGACCAAAAACACCGTGTTGGGGATGTGGTTCAATGCACTATGCAAGAGATTGCACCTATGCTAAACATAAGTGCAACATGTGTAATAAAATAGGCCACAAAGAAGGATATTGCACTTGTTTTGAAAGAAAAAAAACAATCAAAGCAGAAAGTTCACATCAGCAAAACAAGCGCCATGTCCAAACCACAGCAGTATTTGCAAACGTGCACCAGATCGGATACGGCAAAGCACGCAAATATACAGTGATACACATCAAGCAGGTTCCAGGTTCACCACACATAAGCAGAACACTGTTGCGGTTGCAAATTGACACGGCATCCGATTTGACAATCATAGCAAAGGACGTGTGGGAGGCGCTGGGCAAACCAGGTATTTTGACAACAGATTTAAAACCAAAAAGTGCATCACGGCACAACATTCAAATTATCGCAAAATTCAACTGCGAAGTTGAACTAAACGGGGAAGTACAAATAACGTCAATTTTTGTAACAAATATTAAATATCTTAATATTCTAGGTATCGATTTGTGCGAAAAATTTAAATTATGGGACAAACCGCTCCGAGCTATTTGTGCCAACATTAATTTAAGCTCAAGCAGGGAAGACGAAATTGACAAAATTCATGTCAATTTCGAGAAGCTTTTCAAAAGGGAACCAGGAGTATGTCCGAGAATAAAAGTGCAGATCCAACTAAAGCCAAATTCAACTCCAATTTTTCGAGCAAAACGGCCGATAGCATACGCAGCTGTGGCTCAAGTTGAAAAAGAGTTGGAGAGGTTGGAAAAGCTAGGTGTGATAACGCCTACTGACTACAGCGAATGGGCAGCACCGATCGTAGTCGTAAAAAAATCAAACGACAAAATACGAATTTGCAGGGACTACACCACCGGTCTAAATGAAGCGCTACAACCACACCAATACCCATTACCAGTGCCAGATGATATATTTGCGAAACTGGGCAAGGGTACAATTTTTACGCATATAGATCTATCAGATGCGTACCTGCAAGTACCAGTAGACGAAATATCAAAAAGATTGCTAACAATAAACACACATAAAGGTTTATATACATTCAATCGTTTGGCACCGCGAGTCAAGTAAACACCAGGAGCATTCCAACAAATCATGGATATTATGCTAGCTGGGATTAACGGGGTGGCAGCGTATTTAGATGACATCATCATTAGCGGGACAGACCAACGTAACCATACCGACACGGTTAATCAGGTGTTACAGCGTCTACTCGAGTACGGGTTCCGTATAAAAAGAGAAAAGTGTTCTTTCCTGTCGCCACAAATCAGATACCTAGGGCACATTTTGGATCAATCCGGTATTAGTCCAGATCCAGAGAAAATAGAAAAAATCAAATCTATGCCCGCACCACAAAATCTTACCCAAGTAAGATCATCTTTGGGCGCAGTTAATTACTATGGAAAATTCGTAAAGGAATTACGAAAACTACGCGCACCAATAGACAAGCTTTTACTAAAGGATTCAAAATGGGAATGGTCAAAAGAATGTCAATCATCCATGAATAAATTTAAAGAAATTCTATCATCGGACTTGCTTTTGACACATTTCGATCCTACATTGCCGATTAAAGTAGCAGCAGATGCACCAATGGAGGGGATTGGAGCCTACATTGCGCACAGTTTCCCTGATGGCACAGAAAAAGTAATTTTTCACACGGCAAGAGCATTGACGGAAGCAGAGAAAAATTACAGTCAAATAGAGAAAGAAGGCCTTGCACTGGTTTTCGCAGTAAGGAAATTTCACCGATATATATACGGCCGAAAATTTAAACTGATTACTGATCATAGGCCACTCTTATCAATATTTGGTTCAAAAAAAGGAATTCCAGTATATACGGCAAACAGATTGCAGCGATGGGCGTTAACGTTAATGTTATACGACTTCGACATCGAGTACGTGTCAACAAATAATTTTGGTTTTGTTGACGTACTTTCGCGATTAATAGCATCGCATCCAAAATCAGAAGAAGAGTATGTAATAGCGTGCACCTATTTTGAAGACGTAATCGAAGAAAATTTGCAAGCAACAATCAACACATTGCCAGTTACTTTCAACATGATACAACAAGCAACATTGCAATGTAAAACACTCAGTACAATCAAACGTTACATTGAAAATGGTTGGTCATCATCAAAACTGGAAATAGCAGAAATACCAGACGGTATACAATATTATAATCGAAGAGAATCGTTATCGGTAGCCAAAAATTGTTTACTTTTCGGCGAACGGATCATCATTCCTAAGAAATACCGACAACGAATTCTAAATCAACTTCACCGATGACATCCAGGCATCGAGCGCATGATAGCAGTAGCAAGAAGTCACGTATATTGGCCAAAAATCGACTCAGAAGTAGCCAATTACGTAAAACAATGTCATAATTGTGCAAGCGTCGCAAAACACCCAGTTAAAACTACACTTCAATCATGGCCGTTGACTAAAGCACCTATGGAACGAATTCACATTGATATAGCGGGGCCCTATAAGGGAAAATATTACTTGGTAATAGTAGACGCATTTGCAAAGTGGCCAGAAATTTTCGAAATACATCGAATAACGAGCGCTGACATTATAGAAAAATTGCAACAATTTTTCGCACAATTCGGGAACTGTAAACAAATAGTCTCAGATAATGGCACGCAATTTGTTAGCGCACAAACCAAAAGTTTTCTAGATAAACTTGGCATACATCACTATCGAACTGCGCCATACCATCCACAATCAAATGGCCAAGCAGAGCGATTTGTCGACACGTTAAAGCGAGCTTTTAAAAAATTACAACAGGAGGGGACGAATGTGGAGAACTTACAAACATTTCTGCAGACGTACAGATCCACACCGAACAAAAGTTCACCTAATGGCAAAACTCCGGCTGAGGTTTTCATTGGTAGGAAAATCACGACAACGCTGGACCTTTTGAAGCCGTCAAACGAAGAACAAAGACAAATAAACCAGAAACAAAATCATCAGTTCAACCTACAACACGGAGCAAGACACCGTGAGTTCAATACGGGAGATTTGGTATTTGCAAAAAAATACAAAACAAACAACGATTTCTGGATTCCGGGCAAAATCATCGAACGAGTGGGTAAAGTAAATTACAATGTACTCGTCAACTACAACAACAATACAAAGTTAATTAGATCACACACAAACCAGCTGAGGAGCCGCCGCAATTTGTATATTTATCGTTTCACCATTGACCCTCAATTTCAAGGTTAACGTTTCTTAGTCATTTTTTGCCGAATATGGCACTAGGAAATCTCTTCCAATTCTCTTCCTAGGTTGTTATTGATATGGCACTAGGAAATTTAATTTGCATACATATGACCGTAATTGTATTTCTTTTATTTTCGTTTACTTTTACATATTCATACATTTGCGCCTGTATCTATTTATAAAGTTTAATTATTATGGGTGTACTTTAAATTTACATAATTATAATTTTTTACATTTTTATTATTTATACTGTGAATATATTTTGATTCTCCCCGGAGCTCCGTCCTTAGTTTATATGTGTATTTCTTTATTGGTCGTTACTATTATTAGACTTTAAATGATTATGTCCGTTATTATTTTTGTTTTAACCATTGTATATATTGTTCTTTTGATTTTTATTATTTTTTATTATTGTTGTGAGGTCTCTGAGACAAGAGCTAGAGGTAATTCTATGACTGGTCGATGGTTAATTAGTAGAAAAGAACAGACATTGTTGAAAGTTGTGGAGCAAATTTAGATGATTAAGAAGGGCAAAAAGAGATCTTGAAAAAATAATTTTTGGATCTAGGAGCTCTACAACGCAAGGAGTCCTATTCAAAAAGAAATTCTGCGTTAAGTGGCAATTATTAAAAATAAATGGAATGGTGAGTTGAACGCCACAGGAATGGAAACCATGGGTAAGTGCGGTATGCGCAATTCGAATTCTAAGAAGTTTCCTTGAATATCTTCCACTTCTGGACCAGTCTATTTGCCTACGTATAGTTAAAGATGTTATATGCCATTTGGTTAGCAGATAGGACAGGTTTGGAATCACATAGAGCACCGGACGGTGAAGAACCTCCACCAGCAAACAATCAGCCAATGAATTACCCAGCATGCCAACATGACATTTGACGATCCACGAATTGCGTTGAAGGAACGTAGGCTATCAATAAATATAGCTAATTTGCAGTTGACTGGGAGGTTCTTATCCACTGCTGTCTTAATCGCCCACAACTACCCATAGAATGGCGCGCCAATAGATGGAACAATTCCCCTGTATAGTTCACAGTGCGTATTACCAATAAGTTGGATGATAGCAAGATATATCTTTATAATTCAGAGATCAAAAGGAAAATGGACGATAAATTTCTTTTAGAATATACAGTGGAAGAGATTTGTTTTAAGAGATTGGGAAGGATATTTGGTCGTACAAATGTTTTTATATATGCGGTTAATACGGGATATATAAAGATAGTGTAATAACGGAATTTTGAACATTCGCTTGAATTCTCGTAAGGCCAGTAACGCGGGCGTGACAATAGAGGCACTTATTTTGCACATTCACTGGTATGTGAATTGCCTTTAATGCTCTACCTGAGTCTAGGTTGAGCCGTGCATTTTTCGGAAGATCGACAAAATAAACTTTAAAATCCATTTAGTCTTCCCATTTTTTAAGTATTAAAAACATCTACTTTTACACTCCTTTTATTATTGTTCTTTCTACTGAAAAATTCACTCTCACTACTCACTGATGGAATTCTCACGTTGCATAATATTCACGACTTTAGAATTATAATAATTACCCATTGAACATAATCGCACAATTAACACCGTTTTTTTGTTGAAACAATCTTTCAGCACACTGTGTCACCGTTTTTTTGTTGTTAACATTGAACAAACAATCAAAATACACAGTGTATGATGAAGTGTTCAATCAATTCGCATTTTTATTTTCTAGCCGTAATCACAACTTGGTTCATAACCTGTAGTAAAATTGCACTTTCTATCAACACTCAGTTAGGAAGCGCAACTATATAGAAATAAAAGACGAACTACAATAATTCAAAATTAATATTTTTTTCAGTTATATCAAAATAAAGGAACTTGATATTTTTTAGTTAATGTTACATCATATTTATATACCTGAAATTTACTAGTTAATATAACATTCTAACCTATTTAGCATTAATTATAAGATATAAAATAATCTGATATATAACAATAGATTTTCTGGGCCTTATAATCAATTCGATCATTGACGATAACATTTTTGGTAATATATTTTTTCATTGCTGATTTAAGCACATTCTTACGTAAGGGTGTTTTAGGTGAATCTGAATTATTATTTCGTACGAGCCAATCTGTACCCTTAGATAGTCTTGCCGTTTTGCATAACGATTGAACGTCGCCTGGAACGAAAATTTTGAATAAATACTAAATTCAAAAAATGTATTTATATGTTTGAAAATTTAGCTTCTTTAGGCAATAGATTTTCTGGACTTTTTTTCAATTGTACCACCCAATCTCTTAACTCTAAGAGAGTTTAAGAGCAACAAGAACATATACAAGCCACAAAGAGTAAGTCTGTAGGCTCATATAGATTTAGGAACTGTATTTTACATTAATAGTTCATTGTTATTGGTAGTTTAGATCGTACGTCCAATAGTATAAGTTTTTGTCGGTGTCATTGATAAAATTCCAGTTTTATCAGCCATGCTTGTGGATTCAGTGTCATTTTTTCTTATTTAGTCCTAAGTAGCGGACTTCAGGCGTTTACGATATTATCTACCGTTAAAGAGCAATAGGATAGACTCTTTAAGGCAGACGGTAAAATAAACATGTATACATTTTTCTGATTTAACAAACAAATCCTTATGGATAAAGTATCGATAAGGATTTGTTTGGCAGTAGGAATATCGGAAGAACAAATATTATAGGGTATCGGTCAGTCTAATCAATTTTTGTGAGATGCCGTACTCTGTATATATGGATATATAGACCGTGCCTTTTTTTAACATAAGCGATGTAAAAGTCTATGACTACATGGTGAATCTGTGGACCATATTCTAACAGTTTTCGGATTTGCAGAGAAAATATATAATAGTGTTGCTGATTTCCATGTAGTAATATATTTCTGGTATGGGCTTATAATTTTTTGAGCGACAGTCTATCCTGCCTAGTAAGATAGCGTAGAATATCTTATAAACGGCACTCAGTAACGTAAAACTGAAGTAGGTTTGAAGTCGATGAACAGATTGTGGATCTGTTGATCATACTCCAATAGTTTTTCCATCGGCTGGCACAGAGAGAAGATTTGATTTGTTGCTGATTCCCATAGAGTGAAGTCTCTCAGGTATAAGCCAATAATTTTTCAGGCAAATGGGGATATTCTTTCTAGTAAGATAGCGAAGAATATCTTATAACAAGTGATCATCAGTAACGTAATAACTCTCTAAAAAGCTACACTCTGTGATATCGCCTTTTTTGAGTATGGTACAGATGATAACCACGGTGCCAGTTATCGGGCATTGACGCACTATCGCACACTGGGACCTTTAATTGATGAACCGTATGGTGCAGTGTGTCGCCTCTGTAATTAACCAATTCGTTAGTGATTCCGTCGACACCAGGCGATTTGTGGTTCTTCAGCAGACAGATCTATTTTAAAGTTTCCTCGACGTTTTGTGGCGGCAACATGTATTCTTTAACTAGCGGGACCTCCAACTCCGGTGCTGACTGATTAGTGTTTAGGAGTCATCAAAATGTTTTACCCATCCCCGTAATATACCCATTTTGTTCGGAAATAGCATCAAGCTCACAATTACGTAAACTTCCGCACCTGGTGCGATTGGAAGCTTTATTTTTCGATTTCACAGACCTGATCGTTCTACCAGGCTCTTTCCTTTTGTCTGTGAACCTGCTTCTCTGCTTTTCACAATTCACAATAATCGTGTTGAGTTAAACTTTTAGTTCACCTCTACTCAGCGGTGAAGATAGTATTCGGGCTTAAATCACCGCGCCAACTAGGTAGTGATCCGATTCAAAGTTGGCACCCCTAAATGTTCTGACATATTCTAGGTTCGAGAGACGCCGGTGGTCAATCAACACGTGGTCAATTTGGTTGAATTATTTGGTCTTATGGATATCTTTCCGAGCAAACCACTGCTAACTTGATGGTTCACAATCCGTTATCATTAATATACTCATGCAAGCTATGGGTAATGACGTATCGCCTAACACGGGCTCCCTCCCTATCTTGCTGTTATGGTCCCAAGTATGATTTTAAATCATACTTGAGACAGGCGCTGAGGGCTCGTTCTGAATTTTCAAAAAAGAAATTATTTTCCGAATCTGCAGTCTCCTTTTTAGGGACATGGACATTTATTGTATTTGCCTCACACTCGTAGAGAGTATAACCTCTCATTTATCGCTTTAAATCCGATAATAACATGCTTCTGTTCTGGCTGACTAAGAAGCCTGTACCGAACACATGGTGTTTTGGATGGCAGCTGTAATATATATCGTAGTTTCTCTTCTCCATCGTATTTTTTATAATACTGTCATGTCAGCCTGGTAATTTGTCAGGATAACGGCCAATTGCTGAGAAGCTACGCATCTACATATGGAGCGCACATTCCATGAGAAAATGTGCAAATTGTTTCGCCGGATTAGTTGCCGTTTTTCCTTTATTCTGCTTTTCAATTGTAATTATTTTTACAGGATGGGGGAATGAAACCCAAGCCTAACCTGCTTAGAGGACAGGAGGTTACTTCTCCTTATCTGCGGAACTATTAATCGTATAATGATAAAATTTGCGTTTGATTGCGAATCAATTTTTTTATTCTTACGGTATTTATTCTATTGCGATTAGCATCGCCTACGTTAATAGATTTTTTTTAACTTAAAATTTTCGAATTTTTTCGAAAACATTATTGTTTAGGAACATGTTTACAAGCCAAATTACGAAATTTACCGTTTTTTGATTACTTAAATAACATTTATTACCCGCTTTTCAAATAGTTTACATATGCTAACAAAATGTTGTATTCTTTGAAAACAATCCACATAGTCATAATTTGGTATCCAGAATGGCTCGTCAAAATTGTGATGCTCCATAATTTTTATGGTTCGATTTTGCTTTAAGGCGTAGAACAAATTCTTTCCTCAATGGTGCTGATAAGGTATGCTATATTTAAAAAGAATAGTTTTATTCATTTTACAAAAAAATATATTACATATCAAAGTACAATTGTCATCTTTCGTTTCAAACAACTCTTCACCAGCTGTTTTTGTTTTTGTAAATAAATTTAATAAATGAGTGGATATTTTACTTTTATCAGCATCAAGATTTAAAGCATATCCTCTTATAAGTTTTAAGATATCATTTATTTCATCAAATGTTAATTCATTGTCATCCTTTCGATTAAATAATTTGAATGCTAAACTATGAAATTGTAAAACTAAATTATCTATTTTCGATAATTCTTTAAGCAATAAATCATATTTTTTATAACAATATGAAGATTTAGCCGAAGAAATCTTCATAAAATTTGCTTTAGTCCACGATTCTCTGGATAATTTGCCAAGCTCTAATAACAATTTCTCCGTGTCCTAATTTAGAGCAATATGCAAGTGTAATGAAGCGATTTCTTTTTGGAGCTTCAAAATAGCTGAATGGAACAGAGCATTTATTGTTACTATTGTACGTGATTCAAAGAAATGGAGAACTCTTTCTGCTTCTGTAGCATCGTCAAAAAGGCTTTTCTACAAAAATATTTTGAATATGTATGTTAATATCATTGCTTTATTTTTCAATTTAACCTGACGAAATGCGGGTACTGGTTTTGCAGTTTTCCAAACATTTAGCCACGTATTGTTCGGAATAAGCATTCGAGGACTAAGGCTGCCAGTTGAATTACCATATTCTTTAATTAATAAATTAATATATAAAGTTAAATGCATATTCAAAATATTTTTCCACTTACCATCAGTTTTTTCAACCCAATCGCGAGGACTATACCAACGAATAAAGTCTTCTAATTTACTACCCGGGTTTGCTGCTTTGAAACTTTCCATATCTGATAACAAGGATGCACTCATCATTTGTATGCAGAGTTCTTGAAAAATAAATAATAAATTAAAATTCTACCGCAACATTATTCATAATTTTTTATTTTAAATTACTGTACGAATTGCTTAAATAATATATAATTTACACAATTACTATAAATAATACCTTTGATATATGTACGTGCATACATACATAAAATAATTAATAAATTCTCGATCTGCCGTAAGAGCATATTTCGCAGCTTTTCTTATAAACATTCTTCAAAAATGCATTATTGTTTAATTAAATCATATGGCATCATCAGGTAGACGCAAAATTCTTAGTGACAAAACTTTTTGTAAAAATTTCAGATATTTATTGTGAAACACCTTAAGTTTCAACATTTTTCCACTTATTTTAAGATGCCAGATTTATTGCTAACGAAAAGTATTGTATAATAATACGACGCAGTTATTGAGTAATAAATATATAAAATCAATTGCAAAGTTTAATTAAAATGAAGTTAATACTATAAATCCACTGATAAAAATAATTTGTTTATAAAATAATTAAATAATTAATAACTTTCAATATTCTTCTTTATTAAGATATATTTTTCAGAAGAAACGATCGCATTATTAATCGAAAATAAAGAGAACAACGGTATGCTGGTTTGACCCGCATTTTCGTTCTTTATTCGGTACTCAGTTTCTACCGAATAAAGAACGAAAAGTATATTGTTATAAGGACAATTGAACGTAATTGCTTCTGGTTAACGCATAATTTTAAGTAGAGAGATATAAGTGGGCGTTATTACTTTATGGACACTATGATACACGTATATGTATATCATAAAGTAGTTTGGTTAAAAAATAAACCTAATTTAGATAGCCTGAGTACATTTGAAACTTTAAAGCAACAAAAAAGCAAACAAAACGGAATTTTCTATTTTGTTTGCTTTTTTATTGCTTTAAAAGCAATTTTTTAATTGCCAACATTTTTTATACATTCATAAGTGAAAAGATCCATAAGAGAATGTATAAAAGATGTTGGCAATCGAAAAACAAAAACAAACGGTTACTTTTTTCTATTTAAACGAGGACGACTTTAGACAAGCAACTTATATATCAGAGAAGTAAAGAATAGAGCCTCTTTCCTCTCCCCTCAATACCTTGTAATAATACCTGCTTATGTCAACTCATTATCGATATAGTAAGTATTTATTACTATTAGACGGCATTCATTTTGTTATCTAATACCGCACAATATGAGTGCACAAATGCCATACAATAGAGATGATGAATGGATGTATTCGCCCTGAATTTACTCAGATCAAGAGAATTTAAAGTGCATGCATCTTTATCTCACGGATTTGAAATTTCTTAATTCTTTAAGGATATTACAGGAACTATTTTCTGCCACTCATATCTTTCTGGGTAATCACTTTCTACATTATATTGGACTATGAAATCTTAGACACTTGCTAGAATTTATGGCTGCATATTCACATTGATACGTTCTCAGATTGCTATACATTGCTGCATATTATGAGGAAAATTTATTCGCTCAAGGTTGTGAGGCTCAACTACAAAGCAAAAGCACTTACTTTCGCACAAACGAATTTAATTGAAAAAGATTTAATTGAACGAAATTAAAAATAAGTTCAACATAACCGTAGCAACAATAAACTACAACATAACTTTCATAGGTGTGCTCTTAATCTAAGGGTGTGCTATGCTCTCAAAGAAAACCCAGAAACAAGATGGTTACTGTAATGTGACATTAAAGCAATGTCATAAAAAAAATAAGATGGCCATAAAAAGGCAACATTGCTGCATGTGACAGCTGACGTTTGAAGTCAATTGACCTTCAACCCTTAGATTAAAGAATATAAAAACAAAGCTATGAATGTGCACAATAGAAAAAATTATGATGCATGCATACAATTACTTACTTTCTTTGTTGACGAGTCCTCGCATTCACTGCTGTTATTAGGGACCTACAAAAATAGTAGTAATTAAGGCAAAATTGCTTTAAGTCTGGGTTACTTTACTTACGTTAGGTACATTTAATGGTTCTCCTGCTGAATGCATGTCCTCGCATTCAGTGCTGCTATAAGGGACCTAAAAAATAAAAGTAATTAAGGCAAAATTGCTTAAAGTCTGGGTTACTTTACTTACATTCTCATTTTCCTCGTCAACATTATTGAAGGGAACTTCAATATTCAATGCGACGGCATCCTGCATGAACTGCTTTTTCTGTTTACCTGGCGGTTCCTCGATTTCCTACAAAAATGATTTGAATGCGTTATAATTTTGCAATTATTAATTTTGTAGTATCAAAACTTACCGTGTGGCTATTCCATATAGAAAATATGGAAGGAATAGCATTTCTTTGTAATTTGTTCCTGCTCGCTTCTACTTTAATGTCTGCTCTATGAAAGTGGAGCGAGCACACAACGTCCCAATTCTTGGGAATACCGGATGCTGCTGCCACAATCCACTTTTCCCTCATCCATTTATTTTGTGGAAACCTGTAAAGTTAACATATAAATATACGATCGTTAAATTTACTTTTATAATTAATAATTAATAGAAATTCAAGTATTTTTTGCACTATTAAAAAAATTCGTTCCTTAAATTTTTTTACACACACTTTCCGTACGCCGGCAATGAACTATTTTCTGGTAAACATTGAACTGTCAACATCGGATTTGTTTACATTTGTTCAATGCCGAACTTTTCAGTTTTTCACCACTTTTTGGATAAAATATATCACTTAAACCCGTTTAGGCACATCACAAATAACATTTTTGTTATTTTATTTACTTAAACTACAGATATCAACTTACCAAAAGAAAGAAATTCCCGGTTTCCTCATGTCGTTGTAGGAAAAACAATTCTTCACGAAACACTTCATTTTCTGTAATAAAAACTTCTTATTAAATGTTATCAATAATAAAACTATTTATAAAAATACTTACTTTTTTTTAAATACTTTAAAATACATAAAAACAACACTTTAAATTGCACTTTCAACACTTTATTATTTTTATCAATAATAAATTCTAAAATGACACCGCTAGTTATATTAGTTCGAGTTGTAATCACTTTCATGGAGAATGGCAGGTTGTAAAACTCTCCGAAAGTCCACAAAATTGAGGCGATTTATATTTGAATGATATTTACGAAATGAATAATAAACCTAAAATAGAATTCCATTTCATATCAAAAGATTGTAAAAAAAATAAAAATTGCCTATTGTTGTGTTTAAATTGTATTTTTGTTTTTAATAAGTGAATTAAAAAGAATATAAATTAGGCTTTTGCAATGTAATAATTTTCTATTACGAGAACTAGATGGCAGTAATTGTCATGTCTACATAAAAATATCCACAAAAAGCTATGTGATAAATGCCAATTCTCGCCGCTTGGCATGTAATTCTTACACAAAATTGCGTATACATATACGGTAAGGGCCTATCCAGGTAGTCTTTAATCTAAGCTTCAACCATAGACAGAAACACATAATTATTACATGGTGTCAGAAGGTAAAGAATAAAAATTCGTTCACGGAATTTCATCATCGGAACACTCAAAAGCAATTTCATCGGGTAAAATCATCAAACAAATTGAATTATCGGACAAAGAAAAACAATAATCGGAATAAAATAACACCGGAAAAATAAAATTCTCGCAAAGTTTCACGGATTTAATTACATTTATCGGATATTTTTGCCAATTTCATCGGAACGCATTGAAAATGGGTGATAGGCGGAAAAATTTGCGAGAGCTGGATTGTTCAAATTTGTCATCGGATTGGAATAATTGAAAACGAAATTTTTAGATCTACATGATGGCAAACGACAAAGAGACTAAGTCGGAAGAAAAGAAAATTTCAATTTTTCTATGGTTAATCGGAACAAAAAGTGCAAACATTTACAACACGTTGTTTCCAAATGATGGTTCGCAAAATTCATTGCTGGGTACAGTCACAATACAACGAGTGGTACCAGCAGATGGCGATGTAGCAGAGCACATGGAAGATAACAACACAGCGTACATTGCTTAGATTAAAGAAGTACTGGATAGGCCTCTCCACAAAAATTCTGTCCAACTTTTGTGGCAATACATTCATAGAACGCACACACATGCAATGCAACAGAAATGGCGTAAATCATTGGGGGCCAAATTAAAAGTTCAGTATGCGATTGAAGCGGTTCGTTTAAAACCATTTTCATATGTGATATCATTTATGCGTAAAGAAGCAGATTTTTAATATTGCGGGTCTTGTTGTTCGATGGAATTAGTTTTGTAAATATGCAATAAAACACAGTATTTTTTTTTTAATATTTATTTATTTATTCTGTATTTTCATTTTATTTATTTCACTGTATATTATTTATTCTTGGGAATACCGGATGCTGCTGCCACAATCCACTTTTCCCGCAACCATTTATTTTGTGAGAACCTGTAAAGTTAACATATAAATATACGATCGTAACATTTACTTTTTCAATTAAGAATTAATAGAAATTCACGTATTTTTTGCACTATTAAAAAAAATTCGGTTCCTTAAACTTTCTTACACACACTTTATATACACCGGCACTGTACTATTTTATGGTAAACATTGAACTGTCAACACCGTATTTGTTTACATTCATTGAATGCCGAACTTTCCACTTTTAAACACTTTTTGCACAAAATAAATCATTCAAAACCATCTGAACACATTATAAACTTATTTTTTTTTAATTTCTGAAGTAAAAAACAAAATATTAACTTACCGAAAGAAAGAAATTCCCGGATTCCTCATTTTGTCGGTTGAGCAGCAATTCTTCATAAAACACTTCATTTTCTGAAATAAAAAATTCGTATTAATTTCTATCAACAATATAACTACTTATAAATATACTTACATTTTCGTAAATTCTTCAAAATTGATAACAACTACACTTTCACTTGCACTTCACTATTTGACACAATAACAACATCAGAAATGATAAAGCTAACCCCCCATTCTCCACTTTCATGGTGAATTAAAGTTTCAAACTCTCCGAAAGTCTACAAAATTGAAGCGGTTTATATTTGATTGATTTTAACGAAATGTTTAATAAACCTAAAATAGAATTCGATTTCGTATCAAAAGATTGTACAAAAAATAAAAATGACCTATCGTTGTATTTAAATTGTATCTTTGTTTCCAGTAAGTGAATTAAAATAAATATAAATTATGCTTTTGCAATTAAAGAAATTTCCATTACGACACATAGATGGCAGTGGGTGTCATGTCTACATAAAAAATTTTTGACACTCGTATCCCCCCAGCAAATATTTGTACACAAAATTGCGTATACATATACGGTAAGGGCCTATCCAGGTATTCTTTAATCTAAGGTACATTGCATGAAGTTTTGACGGCATTTGATTATCATTGTCTGCCACAAATAATGTGACAATGGAATCGTACATATTCAATAACATGATGCAAAAGGAACGTCAACCGTTCAGTGAATTTTTAACTGAGCTTCGTGCTCAAATAGAACGTTGTGAATTTGAAATTGAAGGGAAATCGTACGAGGATCGAATGTTGCGTGATCGTATTATCACTGGGGTTTTCGATAAGAAACTGCAACTCAAGTTGCTAGATGGACGTGATGAAAAATTGGACCGAGTGATCGACATTTGCAAAACATTCGAATCGGCTAATGTTAACAAGGGAATTTTGGCATCAAAACAAACGATCTCAGCGCTGTCATCGGTGGAAAACAAAGAAACCGATTCAATTAACGCAATTAATGCAACCAATCGGCGTTTTTGCTTCAACTGTGGTGGTGATTGGAAACCAGATCACAAAAGCAAGTGTCCAGCCAAGGATTTCACGTGCCAATGCGCAAAAAAGGGTCATTTTCGTCGGATGTGTCGCAAAACAAACAAGACGAACAAATCGGACGCAACTACATCGGAATCAATTGCAAATGGAAAATCACGGATTGACAATGTTCACTGGGGTTCGTTATCTACCTGATTAAAATACACCGGAAATTAACGACTAAGCTACTTAATGTTAAAAATCATAGTTTTAGAATAAATTCATTAGGACGACAAAAGACACGTTGGACTAAGGCATACCGAATAGGGAATAAGCTAGTTAAATTCAAAGTCGATACAGGAACGGACGTCAACTGTATTCCATTGAAAATCGTCAAGGAATTAAAATTAAAAATGAGCCATGAGCGAAATGACTTTCCTGTATTTGATTATACTAATAATAAAGTTAATATTTTTGGTATTATCGAAATTAAATTTGTTGATTCGAAATCTAATATGGAAAGATTAGCGGAATTTGTAGTAGTTGATAACGCATTTGAACCGATACTCGGACTTGATACATGCATTGAGTTTGAACTGATTAAGCGATTGTATATTGACTCGATTGAATTCTCGGATATACAGGAGAGATTTGTAAGTGAAAATAACGATGTATTCACCGGACTTGGAAAAATTCCTGGAAAATTACCACACACGTACAGAAAAATGCAAAGCCAGTTGTGCATTATCGTAAACGTTTCCCGGACACAATAGTTAAAAAACTCAAGCCAAAACTCGATGAAATGGTTAAAAATGGATTCATTTGACCGGTGTCTTACCCAACAGACTGGGTTAACAATTTACAAGTGGTGGTAAAACCAAATGGTGATTTACGGATTTGCTTGGATCCAAAACCACTTAATAAGTGCCTTAAGCGCGAACATTTTTTGATTTCAACCATCGATAATTTTACTTCGGAATTAGCTAACAAAAAATTATTCACGGTTTTGGATTGTTCAAATGGATTTTGGCAATTGGAATTGGACGAAAAGAGTTCAGAACTGACAACGTTCACGACACCCTTTGGTCGTTACAAATTCGAAAGACTTGCTTTTGGATTGAACGTTTCACCGGAAATTTTTCAGAGACGTATGATACAGATATTTGGTGACATACCGGGCGTCTTTGTTTACTTCGATGATATTATAATCGTAGCATCGAACGAAAAGGAACATGATAAAATTTTGGCAATTGTTCTTAAGCGCGCACGCGTGAATAATGTTAAATTAAACTTGGAAAAAATGTAATATTGTAAATCGGAAGCAAAATTCATGGGTCATATCTAATTGGATGGTAAAATAAAGCCGGTTGACAAGCACATTGAAGCGATTGTAAAGCTTAAAAAACCAACCGATAAACATGGTGTAATGCGCTTGTTGGGTCTTTGTAAGTATTTGGCAAAGTTCATTCCAAACCTGTCCAAGCTGACGGCGGAACTAAGAAGATTAACCTGAAAAGACATTCCTTTTGAATGGACGGAAAAACATGACTCGGAACTTGAGAATTTAGTAAAAATCATTACATCGGACCCAATTTTAAAGGCATATGACCCGGAAAAGCCAGTTGTTATTCAGACTGATGCATCGAAAGATGGACTTGGATCAGTTTTGATGCAAGATGGTCATCCGATTGCATTTGCTTCTCGAACTCTTAGCAAATATGAACAGAGATGGACGCAAATTGAAAAAGAACTTCTGGCCGTGGTTTTTGCATGTAAACGTTTCCATCATTTCATTTATGGGCGCGATTGCACTGTTGAGAGTGATCACAAGCCGCTGGAAACATTGAATTTACGCGATATTGACGCTGTAACGCCAAGATTGCAGCGAATGTTCATGATGCTACTGAAATATTCGAAAATAGAAATTGTTTTCAAACCTGGAAAAAGCATGTTGCTAGTCGATTGCCTCTCTCGTGCTCAGTTGGACACGATCTCGGAAGAAACGGAATTGAGTGGAGTCATTCACACAGTAACCCAATCTGCTTGTGTGTCAAAGAACAATTACGATTACTACAAACAGATACTGGAATCGGATGAAAACCTTAAACGCGTGTGTGAATACTTAATAAATGGTTGGCATGGGTACCGAACTCTGAATGATTTTTGTCGGCAATTTCACAAACTTAAATCGAACTCCACTTTGAAAACGGACTACTGTTCAGAAAAGTTGATAACGTTCCGTTCAACTCAGCAGAGTTCGAAAAGTTTGCACGGCAATTTAATGTGCAGTTCAAATATTCGAGTCCTCGATATTCACAAAGCAATGGGCTGGCTGAGAAAGTAGTCGCTATTGCAAGGAACATTTTGAAGCGTTGTTATGAGACTAACAGCAGATTCAATACAGAATCATGGAATATAACACCACACCTGTCGCAAGAATGCAACTTACTCCATCGGAATTATTATTCGGAAGATTGGTCAAAACAAAATTGCCAGTATCGGAACAATTGCTGATCAGAAACAATGTCAATGAAGAAATTATTCAAAAAAAAAATTGACAAGAAAAAGGAAAAACAAAAGTATTACTATGATCGGAACGTAAAGTCGTCGCCGGCGTTAAGCCTGAGCAATTTGGTAATTTTCAAAAAGAATGGAAAAGAATGGCATTACGGAACAATTGTTGGAATAGTTAACGACCGCTCGTATATTATTTGGGATTCATTCGACAATCATTTCAGACGTAATCGTAGATTCATTGCTAAAACGAAGAATAAGGATTTTGGTGCTAGTGATCTAGTTTTTGAAGAAAATGTTAAGACAGGGTACTTGGGCAATTTGACAGAAATTCAAATCGCAAAGCCAGTAAATGAAACAGTTAATCTCGGTGAGTCAAATGTTGGCAATAATCGGAATGGAAAAACTCCCATGAATATTGTAATTGCGGATGAACCAGAGCTTACAGTAGAGGTAGAAATTGACGATTATCATAATTCGTCTTCGGAATATAAAACTGCTGGACGTGATGATTCAGATGCAAATATGGGCAGTGATGCAGAAGTCGTTCCAGAACCAGTGGTTCAGGGCAGTTACAGAACGCGCAGTGATCGTACTGTAAGACCACCGCAAAGATATGGCTGGTGAAAATTGTAGCAGTCATTAGTTGTAGCCTAGTCCAAATTATTATTGTTACTAATTTAGACTTAAAGAAAAAAGCGTGTGATGTGACATCAACAAAAAAATAGCATGGCCATAAAAAGGCAACATTGGTGCATGTGACAGCTGACGTTTGATGTCAGTTGAGCTTCGACCATAGACAGTTACACATAATTATTACAGTTACAGCGATCACACTAAACACATTCAATGCACTTAAAGGCATATTTAATATTTAAAAAACTATCCCATTGTGAAACACACTCAAGAAGTTAAATGGTACGTAGCGTTTTGTAGATATTATGGACTCTTCAGTCCCAACCATATCTCACAGAAACCTTCTCCAACTTCGACAGTCAGTTTGTAATAATAACAGATGCCTCAGATTATGCCCTGCGGACACGGTTCTGTCACGTAGAAAAATTGGTAATAAAAATAGGATACGCTAGTAGAGCACCAACTAAACATGACCTCAACAAACCAATTATAGAAAAGGAACTGCTAGGTATCCATTGAGGTATAAAATATTTTGGGTCATACTTATATTGAAAACGGATTAAAATAATACCCGATCATCGCCTTTTAGTGAGTTAATTCAGCCACAAAATTCCCTCATCAAATCCCTCATAATATAGATTATGATTTCGAGATTATATATAAACATGAAAAAATTAATGCTAACGCAGATATATGGGAATGCAGGATCTCAGGATCTCATTCCAAACAAAACATTAACCTAATCATGGAATGAGGACTAAAAAGCCGAAAGATAAGTAAAATAAAATTAATACAATGAAAAAAAAATTTAATAAAATTGAGCAACCATACACATGAGAATGCAACTCGTTATTGTATACAAGAAGTGTGAAACGTATCCAAAATTACATTGCCAATTGCGATTGCTATTTCAAAAATAAGATAATTAAACATACAAGGGAACTTATAATAACACGATGTCAATAGATACAAAAGGACCACTGATAATTTCGCAGGGACACAAATTAAACCGGCCTAGGTATGGAAGGGTATGAATAAAATTGTATGGAAATACATTACAATTTGCAATAACTGTAACCAGAGAATATTGAACGAATACCTACTGTCAGTCACAAAAGATGATAACTTGTAAAAATGCATAACTTACCTAATACTACAACGCATACGGAAACGGATTAGACACTATTTTAAATGGTATTTTGAAAACTCCATAAATACAATTCATCATATCTGAGTCTGAACCGACTTTTTTTCATAATGTGGGCTACTACTTTAAGGAACTATAGCTAAAACTGAAACGTGCATAAATCGCGTTTTATTGAAGTGAAACTAAATTAAAAGTGAATCACTGATACGACTATGCAACGCGGACTCTGAATTCGAACATATTCCTTATTACATAAAAGTTGGTTTGTTGTCCTGCCACAAAGTCCTGAATAGCTTATATATACTTTTAGAGGAAATCATAGTATTTCTTGAAATAAAAGATGAAAGCAACATAAATATATAAGTTATAAAAAATCTATTATGAGTAAAAGACATAGAAATTTTAACCAATATTACAGACCATCTGAATAATCTTTCTCGTTTCATTGGAACTTTTTCCTTTGAAGTTGAAAAAGTTTCAACTTCGATAAAACTGGAATTAATTTATTTCCATAATAATTCGGTTTTTAATACAAAAATATAGAGAAGTAAGAACTCCCAACATATATTCCTATCATAAATTATTATTATTATAAGGAATAGTTGGTGAAAATATGTTATATATTCACCAACTATTCCTTGGCTTTAAAACCGCCTATTAATGCTCAGTCGCCTATCAAAGGCACCTTTCCCTTTTAGTGGTATCATTGTTAAGGTACAATCGTGCGTGTTTGTTGAATTTTACATGTCCTCAATTTTAAGATTTCAACCAAAAAAATTAGCATTGATATTGCGTTGGTAATTATTTTCATAACAATTAATGTCAACTTTCAAATTTTTTATTTTTATATTGTCATTTCTAATGTTGTGAATAATATCTCTATTATTGTCGATTTCACTCCCAGCTAGGGCGGGTTTAAGTTGGTCAATGGATACTACCATATTGATTTCACGCACCAAAATGACAAATGTTTTGTAAGACGAACGAAATCAAGTTTTGCGACTAATGCTTAAAGATCTTCATTCCATGTGATATGTATACCCAACATTACTATTGGAAGAATTTCTATTCTACGAGAGTTCTAGTGAAATTCCATAGATGCACTTAATTTAGAGAGTAAATTCGATTTTTTCAACTATTAAAATATCGTCCATATAGACATAAGTAAGATCTCCGCAACATCTGAGCTGCATTCCGAAGTGTAAATGTCATGAATCGAGCATTTAGTGCTGTGGTTGTTGCCTTAAGGACTTAATTCAGAAAAAAATTGTTGCTAGATAAAAATCAAAAGACTGTCAAAGTTTCACTATTACCAACTCCAAAGTATCAAACTCCCTTTTTTCTGTTTTTAACATGGCGAGAGCTAGCCGACATAGCTTATGCTTTGGCATTTTAAAAACTCCGTCGGGACAAGTTATATCTGGAAATTTTCTTAATAACTCAGCGTAGACTGAGATTGTCATAATCACTTTGTATTCTCATTCCATCTTTTGGAAATAAATTATCGAAAATGTTATTGTTACTTAGAGTGGATTTTCCCTTCTTGTTTACAACCGTGACAGTCCATAAAACAATCATTGATACAGATTTTCTAGTCAAATTTGGTAAAAATAATAAAAAGTGGGATTTTAAGCATAAAAAAATAATTGTTCCACTAACAAATTGTTAGGTTGCTTGGCTCTGCTTGGCAGAAATATCCAATATAAAGGTAATAAAAACTTGAATAGTTTTACCAAACTTCTACAACAATTTTCGAAAAGCACGTCTCCCTCAATTTTTGTATATGGAAATAAAACACGCGGTAAACCTTATATTTATAATAACGTTCCGCTATTTCTCTGTTCTGTACTCCGACGTATAGGTACAAAAAATTTTGTACTCCGACGTATAGGTACAAAAATTTTTGTACTCCGACGTATAGGTACAAAAATCATCAGCCGGACGGACATTGGCTTTGGCGCTATCTTTATGTTCTCCACGACGTATAGGTTTCTAATGCCGGACGGACATTGGCATGCTTGTTGAGATTACTGCCTGCTAAAAAATATCACACTTCCAGATGGACACCCGGTACCACACCTACATGGAAGTAAAATCTTTTTTTTCCAAAATTGATTTATTCCTGGTATACAACCAAATTCCCATTGCACGAGAAGATATTCACAAAACAGCTATTGCAACTCCATTTCGAATATTTAAATTTGTACGTATGACTTTTTGGCTAAGAAACGCAACTCAAAAATTCCAACGTTTTGTGAATAAAATATTTGATGGTATTAAGTGCCATTCAAACGGATTTGCCAGCTTTTTATCCATATCTTCACTTAGTTAATTAACGATTTTAAGAAATAAAAATATACTTATCAAATTTTTAAAATTTAAAAAATATATATATTTTATATAGAGATCAGAAAAGACGAAATCACAAAATTGATTTGATTTTTCGGTTTCTATTTCTAATTGAGACCAAAATTATTTTCAAGGCTTTTTTTAAATTTATTAAAGATTACGACTTATAAATTTAAAAAAAAAATTCGATATTGATATATTTATACAATATTCAAAAGGAACTAAGATTTGAAAGAACCAATTAAGAGAAATATGAGGCAATGTTCAATTTAAAATTGTAGAAGCTTTAAAAAAATGTAGTCTATGCATGAAAATTTTTTCTTCTATCTTTTCCCTACTTTTCCTTCTTTTTATTTCTGTTACTAACGTCTCGGCTTGCCTAGCTGCAATCGTGTAATAACTTTTTTTTCTTTCTCTTAGGGTACGAATTTTTCTTATCTTACTCCTGTTCTCCTATTTCATAGCACAATACTTCGAAATCTCTATTTTTGATTTTTTTAAATTTTTTTATTAACTTGAAATACTATCGTAAAAATAGAGAAACAACTAGCTCGTAAAACAGTTTAAATTTTATATTACTGAATAGAATGAAATGAACACTGTAATCGAATAACAAAAAAAATGTTTTTAGCCGCTATTAATATTTAATTAAAGAATATAAAAGAAAAATTGTAATCTAAAATAAAATTAACCGTTTGTGAATTTTTTTCATTAACTAATGTAGAAGAAAAATTGTAATCTAGAAATAAAAGTAACTGTTTGGAAATTGTATATCAAGTAATATAAAAGAAAAATAAAAATCGAAAAAATTTTAATTTTTAGGTAAACATTAGTATAAATTATTTTTCTCCTCTTTCGGTTTCAAACTTTTTACTTTTCCTTCTCTCCATAAAAAATTCAACATATTCCATTTACCGTCTGGAAATCAACCATCCTCACCAAACGGGATGGAAAAGTGTGTGGTTTCGGGAATGTTTGGTTCGACGGTTGCCGAAGAATAGTACCTGTCCAGTGTGTCGAATGGCAACCTGTTTGCAAGGTTATAATAATAAAAAAATCTAATAAAAGATGAACATTTAAAATTAATAATTTAATAATAAAAAAAATAATACCTCTTATATCAACGTGTTGGAAGTTGTTGAAACTAGTTATTCGTCTGTTGAAACTTCTACTGCTCTTCTTCTTTTCATTTTTACGAATATTTGTTTTTGATGCGCATTTTTTTTAAATATATTATAAGAATGTTCATCATAAATGCTAATTGGATGTTCCTTATTATCTGAAAGATAGAAAAAAAAAAAATTAAATCTATAAAATTGAAATCTTACCAATCCAAATTAGTCTTGAAATTGAGTTGCTAGAAGACCCCAATACTTTTGTTAAGCTATCGAACATATGTCCGGCTAGCTTTCAGAGATATATGTTGACGTTTTCCTGCCTTTTTAAATGAAATTTTAATCAAATCGCTATATACCATTTTTATTTTATTATTTTTTAACCTAAACATTGCATATGAGTTCTAATCATAACGTCGATTTTATCATTCTGGCTAACTAGATGACATAAAATAATGAAAAAGTTTACTTTTGAAAGTAAACTTCAAATTGAAGTGGATTGAATTTAAAAAATATATTTTTGTTAAGGTAGTAATTAATGAAAAAGTGGCTAGAAGAAAGATTTTTAAAAGAAAAATTTGTAAAGTGTTTTACACTGTGTGACAGAGAGAGAGTGAGGGAGAATTATTTCGTCAGAGCCGACGATTAGACATATTGTTTTGCGTTTGTTTTTGTTGAGGTGCGGAGTCATATGTTAGTAACTTGTATTTGTAATATTTTGTTTATTTGTTTCAGATAAATGCTCCTTAAATTTGAACAAAAATATGTCGGCTCCGATACAGTTCAGACAGGTCTCCATATTATTTCTTGCTACTTTTTTGTGGCCGCCAACTAAAAGGTCCACTTTGAAGCATTGCCAATTTTTAATGTAGTGAAACTACCTGTAGAATAGTCTTTCGATAATGGCTTCGGAATTGTGTGAAAATTCACAAAACCACATCCTGTAATTTAGGGCGGATTAAAGAGACTTTCCGATGGCGTCCAAATGTCTAAGACTGGTGTACTGGGAGATTTAGCGTATTTTTAATCAATATATGGTAATTGCATAAGTAGATTGTATTTGGTTATATACTTCTGCGAGAATACCAGTATATCAGCCACAGTTCACTCATGTTAAAATTGATATTGTATAATATGAATTCTGCTAAATCATATTGTAATTATATTAATATGTTTCGCACTATTATAGATGATCATTTTATACGTACAATGGATATTATAACAAAATAGAACATTAAAAATTCGGAAAACTTATCCAAACAAAATATTTAACTTACGTGGGTAAGTATCATTTAATGCAGAGGTTCCCAAATTTTTTTGTGTCGTAGACCTCTTGCCATGTTTTTCGGTTTTTGGTAGACCCACTACTTACCTGATATTGATTTTTTGTAAATTTCTAACTGTAGCGAAGTTTAGTGTTAAAAACTTAAAGTAAAAACACATGTTAAGTTTTATACATTTATTAATTGAATTTAAATTAAACCTACTCAAAATAAAATTTTGTATATGTTATATAAAATAAACGTAACATAAAATAAACATGAAATAAACTAAGCAATAAGTAAATGTTTTTAGTGGGAAGGATGAACCTGATGCTTTGATAATAAATTATCAACATTTGGCGTCAATTTTTTAAGGTTTAATCTTAAATCTCCTCGGCTAATGATGTCCAGTCTGTTTCTTTTTTTCGTTAGGAGATTGGTAACAGCGCTGAACCCCCTTTCCACTAGGTATGACGATGGAAAGGAAATTAAAAATTTCCTCGCTATATTCCATTATACGGGATAAGTAACGGGTATGTTTTTTTGCAGCCAGAAGTGCTGATATTCGTGCTTAAACTGAACCTTAAGTTCTTCGTTTGTACTTATTTCAGTCAGTTCCTCTTGTATTATGACATTCGTTTCTTCTATGTCACCATGTGGGTTTATTATCCACGGTGGTATTACCATTGTCAAAACATCCTCAAACCTAGTTTCAAAATCTGAATAGAGGGCATTTAAATGTTGAACGTAGGTTGAAACGTCATCTTCCTGGCAGTTTGTCTGTGACAAATTGGGGAACTGGGTAAATTCACCCCGTCCAATATTTTGCTTCATAAGTTTAACTCTGGCAAGGAACGCTGATAAGATGGACTTTGTTTTAATCAAATTTAGACTGTCGCCTTGTAACTGCAAATTAACCATGTTAAATTTTGTAAACATCTCAAAATACTTTCAAACTTATCTTTGAGTGTTTGAAAGTATTTCAAATCTTTATCTGTTTTATCAGGGTGACATCTTCTCAGATGATCCTGCAGCTTAGATGGTTTCATAGCGTCATTGCCCAAAACTTTGTTGCATAAAAGGCAACATTGTTTGTCCGACAATGATGGAATGAAGCCAAGCTTCAAATAATCAACACTGTACTGTCTACATTTCTTTTTAGATTCGGACATGACATTAATCATCTGTGGGCAAAATTAATCTATTTAAATAAGACATAAAGACCAGCAGCTGTATATTAAAAAATCAAAGTCAAATTTAAATTGTAAAGTCAATGGCGTACAGCCATTAAAAATGAATGTGAGAAGGGGAATGTTATGAATGTTACCTAAGGTTTTGGTATAATGGAACTTTAAGGAAATTTGAAAGTAACATGACAAAAAATGTTAAAATAAAATATTATACAACGAATAATAATAACAAATTGTTATGCGATTTATCTCTACGTACATTCGACTGTCATGTATAAAAATTCACTGGTTCCACTTTAGCAATAATACAAAATTTTAATTTTAATATAGAGAAGTATGTACAGTGCAATATCCATAATCTGAATTTCAGTAATCCGAACATTCCAGTAATCCGAACTGGTCCACAGTGTAAGGACCAATGGACAAAAGTACAATAAGTAAGTTTTTACTTTTTTTGTGAAGTTATTTGGTAAGATATATGTATTTATAAAAGAATAATAAATGCCTAGCAAGGTCGTAAATAAGTAGTTTAATTGCAATTTTTTTTTAATATGTTTCCTATATGTAAACATTTAAATTCTATGAAAAAAAAAAACAAATGTGAGTGTGTATTGGAAATTCTTCAAAAAACACGCAGCTGTACAGTTGTGGATTTCTTATTTTCTTAATTTATCTTTCAAAGTGGTAATAAAATACATACGGAATATGTATGTACAGTTGTCTTTTTTTAGATTTTTCCGAAAACATTCCATAATCCGAACTTTTCGGTAATCCGAACATCTCCTTGCAGCAATTACTTCGGATTACGAAGATTGCACTGTAATTATAATACCGATTGCTAAAACTTTGAAAAAGAAACTATTGAGGAGTACTTGTGTAATTTTGCATAATTTGAATATTAAACTACTAATAACTGAAGTCATGATCGGCGTAATTTATCTATCTTTGCTAAGTACGAGTACAAAACTAAAATTTAATAAAAAATAATGTACTTACATTTCTCCGGCACTATAATTTGTGTGATAAACTACCAGTTTATATTTTTTAAATATTTTCTTAGCACTTTCCTAAGTTCTTTTTAAAGATTCACGAAACGAATAAACGTATTTGTCTCACATTCGTATTTATAGAGTGACGAATTGAACAAGTCAGTGCAAGTTCGCGAAGCTGTGAGACAAAAATTGACAAGAATTTTTACTGCGCGTATGCTTGTAACAACATGATACTGGTATATCATTATGTGCAGGTTTTTACAAGTTCAAAATGTATTGCGACCACAAAGCGAATGCCTACATCCTACAACTTACACAATTTTATAAACATATATAATAAATTTTTTACTTCATAGGTACTTTTATAAATAATGTATATGTCTTTATATTATAAGATAGTATAATGTAAGTAAATAGGTACTATCAGTGTATGTTGAGAACCACTATCGTGGACCCCCATTTTCATTTCATGGACCCCCCTTTTTTTTCGCTGACGTACACCCCTTGCAGGTTCACTGATTTAAATCACCGCGCCAACTAGATAGTGATCCGATTCAAAGTTGGCACCCCTAAATGTTCTGACATATTCTAGGTTCGAGAGACACCGGTGATCAATCAACACGTGGTCAATTTGGTTGAATTATTTGGTCTTATGGATATCTTTCCGAGCAAACCACTGCTAACTTGATGGTTCACAATCCGTTATCATTAATATACTCATGCAAGCTATGGGTAATGACGTATCGCCTAACACGAACTCCCTCCCTATCTTGCTGTTATGGTCCCAAGTATGATTTTGTGTCATACTTGGGACAGGCGCTGATGGCTCGTTCTGAACTTTAAAAAAAGAAATTATTTTTCGAATCTGCAGTCTCCTCTATAGGGACATGGACATTTATTGTATTTGCCTCACACCCGTAGGGAGCATAACCTCTCATTTGTCGCTTTAATCCTCTCATTTATCGCTTTAAAAGCACATGGTGTTTTGGATGGTAGCTGTAATATATATCGTAGTTTCTCTTCTCCGAAATAGTATTTCCTGTCCATCGTAGTTTTTATAATACTGTCATGTCAGCCTGGTAATTTGTCAGGATAACGGCCAATTGCTGAGAAGCTACGCATCTACATATGGAGCGCACATTCCATGAGAAAATGTGCAAATTGTTTCGCCGGATTAGTTGCCGTTTTTCCTTTATTCTGCTTTTCAATTGTAATTATTTTTACAGGATGGGGGAATGAAACCCAAGCCTAACCTGCTTAGAGGACAGGAGGTTACTTCTCCTTATCTGCGGAACTATTAATCGTATAATGATAAAATTTGCGTTTGATTGCGAATCAATTTTTTTATTCTTACGGTATTTATTCTATTGCGATTAGCATCGCCTACGTTAATAGATTTTTTTTAACTTAAAATTTTCGAATTTTTTCGAAAACATTATTGTTTAGGAACATGTTTACAAGCCAAATTACGAAATTTACCGTTTTTTGATTACTTAAATAACATTTATTACCCGCTTTTCAAATAGTTTACATATGCTAACAAAATGTTGTATTCTTTGAAAACGATCCACATAGTCGTAATTTGGTATCCAGAATGGCTCGTAAAAATTGTGATGCTCCATAATTTTTATGATTCGATTTTGCTTTAAGGCGTAGAACAAATTCTTTCCTCAATGGTGCTGATAAGGTATGCTATATTTAAAAAGTATAGTTTTATTCATTTTACAAGAAAATATATTACATACCAAAGTACAATTATCATCTTTCGTTTCAAACAACTCTTCGCCAGCTGTTTTTGTTTTTGTAAATAAATTTAATAAATGAGTGGATATTTTACTTTTATCATCATCAAGATTTAAAGCATATCCTCTTATAAGTTTTAAGATATCATTTATTTCATCAAATGTTAATTCATTGTCATTCTTTCGATTAAATAATTTGAATGCTAAACTATGAAATTGAAAAACTAAATTTTCTAATTTCGATAATTCTTTAAGCAATAAATCATATTTTTTATAATAATATGAAGATTTAGCCGAAGAAATCTTCATAAAATTTGATTTAGTCCACGATTCTCTGGATAATTTGCCAAGCTCTAATAACAATTTCTCCGTGTCGAATTTTAGAGCAATATGCAAGTGTAATGAAGCGATTTCTTTTTGGAGCTTCAAAAAAGCTGAATGGAACAGAGCATTTATTGTTAACTCAATTATTTGCACTATCGTACGTGATTCAAAGAAATGGAGAACTCTTTCTGCTTCTGTAGCATCGTCAAAAAGGCTTTTCTACAAAAAAATATTTTTAATATGTATGTTAATATCATAGCTTAATTTTTCAATTTAACCTGACGAAATGCGGGTACTGGTTTTGCAGTTTTCCAAACATTTAGCCACGTATTGTTCGGAATAAGCATTCGAGGACTAAGGCTGCCAGTTGAATTACCATGTTCTTTAATTAATAAAATAATATATAAAGTTAAATGCATATTCAAAATATTTTTCCACTTACCATCAGTTTTTTCAACCCAATCGCGAGGACTATACCAACGAATAAAGTCTTCTAATTTACTACCCGGGTTTGCTGCTTTGAAACTTTCCATATCTGATAACAAGGATGCACTCATCATTTGTATGCAAAGTTCTTGAAAAATAAATAATAAATTAAAATTCTACCGCAACATTATTCATAATTTTTTATTTTAAATTACTGGACGACTTGCTTAAATAATATATAGTTTACACAATTACTATAAATAATACCTTTGATATATGTACGTGCATACATACATAAGATAATTAATAAATTCTCGATCTGCCGTAAGAGCATATTTCGCAGCTTTTCTTATAAACATTCTTCAAAAATGCATTATTGTTTAATTAAATCATATGGCATCATCAGGTAGACGCAAAATTCTTAGTGACAAAACTTTTTGTAAAAATTTCAGATATTTATTGTGAAACACCTTAAGTTTCAACATTTTTCCACTTATTTTAAGATGCCAGATTTATTGCTAACGAAAAGTATTGTATAATAATACGACGCAGTTATTGAGTAATAAATATATAAAATCAATTGCAAAGTTTAATTAAAATGAAGTTAATACTATAAATCCACTGATAAAAACATTATGTTTATAAAATAATTAAATAATTAATAACTTTCAATAATCTTCTTTATTTAGATATATTTTTCAGAAGAAACGATCGCATTATTAATCGAACATAAAGAGAGCAACGGTATGCTGGTTTGACCCGCATTTTCGTTCTTTATTCGGTATTCAGTTTCTACCGAATAAAGAACGAAAAGTATATTATTATAAGGACAATTCAACGTAATTGCTTCTGGTTAACGCATAATTTTAAGTAGAGATATAAGTGGGCGTTATTACTTTATGGACACTATGATATATGTATATCATAAAGTAGTTTGGTTAAAAAATAAACCTAATTTAGATAGCCTGAGTACATTTGAAACTTTAAAGCAACAAAAAAGCAAACAAAACGGAATTTTCTATTTTGTTTGCTTTTTTATTGCTTTAAAAGCAATTTTTTAATTGCCAACATTTTTTATACATTCTCTTATGGATCTTTTATGGTGGAACGTGAAAAGATCCATAAGAGAATGTATAAAAAATGTTGGCAATCGAAAAACAAAAACAAACGGTTACTTTTTTTTCTATTTAAACGAGGACGACTTTAGACAAGCAACTTATATATCAGAGAAGTAAAGAATAAAGCCTCTTTTCTCTCCTCCCAATACCTTGTACTAATACCTGCTTATGTCAACTCATTATCGATATAGTAAGTATTTATTACTATTAGACGGCATTCATTTTGTTATCTAATATCGCACAATATGAGTGGACAAATGCCATACAATAGAGATGATAAATGGATGTATTCGCCCTGAATTTACTCAGATCAAGAGAATTTAAAGTGCATGCATCGTTATCTCACGGATTTTAAATTTCTTAATTCTTTAAGTATATTACAGGTACTATTTTCTGCCACTCATATCTTTCTGAGTAGCCACTTTCTACATCATATTGGATTATGAAATCTTAGACACTTGCTAGAATTTATGGCTGCATATTCACATTGATACGTTCTCAGATTGCTATGCATTGCTGCATATTATGAGGAAAATTTATTGGCTCAAGGTTGTGAGGCTCAACTGCAAAGCAAAAGCATTTGCTTTCGAACAAACGAATTTAATCGGAAAAGATTTAATTGAACGAAATAAAAAATAAGTTCAACATAACCGTAGCAACAATACACACTTTCATAGGTGTGCTATGCTCTCAAAGAAACCCAGAAGCAAGACGGTTCAAAGACATTTTTAATATTTAAAAAAACTATCCCATTTTGAAACACACTCAAGAAGTAAAATGGTACGTAGCGTTTTGTAGATATTATGGACTCTTCAGTCCCAACCATCTCTCACAGAAACCTTCTCCGACTTCGACAATCAGTTTGTAATAACAACAGATGCCTCAGATTATGGCCTCAGACACGGTTCTGTCACGTAGAAAAATTGGTAATAAAAATAGCATACGCTAGCAGAACACCAACTAAACATGACCTCAACAAACCAATTATAGAAAAGGAACTGCTAGGTATTGTACCCATTGAGGTATAAAATATTTTGGGTCATACTTATATTGAAAACGGATTAAAATAATACCCGATCATCGCCCTTTAGTGAGCTAATTCAGTCACAAAATTCCCTCATCAAATCCCTCATAATATAGATTCTGATTTCGAGATTATATATAAACAGGAAAAAATGAATGCTAACGCAGATATATGGGAATGCAGGATCTCAGGATCTCATTCCAAACAAAACATTAACGTAATCATGGAATGAGGACTAAAAAGCCGAAAGATAAGTAAAATAAAATTAATACAATGAAAAATAAAATTTAATAAAATTGAGCAACCATACACATGAGAATGCCACTCGTTATTGTATACAAGAAGTGTGAAACGTATCCAAAATTACATTGCCAATTGCGATTGCTATTTCAAAAATAAGATAATTAAACATACAAGGGAACTTATAATAACACGATGTCAATAGATACAAAAGGACCACTGATAATTTCGCAGGGACACAAATTAAACCGGCCTAGGTATGGAAGGGTATGAATAAAATTGTATGGAAATACATTACAATTTGCAATAACTGTAACCAGAGAATATTGAACGAATACCTACTGTCAGTCACAAAAGATGATAACTTGTAAAAATACATAACTTACCTAATACTACAACGCATACGGAAACGGATTAGACACTATTTTAAATGGTATTTTGAAAACTCCATAAATACAATTCATCATATCTGAGTCTGAACCGACTTTTGTTCATAATGTGGGCTACTACTTTAAAGAACTATAGCTAAAACTGAAACGTGCATAAATCGCGTTTTATTGAAGTGAAACTAAATTAAAAGTGAATCACTGATACGACTATGCAACGCGGACTCTGAATTCGAACATATTCCTTATTACATAAAAGTTGGTTTGTTGTCCTGCCACAAAGTCCTGAATAGCTTATATATACTTTTAGAGGAAATCATAGTATTTCTTGAAATAAAAGATGAAAGCAACATAAATATATAAGTTATAAAAAATCTATTATGAGTAAAAGACATAGAAATTTTAACCAATATTACAGACCATCTGAATAATCTTTCTCGTTTCATTGGAACTTTTTCCTTTGAAGTTGAAAAAGTTTCAACTTCGATAAAACTGGAATTAATTTATTTCCATAATAATTCGGTTTTTAATACAAAAATATAGAGAAGCAAGAACTCCCAAAATATATTCCTATCATAAATTATTATTATTATAAGGAATAGTTGGTGAAAATATATATTCACCAACTATTCCTTGGCTTTAAAACCGCCTATTAATGCTCAGTCGCCTATCAAAGGCACCTTTCCCTTTTAGTGGTATCATTGTTAAGGTACAATCGTGCGTGTTTGTTGAATTTTACATGTCGTCAATTTTAAGATTTCAACCAAAAATATTAGCATTGATATTGCGTTGGTAATTATTTTCATAACGATTAATGTCGACTTTCAAATTTTTTATTTTTATATTGTTATTTCTAATGTTGTGAATAATATCTCTATTAGTGTCGATTTCACTCCCAGCTAGGGCGGGTTTAAGTTGGTCAATGCATACTACCATATTGATTTCACGCACAAAAATAACAAATGTCTTGTAAGACGAACGAAATCAAGTTTTGCGACTAATGCTTAAAGATCTTCATTCCATGTGATATGTATACCCAACATTACTATTGGAAGAATTTCTATTCTACGAGAGTTCTAGTCACATTCGATAGATGCACTTAATTTAGAGAGTAAATTCGATTCTTTCAACTATTAAAATATCTTACTTATAGACATAAGTAAGATCTCCGCAACATCTGAGCTGCATTCCGAAGTGTAAATGTCATGAATCGAGCATTTAGTGCTGTGGTTGTTGCCTTAAGGACTTAATTCAGAAAAAAATTCTTGCTACATAAAAATCAAAAGACTGTCAAAGTTTCACTATTACCAACTCCAAAGTATCAAACTCCCTTTTTTCTGTTTTTAACATGGCGAGAGCTAGCCGACATAGCTTATGCTTTGGCATTTTAAAAACTCCGTCGGGACAAGTTATATCTGGAAATTTTCTTAGTAACTCAGCGTAGACTGAGATTGTCATAATAACTTTAATCCTCGGGACATCAATTTCAAACAAACAAAATTACCCGCAGGTATCGTCGCAATCTAATAGTTGATACATCCAGATGTGTTATTTTTCTCTTTTGCATTAAATGTGATTGCAATATTTTAGTACTCATTCGTAATTTTGATTTACTATAAACAAATTTATTGTGATGAAATTTATAATTATATTAGTTTAATATTTAAATATATGAAACCAGTTAGCAAGATGAAGAGAAATAAATTTGGACGAAATTCTGGAATTTCGTCTCCCACCTTCTCGCAACTTGCCACAAAGAAATAAAAACAAGTGACCCCACTGCAACAAAACCGCTTCGAACTATTAGCTGTTCATAATAGTTCCCCCATCAAATCAGCAAGCCACAACCCATTTTGTGAAAAATGTTGCAAATATGTCCGAATTGGCTCAGTTAATTGCACAGCGAATAAGTACGACCATACAACTTCAACGAAAGAAATTAAATCTGAATTGGAGACAGCAGGATACCATTGTAGAAATATATCCAACGTGATTCAAAAGGTAAGCCTAAAACCACTTCCAATAATTTTGTCCAAACACTGAAAATATATTCAAGTTGGATACCTCGGAATGCTCAAAAATTAAGGTAGAGGATCCGCACCCAATTAAAGACATTACATTATCACCGCTACCAACAGCACTGTCATACAAAATCGTATTGCCGTCATGCACCTGAGTGTGTGAAATGTGCTGGACAACACTTAACTATAGAATGCACTAAAGCCAAATCTACTACCGCGAAATGCAATCTATGTGTAGGTAGCAGCAAACTATAAAGGCTGTAAATGTACAAGTCCATCCAACAAAAATTGAATACATACACACCAAGGCAAGCAACTATTATGAACACCTCTCTTTTGCTTCAGTAGCAGTAGGTATTTCTCAGCAATATTAATATCATCAACATCTTTAACCCCAGCACCACAGTCGTCATTAATACATCGATCAATAGCATTACAAAACATCAGCAGAAAGAACATCAAGGACAACAACAGAAGAAAGAACATCAAGGACAACAACATTAACAACAGCACCAACCAAAATCGTACTTAAATAATTTATATTCCTCGTCCGTCTTTGTCTTTCCAGGATATCTCTTTTATGTTTTGCCAACTCACTAATACTCTTTTCCAAGCGATAAAGTACTAACACCACCTGGCAACGCCTTAATGTTCATTGGGTTATGTTGACACATGTTAGTCAGACAGGTTAGATGTTGATTCTCTGTTGTGTTGTGGAAGTAATAGAACATATAATCTGAGTGTTAAATAATTTTCAATAACAATATTGACTTTTGCTTCAATTACTTGTAGTGAATTTTGTATACGTTAAATTAGTGACATATAAAATAAAAAAAAAAGTATTAAGAAATTGTTTACCATCGATTCGAAGATGTCTCCTCGAAGGATGGAAATTTCGGAGGACGACACGATAGTCCCGGACGGGGATGTCAAAATGTTCGGCGAGTTTCTTGCCGATAAGAAAAAGGTAGGCACGGACATAACGGCCTTTCTGAAAATGGTTGGCATTCACTTCAACCTTCAAAAAGAAATTGAAGACGTGAGCTTCGTTACTGCAAAGAAAAGGAACAACGTGGCAAATAATGACGCTTCTCTGACAGAAGCTAGCAAGTTTATTACAGAGCCAATTAAGCCACCAAAGAAGGCTAAAGAGGTAAAGGCACCGATAGCTGCGGGTTCTATACCTCCAGTAAGCCAAAATCGGTTTAGTCTGCTCGAAGAAGCCACTATGCCAAAACCACCAACCACTACGAGCAGGATTGCAAAAGCAAGCACCTTGGCTCCACAGAAAATGCATAAACCTCCGATCACGTGTCGAGGTTTAAATATTAACGCCTTCATCAAAGAAATGAAGACGCTAGCCAGAGCACCCGGTTATAAAAAAACCAATAGCAACGGAAAGGCAATTATTAAGCCGGAGACATTGGAAGATCGAAGGACTATTCTCGACTTCATCAAGTCAAAAGGTATACCTGGGCATACCTATACGTCAAAAGAGGAAAGGAAGATTTCCCTCCTTGTAAGAGGTCTTCACAACTCCTGCGAAGCCTCTGATATAAAAGCTGATCTGGCCAACCAAGTGGAGGCAGCTTTAATTAATAAAATGGAGAATTTTAAAACAAAATTCTCAAAAGAGAACAATGTCCAATAGGACATATTCTTGGTGCAGTTGGCTCCAGGACACCAGCCATCCAGTGTCACGCACGTGACAAAAATTCTCCCTCAAACAATAAGATGGGAAAAGCTAAGGAGAAGTGGCCCACTTCAATGCCACAGATGTCAACAGTTTGGACATGCAGCAGCAAACTGTTTTTATAAATTTTCTGCGTGAAATGAGGGCAAAATCACATGCCCAAGGCTTGCCCACGAGACAACGACAAGTCTGGTGATCCGTTTTGCGCCAACTGTGGACAACATGGCCACCCAGCGAACCATAGAGGTTGTTCCTTCTACAAGGAAGTGATTGCGGCAAAGGAACTCAGGCAACAATCCAGAGTTCAACAGCGGAAGGACAGACTGAACTTTGTGCACCAGTCAATTAATAACACTGTCAGGAGTGGAGTATCCTTCGCAAGCGTCCTACGAGGAGCACCAATCTCGAACGCTGTATTGACAGATAGGGCAGCCACCAGAACTGAAGAATCAACTCAGCCATCGCCCATGGAAGAATTCTTTTCGGAGGCTGCAACATTATTTAGTGTAGAGTCTAATCACCGAGGTAAGTCAATTTATGAAATCATATAAAACACTTTCCTCTTTTGCAGATCGACAGGTTGCATACTTGCATTTTCTAAGAAAAGTTTGCAAATGATGCTGCTTGTACTGAAGAATTCATGTAACACAGCGATGGACAATCATCAGCAGGAGAAACTGCACCATTGGGCCAGCCAAGAACAGCAGTCCAGCGTAGTTAATTACATTCTGCGGATTCAAAAGGAGCAAAACAACCCGGCTAGGATTCATATAGAAAGACAACATTTGGAATTATTAGCAAGTAAAAATAATTTAAGATACACCCTACCCATGATATTTGTAAGCCTTCCCTACCATACTCCATTATGACGTGCTCTCTAAATATCATAGCACTTAACGTGCGGTCTATCGTTGGCTTGTCCAAAAGAGTCGAACTTTATCAGTTCATTCAGAACCAGCTTGCCGACTTCTATTTCATTAATGAAACTCACCTGAATTTGAAGCATAAACTTTCACTTGTTCACTCACCTGAATTTGAAGCATAAACTATTGCCTGCAAGTGTTCACCCGTTGAAATTAAGGACCTGTTCAAATTCTTACAAGATCTCATCAGCAAAGGATATGAGGTAATCATGGGAGGGGATTTTAACGGTAGACACACCTCATGGGGAGATTCTGTTCGTAACTCTTCCGGTATCTGTATTCAAAATTTGCTCACTAGTATCTCCACATTCCAGGTAATTGCACCTTCTGGTCCTACCAGACCTAGTAGCTTGTCTGTAGTCGATCTGTTTTTCGGAGAGAATTAAACACTTCTTCAGATTATCGTCTCTTAGAAATCAACTATGATACGCAATAAAGTTAACAAACTTTTTAATGACCAATTTTCTGAACGACTTTCAAAAGTACGTCCAGGTCCTGATGCTTTCAAGCAGCACAATCACCGATAATAACGACCGCGAAATAAAAGGAGGTCCAATTAATATATCTAAATACTTTGCCTCATTTTATAAAGATCTTTACAACTCTAGTTCAAGCCGAAAGTCTCTCAATAAAGATCTTTATCATTTTATAAAGATCTTTACAACTCTAGGTTAACACAATCACCGGCCGAAAGTCTCTCAATAAAGTAACAGTCACCGATAATAACGACCGCGAAATAAAAGGAGGTCCAATTAATATACTCGTATCTAAAAATTTTGCCTCATTTTATAAAGATCTTTACAACTCTAGTTCAAGCTCACCTCTACAAACTCATTTAAACGATCAGGTCGACATTTTTTTATCAAACTCCCCAACTCATATTACAAAATTCAGCACCGATAACAGTGCAAGCAATCCCAGCTCTCTAGATATGTTTATATCCGAAAACACACTCTATTCTATAATAAAATATTTAAATAATAAAAAGTCTGCTGGCATCGATAATATATCGAATTTTATGCTGAGAAAGATTCCGAAAAAGAGTTTGAGTCCCTTAGTTGCAGGGACAACAATTTCTACTTCCCTAAAGCCTGGAAGATAGGCATAATCTTTAATATTCCGAAAACTCAAGGTAGAGGAGCCATCCAACAACATCGACCTATAATCTCTTCTTCCCTGTTTGGGAAAAATATTAGAAAAATTCTGTTACGAAAAGGTAAATGAATTTTGTAATGAAAATAAAATTATTCCCGACTTTCAATTCGGATTTCGGAAAGGGCACTCAACTTCGGATGCGCTTTTTCTACTACAAAGTGAGATCACAACTGGGTTAAACCATAAAGAGTCAACAGTTGCTTGTTCCCTAGATATTACCAAAGCCTTTGACTCAGTTTGGCATAAGGGACTAGTGCACAAACTATGTAAACTTAATTTTCCTCCATATTTTACACCGCTGCTGCACTCATTTCTTCAGGATAGATCATATTGCGTCAGATATCAGAACACGACTTCCGAATTCTTTACAATAGGTAAAGGAGTTCCACAAGGCTCGGTATTAGGTCCCTTGCTGTATTCAATATATACTTCAGACATACCAACAGCCGCAAAAGCACAAATGATATTATATGCAGACGACACTCTTATTTATGCCAAAAGCAAATCACCAAAATTAGCTCTAAAGAGAACGCAAGAGCTTCTTTTTAAAATTATAAATTATTATGATGATTGGAACTTATCAGTTAATCTTAATAAGTTCAATTTAATATGTTTCCGTAATCCCAGCACTCGCGGACCGATGAAAATTGCTACAAAGAGCAAAAATCTGCGTATTCTGATTAAAAACACAGCTATTCCAGTCTCAAATCAACTAAAATATTTAGGCATCAACTTTAACTCAATGTTAAAATTTAACCCACATGTTGAGTTAACTCTGAAAAAAGCCAAAAGAGCTATTCATACCTTTCTATTTCTACTTAGGCGTCGGAAGAGGCTTAGTATAAATACAAAGTTACTATTCTATAAACAACTTATTCGGCCAATTATTGGCTATGCATTTCCGATCTATTTTAGTTTCTCGAAAACGTATGCCAGTAAAGTCCATGTATTCGAAAGGTATTTCAAAATATCGTAAAATAGACGGCAAGCATTATTCTAACTCCTATATATATCAGAAAAGTAATCTTACTGCTTTTATTTCATACATGGTTGGTCTAACCAAAAACTTTCTCCATCATTTAATATACCATACCAATCCACTCATTCAAGAGTCAATAGAAAGGATTAAATCCCAAGCCACCCAACACAGATACTTACACAATGATTACCTCTATGCCTCACCAGTCATTATATCTGATTTTGCTAAAGATAGTGATATTATGAACGTTCAGTTTTATAATTCCTTAACTCCCCATTTCCATCGTGGTTAGCGAAAGCAACACAAAATTCCCAAAAATCCCAAACTCCTAATCCACTATCCCTGAATATTCCTTTCCCTAATTTTTTTTAAGAGTAGAATTAAGGTTAGTCTGTAAGCAATTAAATATATAGAATATAGTGTTTGAGCAAGCACATATAATTTTTAAGCCATAGTTGTAAGCAATTCATGTACTTAGTCATTAAAAACTAATTTACTATATAATCAAAGGATGTGCAGAGCATGTGTCAGCTCTACGTTTTAAATACCATGTACATATGTGCAAGTAATATGGAAATAATAAATGCTCTACTTAAACAACTTAATGTTCATTGCGTCTGAGTTCACGTCCAGTACTACAAACTAAATGTTGTCATGCACAAGTAAATTCCTATTCATTTTACTATGGAATGCTTATGGACTTACCTACCACAGATAAGAACTAGACGTTCTCTTTCATAATAAATGCATAGACATTCTATTAATTACAGACACTCACTTCATGAACAAATCGTTCTTTACAATACATGTATTTAACATACAGAGCTGATCATTTAGGTAATTGTAATATTTACACAATTTAATATTGTATCCGTTTATTGTCCTCCAAATAAAATTTTAACTAACTCGGAATTTGGGTGCTTTTTAAATTTACTTGGCCAATCTTTTATCGCGGGTAGAGATTCTCTACGAATCATAACATTTACGAGTGCTACGTGAAAAAAACTAAACTAACTACAAAACGAACTGAAACGAGAAATAATTAACTACTACAACGAACAATTTACTTGATATTCCGTATCATTGAAAACCAATAAGTCACTCTGGACAGCTACCAGCCGAATACTTAAATAAAAAACAGCTACACATTCGCTACGTCATACCGATGAAACCTAGGCAAAAACAAACAAACAGAAGGCTCACACGTTTGGAAAACATTTAGCTAACACCTTTAATCCACACGAAGCTATCCATAACATTCAAGATGACGAAAAAATATGCTGAGAAATATTAACTCAGTTGGCCATAAGTCTATCTCCTAAATTCTTCACTCCTTCCGAACCCAAGTACATAATATAACACCTACCCAACAAAAAATCCCCAGGATATGACATCATAACTTTGGAAATACTTAAGCAATATCAAAAAAAAACCTCATCCTAATAACCTATATTAATAACAGTATCAACGATGCCAAGCGACAAGAAAAAACTAGTCGCTTAGTGGCAACGTTCAACAATGCCAAGCGACAAGAAAAAACTAAACCAACTACGAGACCTGAAACAAGATATAATTAACTACAACAACGAACGATTTACTGAATATACCGAATTATTGACAATCAATAAGTCACTCTGGACAGATAACACACGAATACTTAAATACAAAACAGCCACACATTCGCTACGTAATATCGACGGAACCTTCGCAAAAATGCACACCGAGAAATCCAAGACCTTTGACAAATACTTAGCAAAAACTTTTAAACCACTTGAATACATCAGTTGCCTTTAAGTCCAGCTCATAAGTTTTTCACTCCTTCCGAAGCTAAGTAGATACAACATCTACCCAACAAAAAAAAGGATATGACATCATAACTTCAGAAATACTATCAATATCCTACACAACAACATCCACTTCATAGAAAACCTGGTTCAAAGGCTGGAGTGTGGGGGTAAATGAGCAGAAATGTGCTCATGTTACTTTGAAATCCTGTGGTATTCAACAAAAAATAAGTGTGCGTAACCTTGGACTCATATTCGACAAACGGTTAACCTGATACTCTCTCACGAAAACTAAAAGAAGTGAACTTAATAAACAATACAAACAATTACTACGACTACTAGATAGTAGGTTAAAACTGACAATGAAAAGCAAACTATTACTATACAATACGGTATTGAATTCGATATGGACATACGACTTTTGAGGTTCGACTAACCATTCCAATTCTCTTCCAATCCTAACCCTACAATCCCGAACTCTTCGAAAAATTGTCAATGCATCCTTTTATATACAAAACACGGTTGTCCATAGTGATCTAAATGTTCCATTTGCTCAGGAATTATGCACCTCCCGTTATAAAAAAAATTACATTCCCGTCTATCCCACCCTTCCATTATACACATCGACGATTGCAACTTATAAATTAAATTATCTTGTTTTTGGGGAAACATCGATAGCTTTTTTCCCCTATATGGCTTCATGTACTTCTATCTTCCCTTCAAAAATCTGCTTGTGACAAATTATATGTAGTTGTAGATAACACTTAAATTTTTAAAAAACTGCGGGTATTAAAATTAGTTTTTATGTCTACCAATATTTTTGGCAACGATTAACAGATCAAAAGTTGTTAGGTTTTGGAACATTCGTAATGAAGAAATCCAAACAAAGTAAACAGACGTAAGCATGGCCTACGAGTAATATTAACACGACATAATGATACGTTAAACCAAATGGAAAGAAATTACTCACTCACAGAAAATAAATGTTTAGTAATCGTCTGAGGCATTCGGAAGTATGGTGAACGCTACAGTTATAGATTTACGGATTTTAGAGACCATATGTACTAATGCACTACAGTATTTGCTAAATTCAGCTGTAGGCATCATCAGACTACAGAGCACCCGTTGTGCCTCAACTTAACATAGCATCGCCAATTGTGTCAGCTTAGAGTTTAATTTAATTTTTTAGTAAAGAGTCTACAAAGACATCAGCTTATATTTTCTTGCTACGGGAGCTCATGTAGTGTCTCAACTTAGCATAGACTCTACAATTGTGTTAGCTCTTGGATATTTTCTGTTAACGACAGAATGACGGAGTATACGCGTGCCAGAAGGTTCGCAACAATTTCATATCATGAGGAATAGTATACATATTTGTAAACTATATTTGAAAACTACATTTTTAGTAAAACTGATAAAAACTAAGAAAATTATGATAATTAACACGCAGCGATATTGTAAAATGAGTCATAACTTTTGCGTTTGAAAAACATATTCAATTTGTTAAAAATCTCTTATAATTTGACGAAGCATAAGTATATTGAATCTATTAATAAAAAATTCGATTTGTTACAGAAACCATAATTTCAAATGAATTTCAAAAGCGGAAAACGTTAAATATATCTCATCAGATGAAAATCTTAACCAATTTTCAAATCCCTCCGGTAGAAAATTCTTTCATAATAAAGGGTATTTGATAAACATCTTACTACCTTTACCTTTCATTTGAAGTATCTTATTAAAAATAGTGCGTTTCTCAGAAGTCGATACCACTGTAAATGTTATAAGGACGACCTTCTCAATATTAATTAGAACAGAATTTTTGTTTCTCCATGCATATATAACTTGAATTTGATATATAGGTTTGCCGTTATTTAACTATTATCCATAGTTCGATCCAATTAAGGTTTCAATTACAGTTGCGAATTATTACAAATTTTGACGTGGCCATATATGATGAATCAAAGGGAAAAAAATGTGGCTCTGTTCTAAAAAACAATCCACAAATGTTTCTTCTTGGTGAAAAATTATTGTGTATTTCTTTATTATACTTAGCTTGTACTTATACTACATGGCTACAAACACTAGTTTTGAAAGAAGATCCCATTTTAAATACTAACCTGAATTCGCACCTAGTTTGAGCATTATTTCCGCCTCTTCTTGTAACTGATCTTCTGTTTTAGGTACAGCTTCTTGTGTTATTGGTATATATATTGGTTCCGTTGATCCAATTAAATTTAAATTATTGAATATCTTTAAGCGGCCTTGAGGCTTATTCCAAGGGATGTTTTTATAAGCGGGCTTTTCAATATTATCTTCGCAATCAAAAAATTCTTCATCAGAATCCTCAATATCTTTAGTAGCATTTTTTACCATAATTAATGAAGTTTTCTCTCTAAGTTGCTTTTTTACTATACAAACATTAAGCATTTGCAGTTTTTGGTGAAATAAACAAGTTTTTGAGTCAGGATAACCGCCAATAACTCTGAAAATAAATATTATAAGGGGTTATTAACTAATAAGATAAAAAGTAATTCGGTAGTTAAAATGTGTATTAGGACGTTTATAGAATGTTAATCATTTGAAGAAAAAAAAGAATTTATTACATAGAAAAAAAACGTGTGACGAATTATATAAAGTAAAAATTTTTCGTTTGTACGCGATTTCTTTTGACTGTAGTAGAAATTATTAAACAAATAAATCCTGTTTGAATTAATGTTGTTGCCAAACAGTTCCGAATAATAATTAAAAACAAATACTAAATGATTTAACGAAAAAAAACAAGAACTAATGCTATATAAAAAGTATATAAAAAATCAATTAGAAGAAAAAAAAACTAAAGAATTAAAAAATTCTTTTAAAAAATATCAATTCTAGTGTATTATTTTTTTTATGGCAACAGTGATTTTGTTGAGCTGCTTGCTTATCTTAAAACATCTGAAGTGGAAGAAGTAGATCATCCCGCAATCCTCCGTTTAAACACTATCTGCAAGATCAACGTGATCGTAGATGATGCTCATCGCTTTATGCAAAGTTTATTAAATTGATACTTATTATATTCTTTATATGTGTAAGTAGATGTCTAATGAGAATTTTATATTTTAAAGAGAAAATTGATAAAATAGGATATAAAAGAAGACGAAAATAATTGAATTATAAATCTAAAATATTGCATGTAAAATTTTGAAATTATAATACATATAATAGAATAACTACAATAAATATCCAACCAATTATAATACTATTCTTCTGATAATTACTTTTAATGTCTGTAAATATTTGCTTAAAAAAAAATTTAATAGTATGCATAATTTTTGGTTTGATTGTAAATAAAATTACTTACAATCAAACCGAAAACTATTCCCGGTCCCTATGAGTCTTCCTCCCAAAAATTTTAAGCCCTCGGAAATTAAATCTACTTTTCTGCACCTTCCCAATAAAAAAGCGCCTGGTTATGATTTAAAACGAGCTCCTATTCTGAAGCACATTTCCCGAAAAACTTAAGTTTTAATTACCTACATTTTTAATAGTATCCTGCGCACAACCTATTTTCCCTTTTGTCTGGAAATTTTCTGTTATTAAAATGGTTCCTAAACCAAATAAACTCATTAATTCTCCTTCCTCCCATAGACCCATCAGCCTCTTACCAATTCTTGGTAAGATATTTGAAAAACTCCTATTAAAAACACTCTACCCAGTCCTAATTAATGAAAAAATTATTCCTGATCACCACTTGGCTTCCGATCTGAACACTCCACTATTCAGCAATGCCATCGCATTGTTGGTCATATTGCATCCTCTCTTGATCCTAATACTATCATTGCTACTTATGCAGTCGATACGGTCATGATTGCTTCCCATACAAACCCTGACATAGCTTCCAACAATTTACAATTCCATATACACAACCTTCAATCCTGGTTTAAGAGATGCAGAGTGAAGGTAAATGAACAGAATAGTGCTCACATTACTTTCACACTTTGTCAAGGAAAACCTACCCGTTAATACCTTAATAGCAACATGATTTCACAATATGATAACATGCGTTATTTGGGACTTTACCTGGACAAGATATTAACATGGAACCCATATATTAGACTAAAAAGAGTTGAAGCTAACAGACGTTACCTACAACTTCTTAGACTACTTGACAAACGCTCGAAACTAACAATCTACAATACAATTAGAAAAAGTAACTTCTAATCTACAATACAATTATAAAACCTATTTGGACGTATGGAATTGAACTTTGGGGTTTAACGAAACGTTTCAATTCCAATCGCGTCCAGGCGTTACAATCCAAGATCCTCCATAAAATTATTGATACCCCCTTTTATGTTCGTAACAACGTAATCCATCGTGATTTAAATGTTCCCTTTGTTCAGGGACTGTGCATTTCCCGCTATCAAAAATTTCACTCCCGTTTACCCTATCATCATAATCCACTTGTGAGAGAATTGACTTGTTTCCCTCCCCGGAAACACTCATTGAAGACTTAAAAGACAATGGCCTAAAGATTTTCTAGAGGAATCTAGCTTCCGTTAGTTGGAGAAACGCCTATGGGTGTTTACTCCCACTTCATGATGCACAAGATTGTAAATTAAAATGTTATTTAAAACTGCTTGTTACAATAAAAATGTAGTTGCAGATTAAAAAAAAATTTAAATAAACATTTTATTATAAGCGTTGTCACTATTATATATATAAGTAAACGTTAGCTTTATCATTTTAATATATCTTGCTGAAATTGAATTAATTGTATATGATTTTTTTTAACATTAATAGTGTTAAGCAACGTAATTTTAAATGCATTAAACAAAAAATTTAATTGTATAATAACTATAAATAATAATTAAGAGGAATCAACACAAAAACAAAAGAAAAGAATAAATTTTTGTAAATTTTTGGCTCGTGCGGTAGCTTTCGTTGGGATGACTTTGGTTTCCACGTCATAACCATAAACCCATGATTCGTCACCAATTATGACCCTCTGGAGCAAATTTGGGTCGCCGCGAACAGAGTCCAACAGCTCCTTAGAAATGTTAATGCGATGCTGTTTTTAGTCGAAAATTTGCGATACTTTTTGAATAGACATCGTACATGTATATAATGACACCGACACTTTGACAAGGATAAATTTGTAAAGCGGTAAGGAATTTTTATGGGCAGCTTCAATTCTTTTATATAACTTCTTCACAGAGACAGAAGGTACTCGTATATGCAATTTAATTAGTTCATCATACATAATAATTTATAGTTTTAATTGTTTTTTGTTTATTTAATATTATCTCCTGACATTTGTCTCTTCATTTTATTTTCAATTTCTTATATTTTAATCTTATGCTTAAGATACATTATTCAGCTAACATATTTTTGATATTTCAGTAATTTGTTCATCATACAGAGCGGACGTATTTTGTTATTCTCACCTATAGACGACCGTAATTTAGTGAATTCCCTTATTAACACGAAAATATTTTAATTGTGCAATAAATTACCTCATCATTAGTGAATTGTTTTACTGTGTAACATGTTTTGCACACAATCGAAAAGTTCTGTTTTATTAAAAATGTGCAGAATTACGCAGAGTTAACACAGTCAATCGCTAGCCAAATTGGAACCAGCGAGTTCACTTACAAGGGTTAAACAAAGCATCTAGGCATCTACACAAACTCTGACCAATTGTATTGGAGCATCATCCATTTACTGGGATACCACACCTATCAGAGTAAGGAGGACCAGCCATATTTGTCACCTATACCACACCACTTCAACAACGGATATTAAAGACGAACTAGAGATAATACGGTTTAAAGTCCGTAATGTCTCTAATATTATCTAATGAGCCACCCCCAGACCCATCCCTGGAATTGTCTAGAGGTGGCTCTTCATAATAAAACTGTCAAGATGGCGAAATTTAAAAAAAATACTCCAAAGAAGCAAAGACCAACTTACAGTAGTCCACCCCAACAAATCCAGACATATCCTATGCAACGGTGGCTCCTAGTTCTTCCCAATTATCAATCCAGTCAGCTTTTACAGCATTATCACCATCATCAACATTGACATCAACATTTACATCACCATCAACATCAAATTTAACACCATCATCATCAGTAAGATCAACAAGACCATTGGTCCTTATGGCATGCCAATGGACTAAGCCCCCAAGGCCAGGAACTAGACATAGTTTCTTACACTAAACGTATTGACATACCACTCATAACAGAGTCTCACTTGACGTCAAGATCATACTTTACCAAACTAGACTACAAAATATTTAAAGCAGACCATGGTGACAACACAGCATATATAGTGATACTGTTATTCCAATAAGAAAGTTATTATTCTGCTCTTTTCAATCAACTTTACTCATTTCCCTTTCACTATTGCTTCCATATATTGCCCGCTGAATAAATCAATAAGGTCCCGTAAATTTATATCCTTTTTTCAAGATCTCGGATATTCCTTCATCACTGACAGTGATTTTAACGCCAAACATTCAAAATGTCAAGAGGTACTGGCATCTTACTCTTACCAAGTTATTTCACCTCCGATTAATACATAATGGCCGACTTCCCGATCAACGGTCACTAATATACTAGATTATTTCACAACTAGTCTGTCAATTCCTGTAACATATATATAAATTACCTCTTAGATCTAAATTCCGATCAGTCCTGTTATTCTAGTCTCAGATTCCCAACATATCCCTAACGCCAACTCTGCAAGACTTGTAAATGAACCAATAGACTGGAATATATTCAGACAATATATTGATAAAAATTTAGACTTATGATAAAGCTTAAAAACAAAACAGGAATTAGATGACGCGGTACGTTAAAATACTAAATCTTCACAAAACCAGACAAATCAGCCATTAACAATTAGCCGACTAATTACAGAAATACGCAAAGCACGAGCTCATTAGCAACAAACAAGAATGCCCAGCGATAAAACAAAACTGAACCTTTACATTCCAAAAAAGTAACCGGTTGGTATGGGTCCTTATTTTGGTCAATATGACGAAGATGTTGCTGTTACAGTCAATGGAGAGCGTATAGATAGATGATAACAAACTTTTTGTGACCTGAACCGGACGATAGTGATTTAACGAATATGTGGTCTCAATAAGACGGCGCTAGGTGCAATACAGATAATCCACAATCGATTTATTGCGGAAAAAATTTGGGAAGTTGATAATTTCAAGAAACACAGAGGTGCAATAATCTCCAAGAAGTTGTGATTTAATACGTTTTGACTTCTTCTTGTGGAGTTATTTTAAGTCACTGGTCTGTGGCAATAAACCCGCAACCATTGATGCATTAAAATTGAATATTGAACGCCAAATACGTTTAGTAAGGCCGAATTTATTACACGAAGTGGTCGAAAATTGGAACCATCGTATTATGTTCTATCAGCGGAGCAGAGACGGCCATTTGAATAATATTATTTTGCTCTTGCTCTGTCACATTTCTTTTTTGTTTTTATTTTTCTTTATTAAAAAGTTGTCTTAACTAATGAAATTAGATTAAAATTAAAAATATTTATAAAATTTATACTGCTTATTATAATTAATATTAGTTCGAAATTATTATGACACAATCAATATGCGTGAATAATATTTATTATTTAAATACGAATTGTGAAGAATAATTGTCCGTTTTACCGATTTATTTTAATACCGTTATTTCATTTTGTTGACCTTATTTTATTTCAATTTCATCAAGAAAAAAATTATAATAATAATAACAGTAATAACAACAATAATAAATATAATAGGAAATATGATAGTAAGCAAAATAGTTTGAAATAAAAAAAAGAAAAATATATGTAACTAACGAAAAATAGTTTTTGATGATAGCATGAAAGATCCTGGTGTACTCGTATAATGATGAAACAATGGAAAAATCAATTTAAATAGCATATCAGTATTATATTAATGCAGATAAATAATTGTTATTTAAACTTTTCCTTAATTAGGCAATTTAATCATCTAACAAATTTAAAATTACCAAATTATTTCTGTAATATATTTTTCTATTTTTTTTTTTTCAATTTTATATTTGTTTATAAAAAAAATTTTCTATACTAATGTTAGGAGCAAATTTTGTTCTCTGCAAAAACTGTACAGTTATTAACTAAAAGAAATTTTATTTTTCACACACAATAGCAAGAGTTCTGTACTTTTTAATTGCACATTTTAATCAAATATAAAAAGAAAAATAAGAAAAATTGCATCAAAATCGAATGAATTAATTTTCAAAAACAAAACGAAATATATAAATAAATGCTACCGAAAAATTTAAGCTTTACAATAAAATCGTACACATTCAACAAATATAGATGAATAAACCGAATAAAATCAATGGTATATACCTAAGCTTTAGGTATGTTATATATATATATATATATATATAACATATATATATACTTGTATAAATGTCTTTCATAATTCGAATTTTTCAAGTTTTGATTTGATTCCTAATTTTTATACCTTGTAAATTTCCTATTCCTTTTCTACATGGCCGTTGAATTTTTTTATTTTTGACCATTTTTTTTGTCTAGCTTGTATAAAATTTAGTAATTTTTTGTTACGTGCACGTGAGGACTCCACAATGCCAACTCGTAAGCTCATCCAGCATGCGCGCTATACCAACGTAGAGTTTTGGTGTTCTCTCTTGAACTTATCGTCCACTATTTTATTATAAATTCTTCCTTACAAATTCTATTTCCAATCCTCATTACCAAAATAATTATTTATTATTTTCAAGAAAATTTGCACTCTTCAAATAATTTTCTTCAAATACATTCTCAGAGTAAGAAAACGAATTATGTCCAACCCAAAATAATCATTAGCCGGGACGGAAGCAACAACAACTTAAATACTGTTTATACTGTTTATATATATGTTTGAAGATTATTTCATCTTTAGTACATAAAACCCTCTATAGTAAAGCAATAAATGAGACTAACTATTTCGAGACTTTTGAAAATTAAAAATTATTAAATGAAGCAACTGTGAATTTGGAAATACTCATATTAACAATTGCTGGAAAGGTCATATCCCTTGAATGTATTGAAAGTTCAAATAGTAATAATTCAACCATGTTCACGAGGGTTGTAACATATTTACATTGGTCTTTTATTACTAGAATGGCACGGAAGTCATCAAAATTGATGAACAAAGAATTTGATGTAATTTTGGGCCATAATAATTTAAAACTTTCTGCTGCACTAATTGATTTAAAAAAAAATTGTGCTAATAAAATGAAACATGAAATAATAATTACAGCGAATAAATATATTATGTTATAAATAAGAAATATTATTAAGATATTTTTAGTTATTGGAAGTACCATGGGGGAATTGTTAGCCAGTCCATGACACTTATACCGCAATTGTTCGAGGTACCCCTTTCATGACGACAACGACGACGTTTCTCTTCACGGCGTAATTTAAAAACATTATGTTAAGAACCCGGTTCTGACCAAACTGAAAATTGAACTGCGAATTGTCTCAAAAATTTACGAATTTCGTTCGAATTAACCAATTAAATAAAATTTAATAGTCAATTCACGCATTAAATTCACATCACTTCGAACATTCGCTCTAACGCGTATTTTATTTTAAACACCATTGTCAACATGATAAAAATAAAGCTGGACATAGCACGGTGCATGACTATTATCCGTAGTAAATTTACCAGCACTTTGATAAAACACATCATCCATCTTGAAAACACACCATGCAAAACCGTTTTAGATAATTTAGCTTCAAAGCTAACCGTTGCAAATAAGGAATTGTAAAACCGAATATTTGCGAAACAAATATTGAACGCTGTTTAATTAGTTTATCAATGCAATAGAGTTCTCCGAAAAAATTCTGGAAAATTGTTTTCGACTTGAGGATGTCAAATGAACTTTGCTTTTATGAGTTTTATAACGTAAAATTAATTACGTTATAAAACTAATTTTACAATAAAATTTTTGGAAATTGTTTTTCATTTTAACCTGCCAATACGTGGACAACTTTGTTCATAACCAAAAAACCGGTCTAAATGTCGAAAAATTAGTTTTGTATAAAACACTGTAGTATGGAAAAGTCGTATTCGCACAAAATACTAACGCAAGAAAAAAGTCAAAATAAGCCACCTAAATAAAACTTTATTGTGTTATGACTGTGCTTGTCGGAATCTGTGGATCTAAATTATTGAATGCTTGTAGCTCTAACAACCGTAGAGGAAGGAATCGAAAAATACTCTGAGACTTTCTATAACAATCCACTATGGTTAAAATATATCTAAAACCTTTTAACACAGGTAATGTCCCAATAATATTAATGTGCACGTGCTCAAAACAAGTTTTTACAAGGGGAACAAACCCTAATTAACATCTAGTGTGCCTTGATACTTTGTTTCCCTGGCAACTGAGACATTGCTTAGCCCAATTAAAAATTTGAGTATTCATATAAGGACAAAGGTATTTCGCCGAAATAATTTTCGCGTAGCCCTAATCCCAGGATAAAAGAGATTATGTAGTCTTTCAAATTTTTTTTTAAATAATATAGAAGCTATTTTTGTAACCAGAGTGAGGAACAGCAATCAAATGAAAATATTCCTTACAGTTATTTTCAATTAATGATTGAATTTCATCCTCTAGTTGCAACATAACAAATTCCTGTGGATTAATTAATTTAAATTAATTTCAACTGACATACGAGGTCTGTTAAAAAAGTATCGCGAATTTTGAATTTCCGCGGATTACGTATATAAGATTTTCGATTTGGTGTTATGTTGGTACTCATCTCTCTCACTTATGCCGAAAATTTCGGCCATTTTGAATGTTCAGTTTCTTAGATTAAAGAATACCTGGATAGGCCCTTACCGTATATGTATACGCAATTTTGTGTAAGAATTTCATGCCAAGCGGCGAGAATTGGCATTTATCACATAGCTTTTTGTGGATATTTTTATGTAGACATGACACTCACTGCCATCTAGTTCCCGTCATAGAAATTTATTACATTGCAAAAGCCTAATTTATATTCTTTTTAATTCACTTATTGAAAACAAAAATACAATTTAAACACAACGATAGGCAATTTTTATTTTTTTTACAATCTTTTGATATGAAATGGAATTCTATTTTAGGTTTATTATTGATTTCGTAAATATCATTCAAATATAAGGCGCCTCAATTTTGTAGACTTTCGGAGAGTTTTACAACCTGCCATTCTCCATGAAAGTGATTACAACTCGAACTAATCTAACTAGCGGTGTCATTTTGGAATTTGCTATTGATAAAAATAATAAAGTGTTGAAAGTGGAATTTAAAGTGTTGTTTTTATGTATTTTAAAGTATTTAAAAAAAAGTAAATATTTTTATAAATAGTTTTATTATTGATTACATTTAATAAGAAGTTTTTATTACAGAAAATGAATTGTTTCGTGAAGAATTGTTTTTCATACAATGACATGAGGAAGCCGGGAATTTCTTTCTTTCGGTAAGTTGATATCTATAGTTTTAGTAAATAAAATAACAAAACTGTTATTTGTGATGTGCCTAAATGGGTTTAAGTGATATATTTTATCCAAAAAGTGGTATTGAACAAATGTAAACAAATCCGATGTTGACAGTTCAATGTTTACCATAAAATAGTACAGTGCCGGTGTATATAAAGAGTGTGTAAGAAAGTTTAAGGTACCGAATTTGTCAGTCTATTTTTCATTTTTGTTTTCATTGTGTTAAAATAAATAAAGTATATTCTTCGGTAGGCTTATTATTTAAATAAATTTGTTTTGCTTGTTCTATTAGACCACATTATAATGCATTTACTAAATATTTTTTTCTTTATTTTTAGAATATTAGTTAATAATTTTTTAAGTACATCAAATTTTTCATCTTGTAATTAAGTTATAAAGCATTTCTTTTAATGTTGTATACGATTATCTTCTTATTGTGCACATAATTGTTGAAATATCTAATAAATAAATAAATAATATTTTAAAATAGAATACTGTGTTTTATTATAAATTTCCAAAACTAATTCCATCAAACAACAAAATCCGCAATATTAAAAAATCTATTCGTTTACGCATAAATGACATCGCATATGAAAATGGTTTTGAACGAACCGCTTCAATCGCATACTGAAGTTTAAAATTGGCTCCCAATGGTTTACGCCGTTTCTATTGTATTGCATGTGTGTGCGTTCTACGAATGTATTGCCACAAAATTCCGACAGAATTTTTTTGTAGAGGCCTATCCAGTTCTTCTTTAATCTAAGTTCAGTTTAGTTAATTTTTGACAGCTGCCAAAAAAGTGCAAGCAAAGCAGCTGTCAAAAATTAACTGAACATTCAAAATGGCCGAACTTGTCGGCATAAGTGAGATACATGAGTACCAACATAACGCCACAAAAATCGAAAATCAAATATACGTAACCCGCGGAAATTCAAAATTCGCGATACTTTTTGAACAGACCTCGTACGTTATAGAATGTCGGCCACAATGTTGTTCATACCACGAATATATTGAATGTCAGTAGCAAACTGAAAAAGAAAACAAAAATGTATAATTTGTCTTGGACTATTCTCAGATTAAACAATAGTGCTGCTACCAACTTAATTGCTTAGTGAATGGCTAAAAGATCTCTGCCGAAGGTAGTATACTTTATTTCTGAAATGTTAACATTGCAAGAAAAGAAAGCAAGGGGTTGTGGAATCTTATTATTATTAATAATGCTGTCGCATTCATTAAACGAATTTCAATGCATCGGCGGCAACGAACAGGACAAACATTTTTAAAGATACTGTGGATGAATCGTCTACCAATACAGGTACAAACAGGCACTGCTGCCGTCACATCACCGCTTAGCCAACTCGGCGAACTCGCCGAATCAGTCATGGAAACATTCCACGTTGGTTCGGCGGTCAAACAAACGAATATATTGTTTGAACCTGCATCAACGAAGTGGACCAGGCCTTCGAATTTGTGACATACTACCGAAGTTGGTGAAGCAAATCGAAAGTTTGACTGAACAATTCGCAAAAATGTATCACGACGGCGATTTCAAACGACAAAATCGGTCCACACACCAATTAACATACATGCGTAATATCATAAGCTGAACACCAGCATTCAAAAATACCGCCGATGACGATGACCTATGTTAAATCAAAAAATAAATTTCACCTTCGTCTGAAGCGGCAGATGAAGATGGTGACGTAAATTCTAGCCATTTTTAATTAACACAAGCGCTGACGTCTCAATAATTACACTACATCAAAATTAAAATGATACCGCAATAAATCGCATGAACAAGAAATAAAACTATTCGCACGAACGAACAACGCAACACTGCTCAATCTCGGTCTCCGCCGAAATTTTGAGTAACCATTTATCATCGCAAATGTCACATTGGAGTAGATTTTCTCACACATTTTAGACTCTTGGTCGAACTGGGAAAACGACGTTTAATCGACGAAACTACAAAACTATCGAAATCAAAAAGGATGAACCGAAACAACTTACAAACGAATTTCAACAATAAATAGCAATAGTCCATTTACAGATTTCTCGTGAATTAATCTATATTCGAACGACCACGATAAATTGCTAATCGCAAAAGAATTCCGTGAGCAAATGTAACAAGGAATTTGTCGAGCTTCGGATAACAATTGGGCTAGTTATTTTCATCTTGTTGAAGAAAACGGAATATCGGTCAGGAGTAGTAATGGTGGTTGAACGACTGTAGTAGCCACACAAATGATTTCTCATCGCTCAATGATGCCCGGAGATCATTAAATATATGCTCAAAATCGTAAGATGTTTTATTCTGCATGACGTCGAAAATCAAAACGAACTGCAAAAACTCATCGAAGCCAATGTGAAAAACGATAACACAGTCCTCCAATGGATCGACGTAGTCATCGAAGCATTCGAGAAATATAAGTAAGAGCTGGCAAATTCGTTTATATAATCGCATCCGGCAGTAAACACATCGCTAGTCTTGCAAGTCGACGCATTCAACAATGCAAGTGGCATTCAATGCAAATACAGCAAGTACGATCGAGAGCCGTCACGCAGCATAATAAACAGTCAAATATTTTCGCCACATGCTGTAATTTCACGTATTTGCTAACAATGATTTATCGTTTCAGCCGATAGCCACCGGTTACCAGAATTTACAAACTACTCCATTCCAATCACAAAGCAAAGATATCGAGCGGAAGCTCCGAATCCTAAAGGCATTAATTATTTGCCAAGAAACATCTTGAATGGAAGTATTACCGACAATTTTATCTAGTACACAAAGATGGTATCGAGCACCTCATTGACCGGGAGAATAGTTATACAGAAGTACAGTAGTATTATATTATTTAACGTGACTTATCTGTCATTAAACATAAAACCACGAGCCGCCTACGACTATATGGCTGAGTTACACTCAATCAACGCATCACCTTTACTGGCAGTTTACAGTCAGTAACTAGTTACAAGCTAATTACTTCAACTGTTAGTGTCGAGGCCTATCTACACTACTACTGCCATAAGCAGTAACAGCGCACGAGATAATTACCAGTACCACTTACCAGAGATCAGGAGATCATACCGCGATATGGGTGTTAACAACAACCACTACGTTGCTGCCTAAGGCGTCTCATGATTGTCGGGCACAGTGTGTTTTAACACTATGGGGCACCCCGATTCCCGTGGTACCAATTTTTGTTTTAAGAGTACTTCGGTTTGTACTCTGCTCATTAAGCAACGGTAAAGAATCTAGCAAATCCCTAGGCACCGCTAAGGCAGCTCAGGTACGCGGGATACAACAGTACAATAACACCAAAGCCGAACAACTAAACTAAATTTCGCGAACATATACAGAAAACAGCGGCATAGAGAGATTGAAAGCAGCCTATTTCCCAGGATATATTAATCGAAAAAAAACCTCAGATTACAGCCATTAACTCTACAACACTTAGCACATGGTCTGGCTAATATATACGAATTCCAGCAAAATATCAGTGAGACGATCACTTAGGAGTACTGTGGCAATACAGTGAACTTAGTTCAAAGGTCAGACTAGACTGTGCGTTTCTAAAATGAAAACTTTGAAAAACGATTTTTGACAGCTTAATACAGTGCACGAACGACAAGAATTAAAAACGACCCGAATTCATAAAAATTAAAAAAATTAAAAAACCGCTGTCGCGTTTTAATAGAGATATAATATAAAGTTTATTGTGATTTGTAAAAATGAAAATAAACAATTCATAAAACTTAAGTAGTTTTTTTATTCCCTTTTTAATATATATATTCCTATTATTTTACTTGGTTTACTTGCTGGTGGTTTTTTATTGTTATTGTCCCTGTTGCTGCTGCGTTTGTTCAGTGCTATTGTTGCTACTGATATTGCTGATGATCGTTGTTGACTGTTTGTCGCTGCTTGTTGCTGTTTATTGCTTGCTGGTTATTGCTTGTTGCTTGTTGTTGCTCTTGCAGTTGCTACAGTCTAAAAATTGTGACAACGACACCTATATTTGATAGTGGCCTCTATATGCCTCAAATAATTTGGGAGACTGCATTCGTCGGGATTGTTATTACTTTTTTATTATTGTCGAGGTCACCAATATAATGACTGCTCAATTGTATAAGTATTAAAATCGATAATTATTTAGAAACTCTTTCATAAGTTGCAAGCACAACAGTAATAATAAAAATATTATTTTAAAACTATTATTATTTGTTATTATAATATTTTACTCTTTTTAGTTAACAACAATTATTATTTAATTCGATTTTTTTTTTCTAATCAAGTTATAGCTTCTTATATCTTAATACGCCGAATTTAATTTACAATTTATTTATAAAGAAGCCTAAAAATATTTACGCCCAGTCAACTAAATTAAATTTACGACACTAAATAAAATTTTTTTAATTATTTATGGTATTGCAGCGTATTGATTCAACATTAAATTGTTAATTAAAAGATTAAAAATTATGATTTAATAATTTTAGTATTTTGACTAGTTCTGCTTCGGCTGAGCCCAAAATCTTCAAATTTTTCCCTAAGGGGCGACCCTTTGAATTTTATTTTTTTCCCGCATTTTATTCAAACGAATTTATTTTCCACAAAGTTTCATACAAATTAATACGGTTTTTAATAATGTTAGTATTTGTACTAGTTTTGCTTCGGCTGGGGCAAAAATCTTCGATTGAAAAAATTTAATTTTAGGCTGCAACTCGTAAATTTTTCCCTTTGAATTTTATGTTTTTAACGCGTTTTCTTAAGATTTTTTTCCACAAATTTCCATTCAAATTGATGCGGTTTTTAATAATTTTCGTATTTTGACTAATTCTGCTTCGGCCAAAATCTTCAATTGAAAAAATTTAATTTTTTGTCATAGCTAGTCAATTTTTCCCTAAAAAAAGGACCCTTTAAATTTTATTTTTTTTCTCCGCATTTTTTTAAAGAATTTATTTTCTACAGTTTCATCCAAATTAATACTGTTTTTAATAATTTTCATATTTTTACTAGTTTTGATTCGGCTGGGGCGAAAATAGTTGACTAAAAAATTTAATTTTGCGCTACAACTCATAAATCTTTCCCTTTGAATTTTAAGTTTTTCTTTATAAAATGTTAATTTAAAAAAAGAACTATATCATATTAAATATGATACTATACAATTAAAAATACAATACTGATACTGAATGTTAAAAACTTTAAATGAAATATTATAAACGAAATTATAATATTCTTGGCTATAATTATAAATTAAACAACTGGTATACTTAATTAATTCGATTGTTCATAACCTGTCATTTCTATTATACAGTCAACTTAACATTTAATCTTCTACGTGTGTGCTCTCTCATTATACACCGCATAAATAAATCACTAATTTCTAGTGTAAAAAGTAATCCATTATTCTGCCAATAGATGGCTTTAGGAGTCTGTATCTCCCGTTTTAAAAGTGCGATCGGGTAATACGAATAAGATTTCGTACTAAAAAAGCTTCTCATACAGTTTTGTGATTACTTGACTCAGTATTTTTTTAGCACGCGTCAAAGATGGACACCAACAAAGAGAAAATACGCCATATTTTACAGTTTTTCTTCGATAAAGGCGAAAACGCAAGCCAGGCAGCTGAAAATGTGAATAGTGTTTATGGTCCTGATACTGTAACAGTCAATCACGCGCAATTTTGGTTTCGTCGATTCCGTTCCGGTAATTTTGATGTCAAAGATGCACCACGCTCTGGAAGGCCAATAGTCGAAAATGTCGATAAAATAATGGAAATCGTCGAGTCTGACCGTCACGTAAGCACTGTTTCGATTGCCCAGGAGCTAAACATTGCACAAAAAACCGTTTGGAACCACTTAAATAAGGCTGGATACAAAAAGAAGCTCGATGTATGGGTGCCACACGAGTTATCGCAAAACAAACCCATGGACCGAATTTCCATCTGCGAATCGTTGCTGAATCGCAACAATATCGATCCATTTCTGCGTCGAATGGTTACTGGTGATGAAAAGTGGGTCACTTACGACAACGTCAAGCGACAACGGTCGTGGTCAAATCGCGGTCACCCGGCGCAAACGGTGGTCAAGCCAGGAAGGTTTTGCTGTGTGTTTGGTGGGACTGGCAGGGAATCATCTACTATGAGCTGCTCCCCTACGGCCGAACTCTTAATTCGGACTTCTACTGTCAACAATTGGACCGTCTGAAAGAAGCAATCGCCCAGAAGCGGCCAGCTTTGGCCAATAGGAGAGGAATTGTGTTCCATCAGGACAACGCCAGGCCGCATACATCGATAGTGACTCGCCAGAAGTTCCGGGACCTTGGTTGGGATGTTCTTATGTATGCACCTTATAGTCCGGACCTGGCACCAAGTGATTACCACCTTTTCCTGTATATGACGAATGATTTTGCAGGTGAAAAATTCGCCTCAAGAGAAGATTGTGAAAATCGACTGTCCCAGTTTTTTGTCAATAGGGACGAGGGTTTCTATGAGAGAGGCATTATGAAATTACCTCCAAAATGGCAACAACCATTCTATCTAGGATACGACCTAACTCGTATCATTCTATCTATACTAAATAAAACCTTCAATTTAATGCAAAAATAATGGATTTCTTTTTACTACACCTTATAAAAGTATTTGTGAAAGGCAATGTGAAAGAATTAAATATTAATCAAATATTAATATTTTCATTTCATCTATAAAAGTTGTTGCAAAATTATTAAATTATATAAAATAGATATTTTAAATAGTAAATAATATTTTACAAAAAATCAATTTCCGGAAAGGCATATTTATCCTTATTATTTGATTATCCATCATCTCTTCATCAATAAGAATAATCATCGCTGGATATTTTAAATCTCTTTCAAAAATTTTATTATACAATATTTATTAAAATATTATTATATATAACATCAAATTTTAAAAATTATTAAAATTATGTCATTTAGTACAATACAATACGAGGGTCGTTCAATAATTCCTTAGAAAATCCGAGAAATTGCGCTCGTAGTGTCAAAATTTCAGCTCGATCCATAACGTAGGTCAATTTCTATCGTCTATTAAAGTTAACGACATTTATTTGTGCATAACAATGGAAAAAAGCGAGTTTAGGGCTGTCATCAAACATCTTCATTTGAAAGGCTTAAGCCCGAAAGAAACCAAAGCCGAGTTGGATGCAGTTCATGGCAGATCTGCACCTGTGTTTGCGACGGTTTACAATTGGGTGAATGAATTCAAACGTAGCCGTTCATCGACAAAAGATGAACATCGTTCAGGACGCCCAGTTGAGGTGTCTACTCCTGAAATCATCGACAAAATCCACGATCTGATTTTGAACGATCGGCGAATTAAAGTGCGCGAATTAGTTGAGGCCACGGGCATATCACAAGATACAGTCGCTTCAATTTTGCATGAAAAATTGTCTGTAAAAAAAATTTAGGCAAGATGGGTGCCGCGTTTGCTCTCAGAGGAGAATAAGTGCAATCGTGCAGTGGACTCTGAGGCTATGTTGGCACTCTTTCATCGCAATCCTGCCGAATTCCTTCGTCGATATGTCACTGTGGACGAAACCTGCATGCACTACTACACTCCAGAAACGAAGAGACAGACATCACAGTGGATTTTCAAGGGTGAACGGGCTCTGAAGAAGGCAAAAACTGTGCCATCGGCCGGCAAGGTGATGGCCACGGTCTTTTGGGATTTGCAGGGCATCATTTTTATCGACTACTTGGAAAAAGAAAAAACAATAACAGGAGCGTATTACGCGTCGTTATTGCAACGGTTGAGCGAGGAAATCAAAGAGAAACGCCCCCATCTGAAGAAGAAAAAAATCCTCTTGCATCAGGACAATGCACGTGTGCACACCTGCGCTGTTTCCATGGCCAAAATTGTGGAATTGATAATGGAATTGGTGCAGCATCCCGCTTATTCACCAGATTTGGCCCCGAGTGACTATTTTCTTTTCCCCAATCTGAAGAAATGGCTTGGCGGACGACGGTTCACTTCCAACGAGAACGTCATTGCTCAAACGGATGAGTATTTTGCAGAACTTCCGAAATCCTATTTTTTGGACGGGATAAAAATTTTGGAAAAACGGTTGGAAAAGTGTATAGAGCTAAAAGGAGATTATGTTGAAAACTAAAAATTTTTTTTTTAAAAAACAGTTTTTTCCATCTTTTTCTAAGGACTTATTGAAGGACCCTCGTATATTGATTAAGTCGAAGTATTTTGTAAAAAAAAATTTCAATTTATTATTAAATTACCACGAACTGTTAAATATTAAATAGAATTAATATATTAGAAAAATGTAATAGTCGAATTTATCAATGTTTGATGAAATTTATAAATAATAAAACAATATTGTTTGCGTAGTAAGTTTGGTTGGTTAAAACGCGTAGTTCTGTTGTAAATGACTTAATTTTACTTTGAAACAACACATTTAAAATTAAACATTTACTTAATTTCTATTTATAAAATTAGGTTGCTTAAAATAGCAGCAATAACATATTTGTTTCAATGATTAAATCAAAACGGGTAAAAAATATTTACGGAAAAAACTAAATGAAATGTTGAAAGCAAATGAAGTCAAATAAAAAACCAATAACTGTCCCGAAATGATTTCTTTTTTGCCGATTAAACAAAGTATAATATATCTGAAAAAGATATGCTTCTTAGTAAACTTTTCAACAATTTCTAAAAATATTGTATTTTGTTGAAAGCAACTTCGGACAGCTAAAAAAGAAATTGATCGATTCGTGTTTATTAACAAAATATTAAGTCAACGTAAATATTTGTATATACTAAAATATAATTTAACAAAACAAAGGGTGTAATAAGATGACTGCTTTTTAATCGCTTAACATAAATAATAGACAATTTCTGTACGACATTGGGTAGAAGAAACAAATAAAAAACCATAATACTCATATCCATCTATGCAAGCTAAAAGACGATGGAACTAACATATAATGTAAACTCACGCATTTGGCATTATTTTTATATTTAAGTTCGATCTAAAACTATATTTGTGTCATTCGCCTTTTTTCAAATAAACTAATGTACAGTTTTTAACTTACACACATGCATAGGAATTAATTGAACCAAGTTGAAAAAAATTGTATATCAATATAAATTATAAATTAATATATACCACAGAGATAGTTTAATTAATTTCAAACAAATTCTGTAATTATTACCATATTAGTAAATTTTACTTATGAAATATTAAAAATATTCAAAATTTATATCCATAAATCAAGATAAAATGAATTTAAGCAGTGTTTGAAAGTTATTTTTTTTTATTTCGCATGAAAAGTTTTCGTTTTTTTATATTAATTTTATCAGTCAAATTTTAGCTCTGACAATATTTTACCTTTAATAATCTATAACCATATTCTTAATTTTCGCATTACTACAAACACTTCTGAAAAATAATTAGTAAATTAACATCTAGCATATATGCTATGAGAGCTATAATGTAAAAAAACATTTAAAAAATGAAAAAATACGATAAAAAAATCTTTAAAAAATTACGAATAAATATTACTTTGCAAAAATTACGCAAAGCAATATTAATTCGTATTTTTATAGCACCTAAAAGAGTTTATATTTTTCCATAAATTGTAAAAAAATTTACCTAATGGTTTCAAACGAAGAAAAGTGGACACTAAACATGAAATTCAATTCGATTGACATAAACCGTGCATTGCTATTTTTTTCTAATAACAATCGAATACTTCGTATTCTTAAAAATATCAGTATATGCTATATTTGTAAAAGCATTAAAATACCATATTTAAGAATAAATTAAAATTACATACATAAGCATGTTTTGCTAATACCAATATGAAAATAGCGAAGTTGTTAATTTCTCTAGTTAAGGTCAATGACCAAATACGTTAGTTCTTTTTGCAAAACAAGCACATAACCGCATTAGACCGGTTTACAAATAATCCGTTGTGCATGGTAGTATTTTATTGAAGATATATCCAACAGTATTGAAATAGACCTTATAACATTTATGCATAAACAATATTTGATAGTTATACAGTAAAATGAAGAAAAAGCAAATGTAAACCTACTTCTGAGTGAAGAGCAAACGTATAAAATTATCAGAAAATAAAAGAAACAAAATACGCTAGACGAATTTCTACTTCACCTGTTTACTACTAGTTCGAACAATGTTTAAATTAGTTTCAATGTGTTGATTGTCGCAGAATAACCTCATTTTATATCAGTAATAAACCCATTCTGTGGCCCTTGAACTTTACATGCTCGTACACACGTTTCACTCTACTTTTAGAATAATATTTAAGTGAATTCTGTTAATATGGTATATATAGTATGCTATACATTCTTTTACACGATACATTATCGGCTATGTATCACGTAACTGTTAGAAATTACATACGTGTATGTATAATATATTATATTCAGGTGTTACGTATTTGTACATTGTTAGTAAATAGTTGAGCTTAAAACTCTTAACGTGCAACACCATCTCGCTAGTTTATTTTATTGAAGCGATGTATATATATATATATTTTTAAATAAGTAACATGAATTAATTTCAATTCTTCTAATTTTCTATTAATTATCTTTAGATGAGATGATTGCTGTAATAATTAATATTTGATATTTTGAAAAAGTAATTTTGCTAGTGATAAATAAGTGTTACAAATACAAATGGTAATACGAGTATTCTATTATATAATTTTTCTTAAAAATCAACGGGCGTTAGAAAACAATTACAAATATAAAAATTGCTTAGTCAAATAATACAAAATATATTTTTGATTGTGTTATAAAGGGAAGTGTTAAAATGTGTATACAAAGTTAACAATATTTGGATATTAGTCAAAATTTAGTAACATACTTTAATTCAGTAAGTATTATTCAGAAAACTACCAGTTAAACCATTAGTTAGGATGATTGTTCTCCAATACTAATATAATAGTAAAATATTCTAATATATAATTAACTCTTATTATTATTGTGCAAAAATATTATTTATGAGTGAATAATTTATAATATTTTATAAAATATCACTAATGGAAAGTGTAAAATTTATTTCATATTTTGCTATTTTTTTTACTTTTATTAACACATTTGACGAACTTATACACTGCGATATTTTAAGTAAAATATAAAAATACTTAAAATATGAAGTAAAACTTTTTACTATGTTTATTTTTATATTATATCTGAAAGTTTGATTTCCAACCAAATATAACTATTGTTCAATATAAACGAAGGAACGCGTAGTATAAAATTACGTTCGTATCCGAAATTTATTAATTTTTGCAGATATATATTTCTGTTTTCTTAGTATTATGTTTGTCAAAAATAACTTAAGTGAAGTAGAACTTCTATATGGCTTTTTTTGCGCCAATCTGACATCATAATTGAAAATCTACTGGAATTAATTATAATAATAATTTAAAATTTGAATAGCAGATCATAATCTGTAGCAATAATTTAAAAAACTGTATTTCATATAATACAAAGTGCCACTTCTTCAAAGCTGATATTTACCGTAATGATGCCAACGGTGGTGACCCACTTCACAATAACTTTGCTTGAATACAAACGTAGATATTGATGCCGACATTTTTACACGAGCGCACTGTTGATAATGTTACTCTGATGACAAGGCAAATAGGTGTACATTGACACATTTTAAAAAGAATGTACAATATATCAAAATTGTTGACTGATATTTCGACTGTTGAGAAGAATGCATATCAATATTATATATACATTATTTAAATTTAGCTTCATTTTAAAAATAAGGTTATTGTAGGGCTTGTAAGTTATTTTTTTATACACTGGAAATAAAGTCGGCCTTAGATACACACATATATTTATAGATCTGTATATTCATCGATATGTAAATATGTATGCATACGGATATGTACATTGTGAAAATAAAGTCTTTCTCATATAACTATAATATTTTTATTAAACCAGTCCCACATTTCATTTTCTCGCCATTAATGTATAGGCAATATATTAAAAAAATAATGGATTCTGAGTATATACCGTTCAAACTATTTAAGCTACAATGTGTTTTGTTTGCATATGTGCACATATCAAATAATAAGTCTTGAATTTCAAAATTAAATTCATTACATTTGTGCACATATTAAATTATAGCTCCTGAAATTTAAAATTAAACTTGAAATTATCATATAAAATTTATCAACAAATTGTCAGATTATTTTAACTTTTTATATATTAAATTTTTGTACCAAACATCGACACATTTTAAGCTAAGTTATATACACATAAAGTTATTTGCTGATACGTTTTGTTTTTCTTAATCCTTTCCAAATGGGTATCAAAATTTAATTTATACTCATTAGGTTTTCATAAAGTCCGCAAACGGTTATAGCTTCGGCCAACACCAAACGGTTATTAGTGTCGCATTTCAGTACTAATTCACATAGATTCTGTTATTATTAACAAATTATGAAATTTTAATCATCAAATATTAATGTTTGTATATTTTGTGTCCAAAGATAAAGTTCAGATGAATTTAACTTAACACCTAAAGAAATTGTTGTTTCATTTTTTTAAAATAAATTATATTGTATGAACAAAAATACGTTAAGCAAATGACTTTCCTATTATTAATTTTAATTCCAAACTCGAATAAAACGTTTATACCTTCATCGGTGCAACGTGGGAGATAACTACAACACAAACTCTTGCTCAGAAGGGGTGGTTTTTCTAACATGAACCAAGAACTTATCTCCACCAGTAACTGACATCCGAAAAATAGCTACTGTGTATGTACGAGTGTATACGAGTATATGATCTGCAAAGTTAATAGAGCATATATGCTCTTATATGCCGTACTTTCAAATTTGAATGCTTCGACGTAGAAACGAAAAAACAAAATTTATTTAAAAATAAATTTTCTTTGAAATCTTGCAGTGATTAGAAATATATATCTGTCAAATTTGAGTACTAAATTACTCAAAGTAAATGAGTCCAACGAACTGTCCAATATCTCTCCGATATTGGCTGGGGTTCCTCAGGGTAGCATACTTGGACCCATCCTCTACAACATTTACACATCCGATATCCCAACCTTCCCTAATACCTTCTTTGCTACATACGCCGATGATACGGTCTGCCTTGCATCTAGCGAAAATCCCCAACACGCTTCCAAAACTCTCGAAATCCAAATCCAAACCTTCCAGAACTGGTTTACTAAGTGGAGAATAAAAGTCAATGAACGTAAATCTATCCAGGTAACGTTTACTCTCCATCGTGAGACATGCCCTCCCATATACCGAAGCTCGGTATCTAGGACTGTACTTAGACAAACGCTTGACATGGAACCCACATACAAGACTTAAAAGACAAGTACTTAAAAGACGATACCTAAAACTACTTCGACTTCTAGACAAACGTTCCAAACTTACTATAGACAGCAAAGTTCTGTTATACAATACCTTACTGAAACCCATATGGACATACGGACTAGAACTCTGGGGATCTACTAAGCCTTCTAATTCCCGTCGAATCCAATCCCTTCAATCAAAAATACTCCGTACAATTGTCGATGCCCCCTTTTATGCTCGCAATACTGTTATTCATCGTGATCTTAAAGTCCCATTTGTTTTTGATGTGGCTGTATCTCGTTATAAAAAGTTCCATTCCCGTGTCCTCAATCATAATAATCCTCTTGTTCAAGAACTATTTTCCATTTCCTTCCCTAGAAATACCCATCGAAGACTTAAGCGTCACTGGTCGCGTGATTTACTTAAATACTGAGGCCTAACAGAAACACACGCTAGCAAGAGGAACTTAATTGGATGTTTACTCCCCACACCCTATCAAGTTAATTAATACTATTGCAAAAATTTGCTTATTACTATGTTGTAGTTGTAAATATCTAAAAAAAAAAAAAAAAAAAAAAAAAAAAAAAAAAAAAAAAAAAAAAACCCTTAATTTATTAGAAATAACTGAAACTATCATCATATGGACACATATCTCTAGTATCGATATCATGAACGAAAAGACACCATGTAGCATATTAAATTAATTAAATAACTGCGAATGTTTTTTAATTAAATATACTACGAATTAAAAAAATAAATAAAACTATTTTGTTCGCTGTGAATTCATTTATTTACATAGAAAAGTTCACATTTCAAAACATGAAGTAAAACTTCAATACTTACTTTTCTGAATAAATTCTGAAAATACCATATGGTATTTCAAAAAATTTTTTAGGATCATCGAATCATTTTTCTTAAATTGGAACAATATGTAAGCATTGAGTTTTTAAATCATATATTAATATTCAATGACAAAATTATATTCTTATATATGATTTATATACATGGTTTTTTATGCTACCTTGGATATTTCACAAGCACCATAAATAGATTTATATTGTTACATATATGAAAATTGTATAATAATAGGTACGATTAATTGTAAACAGATTGACATTTCAACGACGGTCGACCGACTAATTTCCGAAAGAGGCTTTATGGGTTTTATATGTTTACATAGTCCAAAATTGTACATATTAATATACAATTTTCATATATGCAACAATATAATTCTATTTATGGTGCCTGTAAAAAATCCAAGGTAAATATCATAAAAAACCATGTATATAAATCACTTATAGGAACATAATTTTGAATTTAGGAATTTTTGTAATTACGTTATTGAGTTTTCTTTTTGTATCTATTATCAGAATTTATCAGAAAAATAATTATTATTTTGCTTCCTGTTTTATAATGTAAGCCTTTATATGTAAATAAATGAATTCAGAGCAAAAAATTGTTTTAATTAGTTTCTAATTAAAAATGTGCGACAAAGGAATATGTAATAATATAAAATTGTCCCTATCTGAAAGTAATGCCTTTAAGCAGTATGCACGTGTGAGTAGTATAAAAGTTGTAATCCGTTTTTTTGGCTTCAATTTCTATCCTTATACTCCACAGTCCAAGTTCATGGTATAATTTGACTTTTCGACTTTTGTGTGTCGGCGAGTAAAAATATGACAGATTTATTTGCGGTATTTATCAGATATAAATAGGCTGGAAAGTGGACATAATATCTTTAAATTACGAGCAAATAAAAATCGTAGAAAATATAATATATTGTTTATATTGTATATTCTATAATCTATAATTATGAACTGAAAATAAAACGTAATTTTTCCGTCTATATGGACTATACAAACCAACATATTTTTTTAGCTAGTCTGTATTCCGCTAATGTAATAGTGTGAGAATATAACGCTGAAATCAGTAAAAGCATCAGGTTGGAATAGAGAAGTGCATATACCAGGTTGGTGTAATGGAAATCCTGAAATATTACACCCTCAGAGTGCTCTCAAATATAAATCTTTACTTTTTCCTATGAAAATTGTACCTTACTGTAGTTAATGATGACTCAAACGCATCAAATTTTCACAACCAGTTACAATTTGATACAGAATACGGTCGGGCAATATTCTTGTTTATAAAGATATGCAAAAATCACAATTTGGTACAAAATAATCCCGGAAGTTGATTGGAGGAGAGAAGAAACATTGGAATTGAAGTTATTGCATTAAACATTGGAATTAAAGTTATTGCATTATTGGACACATTTGTGTCCACTTCAAGTTTGTATATATGTACAGTCGTTTTTGAGTTTTGAACATAGGTGGATATGTTATGTACTGCTTTGGTTATGATCTATTCTGTCTTAATCTATATCTGAAGTTTTTTGAATAATTGTGCAGTTGAAATTTAAAAAAGTATATAATTCTAAACCCCAATTTTTTGGCGAACGAGGCCTTACCTAGGGGTAGTATTTGTATATAAATAAGAAAAACTGGACTTTTGTCAGAATTTATTGACTTTAAGCTTAAACTCGGACTCTACACTTCCAATGCAAACACTGGGAATCAATTCACCGATTAAAAAGATTCGGTTCTAATAAAAAAATAATTAACCTATTATGAGTAATAATAAAAGCTCATTAATAAAATAATAATAATAAGTTTATTATTTACATTTACAAAGAACCTATTTACAGAAAATAAAGTGTTCAGTTAAAAATTGGTCTAGTTATGTGGATATTAGACATTCCGTTTTTCAGGTGAATTTACGGTAAAAATAAATTATATATATAAATAAAGGTCAGAGATTCTTATCACTCAACTAATTTTTATTGGATTTCGAGTGCTCTAAGTTGTTAAAATTCACGAAAATTCTTGTGCAACATGGAATGTAAACAGACAATTAATTGTAAAGAGATTGACATTTCAACGACGGTCGACCGACTAATTTCCGAAAGGGGCTTTATGGGTTTTATATGTTTACATAGTCAAAAATTGTACATATTAATATACAATTTTCATATATGCAACAATATAATTCTATTTATGGTGCCTGTAAAAAATCCAAGGTAAATATCATAAAAAACCATGTATATAAATCACTTATAGGAACATAATTTTGAATTTAGGAATTTTTGTAATTACGTTATTGAGTTTTATTTTTGTATCTATTATCAGAATTTATCAGAAAAATAATTATTATTTTGCTTCCTGTTTTATAATGTAAACCTTTATATGTAAATAAATGAATTCAGAGCAAAAAATTGTTTTAATTAGTTTCTAATTAAAAATGTGCGACAAAGGAATATGTAATAATATAAAATTGTCCCTATCTGAAAGTAATGCCTTTAAGCAGTATGCACGTGTGAGTAGTATAAAAGTTGTAATCCGTTTTTTTGGCTTCAATTTCTATCCTTATACTCCACAGTCCAAGTTCATGGTATAATTTGACTTTTCGACTTTTGTGTGTCGGCGAGTAAAAATATGACAGATTTATTTGCGGTATTTATCAGATATAAATAGGCTGGAAAGTGGACATAATATCTTTAAATTACGAGCAAATAAAAATCGCAGAAAATATAATATATTGTTTATATTGTATATTCTATAATCTATAATTGTGAACTGAAAAGAAAACGTAATTTTTCCGTCTATATGGACTATACAAACCAACATATTTTTTTAGTTAGACTGTATTCTGCTAATGTTATAATGTGGGAATATAACGCTGAAATGAGTAAAAGCATCAGGTTGGAATAGAGAAGTGCATATACCAGGTTGGTGTAATGGAAATCCTGAAATATTACACCCTCAGACTGCTCTCAAATATAAACCTTTACTTTTTCCTATGAATATTGTACCTTACTGTAGTTAATGATGACTCAAACGCATCAAATTTTCACAACCAGTTACAATTTGATACAGAATACGGTCGGGCAATATTCTTGTTTATAAAGATATGCAAAAATCACAATTTGGTACAAAATAATCCCGGAAGTTGATTGGAGGAGAGAAGAAACATTGGAATTGAAGTTATTGCATTAAACATTGGAATTAAAGTTATTGCATTATTGGACACATTTGTGTCCACTTCAAGTTTGTATATATGTACAGTCGTTTTTGAGTTTTGAACATAGGTGGATATGTTATGTACTGCTTTGGTTATGATCTATTCTGTCTTAATCTATATCTGAAGTTTTTTGAATAATTGTGCAGTTGAAATTTAAAAAAGTATATAATTCTAAACCCCAATTTTTTGGCGAACGAGGCCTTACCTAGGGGTAGTATTTGTATATAAATAAGAAAAACTGGACTTTTGTCAGAATTTATTGACTTTAAGCTTAAACTCGGACTCTACACTTCCAATGCAAACACTGGGAATCAATTCACCGATTAAAAAGATTCGGTTCTAATAAAAAAATAATTAACCTATTATGAGTAATAATAAAAGCTCAACACCAAAATGAAAATTCAACTAAAACAGAACGGCAATCAAGAGCTTTTTTAAAAGGTCCTTATTCAATTGCAGTTAAATTCCTTGTAATTATTTATAGCTAAGCCGTTTCGGCTCAACTGCTAATGTAGTCCATAGTTAGATGTAGCGACCTTGATATCTTCAAGAACTTTTAATATGTACTTATACAATATTTTGTTCAATATGTAGTATAGGTTAATATATTCAATGGAGTATAAGATCATGCATCATAAACACCCTTTTTCGGGAATTTGAGACACGATAGCCGTTTTGGATACTCTACATTATAGTCTCCATTACCGATAAAAGTTTTTCCAAGCAGACTATATTAGAATAGTAATTATTTCTTATTAATCGTTTTATCAGAAAAATATGTGAATATTGTAAAAGTGAGTAATGTAGGATTATGACATTTAATCGTAAATTTCTGATAAGGATTTTTAGGACCTTTGCGGTTATAGTTTAAATAAATAAAAAAACAAGACGTAGTTTCTTATTTGTGTAGATTATTTTCATGTAGAATGTAAGTCATATATATTTTTATTCTATATTTCAGATTTATATGAAAAAGTGCAGTCTGATTTCTACGGATTCGTGTTAAAATTATAAAATAGTAATACTTTATCAATATGAATAAAGTACAATGCTTATATGAAAATAAAAGATACAATTTTATGTATTTGTTTTCGTTTCTAACAATGATATGTTTCTCGGCTGCGCAATGTCCGTGGCGAAAAGATATTGCCGATTTAGATACATTTTGCGTATGTGCTTATAATTTAGGACACCAAATATCTGTGCAATGTGATCAGGTAAAAGAGTTCTGGTTTATCTTATCTCATAGCACGTAATAATATTGCAAACATTTTTAGGTTAATTTTTCAACTTTAATAAACACTTTGAATTTGTACTTCATAAATAAACCGATCGATTTACTTTATATTAATAATTCTACTATTCAAGATTTGAAAAACGACGTTTTCGAAAATTTTCAAATATATAATTTACAACTAAGTAATTGTGAAATTCAAAATATTGGGAAATCTGCTTTCAAAGGTCAAGAAATGTATCTAAGAAATCTGAATCTTCAAAATAATCTACTCGAAACGGTTCCAACTACAGCGCTAAAATCTCTAAGTTCACTAAACTTATTAGATTTATCTAAAAATCAAATTAAATTGATACCAGAAAATGCATTTTATGGACTTATTAAATTATCTACACTTAAATTAAATGATAATAATTTAATATTATCATCTAAAGCATTTAAAGGGTTGGAAAATTCTTTAAAGAATCTTAATTTAAAAAGTACACGACAAAAAGAAGTACCAAATAGTATCCGCGGTTTGAAAACACTTGCATTTTTAGATCTATCGCAGAATAGTATTAAGGAATTACCTGGAAATGATGGAGTACATACTTTTGAGGGTTTAGTATCACTAAGTGCTTTAAATCTTGAGCGAAATCTGATTCAGACCTTGGGAGAAACTTCATTTACCGGGATACGAAAAACTCTCAGCTCACTAAGCCTACTAAACAATTTACTTGCTGAATTCCCAGTGGGAGCAATACACGCATTAAAAGAGTTACGTGTGCTGGATATTGGATTCAATTTATTAACAAGACTTCCAGATATTTCTTTTCGCGGAAATCCCAATATAGCATTACTTGCATTAGATGGGAACCCTCTACGGACTGTCCCTGAAAAAAGCTTCAAACATCTCAACAATACATTACGTGGCCTTTCACTTGGTGGAAGATTTCTACATTGTGACTGTAAGTTAAAGTGGATTGCGGAATGGATACATGGTGGTGAATTACAAGTTTGTATTTATACAATTTTCAATTTATTTTTAATTATAGATAAATATTTAGGTAACATCTCGAGAGCGAAATCCTCAATTTTGCGGGTCTCCAAATAAATTTCGAGATCGTGGATTCTACTCAATTCAACCGGAAGAACTTACGTGCAATAATTCAGAGATAAATACGGACGTTCCTATTGGTCTAATAGATTCACTCATTCCAAACAAGTCAAGTACGGCTAGGCCCAATATAAAAAATAACACACACAAAACTGTACCAATGACGGCAAATATTAAATATTCTACAGAACATGCGACAATTTCTAAAAAAACTGAGATGGATATCAAATTTGCAGAAATTATTAATACGATTAATACTTCAATAAATCCTATTATTACAGATACTACACCTATGCCAACAAGTTTTATTATATCAGTAAGTACAATATTATATATTCTCATATATACGGGATGTCTCCGGCATATATGACCTCCAAGCGCCAGAAGTGATATAAAATATAAGGGGTATATACCTTCTACATTTTATAAAATTTACCAATAGAGATTCCTTTTTCAATATATTACCAAAAAAATTATTCATTAAAAATTAGTTAGGAATTTGTTTCTTCAATTTCTGACGAATAAAAGTCTTTTTAAGAACAATCAAGAAAGTAAATTTTTTAAGGAGCATTTTGTTATTAAATTAAAAATTTAGGCTTCAACTACTGAAACAATCAATGTGCTATAAAAAAGCATAAGAAAAAATTTAGTAATAATGATAAGAAAAAAATTATGTACGAAGGATTCAAATAAATATAAGAAAACTACGAGATAGACGCTAACTATTTAGGGTTTGTTACCAATAATTGCATGTTTAATATCTTCTAACGCTACGTGAATTATGCCGCAGTTCTCCTTTATATACATACAAATAAATAGGCGTATATAAGCGTATAATGTTAGCTATATTAAAATTTGCATTCTAGACCAATAACAAAAACTCAGAAAACAATAATTTGAATGTAAAAAATCAAAATTTGTGGCGGCAAAATAGCTCCTACAATAAAGTAAGTCGACCATCCTTAGTTATGGGCTTTCCACATCAACATAATAGTAAATTTGACAATACTGTGGAGCTACAAATCAAAAATGCATTCCGTCAAGACAACTCAATCATTATTCAATGGGAGTCCGATATAACAAATATTTTAGGGTTTCGCGTAGTTTATCGTTTATTTGGAGAAAAAATATTTAAACAAGGACCACCACTAGAATCAAATGAACGAGAATTTAAAATAAAAAGTGTACCTTCACAAGAATGTATTATTGTGTGCGTTATTACACTAGAAGACTTACGTATAACACCAGAAAATATACCGTATTCTCAGTGCCGAGAGGTTCGAACACTTTCGTCTCAATCGTCAAATATGGACAAAATAACAATAGCAGCAAGCGCGGCTATTTGTGGAACAATAATTGTCGCAGTTATTGTATTTATTGCAGCTAGTAGGTAATTCCCAGTTTCATATATTTTTTCTTTTCATTAGCAAAAAAATATATTTTTTTAATTTAACACTTAATTTTTTAAATCGTTTTTGTGCAAAGGCGATCAAAAAAATTGCATTCACTATATTCTCAGCAGAAAAGTCCTTTACCAATAACAAGCATACCAGTTAATTGTTGTGGACAAACAAGCCCCATGCCATTGGGATCAATAGCTGCTTTGTCGGCACTTTCAAATAAAAAGGTAAATATTAACAATAATAAAACAAAATAATCTTCTTATTATATTGATACAGAAATTTTGATGAAGAAACGTATTTTTTGACCTGATAGAAACTTTTATTTTATAACAGCAATTAAGTAAAAGTAAAATACATCTTGACTACAAATCAGATCAAGTTTATAGCTAACATTTGGAATTTACTTATATCTACAACTAAATATGTTGTAACAAGCATATGTTTTAACAGGGGCATATTGTCGATGTTTCTCTGCCTGTTGTGATTATTTTAAGACGTTAAAAGTTTACGATGCCATTACCTTTTAGGACGTCGTTGGGTGTTCATTGGGAGGGTAGTTGAGAATAGCTTTTCACAAAAGGAATATGATGGTTACATAGACGGAAATGAAATGATTTGTAACGGGTTATACCCAGTTTACGTACAAAAGGGACATTTTGGTCACGGTGGATAACAATATTACGTACATACTCGTAATATGGGGCATTGACGATTTTACGTAGAATTCTAGATTGTAGTGATTGGATTCGGAGGGAGTTGAAAAGCTTCGTCGAACTCCAGAGTTCAAGTCTGTATGTCCAGATTGGCTTCAGTGTTATATTGTAAAGTAGCAATTTGCTGTCGAGTCTTAGCTTTGATATTGCGTCTTAGAATAGCAGGGTCTGCTGATATTGTCCGTTAAATTACTGATAGTGGAGTGTTCACTTCGAGAGCCAAATTGATGATGGGGTATTACATTTTCGTCATCGACGATGGATGAAGCCATTTTAAGTCAATTTTTCCCCGATTTTGCCAAGAGTTAAGAGTAGGCAATGGGTCTAGAAGGGGAAGGAAGTTGCGTTCATTTTTTGGGCTTATGAATAATTTTTATTATTGAAAATGTCCAAAAATATGAGAAAGTTGTTTTAATATTTCGGAAATTATAAGATCATATTCCGGGGATTATTTGATTGAGGTTTTTCAACTTCGGAAGGTGTAAAATTTTTCCCAGATAATCTCGTAGATTTGAGTATTGATAAGTTCTCGGTTATTTTTATTCGTGAGCTTTGTCTTGTATGTCTTAAACGTTTCAGGTAAGTACTCATCAAAAGCATCTGCCTTTTGTGTGTCTCTTTTTACCCATGTTCCGTCGGTTATACCTAGGGGACGTGTTGTTTTTTTTGTATTTACGCAGTCGTATAGTAATTGTCCAAAGTGCTTTATTTGTGGTGACTGACTTTGTATATTGATTAAATTGTTCGCTGTTGTAGTTAGTTATTTCTTGTTTTATTTCGCGTTGAAGTCGGTTAAGTTATTATTTTTCAGTTGGCATTCTTGACTGTTAACATTTAGGAAGCATTTCATGAAGGATCCTTCCTGCATTGTAATATCCTCTATGAGAAAAGATTCTCGAAGTACCTGAAAAAAGGAAGAAAAATCTTGGAAACAAAGAAGCTACATTTAGTGGTGACGCAGAACAATTTAGAGTTATAACGGTGGATTGGATAGATTCGGTAGTAGTTTATGAATATAAATGATGGGCTAGGGATTTTTAATAAACTGTATAGTCTCGTATATAAAAGTGAGACCTGATTGTAAAATATGTTTCAGTAATAAGTGCCACGTCTATAAGTTTGCAATGTAGCAGTACGTCCAATTCTTGTCGGTGTGAAGTTAGTCAGTTCGCATTCCGAAGGAGGATGGACAGGGATTTATCAGTTAGGAACAACATTTATTTATTGACATTAGCACTGAGTGAAGAGAACTGATGTTAGGGAGGTTAGTAATGGGTAGTGTGGAGAGAAGTGTTGTTCAGTCTGCCGTGGAGGATAATCTAGGGGGCATGTTTACATTGTTACTTTTTGTTGATCTTGATGGTTCTGTTGTAGTGTTTTATAATGATGGTGGTGTTGCTGTTGATATTGTCATTAATGTTGCTATTGGTGTTTCTGTTGCTGTTTCTGTGATGGTTGTTGAGGCTGATGCTTTTCATGTTGGGGGATTGTTCAAGCTATGGTGGCTGTGATTTTTTGTTGCTAGGTGCTCCAAACTGCAAAACATAAATTTCCTTCTTTGCTACAGTTTTTTGCTTGTCAAGCAGCTCTTATAGTTGGCTGGGTGGCAACCTTCACCAAGTGCACATTCTCGAAGTCATAGTCCATAAGATCTAATCGATTTGGAGTTTATTTCGAAGAGGTATATTTGCGATTGCATAAGCTCATTAAATGCAATGATCTGTTACTATCTTGAACCATTTGCCATATAACTATGACCCCAATGTATACCTCTTTGCTGTTACTCAATAATTGGTTTGTTAAAATCGTGTTTATTTAGAATTCTGGTGGCACAAAAAAAGACTAAATAAGAGGAATACTTTTTATGGCTACTTGACGAGAGCCATACAAGCCTTGAACCAACGAAACAGAAAAGAAAAGGAAAAAAACCCATGACGAGAGAAACAGAAAATAAAATTGAAGAAAACATGCAAAAGGATAGGGATATCCACGCAAGAAAAGGAAAAGGAAAGGAAGAAGTTTCTGTATACAAAAGAAAAATTATATTCTTGTTTCCTCTATTCATCCTTTTATCAACTATCCACAATTTCCGCCTTTTCTCAACTTTTAAAGTGGATAGTTATTGGTAATTAACATTCTATAATAATTCTAATAACTTAGCTGATTTTCCTGTGGTTCTTTCCCTTTTTGTTTGCTGTCTGTAGTCTTCTTATTAGAGATCTCATGTCAGCCATCATGGCGTAGACTCTTGTTACTCTCTTTTTATTTTAATTGCTTTAGGTTTAGTATTAATTTTTAATTTTTACCTGTTTTCTTCTCATTTGCCATGATTTCTTGTGCATATTAACCTTTTATTTCCTTTAGAACACAAACGATAAATATTCACTTCACGTGAGCAGCCAACTTTTTAAATTGCTTGTATGTGGTCACATTACAATACTACTGGTCATTTCTTTAAGATTTTACGAAAAAATATTTTTTTGAAGGCGTTGATTTGATTTTTTTATTGAGTTGTCAAGAAAGTAATTTCGTTGTTTCCCAACCGAGGACATACTTGTATTTTTTTTGGAGAAGATGTGTATGGAGAATATGTGTTAAGTGTGCGCCAAAAAAAAAAAATTGTATTTTTTGGAGAAAATGTGTATGGATAATATGTGTTAAAATAATGTTTCGATTCGGCAATTTTGATCTCGAAGATGCACCACGTTCTGAAAGGCCAGTTGAAGCTAATGAAGACATAATATAGGCATATGTGTATGCAATCAATATGCAATCCGGCGAATAACAACTCGTGAGATCGCTGAGAGATTAAATTTATCGAATACGACCGTTCATAATCTTTTGAAACGGCTAGGTTTAATCTCAACAATTTGTGCCGTCGCATTGACGTTTGTGATTTGCTTCTCAAGCGAAAAGAAAATGATCCATATTTGAGGCGCATCATCACTGGGGACGAGAAATGGGTTGCATACAACAATGTTAAGCGCAAAATATCCTGCAGTAGAAAAGATGAACCGGCTCAAAGCACTTCGAAACCCAATATTCTTAAAAAAAAGGTTATGCTATATGTTTGGTGGGATTTAAAAGGAATCGTTTATTTTGAGCTTCTACCGAGCAACACAACGATCAATTCTGAAGTGTACTATCATCAGTTTCACAAATTAAATGATTCACTTAAAGAAAAAAGGCCAGAATTGGTCAATAGGAAAGGTATAGTGTTCCAACAGGATAATGCGAAAGCACATACAAGTTTGACTACTCGGCAAAAGCTTTTAAAGCTTGGATGGGATATACTGCCACACCAACCATACTCTCCAGACCTAGCACCTTCCGATTATCATTTCTTCCGGTCTCTACAAAAAATTTTAGACCGTAAAACGTTTAATTCAAATGAAGAGGTCAAAATCACTTAGATCAGTTTTTTGCCAGCAAAGAAAAAAAAATTTATGGGCGTGGAATCATGCTACTGCCAGAAAGATGGCAAAGGGTATTGGATCAGACTGGACAATATTTAATTGAATAAAATATTAATTCACTATAAAAAAAATCGTGTTTCATTTTTATAAAAAAAACGAAATTACTTTCTTGACAACCTAATAGAATAAGTTTTTAATGTTAGATTTCCGAATTGAATATATTAACTATTTATTATTCACTATATAATAGTAACTATTTTCGATTTAAATTTAACTTTGCTATTTGAAAATAGTCCCTGTTGTACAAATTTTTCTTATCTTTAGACGAAAAAATATATTGAAGCGAAACGAAATTTACTACATTTTTTTTGTTTTCATTTTCCGTTGGCTTTAAATACTTAATAATAATTAATATTTTTTTCATAATTACACGCTTGTTCGGCCAAAATAACTAAAAAGCGGAACTCTCTTACACGCGATTTACACAGAACAGCCAACCATCGACTACTCTCATCTATCCCATTATCACGTCATGATGCCCACCGCTTGGATTCGCTTGTACGTACAATCGTATCTTCATTTCATTAGCGGCATGCTCTTTTTTACAATTAGACAGAAACGAAGTAAATCGTTATATTCAATTTTCTCTCTCGAAGAGGATAGGAAATTTACCACCTACTATCAAAGAGATACGTAAAAGAAATCATTATTTACCATAAGTATTTAACTAGTAAAACATTGTCTTCAATACAAAGTCTGATTAGTTGTAAAGATTGAAAGCATCCTTCCTCTCGGGATTTAGTATACAATTCTTCATTAATCGAAAAAGTGCTGCACTTTCCAATTTAATTTATACAAAGATTTTTCCGCTTTTGAAACAAAAATTTTCTGAAATTTATAGAACATAACATGACACGAATAAACGCTATTTTCATTAATAAAAAAAATTGCATCTGTATCTTACAAACAAAAAATGTTAATGTCAGTACCAAAAAAAGACATGCGTTACTTGCATTTTGTTGGCTAAATGCGTTATCGATGCGCTATCAAGTTTGCATCTTAAATGATCATTAAATTACTACGGCGTCCCAAACTTGTCAAAGGCAAATAAAAAATATGTTTTCCTGTGGCCACATAAATACATACTTTCGTAATAAATTAATATCTTAAATCGATTCATATCAAACTTCTTATTATTTTTGTAAAGAGTAGAGGTGTATTACGAGCCTTTTCCCAGAAAACTGTTTTTTGTATTACAATGTAAAGTTTCGAGCATCTTACGATTTTTGGTTCGCAAGATATCAATAAAAATAATTTAAAAATTTTAAAACAGCAGTAGATTGTAAGATTGTCGAGCTTTACACTTATCGGCCAAAGTTCCTTTGCGAAATTTTTTTAAAAAATATTGTTGTTGAAGTAACCAATATTCTGTATATAATCTTTAACTACATAGTTATTATTTCTTAACTTATAGAGATTTATTAAATAAAAAATTAATTCTAAAAATTTGGAAATTGTGTATCAAATCTAGGTGGATATAGAAAAGTATTCATTTCCCTCAGCCATATGCATTTAACAATATAACTATATGATATTCGTGTATTTACATTACCTTTAAATACGAAACAAAAGAGTTCACATGAGTTCATTAATGGTTTTTAATTTATTTAAACTTAAATTTATAAATATCTTTCTATAAACAAAAATGAAGTTATCATACTTCCCAAACAGATGAGAACATACACATTCACATATACACATAAATACATTGATGCTGCAATGCAAATATTAACAAAATTATATTTCTTTCATGCAAATACTATTTTCCTTTGTCATATGTAATGTTGGAGTAATAAGGACTGGGATCAAAATTCCACTTACAGTAATAAATCAATTCCGCGTCCAAGAATATGTTCAATAGAAAACAAAGGGGCAATTGATAATCTAAGAAATCACGCCCCTCATTTCTCATCTGCACATAAAGTTAGTGATGCAAGGTATGTACCATTTAAATTTATATGAATAAATTTATATTATAAAGTTAATAATATAAATGTGTACCCTCGTTAATTTATAAAAATAAAAATATATCATAAAACTATAATACTCTATTCAGATCGGTAGCAGACGGACAATCCCAACATAGCTTTTCAAATAAATGTCATCGTGGTTATTTAGGAGCTGCATTTCCAACAAATTTAGTTGATTCACGTCCAGAATTGCGCCAATCAAGACAATCTTTAGGTTCAGCTTCAGACCGTTTAACGCATGCTTCATATTCAGGTTCTGTTCATGGTCCGACCAGCATTACTTCTAGTACAAGAAGATCACGACCAAGATCAAGATCAAAAGAATATATTCATAATATTCATATGCATCATCACAGACCTAGTAGTAGGTAAGTGTAAATTTTATCTTAAATTTTGATAAATATACTACATAAATATTACAAAATATTACTTATATTTATACAAAATAAATTGTGATTATTTGAAAATATGTATTATTAATTTTTTTAACGACATTTCTATTTAAACAGTTTATTTATTATGTTCAGTTTTATACAATATTTATTAAATATAGATATTCTATGACTGGATCTACACATACTTTAAATAACTATTGTGATACATCTGACAATTGGACTGATCATGATATGGACATATATATGGCTCGGAATGCAATAACCCGCAATGGATTGGTGCCATTATAAAAAAGGCAATAACTTTAATATTATTAAGTAATCTAGAAAGCTTAACTGTATATTAAATAATAAATAATACATGTTTGTTTACAAAAATTAACTCGTACAACTTATATCTAAGTACGATAATAATATAAAACATTTTAATTATATATGAGAATGAGTATACATAGATTTTCGAAGTAAAATAAATATTTTGATTTGTATTTTCAGCCGTAGCGTGCCTTTCAAATACTTTGATTGTATTTTCAGCCGTTGGTGCATTTTAGTTTCGAAAAATTTTCATTTTTATGTTCTCTGAACTTTGGTTTCACAGCTTTTTTTCTTGGATTTAATTAATTCCATTTGGTGCATAGTTTTTTTTATATAAGGCGCATAAACTTTACCTTCTGCACGAAAAACATACGCATAATGGTATTTCATGATCTTGTCTGCTTGTACTTTATTCGTTTTAATAAAATCAATCGCACATCAAAGGATATTGAAAGAACAGTTTTTACAACTGCACTGAAAATAAATAAAATAAGTATCTCGAATACTCTATGATAGCCGTATAATTCATAGTGAAGAAATTGAATGTGGAAATCGCTTACCCATTATCTCCAAATTTTTAATATCTCTCGCGCACTTTTTAATAAATTTCGAAAATATTATATTTTTCAATTGTTATTTAAAAAAATGTTTTATTGAAAACTATTTTATAAATTTTGTGATCTTGATTATATTTATTGGTTTGTCTGCTTTATATTATTAGTGTATTTTATTAAACAAATCAGAAGGCGCTAGAATGGAAATTTAAATAAGGCCACTATTGCAATAATTTTTGCAAACAATATCGGTTTATATAACATACGTGTTTTCTATTTAAACAATCAAATAATTTTCATGGGAATGCATAATGTATTCACTTGACTTATGGTATTGTAACAGTCAAACAACAATCCTGCCGCAAAACAAAACACTGAAACGTATGACAGTACTTGAACTTTAACTGAAAAATTAAACAAGATTTACCTCGGCGATAAAGTAGTCGGAGTTTTGTGCATTCTCTTAAGACTGTAAAGGTTTTAAAATCTTGACAGGTGGCAACTGCATAAAGTTTCTGTTTCAGTCGTAATCATGTTCCTACCAATAGAGCGTGTGTCTACAACGTGTAACTATGTCGAAAACGAAGATAATGTTGGGGGCATACATCTGGTATTGGTACTACGTATAATATCTCAGATTATAGAAGAACTAGATAGGACTCTTCCCAAAAATTTTGTTCAAATTTTTTTCGAGAATACATTCGTAAGATCGCACACGCTGGAAAAATAACCTTTCACGAAACACTTCGTATTCCAACAAAAAAAACTACCTATTTGCTGTCATGAAGAATAAATCAATTTCTGCAAGTGTATTAATTTATACGTAATTGTTCGTAAACTATTTAAAATTTAATAAAACCGCAATTAAACTTTCACTCAGCGATAAGTATCTAAATGTAAACAAAAGTATGCAAGAATTTCGGTATGCTACGAGTACTATTTCATGGAGAATGTCAAGTTTTAAAACTCTCCGAAAGTTTACAAAGTTGAGGAGCTTGATATTTGATTCATATTTAGAAAATAAAATACAATTGCATTCAAAACCAAAATATTGGAAAAAAATAAATGTTGTTTTCTGTCGTGTTTAAATTATATTTTTGTTTAGAATAAGTGAGCTAACGTGAAGATTAATTATGCCTTTGGAATTCAATAAATTTCTATTACGAAAATTAGATGTCAGTGGATGTCATGTCTACATAAAAAAAAACTCTACACAAATGTATGTAAGCATTACGATTTCTTGCCGGTTTTGCAATAATTCAGACAGAAAATTGCCTATACATATACGAAAATCTAATGTACGGGCCTATACAGGTATTCTTAAATCTAAGCTTTTCTCTAAGTTTAATACTATGTATTTATTACCTACTACCAGCTTAATAACTGCGACTTCTGGACTGCAACTTAAAAAATTAAACACAATTGCAAAAAAAAAGTCACCTAACCAGTTAATAATTTATACATTAAATTAAAATCATATATTACCTAGACATTATATATGCACAGGTAATATATGATTTCGATTTCAGATTTAACAATGCTGTCATACAAGACGATATTAAAAATGTGAAAATATATTGGCAGTTCACTGAAAATATGCAAATAGCCTTAAAAGTAACTCGTTTTTGTCGATGTTTACAATTGTGTGATATTCGATAATATTGTATGCGTATTTAAAATGTTAACAGCGCTTTTTCAGGTGCTCACCGCAATTGTGTTTCGTGCAAGAATAAAAATGAAACTCTCTCGAAATTAAATCCAGATGCAGCTAAAAAAAATTACAATTTTTGATGTACAGGAAATATCTATGGATACTCATGGATCTATAGTTTTTTTACAGACAGTTTGTTAAAAACAATCAGAAAGCATTAATAATATGTAATTTAAAACTTTCGGTTCATATTTGAAAATGATAACGTACTTGAACATTATTCCAGTAGTGCAATATAAATTTCGTTCATTGACTAATTGTAACGAAATATTGAAATTATAGATCGGCGATTTAAATTTTTATCATTAAGTAAGCTTTATTTGTATTAGAAGAAAAGTTGTTCATATTAATTACAAAAAAAATTATGTATATATATATGGTCATTTTTAGACACGGTTAACTTGTTTATGAGTTCATTTTTATTTGGACCGCGGCATTGTGAATTTCTGCGGTATTGATTGCTTCCCTTGTTGGTGTATTTTGCTTCATATACTTTTTTATTCCTTCTTAAATGATATTTTCTTGTGTTTACACTTTGAAGGTTCAGATCGAAATTAACATTTATTCACTAACGCATTTATAGCAGAACCGGATGGTTAACAATTAGTGTGCAGGCTATTGATGATATGTTCTTGATGTTGTGTTCACCATATCTAAAATGACTTTATTTATCTATAATACATATTTGCGCTAATGTCCTCTGGTGTATCGTAGACGGGTAAGTTTGCGAATATTACGCAAACATACTCGAGTTCGAATACGACTTAAGATATACGGATAAGGTAGCCAAATGGCCTTCCGGGTCGTGGTATAAATATTAGTGTATACTACGAGGGTCGTTCAATAAATCCTTAGAAAAAGATGGAAAAAAACTGTTTTTTAAAAAAAAAAATTTTTATTTTTCAACATAATCTCATTTTAGCTCTATACACTTTTCCAACCTTTTTTCCAAAATTTTTATCCCGTCCAAAAAATAGGATCCGCTCCGTTTGAGCAATGACGTCCTCGTTGGAAGTGAACCGTCGTACGCCAAGCCATTTCTTCAGATTGGGGAAAAGAAAATAGTCACTCGGGGCCAAATCTGGTGAATAAGCGGGATGCTGCAACAATTCCATTCTCAATTCCACAATTTTGGCCATGGAAACAGCGCAGGTGTGCACACGCGCATTGTCCTGATGCAAGAGGATTTTTTTCTTCTTCAGATGGGGGCGTTTCTCTTTGATTTCCTCGCTCAACCGTTGCAATAACGACGCGTAATACGCTCCTGTTATTGGTTTTTCTTTTTCCAAGTAGTCGATAAAAATGATGCCCTGCAAATCCCAAAAGACCGTGGCCATCACCTTGCCGGCCGATGGCACAGTTTTTGCCTTCTTCGGAGCCCGTTCACCCTTGAAAATCCACTGTGATGTCTGTCTCTTCGTTTCTGGAGTGTAGTAGTGCATGCAGGTTTCGTCAACAGTGACATATCGACGAAGGAATTCGGCAGGATTGCGATGAAAGAGTGCCAACATAGCCTCAAAGTCCACTGCACGATTGCACTTATTCTCCTCTGAGAGCAAACGCGGCACCCATCTTGCCTAAATTTTTTTTACAGACAATTTTTCATGCAAAATTGAAGCGACTGTATCTTGTGATATGCCCGTGGCCTCAACTAATTCGCGCACTTTAATTCGCCGATCGTTCAAAATCAGATCGTGGATTTTGTCGATGATTTCAGGAGTAGACACCTCAACTGGGCGTCCTGAACGATGTTCATCTTTTGTCGATGAACGGCTACGTTTAAATTCATTCACCCAATTGTAAACCGTCGCAAACACAGGTGCAGATCTGCCATGAACTGCATCCAACTCGGCTTTGATTTCTTTCGGGCTTAAGCCTTTCAAATGGAGATGTTTCATGACAGCCCAAACTCGCTTTTTTCCATTGTTATGCACAAATAAATGTCGTTAACTTTAATCGACGATAGAAATTGACCTACGCTATGGATCGAGGTGAAATTTTTACAGCTTTCTTGTCGATAATTCTACTTACAAAAAAAAATCTTTACCGACACTACGAGCGCAATTTCTCGGATTTTCTAAGGAATTATTGAGCGACCCTCGTACTTCAAAAGAATGATAATTTTCAAAATTATATGTCAATGTTTAAAATGTTCAAAGATTAAATAAATTGTAAATCTCCGTTTCAATGTTCAAGTTCTTAACAAAATTTTAATTATAAATTTAAATGTGCAGACATTATTTATTAAAGTACAAATAAAGTATTATACGTATATATGAAATAAGTAATTCATAAAATTAAAATAAATTATAATTGAGGTTAAAATCTAAAAATTATTTGGTCCATATGCATGGGATACAAGTAATTATGCATAAAATGATCTGAAAAGTGTGCGAAATATATGAAACTGACTATATACAATATATTAAGTTATAAAATATAATTGTATCTATTAAAATTCTATCATTTATTTTTCGTTTGGAACAGATATAATTGCACAAGACAAGGCAAAAAGTTTAAAATTCCAAGACAATTTTTTTTCTCAATATAATTCAGGGTCTTCTCAAAAGCTGAAGAAAAAAAATCTAAAATATAAACTTGACTAGCAATAACTTAAATGTATACATACATAGCCACATACAAAGCGGTCGCTCCCTAGTAGTCATAAATAAATGACGCGATAATTTGGTTTCCACGTGAAACAAACCATAAGGGTATTATCGCACAAACTAAGTTCAATGTGATTTGCTATAATTTTATCACTCGACCATTTTGTTATTTCAACGATCCAGAGAGTTGGAAATGAGCCTCACAACCGAACATGATTTTCTTGGAAAAATCCACATAACTTTCAAATTATTCCAGAGCAAAATAAGTAAATTCAATTGTAAAATACACCATGTTGTTATGGCAGACAGTTCCAAATATTGAGAACGCCTTGAAAACGATAAATTTGGGTCTTCATTAAGTCTTGCCTGAACCGATCTTTGTCTTACTGGCACTCGAACATTAATTATTTTAATGATCTATTTTGGTTTTTTTTTGTTGAGCAGTATAAATTGTTTGTTGAGTGACCCGGTCCACAAAATCTACATAGTTCAGTAGTCACTTTCATTTAGATTCTTCGTGCTGGTCAAGGCATAGCCGACACGCATACGCCAATTGTCTACCAGACTACGTTAAAATTCTTAACGGCAATTTTCTTGGTGTGCCCGTATCTTTGACATTGATTGTAGAAAAGAGGGCGCGGAAAAAAACGAACAACACGAACATTGCAGTTAAGAATTTTAACGTAGTCTGGTAGACAATTGGCTCGGAACGATTCTTTGATGGTAGTGGTAGGGGAACTTGTTTTACTAATATGATCCCATTTGGTTAACCTTTCTATATTTAAATATTTTTTCATTCTCTATATTTAATTGATCTTCCTTAAGATCAATTTCTAAAGAAATGTTTCTAATAAGGCCTACAAAAAAATTTAATACGCAATGAAAAAACACACACACACATTTGTATTATCTTATATGCTAAGAGACACCTCTATGAAGTTGCTAGACTTTCTAGGGGCTTCCGACCAGGTGGCGGATAGAGAACTTCCTTTAAGACAGATATCGGGACATTGTGCTTGGGACGGCTCAAAACTAGCTAAACAAACAAAATCCAACAGAGTTTACCCCTTAGTGGGCGACTGTTTGATCGGCGTCTGATCACAGGTATGAGGCGACCGGCCAATTGTACTTGTCGGCAGGTATAAACCGCAATTGTTACAAATTCAAATAGAGGGCGTTACAAAAAATAACCTTACCGTGCAATGGATATGATTCCTATTAGAAAGTGAGCAGACGGCCTTCCAACCGTCGATATCCAGTGACCGCAATGTTGCATTAGTGAAACACTTGGCCAAAGCAATATATAATTTGAGAAAGAACGCTGGTTCTGCTGAGGTGCAAAATAGAGGAGCTAGACGTGTTCATTAACGGTAGGAATAACGTCCACATGGAGATAAGGAAAATGGTGGCTGAGTGCAAAAAGCATTATGCAGTAATGCATAAAAATCCTTCCCTAGATGAGGGGCAATTCCTCATTCAAGGAGCTAGGAAATCCTCTCCTAGATGAGGGGCGGTTCCTCATTCAAGGAGCTAAAATTCAGCACAAATAAATGAAGGCCGAATACATTTTATGCGCGTTCGGTTATCTCAATTTTGGTTCGCGAACCCAACGACTTGATTCATTCAGGTCGAAGCATAATTTCAAGCATACAAATTCACAAATTGCGCCATACAAAATTTCCTTGTAATCACCGCGCTACCACCCCAATCTTGCGACGCAATTATCGATTTTTTTGTCGGATCCACAAATTGCTACGGAAATATGAAGTTCGAATTAATGAAGCGTCACTCTGTTTCCGAGACAAAATAATTAGAATCTTTTATTGCAAAGGCTGATATCGAAGACAAAAATTCGTCGGAACTGTTGACATACATGTTGCAATTATCGGGACAAACATTCGGCGATTGAACTTATTATAAAAAAGGTATGGCTTCGGAAGCTACCGCAATTTATACATGTCGCATTAGTTGTAGTTAGCGAAAAGCCGTTAATAAGTTAGCTCACGTAGTTGACAAAATATATGAGGTACAACCAAATGCCACCGTGTTTGCAATACCCATTTCTTATAAATCCTCAGTGCAGAACACCGATAGTTCCGATTTTGGTGCACGTTTATCGCAAATCAAAGCGATGATTGCGAGACTCGACGTCAGTTACTCTTTGCCGACGCAGCTCACGCGGACGGTCAAAAAATTCTCATTTGCATTCGAGTTCATCTACTTCACGTCAGGTGTGCTGGAATCACGAAAGATTTGGCGGAAAAGCGAAAATATCAGTGTAACCAAAAATTTAAAGAAAATTACCCAAACTTGTTGCTGCAACGTGTGTTGTGGCTACCGGTGCGACGAAGTATAATATCCGTCTGTTCATTCGCGACGATTCAAACAATATGGTTTTTTTATCGATACATCTGTACATTTATCAGTTTTGTCGTCAGAACACGCTTTAAAATAATAGGACCACGAATTTGCTGCAATATTAATGGAATTTCTCGAACTGATGCAATTACCATATTATTTTAAAGACGTATGACATAAAATAGTGCATGACGTCGTTACGATAGACTAATGTTTCCGTTCGAAAAAAAACACTGCGCCTATATGCAGCTAGGCACGACGCAGCGAAAAAACAATTCGAGATAATCGTGAAAATTATCGTCTTCGCCAGTTGCTTCTACATTACACATGATGCGGAAGAAAAATAAGACGGATTGGCATCTGTGCGGAGATTACCGTCGGTCGAATACAAGTACAATTCCTGACCGGTACCCAATTCTGCATATAGAGTGTATCATTTTATTCCAGTAGCAGAAGACATTCACAAAACATCTATCACAACGCCTTTTGTTCTTTTTGAGTTTAGACGTGCGCCTTTCGATCTGCGGAACACGGTGTAAATTTCCAGAGTTTCATGAACTAGGATTAGAGTTTGTCTTTGTGTATATCGACGACATCCGTGTTGCTTCTCTAGATCCACGTACGCAAATACAGCAGCTTTACCAATTGTGTCTAAGATTATCAGATTATGGGATTACGATCAATGCTCCTTAGTGTATTTTTGTTGTCACCAACCTCAATTTCTGAATCACCGCATTACTGTAGAAGGAATTTGGGCTTCAGGTGACCGGGTTGATAGTTTATCATACCTACGCAACTTTGTATTTGTTTGATCGAATTGGGAGTTAGTAAATTTTTAATAATTGGTGGATATAATTGTGGTCTGTTTGGTGAATTAAATATTTCTAACGGATGATTTTTTAAGTCTTTCGTTTTCACATTTCCAAAAAAAATAAAGAAAAAATGCAAAAGTGCATGAAAGGTTTATTTATGGTATATCGATAAATCAATGCTTGCCATTTACTTTTTAAGATTACTTTATGTAAATATTGACTAAGACTACGTTTTGAGTGATCCATGCGAGAGGTCCAATTTTGAAGTACTTTTACTCTTATTTCGTCTGGTATCTCGCTAATACCACGTGTTATGTTGTCTTCCAAGGCTGCAAGTGATGTTGGTTTCTCGGCATAGACGAGTGACTTCAAGTAGCCCCATAAAAATAGTGTAGAGGCGCCAAATCGCACGATCCAGGCGGACAAGTCGATCAGACGCAGTTCTTGTATTTTGGGTAAAAAAAAACAGTTCGAAATCATCGAGCAATAGTAGGCGCCATTGACGGTAACGTTGCGACCAGCGTCATTTAAAAAAAATACAGACCGATGATTCCACCGATGATAAACCGAACCAAACAGTGAATTTTCTGTGTGGAATCAGAGTTCTGGTTTTTCAACCAGAAATAAAATTCGTCGGCCAATGCAATTTTTTGTTAAAAAATTGATTTTTCTCAAGTTGTTCTAAGGTTCACTCACCGAAAATTTGACGCTCTTTCAGGTTGCTCGGCTTCAGTTCTTGCACGATCTGTATTTAATATGCTTTCAGACCAATTTCCTTGCGTAAAATCGTCCACATAGCCGGGTAACACTGCTGTGAACAGCGACAGATGAAGAAATTGCGTTGTTCACTAACACTGGACGCATCGGCAGTAATATTTTCCTCTGTACGCACTCTATGCACACGGGTTGATGGTGTCAATAGAATACAATTGCTGCAAAATTTTGTCACTATGGCTTGAATTACTTGATCAGTAGGTCGATTATGACGACCATAAAATGGCGGAAGTGCGCACAAGACATTTTTCACAGAGCACGAATTTTGATAATAAAATTCAATAATTTGCAAGCATTGTTCGGGTGTAAGTCATTCCATGATGAAATGCCAATGTTAACTGAGCACTTTTGAGTTTGATTCACGTGATCTATCAACAATAAAAACATAAAAAATCAAACTGCACAAAAGCACCCGATATTATTATTATTATTATCTTTGTAGTTTTTAAATCGATGGGTCGTAGAAATCATACGATTCCGAGCCAAATGTTAGGCCGCGTTAGCTGCCCAATGAGAAAAAAAGAATGGAGGCTTTGTATATCGATTGGAAATTTTATTTTAAATTACTTATTATTCTCGACTGATATTCGACACATCTGAAAAAATAATATAGTCGCAGATAGTTTGTCACGTTTTTCGGAAATAGCTTCTATAAATACGGACCCTTTTGATCTAAATAAATAGCTCAAATTAGAAAAACTAGCGACCAACAGCAAGTTGTCTTAGAAAATAAATAAGATATAATTGCCAAAGTTTGCTATATATTGTGAAACGTCGACATTGAATTATAGACCTTTCGTACCTATTTTTTTACGTTGGGCGGTGTTGAATACCTTACATAACCAAGCGCATCCTGGCGTTTGTGCAACCAGAAAGTGTATTGCTATTTTTAGCTAAATATAAATCGGGACATGAATTTTTAGAGTAAAACTTGTATTTCATCTTCTATTTTCCAACATAGTTGATCCATTTTCCGTTTCAGAAAGAAATTCGTAAATATTGGTTTACTAAATATGACAGCTGTTACGATAGCAAACCTTTGTAGAAAATAACATCTCGCGTTTTGGAAGAATCACAAACCTGCAAGATTTCAAGGATGACATGCTGCAAGAATCACAAGATCAAAGTATCCAATTCGAATCCAAATTTTTTCAGGAATTAATCAAACTACTGGAAGTACATGGTATCTGAACAATTCCCTACCATATACAAGCGAACAGTTTAGTTGAACGTATCCCCGAGCACAATGAACTTCCAATTATATTACTGAGGATCAGAGCCGCGGTAAATGAAGATTTATCGTATTCCCCTGCTGAATCTATAGAGAGAGTTTTTTATTAATAAGAACCATGAGTCCAAAAAAAACTCATGTTCTAGAAAATTATCGATGGATATTTAGTCCTTTCTTATGTGCAATTTTACTGTTTCTTATGTTTTAAAAGTTTGCTTACTATTTTCAAATCGTGGAATTCTAAAATTTAAAAAAAAACTTACCCCGGTATTCGTATACCATTTTCAACACGGTATCTTAATTCTTGGCAGAATTCGATCCATATGTAGGCAAGAGCAGATATTCCTCCATAGTAAGAATTACATGTCGCCAGCAAAGTACTGATACGAAGTACTAATGAATCGGGAAGAGCAGTTTTAATGTTCGTTTTGTCCAGCTATATAATACGATATAATAGACAATATATATACATATTTTGATTAAAATTAGCTTGTGATCAGTTTTTGAAAATTTTATTCAGTTTAAAATATTAATTCTAATAATATATTCAAATAAAAACGAGACTTTTATTTATGTTTAGAAACAATAATTTTTATAATTTATTTTCTGTGTAACTAGATGCGCGTGCCCAAAATTCCCAAATAATTTATATATTGATTTTCTAACGTGTCAGGCAGTTCTTTTTAATTTATGTATTCAAATAACTACAGAGTTTTCCAATAAAAGTGATATGTTTTATTTTTTCAAACAAAATAAAAAAAGAAATGTGGCAAAGCAAATTGTTTTTACTTTATTTTGAAGAACAACCGATGCAATTATGTTCTGAAAGTCACATTATTGAAATGGCCACTTCTGCTCCGTTTGCTGAACCGAATACTATGATTCCAATTTTCGACTATTTTGTGTATTCACATATTTGGCACCAATATTCAATTTTAATGCATCAATGGTTACTGTTTTACTTTTTGTGGCCTAATTCAGGCCACAAAAAGTTCGTTATCATCGATCTGTATCTCATAAAGCACAAAAAATGGTTAATTTTTCAGAATGTAAAAGTTTGTCGTGAATAATTTGTGGATTGGCCTGAGCCGCGTAACGAACATTTTGTTGTTTCACCGATCCAGAGAGATGAAAATGCAATTCATCGCAGAAGATGATTTTCTTGGAAAAATACACATCATTTTCAAATTATTCCAGGGCAAAATTAGCAAATTCACGGCATCTTCAATTCTCCAGAGATAAGAATTTTGTAAGAATGTAAGGACAAATTCAATCTAAAATACGCCATGTTGTTGCGGCAGAGAGTCCAAATGTTGAGAACGTTTTGAAATCGATAAATTTGGGTTTTTATGAACACTTGCCTGAACGGCAGAAATATTGTCGTCACTTCGACCGGATCTTCGTCTTACTGACACGCGAAAAAAAAAATATAAATTGGAAGAAGTGCAAGATAAGTTGCAATAAAAGAACGATTATTTTGATAAAAAAATTGGATAATTTCCAAACGTTTTTGAGGGGTGGATAAATTGTACACATTACTGACTATAGCTGACGGTCTAGGTATATAAATTAATATGGTAAGATATTGCGCATGTATCATTCCATCTCCCTCTCGCAATTTTCTGTCAAATGACGTAGTTCAGGAAGTACAATTCTTTAACCGGGTATAAACAAAACAAACTTATTAACTGAAGAAGCGTGTTTATTTAAAGTTGATTGTGTTAACATCTCGTTTATATATTAAATAAAGCAAAAAGCAAGTGGTTTATTATAAAGTTAAGATGGCAATCTGTGCAATGCTTCAATGCAACAGCAGCAACGACAAACGGCTGAAAAGAAATCAAGACGAATGTGTTAGGAACAGTGTAAAATTTTTTAAATTTCCTAAAGACAAATTGTATGCAAGACAATGGCTACAAAAATGCAAGAGAAGTGATAAAGTGAATATCAATAATGATTACGTTTGTTCAAAACATTTCAAACCTGAACACTATTTGCGAAACCTGCAGCACGAATTATTAAATTACTCACCTAGAAGCTGTAGAAAATTAAAATTAGATGCAATTCCAACCGAAAATCTGCCAATTGGAAGTGTAAAGTATGAAGTGAAGAAGACTATTCGTCAGAAAAGACAGGATAGAAAAAAAAACACTCAGATTGTGAATAATATGCTGTAAGTATTTTGCTTGAAATAAAGCGGTGTACACCTTTAGTCATCTATACGCATATTTGTCGCATTAGTTGCAGTTGCCGAAAAGTCGCTAAATGAGTTAGCTGACGTAGTTGACAAAATATATGAGGTACAACAAAATGCAAGCGTGTTTGCAATGTCCAATTCTTACAAATTTTCAGTGCAGAATCGAAGCGATGCTAGCGAAATTCTATGTCAGTTATACGAACAATATAAGTTCGTGGTATAGTAATTAGTCTTTTCGCCAATGCAGCTCACACGGACGTACAAAAATTCTCTTTCGCATTCGAGTTCATCTACTTCACGTCAGGTATGCTGATATCACAAACGATTTGACGAAAAAGCGACAAAATGTCGGTGCAACCAAAAATTTATAGAAAATTACCCAAACTTGCTACCGCAACGTGTATTACGGATACCGGTGCGACGAAGTATAATATCCGTCTGTTCATTCGCGACGATTGAAAAACAATATGGTTTTTCGTATTGACACATGCGTAGATTAATCAGTTTTGCCGTAATACACGCTTTAAAATAATATTTCTAATATTTTACTTTCCGCTGCAAACGGTTCAATTACAAAAAACCGTTGGGGATAATCGTGGAAATGGAAATATGTCAGTCATTGTCTTCGCCAGTTGCCTCTCTGTTACACATAATGCGGAAGAAAAACAAGACAGATTGGCGTCCGTGCGGAAATTAGCGTCGACTGAATGTAAGAACAATTCCTGACCGGTACCCAATTTCACTTGAACTATATTTCACCATGCGTTTAAATGTATGTAGACAAGCTCGAGTCAGATATAAAAAAGTTCAAATTAGTTTTGATGAGTGATTTTCGTGGTTGAACTAGCTCACCAATGGGCAATGATCGGTTACTATCTTGAACCGTTGTCATATCAGGAAAATGTAAAATGGTTTATACGCCAATGTATACCTAGCAGCTCTTTCTCTATTATTAGTTTATAAAACATATTTATTTAGTCTTGCTAACGTAAGCTATTAGCCTATCTTTGCCAATTTCTCGCTATGACAGAACCGCTCCTATAATGTGAGGTAGCAGTTGTTATAATGAATTGTCTGTTGATATGGGGGTTAGGGTGGGCTTCTTAATAGTTTTCTTAATTTGTCGAATAACATCGTGCATTCGAAGAATATATTTTTCTTCGTGAAATGGTTCAATTGTCAGGCTATTTTTGAAAATTGCGATATAAAACGCTTATAGTATTTGCAGAAAACTACGAACCTTTTCACTTCATCGGCGTTTTGAGGTATAGAATAATTTTTTTAAATGTTATTCTCATTTGGATCCGTTTTTATCCCAGTTCTGATTTGAGGAAGCTAAATTTTGCGGTATTCAATTTAAGATTGTACTCTCTTAGTTTATTAAATACCCTTCCTAGGTTTTTACTGTGTATGCTCAAGTCTAAATCGAAAACTATTAATACATTGATATATACAAATGTACATGAGTCTAAACCTACTAGTGCTATGAATATCATGCGCTGAAAGCTGTTCCTGGATATTTTGAGACCAAAGGGTAACCTTTTAAATTGGTCATGATCCCTATTGGTCGAAAATGATGTCAGTGGAATTCTTCGCCACCCTTGATATGACAGGATGAAAAGAACTTGCCATGTCAAGGGTGAAGAAGAATTTTGGCCCTGCTAGTTTGTATAGGACGTCATCCAAGCGAGTCAATAGGAATTTATCATTGATAACTTTTTTGTTTAATTGTCTAATAGACAACCAACCTGCAATCTCTTTTCCCATATTTCCGTTCGGAACCACGAGCAAAGAATTGTATGGCCTTACCGATGTCTTGACTATATAATCCTTTAATAATTATTCCTTTTGACTATTGATTTCCTGAATGTGAGCATATTTATTGTTCCACGTTCAGATGAACGCTTCATAGACATCAGTGATTATTGCCAAGTTAAGGTTGACTATATGGAACCCATGTTTTATATTATCTTCATAGTAATTTCCGTTATCATATACATTTTAATCTTTTTTATTTTAATTTTATTTATTTGATTGCTGTATCTATTAAAACTGTCAAAATTATTTCATTACGGAGATCCTTCAGTTTTATATAGTTATAGTTCCAGAACTCATGTAGCATCATTGACTTAGGTGTGAAGTTGCTAACGCCAATTATTGTCGGTAGCTGTCCAAATGGTCTAGCTGAAAAAAGTGCTGAAAATACGCTTAAAAGCAAAAGTCCTCCCGATCCGATTCTTTGGCTAATAGCAACCGTAAAATTATTATACTGGCTAATTTTATCCGGGTACTATACATGTATCAATACTGTCTATTGCTTAGAACTGCTGGTGTTAACAACCACAAATCACCTACAGAACAAAGGAGGATTAGAGGGAACATTACGCTTGCTCCTAACAGGGAGTGGAAACCGAGATTTTTTACAATATAACTTCTCTTTTTTAAAAGCTGCCATTTAAGAACTTATGCTTCAATGATAAATTATACTCACCAACAAAGACAAAATTTTTAAAACACCTCATGGGTGAAAACCAATTTACACTTTGATAAGTGTAACATGGTGTATATGATGAAATTCTATTCTAACGCTTATCTAGGGAGGATCATGTACAATATTATAAAATTACCAGCGACACATGCTTTCTTAAGTAATCAATCGTTATTATAGTTAGATATCTACTTTTAACATACAACGATTCTTTTACTCAGGCAGATACGCATATCCATTGAAATATCCAAAAATCTGTTCAAACATGTATTGTAGATCTTATAGGAACCAATGAACACAGCGTTATAAAAACTGCTTCCTGAAACCACACTTTTTTTGCATCCTGTGTGTAACGATATATGAAAACACAAGTTCATATGTTATATTTGTCGTTAGATGTAATTTCTGCGCCCGATGCAGCGCTGCACCGAATTTCAAATTCTAATAGCCTACATCTTGAATTCTAATACTGCTGACACAACACAAAACTGAAATGTACAATAAATTTGCACATATTTAAATAATTTTTGACATTTGCTACGACGGCTATATTATTTTTTTTTTGTAATAATTTTATTATATATGAAAATGAGGCATCAGCACGAGTTTTAATAACCTATTTCAGAACTATTCAAGTATTGCCCGTTTTGGTTTATTAAATATTTATCTTGCCCACAGACTCTTTTATTTAAATGAATGCTAGCTTTTTGATATCATTTTCAATAAATCAAAGCATGTATTATTAATTTTACGTGTATAGATGAAAATAACTAAAATCATTACAAACATCTAGACATAAATAACCATATAGTTGACAAAGATAAATCGCTGCACGCGTTGTTATTAATGATTGCATGTTATTATTCGACTATAATGTTAATGTACGTAATATTAATTATATATATAGGACACACATATTCCGCTATTATTGCAACGAAAAACCACACTATTCTACATTTAAGAAAAAAATCGAACAGTGGAACCACCTCTATATTATCAACATCGTAGTCAGAGAGCCGGTTGAATAATATATTGCAAAGAAAAATTTAGATAAACTGGTGCAAAAGTCAAAAATTACCAGCAAAGAAAAATTTAGATAAACTGGTGCAAAGTCAAAAATTGGGTCGCCAATCTCTTGGTGGGTATTAAAAAAGCGTTTCGGAAGCTGGATTTGGATGCTGACATGAAAATATTTTTATGACTCCACCACACCATCAGCAAAAATTCCACTACCAATAAGCAATTCAGCGAACGCTAATACAAATCGACCTTTCTTATTAAAATTAAACTGAACAACAGAAGACCATGTCAAGAAAAAATGAATAATTAGAACATATTAAAAATGTTGCCTTAATCGGCGTTTCTCCTGGTCAAATGTTGTCTTAACCGGCGACTCCCAAACAAATTGTAACAACAACAAAATCTGAACCGTGAAGAAGCATGGAGGTAACAACAAAATACACCGAGCAGTCTGCTACACTGCTAACAAAAGTTGTATCTTGATAAATATGAAATGTTAAGAGTCGAAGATGAAATATTAATGCAACAGAATCTAATATCGTTTGCGAATAAGTCACCGAATCTGACCAAGTGTCCTGACATACCAGAGTCTAGTGCAGCAGTAGTTATACCATATAACCAGGCTATAAAGAATATTATCGTTTATATTGGTCACTCATGTACAATTAACTGCAGAGGCAAACTCCTGCTTTTTCTCACCCAAATCATTATGCTTTATACGGAAAATGGTGTGAGAGACTAGTCAACCATCAGTGCAACGGTTTATTCAAGTAGTTGTCTATTCCACCACGTTACTCTATTCGAAAAGGAGACAATTCTGGTTGGATATAACATATTGTAGTATAATGGGAATGAAACTTGTAGATCGTATACGAATATAACTCAAAATAGTTGTCACCCTCTGTCCATCCCAAATCAACACACAACTTCAATAAAAATCTAAATCAAGTATATTTGCCATACTTTTACGCGTTTAACAATTGTGCATACGTTGGAAAATTTCCACCATTCAATAGAGAACATTCAACATTCCAAATCAGTATCGGCACTTCAATGCATCGCTCTGCATTTCTTTTTTATATCTTTAGTATCACCGGAGACGGGCCCAGCCTCAGCATCAATGCAGACACCATCAACTCCAACAGGTGGAAACAATTAGAAGAAACCACGAGACTGAACTTAAACTAGTTAAGCATAGTTAAGTAAAAAAGTGAAAAATTAATTGTATTGCAAGAATAGTAATAGAATAAATATAATAATTAAGATTCGAAAAGTAACTTATACTTTAATTTAGAAATCAATTGTTAATTTATTATAAGAAATAAATTTGAATATTAGCTTCTAAGTATACTTAGATGTAATCAAAGCATCCTACCCACGAAGCTAGTTAATTGTTCTGTGAAATCAAGGTTGAACCGTAGGGAGTATGTTGACGACATTACTGAACGTAGCGCCAATACTGTGTTATGGCATTGATGATTTCAGCATTATCAAAGAGGTGGCGCACAAATCAGCAAGGCCATGCATGGGATTTTCACAATTTTTATGGTCCGATGACGTTTCATCGGATGAATTACGAAAGGACCGTACGTGCAAAACAGCGCGTATGAGCCGGCATCATGATGCCAAATATACTATAGAAAGAGCATTCTGTGTTAGGTGTCGCCTAACACAGAATGCTCTTCCTATAGTATATTTGGCATCATGATGCCGGCTCATACGTAGAAATGTATGCACGAGTATTCAAAAAATTTGAACTCTATACAAATATAAAATACGATACAGGAATTAGGGATAGAGATTGGATAACTACATTTGGTACTATAACAATATTAATACCAATATTATTAATAAAAAAATTTGCGTTTCAACGTGTATTAACCTATAGCATTCAATTTGTTTAAAAGTTCAGAGAATTCTTTTGTATACTTTATATATATTTTTACTTATAATGTAAAAAAATAAAAACAATTATAACATAAAATAATGTTAACCAGAAACAATTATTAGTGGAAAAAGAAAAATAACAATAATATCAAAAATACAGTTTGAACTAAGAAGAAAAATAAGTAAAAGCAAACAATTCTGTTTCAGTTTATAGAATGTTAAAAAATTTGCCTTTTTCTTGTTCAAAATTTTTCTAATGGAATAGAGGAAAAAGAAAGAAAGAAAAAAAAACATACTAAGCTTTAAGTTAAAAATTATATTTAGACCTGCAAATATAGAAGAAAAAACGGAAACCTGAAGACACCACATGGTGGTCAGGAGAACAATAGGAGGACAACAGGACGTAGCAACAACTTAATAATAGGTAGAAAACGTGGTAACAGCTTATTTTTCCCCATCTTATTCACATGTAAAACTTAACCAAATTGATACAATCAACAACAAAAAAGGAAACAAGAAAAAAAAATTTACTTAAGATTTAAGTTTATGATTTTATAATTATTTAGCTTTAATATAATTAATAATTCATTTTTTTTAACTTTTTTAACACCCTCTCTGTGGGTACTAGTTAAATTTTAAGTAAATAAATTATTTAAAATGGAAATTTTAAGTAAAATAAAAAAGTATCATAAAAAGTATATTTAATATTAGTGAAAAGCATTTGGAAGAACAAGAAAATAATTGGATAATATAAAGAAATATTTAATTTCGTTTTATCTGTTATTTTAGTATTATTACAAATGAAATTATAAATAAATCGTTATGAATATTGATTATTAGTTATTAATTATTTATTATTATTAATAATAAAATAAAAATAAAAATAAAATAGAGAAAAATAAAATATATCTAGAAAGTTAAGTAATTATATCTAATTAATATACGACGATGAAAAAAAATAGAGGCAGTATTATGGAAAATAATCAAATACGGAAGGAAAAAACGTAGGGTTAAAAATCGATTACTTTCTAAGATGTAATAAAAAGAAGACAACCAAAAAGAAAAATTTGAATCCCACGACTTCGTTTATTCTTATTTTTTTTTCTCTCTTTTCTTTCTAAGTCTTTCTTCTTTTACGTTTATGTGCATGTCTGACTGCAGCATGTAGCGGTAAATTTTTCCTCATCTCATTTCTTATTTCTTTTTTCATCTTCATTTTTTATGTCTTTTGGATTGAGTTTCTTCTTCGCTTTACATTTTTTTTGCCCTTCTTCCATTTTCATTGCATGATTCTAAAAAATATTTTTTTGAATGTCTAGATAAATTTAAAATTAAAATAAAGAAAAAAAAATATAGGTACAAAAATTTCCGATTTCTCTTAAATATATTTATTATTGGAGAAGACAAAATACAATGCTACAAAATTAACGGGTCATTATTTTTAAATATATATATTGAGGATAGAAACTAAGTGGATTTAAAAATCATGTTGAGAATAAAAGGTAACTGTATTTAGAATTATAGAGAATTAACCACTAAACTAATTATAATTTTTTTTTAAATTATTTTGGAATATTAACAATAAAAGAATTTAACAATTATATTGGAATAAAATTTAACAGTAATGAGAAGTTATATTGAAAACACAAATACTAATTTAAATTGGAAATTATTGTTAATACCAAGTAGACCGGAATTGAACAAATCATATTGAAAATAAAAATTTAACCGTAACGAGAAGTAATATTGAAAATACTAACATTAATTAAAAAATTAAATGCATTAAAAGTTTAGATTAAGAATAGCACCATAACTGAATTTCAATTTATATTGAACAAAAACCGTTGGGACTCCTGTTTTATTTTTTCCTTTGTCTTATTTTGTGTTTTTTTTTCTTAAAAAAATAATTTTTTTTCGTTCTTTCGGGTGTCAACATTATCCCCTTTATCTTCGGGTGTCAACATTATCCCTTTTATCTTTTTGGCATGATTTTTTCCGCCTACGGTCGATGTGAGATTACATTTCGGCACCAACTTCGAAAACAAATTTTTAGGGATATTGTAAGAAAATTGAAAAAATGTAGAATCATTTGACAAGAAAATTAGAGTATCAATAAAAACAATCAAGAGGTGAATCACTATATTTATACATATTTACGAGTACTTCCGTTTGGTGTAGGGCGATCATTCAATTAGGAAAAAACCTGTACATTTTTTTAAGCGTTGAATAGTTATTCTTTTAACATTGTTCGAAGAATAATTTATATTGTTACACATAAAATAATGAACACTTTTGAAGGTATCTCAAAAAAAGTAAAGTTATTTTATTTTTAGGATACCTCCATAAATATTCATCATTTTACTTATTTTTCAAACGCTCTTAAATAAGTATACCATTATTGTGGTAAACATACCACAACTATTTTTTGTTATTCCCAAATCGAACTTATAAATAAAAAGAAATTTAAAGTATAAATCCGGGTAGAGTTTATGAACGTTAATATATAACTGTAGAAATAAAGTCTCCACATGCAATTGCAAAAAAAGAAACATAATGGTTTATGTTTTCTGCAACTAAACAGGAAGAAAATAGGGATAATTCTTATTATGACGAAGGAAATGATTATCTTTCTTTCTATTCTCTCGCCAAATGTCGTCCTAGCTTCCATATCACATGTGAAGAACATTTTATACGTCTATTTTCCTATTTTAAAAACATACGAGTATATATAAAATTTCACACAATAAAGCCAATATTTTTCGCGTTGAGTGGTTTCACGCAATAAAACCAAACTTATTTTTTAATCAAAAATCTTCTTGCAACTCGATATTTATGCACTTACAATAAATTTGCGTATATAAATATTTTTAATTCCGGATAAATGTTATGCTTGTTTATTCGTCATTGTTGTTCCGACCGCGGTAATTTTAGTTTCTTCGGCACTAATTGCTTCCCCCATTGTTGTATCTTGCTTCATAATAATCTTTTTTATAGCTGCTAAAATTAAAACTAATTTTATAGATGAAAATATGAAAAAAATAGTATATTTAAATATCCTAAAAAAGTTTCAAAAAGTTTAAAAACTGGTTCTTGTACATTAGTCCACACCATGGAGTAATGTGTATTTATCTTGCACATAGAGCACGTTTCTAACCTTTTTCTAATGCTACTGTACCAGTCATTTTGCTCAACCACTATAGGCAGGAAAACAAATAAATAAAAACAGCAGGGATAAAATAAATAACATTTTTGTTCATAATTAAATACAGCGCGCACTATTGCACTTTATTTCGAACACATTTTATAATTTTTAATATTTGCGCATGTTAGGCTATTAATCTAGGATTTCGACAGAGCCAAAGTATGTATATATGTAAATTGAAAATATAAAAATGATATTATGAATGATTTTTATTTATTACGTAAAGTAGAAGCATATCAGAATCATAAAGTGAGGCGGAAAAACTATTGCAAATTTGCACTAGAAGCTTTGTTTTTAAATTGTTCTCATATATAACAAAAAATACTCACTAAGGTAGCACTGATACTACTATTGTGTTTGGTTAATTACTTGTATTGCAATTTGCTTAACTATGACTTCATTATTTTGACAGCCTTTCCTTTCCAGTTCTATAATCATAGTCCACAAATCTTAGATTATAATTCAAGCCACAAATACTGAAAGTACATCAATACCTAGATGGTAATCCAATTAAACATTTATGAGATACATATATCCGAGAATTGAACAAATAACTTAAAAATCAATATTTTCAATGACTTAAAAAGGGAGTTTCCAAATGAGCGCTGGATTTGAAGTAGGTGCTCAAAAAACTTAATGTGCCATCTGTCAACTTTGCGATTAGTAAATATGGAACGCTACCCAAAATAACGCGTTAATTTTATTAATGGAAAATTCCGTGCAATTTTCGATTAAAATAATAGTCCAAATGAGTAATAAATTCGAAGACTAATTAAAAAATTTGAAGAAACATTCAATTTTGGATAATAAGTCAGCTGTGCGTCCACGTACCAAGCGTTCACTCGAAAACAAAGCCCCAATGACAGAGTGTTACTGAAATCTCAAGGACATAAATTCACCATTCCCAAAAATTATGCATTTCAAGTAGCGTGTTAAGCTGAGATCACACGGGCTGTTCAATACATGGATTATTCATGCAATATGCCTTAAAATCTGTGCGGATTGTATGATGGTAAAAAATTTTTACACGAACCTAGAAAAATGGTCGGTTTGTACAATTTTGCACAAACCCAATTTCGTGCATTATTTTTCATGAATCGCGAGAGGGAATTTGAAGGAATCAAAATGCCCGCCACTGCAAACCGAACCAAAATCATGTACATTTTTAATCCGTGCAACTACTTGAAAAATCTGAAGTGTCTTTGGCGCCGATTTCACCTGTTTAAAAATTGTTCTTATGTAGTAAGTGATTTTTTGTTAATTCATTATTATTTTAATAGTCTGAACTATTTTAATTTTTATAAATTAAAAAAATTCATTGAGACAATAATAGTATTTTATTGTTAAATATTAATAATAAAGTTTTTAATAATAGTTCCACAATTCATCGAAATGACCTCCATTATTCTGCACCGGATGGTATCTATTTAAGAGTAATGATGTAGCACTGAATAATGTGGCATATAAGCATAGCACACACAACTTCATATATTTATTGCTATTTCTTCGCAACATCATCCTCATTCTGTATATAATACGCACCTATGCTTACACAACATCTGTTACTTCTAGTCCCTCCATTTTTACCGGCACAAATAAGTGTTATTTTCCACTTCACTTAGAAAATGAGATAATAAAGAATAATTCGCAGAACTCACAACGTCAGAAATCAAATGATCGTGTGATATGCTGTACGAACCAGTCTGTGTACTTGATGACCTCAGCTTTAGCACGAATTCTCGCCAAGGACCCGAATTTACATTCCTATAAGATTCAATTGACCAAAGAACTCAAACAAATAGACCATTTTCAGCGAAGAGATGTAAATTTGTTAACGATACATCAGCAAGTGAATAACAATTTTGATAAGAAAATCATCTTTAGTAATGAGATAAATTTTCAACCCAATCGCTATACAAATCAATAAAATTTCCGATTTTGGGATGCGGACAACCGAAGAATAATTCAATAGACGCCAATGCGTCTACTACGCGTCAAGATTTGTTGCGGTTTTACAGTAAATGTCTTCTGAATTCATCAATGGTAACAAACTTCTTTTGGTCGAAATTGATTGATTTGCATCTTGAAGTTATTTGGTTTCAGCAGAATGGATCTATCTTGAGTTGCTCTAAGAAATATTTCCTGCTCGTGTAATTTCAAGAAATGCGGATCAGGATTGGTGAACACCATGCGAGTAATTCCTTTGGGGATTTCTGAATGCACATGTGTATGCAAACAACCTACAAGCAATTAGTGAACTTATGGCGGAGATCCAACGTGCTATTGCGACAATTGAACCACAGTTATTCAACGATTTTACATAAAATTTCATCAGAAGAGCAAGAGTTTAAAAAGAAAGCAGTGTTGTGCATGGCTGACATTGAATTTCATTCAAAATCGCCGCATTTCTATTTTACAACAAAATAAAAATGTTACCACTTGTCGAATTAATAATGCGTTTAGTCTTTTAAGCTACGATCTTATTTTAGCACACTTTATACTAAAATAAATTATAAAGTAACATGATTTGTTAATTAGATATATATTAAATTATAAATTAGGGATCTGTGTTTTGCCACGAAATTAACAATGTAATTTTATGTATCTATTTTGAAATGTATATTTAATAAATTAATGGTTGATAATTAAGCCTTATATTATTATTTGTTTAAATTTGATGCCCAACTTGGAACAGCATTTCAAAGTTTAAATTTTCAACTGTTTTTCATCGGCCATGTATGTTTACTGATTACTCCATTGTCAAAACTCATTGATAAAAGTTGTAATTTAAATATATATAGAAATCGTTTAAAGTTCAATATTGTAATGAATAGTGCAATTGAAAAAATTTGTATGCGACAATGTAGTTAATTTACTTAAATAATTACGTACGTCTTCAAAATTATCTTCTGTGTAGTTGTTGGAAGAATTTGGCTTAGCATCTGGAAAAATGTAGTACAACATTTTCATAAATTCATCATCTGTCATAAGTTTTTCTATTGGTTTATTGGGTTGTTTGCTTTTTAATATGTGTGATTTAGTATTTCTTAAAGATGCTGTGGGACCCATTGAAGACTTTGTTAATTCCTTATCTTTAAATTTACTGCCTCCTGATTTTACTTTAATCAAATATTCTGTACTTTTATGTAGAATGTCCCAAGCGGTTTCGTTATATTCAATTAAATTCATATACTCCTCAATGAATTCTGACAAGTAACAACTATTTATTTGTTTAAATACCACTCGAACTCTCCGAATTGGAGCATGAAGCGGATCGAAATCTGAATAAGTTGCAGAGTCTAATACAATGTTTTCGGGTAGTTGCGGCCAAATGCATTGTAAAACCATTTCTTTTATAGGTTCTTCTGCTATTCCATATGGTATATATGAAAGCTCACTTTTAAAAATTTCAGAAGCATAACTATAAGAAAATGGTAAATTCCAATCTTTGGAATATAGTGCGTTTGAAAAATTATCTAAAACGTAGGTAAAACTTGTTGATATGTATATTGGTTCATCATATGTACACATAATCTTTGCCTTAAACATCGACAACAAACCCGATAGATATTGATACATCAATGGTACTGAATCTATCACCATAGTATCGAAACTAAAACGATACGTAGATGTAACACATGTACCTAAATATGTGTACGACTCTGGAAACATTATAGAGATGAAAACTGGAATTTCAATGTGACTATCATTCAAAACCATTGTTACAGAGCTCAATAAAAGACGATATTGAGACTCATTCATTATTGCCTCACTAGATGGATATATAACTACAAATTCCCGTAAGCCATACCAAGCAGCTAACGGATGCATATCAGCATTTTCATCTTTTATGCAGAAGCTATTGTGGAAACTCATCATATCAATTTCTGCTTGACATGCAGATGTATGCACTGGAAATACATCACTTGTTTTTACTGCGACACGACTGTCTTCATACTTCTCCTTCACTTTGTACTTCTTCACAACCATTTCCACATTTGCAAAATATAGAACTTCACTTTTAATTTCCCATTCTGATAAATATAAAACATTATACCCAAGCTCATGTTCAACTTTCGCGTAAGACAATTTCCAATCATGAAAAATTTCATCTAAACGAGCATTAAAATCTTCCCAACACGACAATGTGGTAAAATCTTCTCGAAAAAACTCTTTGTCATCAATTTCTTCAGCCATTATTTGTCAAACTGTCAAACTTGCTCCGAACATAATGGTAGTAACACAATTCTGACGGTAAATGCACACGGAATTGCAAAATGTGTACAAAATTTTCGTCCAAATTAACCAAATAAATACATTTGCAATAAAACTAATCATTATAAATGATGCTTCATTATATTCTTTAATGGAACTACTAATAATAGGCGTTTTCCTTTGGACCAATTTTGCTAGTCCGGAGTAGATGAGCAAAGGAAAGCCAAATTCTAAACTCTAGTAAAACATAACCTCAAAACAGTCAGCAACAATCTGACAATACTTATTGTACTTGTCAATGTGAAGTGGCGTGGGTGTGTTCCGTACAACGTTTAAATTATTTAATTTAAACTTTGTACGGAAATTATTTAATTTAAACGTTGAATAAATTGCCTTAACATATTTTATATATATAATAAAAAGAATACTTTTGTTTTTGTAAGCCGAGGAGGCGTTTATTATAATAATAAATATGAATTCACACAAAAGCATTAGTTCTGATGAACCAGGTTCACCACAGTACACATCTATAAATTTTTTCTCGGCGTTCACAATTCCCTGCAAAAGCACACTACAACATTTTTTCCTATTGTAGTATACTTGTGTGACACGTTTAGGAGGATTGACTTTAAAATGGGACCCATCAATAGCCCCAACAACATCAGGCACACCTTTCATAGCTGCGAATTCAATCTGGTTATTTTGCATTTCGGATGCTGTTGGCCATTTTATGTACTTGGAACTCACTTCGACAAGCCATTTCAAGACGAGGTATAAAATTCGATGGACAGAGCTTTCTGTTACATTAAATCTGTGCCAATTTGTCGGTACGTTTCAGTATTTTCCAGAAACCACAACGTGATGTATATTTCAACAGCAACACCAACTGCAGCACGTCCTCCACGCCTTAGACGGTGTAAAAACAAACTGTATTCAGCTAAAAGAGTGCGATATTTACAACACTTATTCCTTCAATTATTGTTTAAAATGAAAACTACGAATACAGAATCCGTGTAATTTTCAATTACATCCACATAATTTTCAACTCTACCTTTTTTAATACCTAGAGACACATCATCATCAGAATCTAATGTCTCGCTTGACTCTGAAGAATCCAATAAAATTAAATCTGCTCTACCTTCCAGCACGTGAAACAATTCCATAGCAACCTGTAAAGCAGTCAGTTTATAAATTTGCAATTATTTTTTATGTAAAAACTCACTCGATTAATATTGGACTCCATTTCTCTTCGCTTTTTGTGCACGAATATATTAAACATAACAAAAATATGACACTTCAACATAACCAACAAACCCGCAAAAAAATGTAAATTGTATGCGTAACTCCCTGTATAATGTGGTAGTTTGTTTGAGGTAGAGTAGATAATGACAGCTAGAAGTCCGGCTAGCTGCAACTCTACCGCGGTAACAAAATTGGTCCAAAGGAAAACGCCTAATGTCTTAACTTAGTTTATGTCTATTTTAATTTAAAATAGCTGTCTTCCATTGGACCAATTTTGCTACTGAGCAGTACTTCTAGCTGTCATCATCTACTCTACCTCGTACAAATCAGTACATTGCAATAGTAGTTATGCCATACAATTTACGGTAGAGTATTTTAGTTCCCAAAATGAAAATAGATTGCTTAGCGGGTTCGTTGGTTATGTTGAAGAATCATATTTTTGTCAGTATTTTTTATGTGTGAATAAAGTCAGTTTTTATTCTTTATGTGGGAGTAAACTCAGTATTGTTGTAAACTATTTAGAGGTTATATTTTACTGCTGTCAGTAAATTTTGCGTTCCATTGACCATCTACTACGAAGTACTGCTCAGTAATAAAAGACAGATTATATCAAACAACAATCCAACCATATAACAAAACACTAAGTTGTGTGACGGCCCCGGTAGCACAGTCAATAGCGTACTGAGACTACCAGCCAAAGGGTCGTGGGTTCGAATCCCACTGTAGCAGCATGGTCCTACGCCAATTACCTCACCGCTTTATTTTCTAAATCTTCTTTCATATCCTTATCCTTTATCCTTCGCTCTAAGCACCATATGGCCCAAGCAGCCGCGTGCGCCAATACCAGACTGCCCAGATTTACTCTGGGACAAAATTTGCCTTAAAAAAAAAAACACTAAATTGTATTTCAGTACTTTAACTAAACTGCAAAATTAAAACAAGATCTATTTCGGAAATAAATCAGTCGGAAGTTACATAAGACTGTCAAGCTCAGAATATAGAGTATAAGAATAGACAATTAAAGAATACCTGTATAGGCACGTACGTCAGATTTCCGTATATGCATACAGAATTTTGTAGCACAATTATTGCAGAAGCGGCGAGAAATCGTACTTCTTATACACTATTGTGTAGATTTTTTTATGTAGACATGACACCCACTGACATCTAGCTTTCGTAATAGAAATTTATTGCAAAATTTATATTCATTTTAATTCACTTATTGGAAACAAAAATACAATTTAAACACAACGATAGGCAATTTTAATTTTTTTTACAGTCTTCTGATACGAAATGGAATTCTATTTTAGGTTTATTATTCATTCCGTATATATCAATAAAAGATAAAGCGCCTCAATTTTGTAGACTTTCGGAGAGTTTTAAAATGCGCCATTCTCCATGAAAGTGATATCATACCGAAATGCTTAGGTTCACTGGTCATTTTTCAAGTTGCTCTTTTGGCACATCGGAAAGTGCAAGTGAAAGTGTAATTTTTATCTATTTAGAAGTATTTATGAAAAAGTCAGTTTTTATATAAATAGTTATATAGTTGATAATATTTAATAGGAAATTTTTAATTCAGAAAATAAAGACAAAGGGTTGCGTTTACTTCAACAGAATGAGGAAGCCGAGAATTTCTACCTTTCGGTAGGTTGACATCTTCATTTCTACTACATAAGTTAACAAAAATTTAGTTTGTGATGTTCCTAAATGGCTTTTAGTGATATGTTTTGTCCAGAAAGTGGTTAAAAATGAATAGTTCGGCAATTTTTCGGTTGCTCTATTAGACCATATTATAATGTATTCACTAAATAATATTGTTTTCAATTTTTTTTAGAATATTAGTTATTAATTATTTAACTACTATTTCAGTTCACAAATACATATTGTATATATTACGGTGTAAGCAGATATTTAGTTCCCCCGTTTAAGGGTTTTGGAAACTTAACTGAAAATGATTTCTGTGACATAGAATATTTAGATAATGAAGTCAACAATATACACAATTACGTAGAATCTGAAGAAATTGACAGCAACAAAGGTGCCAGTGCGAATGTTTGAAAATATGGATAATAATGGATTGTTAAATTAATTTAAACTTAAATGACGTATTTGTGTAACTTTATATTTATTATAACACTCAACTGTAAATAATGCCTCCTCGGCTAACAAAAATAAAAATAATCAATTTATCACATATATCAAATATCTTGAACTAATTTAATATATTCAAATGTGTACAACGAGTTTCAGCCCTGTCATTTTCTTGATGATAATTGGACCTATAACGAGAGTAAAGCATTCATAAATGTTTTCGTACATTACATCCACTCCACTTCACGTTGACAACCTGAATAAACTCAGTATTTTGAGGTTATATTTTACTTCTGCCTGAAAGCTCTGCGTTCCATTGCTCAAGTACTCGCGAGTAGCAAAGCAGGCCCAATGGAATACAGCTAATATCACATTCTCTCATTTTATTATTTTTGCATTTTTGGAATGGATTTTTATTTGTGCACATAATTGTTTTAATATTATCAGATAACTTGCAATTTATATTTCTATATGCTCTTCAACTTTGTAATTTTGTTTTAATAAATAAAATGAAAATACAATATAATAAATAAATAAATAATATTTCAAAATAGAATACTGTGTTTTATTGCAAATTTCCAAAACTAATTCCATCAAGCAACAAAACCCGCAATATTAAAAAAGTCTATTTGTTTATGCATAAATGACATCACATATCAAAATGGATTTAAACGAACCGCTTCAATCTCATATTGGAGTTTAAAATTGGCCCGCAATAATTTACGCCGTAAATTACCTTAATTGATACGAATTTAATTGAAGCCTCATCTGCCGGGCTATGAGTTTAAATTAACTAAAAACCTCATATGCCGGTCTATGGACTTAAAATGAAGCTGTTAACCCTGTTATCTAAATACTTTTATGTGGTTGTGGAGTCGTTTCTAAAAAAGATTGAGAAAATAAGGAAGATGAAGTAGATGATGAAAATAAGGATGACGAAAAAAACTATGGCCGCAAGCTTTGCATACATAATGGTGATATGAGTGGATTCTTACCTTAAGGAGTCGAAGCTGAGGAAGATAAGGAAACTGGTGTTGAAGCTTCGTATAACTTATACTAATGTGAGTGCAGTCGTACCTTAAGGATGAAGAAAATGAGGAAGATGAGATAGATGAGAAAGAAAACCTGAGAGAATTTAAATAAGAGTACACTAATATCATTTTATTAATTTCAATTACCAAGTACTCTAAATTCTTAAAAACTATATTATAATACTAGAGGGCTTCGCCCCCTGCCCGCTTCGCTCACCAACCCCCTATGTGTAAAAATAACAAATTGTTGCGAAAAAATAAATTAAGTAAACTTAAAAAAAAAAGAAACAAAAAAATTAGTAAGGAGTAATTAAGGTGCAAATTAAGTGATACTAACGTTGTAAATTAAGCCATAAATTAAATATTATAATGAAATTAAAATATTCCATATTTTTATTCAAGATTGCTCCGCCCCACAGGTACCCGGTACTATAGTAGACTACCGTAAGATGGACTAAAATAGATTATCGTCGTACGCACAAAAAAAGAACTGCAATTTTATGGCGGAGTGCCAACAGGTGGTTGGGACAGGCCAGAAGGAGCAGTTCTATCTAAGGCTCTCCCAACCAGGTTATCGGTCGGCTTTATCCATTTATTTTCTTTTTCTTTTATTGCTTTTTTTTAGGACTTTTTCTTATTAGTTTGGCTTTTTTCTTTTCTCGTCTATCTATTTTCATTTTCGCCACTTTTCACCTTTCCACTAATTCCTATACTTTATATTAGCGAAAATGTTTGGCAACTCTTTCAGGCTTCTCTTGTAAAATTACAATCGAAAGAAAGAATTCACGTATAACTGTTCGGCTCAGCAGCCCAATACCGAATATATTTTTCAATATGATACCGGCTACTTCGTAGTTTTCTCTACGAAACGTCATCGGATAATAGAATCTTCTGGTAGTAGTGCTACCCGAGGTAACAAACTTGACGAAGATTCCATGCATGGGCCTTGCTGATTAGTGTGCCACCTCTTTAAATTATCATTACCATCGACAAGGCTACTATAATAATAAATTATCATTACCATCGACAAGGCTACCATAAAAATTAGCCAAAGTTGAATTCGTAGCATGCTGTCAACTTGAAAGTTGTGGACATTCTAGGTCACTAGACTAATCTTCACTATATAGTATAGATGAGACTGGGGTCGTTATGGAGAGTACCTCCTTCTAGCATCATCACACTACCCATTCCATGTTGACAGTTTTTTCCGAATTCAAGTAAGCATTTTAAAAGAGATCTTCACAGTTTAGAAGAAGCAGACGAAAGGCTAAGATGAAAAAAAAGAAATGGTAACAGAAAAATGTATAAGTTTAAGAGGAAAAAAAAATTCAACTTACAGATGAAATAAAAAAATCATAAAAAATGATGAAATGATAAAGACGCTAACGGAAGCTAAAATTTTTTGAATGAGAAAAAAGAAATATACTACTATGAGTAAATTAAAATAGGTCTTGGCCGCTAAAAATGAAACGAAGTAAGAGACCTTAGCAGTTAAAATTAAGAAAAAGAACTAAATGAGTGAAGAGCTTGCTTTTCATAGTTTTGAATTTACAAAAGTATAAAATATTTTTTTCTGTCTATAGTATAATTTTAATGCGTACAAATTTTATTTTAAAAAAAAAATATTGAAAGTTGTTTATTAATTGTAAAAAAAAGTTATTGTCAATAATTAATTTATGCAACCGAATTTTGTAAAAAGTTTTTGAGATACAAATATATTTACAATAAAATTTTATTGTGGAACTTTTATTCGAGGTTTCTCCTCCCCACAGAAACCCGGGGCCAATTTAGCACTTGAACCTAAGAATGCAGTTCTCATCAAGAACTATTTGGTCAAAAAGTGCCAATGAATGGTTTTGGGCGTGGTCAGAGAGACATTCATCATCTAGCTTTCTCCTATTTCAGTCCTCGGCAACCTCCATTATTTTTTTATTTATTCTATTTTATTTTTATTTCTTGTTATTCAAATTAACTTTTTGGCTGTCCCAATTTTTACACTACTCCTTATATCCTATTCCTTTTCTTTTTTAAGGATTAAGATCTTTTTTTTCATTTTTATTAGTTATTTTAATTTATTAATAAATTTTAATGAAATAAATTTTCTTTTCTTGCATTTTTTCCATTCTTTTTTTCCTTATTTCCTTTCGGCTTCCAATGGAAAAAGTAAGACTTTTGGTATCTTTATTTGCACCTATGTATTTTAGACATACTATTTTTTAGTTATGATGGATGCGAGAGCACCATTTTGCTTATCTTTAAACTTACACACAATCTCCATAAAAATTAGCGACAAACATACCGAAGCATGATGAGATGGTTTCTGAATACGGATGAACTTAACGTTTATTTAAAAATACCAAATTTTATTATCTCTCTAATCCAAATCCTACACCCAGGGAATAAATTGAAATATTGCTAACGCCAAACAAAAGACAATAAAAGTTTTATCTGTCACCATATCTGCTTAATATTTGAGGTGGAGTAATGTGGTGCGCTGGTGCCTAGAGCATATAATATACTGGAATAATAGAAATAAAAAACTAGGTGTCAGTGGGTATCATGTCTACATAAAAAAATCTACACAAAAGTATGCAACCGTTACAATTTCTAGCCGCTTTTGCAATAATTTAGAAATAAAAGTGCGTATACATATACGAAAATATGACGCTCGAGCCTATCCATGCATTCTTTAACCTGAGGTTTATTCGATAAATAGCCGCTAATGCAAATATACGGACAAAAACTTATGTGTATAGAGATGAAAATATGACGATCAACAAATGAAAACTTATTTATTTAAGAAACGCAAGTGCGACTGAAACTGAAAACTACATCGTCAGAGCTGTCAAAATTTAAAAACCTTAAGTTTTATGCGAAAGCACAATTCTCCGACGGTTTTATCTTCGAAATATATCATGATGTAATTTTACAATTGTAGTCTAAGTACTGCCATACATTTCATTGTTCTTGTTTTTGGCAAGATTGTTGTTTTACAGTTGAAATTGAAATAGAAATAAGATAAATGAATAAACAATTTGTTGTTATATTATACATTTATGATTATTGTTCTGAATCCCGATTTTATTCTAAGATTCAAATTTGTCTTTTATCCCGATTTTATTCGTAGATTCAAATTTGTCGTGATACTCTGTACGCAAGTAAATGAAACCTAATAAAGCCTTATCGAAGGTATTAATGATTTAGTTGAACAAATCAGAAAGGCCATGCGTGGGGTCTTCACGTGTGTATGTACTAAATAGCATGTATGAGCCTGCATAATGATTCCAAAAAGTCGTTTCACCTACAGATTTTCAAAATTTAATAATACAATACAAGTGTACAATTGTCGCAAATATATACACATTTGTAAAAATAATAATCAAAAAACAGTTATTGTGCCGAAGTATTGAACGGATCGTTAACGACTTTTCGTTCAGTTTCTAACCATCCTCAGCTACTGAGATGATATTGGCCAATGCTATAGTCCAAAATTGATAATAGCCGTATTCCAATGGGCCAATTTTTCTACTCGCAAGTACTTGGGAGTAAATGCCCATGGGAACGGACTATTTACTGACAGCAGTAAAATACAACCTCAAAAATAGTCAACAACAATACTGAGTTTACTCACCCATAAACAATAAAAACTGAGTTTATTCACACATAGACAATTCTGACAAAATATGATTCTTCAACATAACCCATGAACCCGCTAAGCCACCTATTTCCAGTTGGGGAACTAAAATCCCCCTACCATAAATTGTATGCGTAACTGAAAAAGCGAAGTACTCATTTGTTCGAGGTGGTGTAGATGATGACTTTAACTACTCGTGAGTAGCAAAATTTTGCCATTGGAACACAGCTAATATTAGCGTCAAATTAGACAGAGACAAAGAATTAGTGCGTATAAATATGTTTATTATTTTCTTTCGTGTTTAAATTCTAAAAGAAAAAATATTTTTAAATATTTTGCTTTAAATTAAGATGGATTAAATTTGCAACAGAAAAAATCGTGAAAAGTTAAACATTCTAAAAGCAAATAAAAAATTCGCAGCTAGCGTTAAATATTGAAATAAAGCAAATTATTGAAACGAAATAAACTAAAAATAAAATAAGTACAAATTTTATGAAAAGAAATATACAATCTTTCTTTTCTTTTTAGATTTCCTTTTTTTTTGTTTTCATTTAACTTTTCCATAATTTTTTTCTCCTATCCATTTTCATCTCCGCAACTTTTCACCTTCTTTCACATTCCCTATTCCTCTCCCTCTTTAATTTCTTTTTCTTCACTTCTTTCCGTAATGTTTTTCTTCTTTCCCATCGCATAGAAAACTTAACACCATCGGCTGTAACCAATATCCCTTAAGTTTTGTAATAATTTTTTCTGTTTATGGTGGTCGTGGGAGCACATCTCAGCACTAATTTCGAACTCTCCCAAAATTTTCCCAGAAAGCTAGCATCAAGAATGCCCAGATGGAACACGTGCTTCTCTAAGTATGCTCTTGTTAAAATTGTGATACCCTCCTCATCCCATCCAACGTCCAAGGACTGCTTGACTAATATTTTTTTTCAAACAATCAACCTTAAAGTTTAAAACACGAATATACCTCCAATCTTCGAGATAACAATTGTGGATAAATATATTTTTTACTGGCAATACTATTCAGTACATTATACATATTATTAATTTATTAGTATGTACTACATATTTATGGTATTCTTGGAGGATAATCAGCTTATTTTGTTAAGTTTATGGTGAAAATTAATAAAGTAGCGGTTGTAAAAATACAAAGATTTTTTTATTTTGTAAAATTTAAACAAATTTAAATACGGATTTGTTCCCGATAATGGTGTTGCAATTTATTTGCTCTTACGCCTAATTTTGTAAGCCATTTCGACCGTAAACGTTTCATTGCATGTATATCCCTAGCTTTTCGAGCAGCAGCTTTTTGTTCGGTTGGTGTCCACCCCATCGCACGGTATTGCGCTATTACTTTGTGTAATTTGCGACTTGACTTCGCTGGGACATAATTACTCTGTCTTGAGCGCTGTTTATAATAGCGCATTAATGATCTATGTCCGATTATTACACCGGAAGGTAAAACCATCTGATAATCATCACCGTCAAGTACTTCTGGCTGAATTTCCTCATTAATGTCGATACCTTCACACTGGTACAATAATTTATAAATTTGTATTAAATATTTTGACTAATATTGTATTAAACTTAAATTTGAACATTTTGCACTTACATTATCTGGGTAGCTTGAGCTATAGTCATAAAAATCCACATATTCCGCGAGAGCTGTGCCTTCATGTACCATACGACAATGGCCCTTATCCCTCATGTGCTTTTGAATCGCATCTAAAGATTGAAAAGTTCGTCCGTGATCATTGCACCACAAACAAATAAATTCTTTTTTAACTTTCTCCGACAAATAAAGTAATAATCCTTCCATGTCCACACAATACTCAACATCTGGTATAAAAAATGAGTGCGCTACCGACATATGATCCAGATTATCTACTAAACCGCCACTTTCCCAATTGCAAAATATGCAGATTTCAATATTAGCAGTGTTATCACAGTTTAACAGAATATTATTTATTTCATTTTTGCTATCATATTCATTATCGACCGTCATTGCTGCACTTGTTTGGTTAAAATTACGTGATGTACCTTCCGAGGAAATAGAATGAACATAATTTAATTTAAAGCATTTTGGGCTAATTCCATTTCCATTCAATTTCTTCAAATTCGACACATGTTTTTTGCTGTTTAAATGATCATCTATAGCATTCTGAGAATTAAAAACCTTATGGCAAATATCGCAGAACAAATTAAGTTCTTGTGAAATAGTACTTTCCGAAATTTTCACATCATTTACACGTTTGATGAAATCCGATACAGTTATAGGCGGAAAACCAGCCACTCGACGTTTTAAATTATATCTATGCCACTCGCTTTTATAGTGTTCACGTTGTATTTCGACATTATCAAATTTCACGTTACAATTAAGACAGGTTAGTGGCATATTTAATTCATAAACACTTTCTCACTTATTGTAATAACACGATTTCGTCTAAAATTGAATTGAGGGAACACTACGACTGAAAATGAACACTACATCCGAGTGGACTATCAAAATTCTAAAACCTTCACAGGTATATAGTAATGCCCTTAGATTAAAGAAGTACTGGATAGGCCTCTACACAAAAATTCTGTCCAACTTTTGTTGGCAATACATTCATAGAAAGCACTCACATGCAATACAACAGAAACGGCGTAAATCATTGGGGGCCAATTTAAAAGTTCAGTATACGATTGAAGCGGTTCGTTTAAAACTATTTTTCATATGTGATATCATTTACGTGTAAAGAAGCCGATATTTTAATATTGCGGATCTTGTTGTTTGATGGAAGTAGTTTTGTAAATATGCAATAAAACACAGTATTCTATTTCAAAATATTATTTATCTTTTTATTTCAGTATATATTATTTATTAAAACATAATTATAAAGTGTGGAGGAGTATATAAAAATGAAAATTGCAAATTATCTGATTATATCAAAACAATTATGTGCACAAATTTAAATTAATTTCGAAAATGCAAAATGAATTAAATGAGAAAATGTGATAGTATGTTTATGTTGAAATCAAACCACACCGCAACTTAGTAAATATAAATTGTAATCTAAAACAAGCATAAGTACATACAAAAACCTTAATTATAATATAAATGTGTGCTTGTGAATGAAATTGTTTTTAGATAGGTTTGTGCATTTAAATTAAATTAAAAAGGAAAGCATTAATTACATAGAACATTACAATACATGAAGTTCTTGATAATATATAAGTTAATCGTATACAACATTAAAAGAAATGCTTTAAAACAAAAATAGAAAATGAAAAATTTAATATACTTAAATAATTAATAACTTATATTCTTAAAAAAAAATGAAAACAATATTATTTATTAAATGCATTATAATATGGTCTAATAGAGCAATCAAAACAAATTTATTTAAATAATAAGCTTACCGAAGAATAAACTTTATTTATTATAACACAATGAAAACAGCAATGGAAAATAGACAGAAAAATTCGGTCCCTTAAACTTTCTAACACACACTTTATATACACCGGCACTGTACTATTTTATGGTAAACATTGAACTGTCAACATCGGATTCACAAATGATAAAGCTAACCCCCCAAGTCTCCACTTTCATGGAGTATTAAAGTTTCAAACTCTCCGAAACTCTACAAAATTGAGGCGGTTTATATTTGATTGATATTAACGAAATGTTTAATAAACCTAAAATAGAATTCGATTTCGTATCAAAAGATTGTACAAAAAATAAAAATGACCTATCGTTGTATTTAAATTGTATCTTTGTTTCCAGTAAGTGAATTAAAATAAATATAAATTATGCTTTTGCAATTAAAGAAATTTCCATTACGACACATAGATGGCAGTGGGTGTCATGTCTACATAAAAAATTTTTGACACTCGTATCCCCCCAGCAAATATTTGTACACAAAATTGCGTATACATATACGGTAAGGGCCTATCCAGGTATTCTTTAATCTAAGGTAATGCCCTTAGATTCTTAGGCCCGGTCTTAGATTAAAGAATACCATTTTTGTGTCCAACTTATTGCCAAGCAGTGAGAAATGGCAAAAGCGGGATATTTTTGTGTATATTTTTTTATGTAGACATGACACCCACTGCCATCTAGTTGTCGTAATTCAAATTTATTGAATTGCAAAAGCATAATTTATATTCATTTCAATACACTTATTGGAAACAAAAATACAATTTAAACACAACGACAGGCAATTTTTATTTTTTGTACAATCTTTTGATACGGAATGGAATTCTATTTTAGGTTTATTATTCCTTCCGGAAATATCAATCAAATATAAAGCGCCACAAATTTGTAGACATAAGGAGAGTTTTCATTCTCCATGAAAGTGGTGACACACCGAAATGCTAATACGAATGTATTAGCCTTAGATTAAAGAAGAACTGGATAGGCCTCTACACAAAAATTCTGACCGAATTTTGTGACAATACATTCGTAGAACGCACACACATCCCAAGTAACACCAGTTACGAAAATTAAGCTATTTAACGGCACTCTGTTCCGTCAGATAATTACGAATTTGTTCAAGATGGGTTCAGAAACGGTTCAGAAACTGTTTGTTCTTTGTCTGTAAAAGCCGGCACTCGAAAAATTTGTTTGCTTTCATGTATGGGTGCACCCATCCTAGCAATTTCATGTGTGGGTGCACCCAACCATGAAAGCAAACAAATTTTTCGAGTTCCGACTTTTACGGACAAAGAACGAGCAGTTTCTGAACCGTTTCTGAACCCATCTCGAATAAATTGGTAATTAGATGACGGAACATAGTGCCGTCAGTGTCTGAACTCTTCATATAGTTAAATATTTTTAATTTTTTTTGTAATCAAATATATTTTTATAAAATTAAAAAATTAATAACAAAAAATTAAATAAAATATTCTCTTCTAATAAAAAAAAATTAAAAATTAAATAAAATAGCCTCTTCTAGCTATATGACCATATAAAAACTTAAAACCTATTTAATTTCTAAGAACTCGATGTCATCGAACAATTCGGTGTCCGAAGTAGTTGCACAATGTTGTTCTTTTTTTTTGTTTTTTTTGGTTATATTGTCTTTTGTGGTATAAAAAAACCTCCTCAAAATTATATTAATATCATGTTCCCTAACGAAGGGAAATTTATCCAATGCACAATCTATATTAAAAAATAGTTATTAGTTATGTTATCATAGATTTAAAAATAATTTTAATTCTAATAATATAGTTTAATTAATATAATGTACTATTGCGTTTCTTTATTTTACACAAGAGGAAAACTTTTAGTCGCCGCAACATTCAATTAACAATTGGTTATTTGACAACTAAATAAATGTAAATTTACAATACATTCGCCATAAATTCATTTCGAGTTCAGTTAGTTCCGTCATTCAAGTCCATAGACGGCACTAATTCGTAATACGACATAATGCTGAACTAAAAGCAGTCAGACGTAACAAAAACTGAACTCATTGACGGCACTTATTGAGTGAGTTCCGAGTGCGTTACTTGGGATGCAATACAACAGATACGGCGAAACACTTCATTTTCTGAAATAAAAAATTCGTATTAAGTTCTAATAACAATATAACTATTTATAAAAATACTTACTTTTTCGTAAATACTTGAAAATAGATACAAACTACACTTTAAATTTCACTTTTTTATGTGACCAAATAACAATTTCAGAAATGACAAAGCTATCACCTAAGTCTCCACTTTCATGGAGAATTAAAGTTTTAAAACTCTCTGCAAGTCTACAAAATTGAGGCGGTTTATATTTGATTGATATTTACGAAATGTATAATAAACCTTAAATAGAATTCCATTTCATATCAAAAGATTGTGCCAAAAATTAAAATGCCCTATCGTTGTATTTAAATTGTATTTTTGTTTCCAATAAGTGAATTAAAATAAATATAAATTATGCTTTTGCAATTCAATAAATTTGTATTACGACAACTAGATGGCAGTGGGTGTCATGTCTACATATAGAACTTTTGACAGTCATATCCCCTTCGTAAAAATTCTTACACAAAATTGCGTATACATATACGGTAGGGGCCTATCCAGGTATTCTTTAATCTAAGGTATTACCACAAAATTCCGACAGATTTTTGTGTAGAGGCCTATCCATTTCTTCTTTAATCTAAGTAGAGGCCTATCCAGTTCTTCTTTAATCTAAGGTTAAAACCTTAGGTTATAGAACTGGATAGGACCTACACAAAAATTGTCCAAATTTTGTAAGCAATACACTCGTAAAACGTACGCATGCAAAATAAAAAAAACGGCGTAATCAGTGGGGGCGAATTATAAACTTTTCAGTATGCGATTGAATCGTCAAATTACAACAACACCGCAACTTTGTAAATATTAATTTTAATGTTAAACAAACATATGTAGATATTGATAGCTTCATTATAATAAAAATATGTATTTTGAATTGGTATGGTAATTTAAATAGGCATGTGCAATTAAATTAAATTAAAAAATAAAGCAATAACTACGTAGAATATTACATTAAATTCTTAAAAATATGGAAGTTAATCGTATACAGCATTATAGCAAATGCTTTAAAACTAAATTACAAGGTGGGAAATTTATTGTACTTAAATTATTAACAACTAATATTCTAGAAAAACTGAAAACATAATTATATATTATATGCATTACGAAATGGTCTAATAGAGCAAGCGAAAGAATAAACTTTATCTATTTTAACACAATGAAAACAGCAAAATGAATTAAATGACAGAATGTGATATTAAGTTCAAATTAAAACCACACCGCAACTTGCAATTTAATCAAATAACTTGCAATTTAAATTTTTATATACTCTTTCACCTTGTAATTTTATTTTTATAATATATAGTGAAATAAATAAAAGGAAAATATAGTAAATAAATAAATAATATTTTGAAATAGAATACTGTGTTTTATGCATATTTCCAAAACTAATTCCATCAAACAATTATAAATAAATAAAAAAGTTGATATAAATCTTTAGCTGCTGCGCATGACATCTACTTTTCTACTTATCGAACTAACAACCATATTTTGATTGAGCTTATTTTTCCTTGAATTTTTAGTTTTGAAGGAACTACAATATCGAATGTAAACAATCGGTTTGTGTGCGTTTAAATTTTTGATTTTGTGGCTTAAATAAGTTTTAAAGTGAAGTAAAACGATAAAACTCGTCCATATTTATGTAAAAAATAAAATTAATATTTTAATATATTGAAATATTTACATAAAATGAAGTATTCAGTTGAAAAGTTATGCGAAATCTAAAGATTCCCGAATTTCTTTTTTCAGCTGAGTTGTCGGTAAAAACTAATTATATATTTGAATCACGAGTGCTCTACAAAACTAAAAAATCCTTGTGCATCATTGAATATAAACATACTATTATTTGTGATCAGATTGCCTTGTCAATGACGGTAGCCTAATTACTGTCGGATGATGGTTTTATTGGTTTTATATATTTACATAGTCAATAATTGTACCTATTAATGTACATTTTTCATATATGGAAATGTATGGATCTATATATGGTGCCTGGAAAAAATCGTAGGTAAATGTGCCAATGAGAACTTTTATACAAATGACTCAATGACATTAAGTTATAATAGTATATAAGTATTAAGTTATAATACCATATATGGTATTATAACTTAATACTTATATACTATTATAACTTGAAACTAAAGATCTTCTATTAGGATAGTAATTTGAAATTACATAAAAGTTCTAAATATTTAACATTTGTATTGTAGATAAAATTTGATTTAAATGTATACTAAAGAATAAATTAGAATACATGGAAATCATTGTATCTCACTTGATAAATTAAGGAAATTAAAATAAATTTTTACAACATCTTGTGATCTCGACGTGGTAATTCCTTGTGATTGCGTATTGCCAATAATAATCAAGGTTTGCAAATTGTCTTGCTTTTGTATGTACAACACGTCTTGTGTACAAAACCGCGCTATTTAATTGCCTTAAGTGCGACACGAGTACTTTTTTAAAATTATGATAAGCATTGTATTTAATGCTTATTTTATTATGCGAGCATTGTTTAATCGCGTTACACACCATATAAGACCAACTCATACCATACATACGATTGTCTTTTGCATATTTGCTGTGAGGTATATATGCGCACATTTAGTACGTGTAACTGACATCGTTCGATTTAGTATGGCGTGAGTTACTCTGATTGTCTCACTTTGTTTAATCTTATATTTCCTGCCAACCAGAATTTTCACCATATCAAAGATGGAGTTGAATCGGTTGATAGTGCTATTAGTCTGCACATTATCATCTTCTTCCTCGTATAGTGGAAACCTAAGATTCTAATGGTATCTGTCGAATAGAGAGGTCTGCAAGATACGTGGAGGCATGATGGGTCTTGTAGAGGGATAATGGTTCCATTATTTGATGTCCAGTTTCTGATCCTAGAAATAATTTTACCAACTTAGTTGGATGCTCCTGTTGGGAAGGTTCAGTTATCAATATAAAAAATTATCTGCGTAGAAGACGCATATGGCCACTGAGAAAAATATGGGTAGGGAATGTTAGTAAGTATTAAAAAGGTTTGTGGTTAAAGAAGTTTTATTTGTCAACGCTTTGTTTGGTATGAAGTAGGTTGTTTGGTATTATTAGGTGTAGGAGATTTGGATGGAGGACTACCGACTTTTGAAAGTTGATGGAGTAAGTGTGGATTCAGATAATGGGAATTGCTGCCATTTGTATTAATTTTGGATAGGAATAAAATTTGTTTTTATTACTTAGATGGGCTAAGTAATAAAAACAAATTTTATTCCATTTTTGTAACTGGTTTTTTAGTTGATATTTTTAAACAAACAAATATTGTTAGAAAAGTTAAAATTAAAAAAAAAATTTAATGAAAAAAAAAAAATTCAAATGAAATAAAATAATCCTAAACTAAAATAAGTTAAAGGAATAAAAATATTAAACTGAAAATAAATTAATAAAAAAAAAGTAGAATTAAATAATTGAAAACAGCACAAATATTTGGAGACATTTTCATAAAGAAGAAGAAACAAAGAAAAACTAAAAATAACTTGTCTGAACGGAATTAATTTACAATTAGCTCCGAATTTAATAGACCTAAAGTTAAATAGTTAAATATTATATAAGATTATTTTATTTGCCCAATTTGCGTAATAACCTTCGACAAAAACAGTTTGAAGCAAATACATTATACAAACAGAAAGGATCACAGTCGAACCCACATAATCACAGCTTCACATTCAGCTTCTCCGAGTAAATTTATCAAAATTCTGTGGCACTTATACGGAATGGAGGTTTCCATGATTCGCAATAACTCTCGCTTATTAAATCATATACCCATCACCAATTAACAACGTTGAAACTATGGGAAGAGTCATTAAAATATGGTTAAGATATTTTTCTTCCCCAGTTTTTTCGCGATATTTATCCTCCCCAGTTTTTTCGCGTTTATAAAATTCATATAGATTTTGGAGTTATCGCAATTAATAATAGAAAATCGACTAATGTTACTATAAAAACATGATACAACGCCATCACAGGATAATTCGAAATGCACATCATGTGACAGACCACATTATGTGGCACATTAAAAGAATTTGTAAAGAACAATGAATGCAACTTCAAGGACGCAATGAATTTCTAAAGCCGGGCGATGTTTCAACTGCTTTTCATCAAAACATTCTTCAAATTAATGGGATAACGAGCGCATAGATATAGGAAATGTGCACAATTGCACCATTTTATACTACTTCAGAATAATACTAACCATGGCTGTGGATAAATTAACTGAATGATGAATCAGTTAATTTATCCACAGCCATGGTTAGTTTTGATAAACCAAAATGAATTTACTGAATAGCTCATACGCACATAGATGGTAAGCTATTCAGTAAATTCATTTTGGTTTAACTTCGAGCTAGTTACATAGAAGTTGCGAATGTTTTTTCCATCAAAAAATAACAATCGAAACACTAAATTATTGGAAGCAAAAAGGTTTGGTTGACCACTGGTTTATTTGATATAAAAATTTTAGTAGGAATTTGAAATATACAAATTAACTACTCGGACTTAAATAAAAGTAATCTTTGTAGATGTAAATAGACAATTGCCTTTAGTTATTAATTCCTTTCCAAGCACATCTTTCGTTTCTTAGCAAAGAAGAATAAAATTATTCTTCACATCCATGGCCATAAAAATAACCCAAACCAATCCATAATAATAACAAAAACCAGTCCGATTAGAGCACAGATAAGCAAGACAATACTGGAGAATCTAGTGGCAAATCTGAGATTTGTTCCAGAAATTTCTTAAATAAAAATTTATATGGAGCCCTATTGGCGGCCACCGTCATACAAACTCGTAACAAAAATGGCCATAAACGAGTATCAGGATATTTTGTTGATCCTGGTCACAGGAATTATCATCACATATTACTATAAACAATTTGCGCTAAAGGAAAACAAATCTGCAGTTACGAAGCGATAAGTGATGTTAATCACTGCGAAGTTGGTTACACTGTTTATGCACAAATGTTACAAGCTGGACTGATGAAAGGACCTAAGGATTTATCTATTGCAATTATTACAATATTTGGATGGGTCTTGTTGGGCAATGATTTCGATAACGGAAGTATGCAGTCATTTCTGTCTACAAATATAGTGCACAAATGTCTAAATAATACGCTATTAAAGTTCTAGAAAATAGAGGAAATTTATCTTCCAAAAATTACGGCAGCTGAAGACCATCAATGTGAAGATGCGATTGGACATACGATAGATTAGCAGATGGCAAACAAATGCGATTGGACATACGATAGATTAGCAGATGGATAATATCTAGTATGATTGCCGTTTTACACAAACCCACTTTTGCTAGGAGAGTCAAGAATGCTCGCACTCAAACGATTTAATAATTTTCACCAAAACTGAATAAAAATTTATATCTGAAAGCATATTACAGCAACTGCCAAGACGAATATTTGATGCTAAATCACATAAACATTATCCGGCTAAGTCAACGGAACAATAGAGATTACTTTATTCTTGACTGTAAAAGTTTCAGTGGCAAATCTTTAAACGAAAAGCTAATATCTGGTGTCAGTACCAATTTGCAATAATTTTCAAACAGTTAAATTGCACTGAAGATAGATATTAAAAATATATAATAACTATCGTCAGTGCAATGATTTCAATACATCCAGGCGATCGGAAATTTCAAAAAATAATTTGGGTTGAGCCACAGACTAATAAAGTTTAAGATTACTAGTTAAAGACTTTAAGTTTTGGAAAGTTAATGTCACTCTTTGCAGCCATAAGAACGCTTCAATAATTCAGATGAACGAAAATATTGGCTTTTAGGTAGCAAGAAGGCGTTTAGTGATTTATATGTAGATGAATTGCTTACTGGAGCAGACTCCATAAATTCAGGAATAGAGTTGCAAAAGAATTATAACCCGATGTTGCAAAGCGTAAAATTTCATATCCAAAAATGGACAAGTAATGAAAGGGCAGTATTCAACCACTTAGCTGAAGACGATATTGAATCCAAAGGTATTTTACGGTTCGATGACATCGAATCAATGAAACCTTTAGGAATTAAATGAATAGTTTCTAGCTGTCATCATCTACACCACCTCGAAAAAATGCGTGGTTCGCATGCGTAGTTACGTCATACGGTAGGGTATTTTAGTTCCCAAAATGGAAATAGATGGCTTAACGGGTTCGTTAGTTATGTTGAAAAGTCATATTTTTGTCAGTAATGTTTATGTGTGAATAAAGTCAGATTTTATTGTTTATGTGTGAATAAACTCAGTATTGTTGTTGACTATTTTGAGGTTATATTTTACTGCTGTCAGTAAATTTTGCATTCCATTGGGCATCTACTCGCAAGTACTTGTGAGTTGCAAAATTGGTCCAATGGAATATAGCTTATATGTTATGTTATTGTTGAAATAAAACCACACCGCAACTTAGTAAATATTAATTTTAATGTTAAACAAGCATAAGTAGATACAAAGAGCATCAATATAATATACATTGTATATTTAAATAATTAATAAATAATAATTGTATTTACATACAATTGAAATTGTATTTAAATAATTAATAACTTATATTCTAAAAAAAGTTGAAAACAATATTATTTAGTAAATGCAAACAAATTTATTTAAATAATAAGCCTACCGAATATACTTTATTTATTTTAACACAATGAAAACAGCAATGCAAAAATTCGTTCCCTTAAACTTTCTTACACACACTTTACGTACACCGGCACTGAATTATTTTCGGGTAAACATTGAACTGTCAACATCACATTTTTTTACCTTTATTGAATGCCGAACTTTTCACTTTTTAGCCACTTTCTGGACAAAACATCACTAAAAGCCATTTAGGCACATCACAAACTAAAATTTTGTTAACTTATGTAGTAGAAATGAAGATGTCAACTTACCGAAAAGTAGAAATTCCCGGCTTCTGAAATAAAACCTTCCCATTTAATGTTATTAATTATATAACTATTTATATAAATACTTACTTTTTCGGAAATACTTCTAAATAGATGAAAACTACACTTTCACTTGCACTTTCCGATGTGCCAAAAGAGCAACTTGTAAAATGACAAGAGAACCTAAGCATTTCGGTATGTTACCACTTTCATGGAGAATGGCGCGTTTTAAAACTCTCCGAAAGTTTTCAAAATTGAGGCGCTTTATATTTTATTGATATTTACGAAATGAATAATAAACCTAAAATAGAATTCCATTTCGTATCAAAAGATTGTATAAAAAATAAAAATTGCCTATCATTGTGTTTAAATTGTATTTATGTTTCCAATAAGTGAATTAAAATGAATATAAATTATGCTTTTGCAATTCAATAAATTTGTATTACGACATCTAGATGTCAGTGGGTGTCATGTATACATAAAAAAGAATACTGCGTTTTATTTCAAATTTCCAAAACTAATTCCATCAAACAACAAAATCCGCAATATTAAAAAATCTTTTTGTTTACGCAAAGATAACAGCACATATCAATCAAAATCGTTTTAAACGAACCGCTTCAATCGCAAACTGAACTTTAAAATTGGCCATCAATGATTTACGCCGTTTCTGTTGTATTGCATGCGTGTGCGTTCTACGAATGTATTGCCAACAATATTTGGACAGAATTTTTGTGTGACTTTCGGAGAGTTTTAAAACTTTAATTCTCCATGAAAGGGGAGACTTAACGGATAGTTTTTTCATTTGTGAAGTTGTTATTGTGTGACAAAGGAAAGTGAAATTTAAAGTGTAATTTTTATATATTTTGAAGTATTTACGAAAAAGTAAGTATTTCTATAAATAGTTATATTATTAATAAAACTTAACACCAATTTTTTATTCCAGAAAATGAAGTGTTTCGTGAATAAATGCTTCTCATACGAAAAAATGAGGAAACCGGGAATTTCTTTCTTTCGGTAAGTTGACATCTTTATTTTTGCTAAATAAAATAAGAAATACTTTATTTGTGATGTGCCTAAATGCCTTTTAGTGATTTATTTTATTGAAAAAGTAGTCAAAAAGTGAAAAGTTCGGCATTGAATAAATGTAAACAAATCCGATGTTGACAGTTCAATGTTTACCATAAAATAGGACAGTGTCGGTGTATATAAAGTGTGTGTAAGAATGTTTAAGGGACCGAATTTTTTTAATAGTGCAAAAAATACGTGAATTTCTATTAATTCTTAATTGTAAAAGTAAATGTTACGATCGTATATTTATATGTTAACTTTACAGGTTCCTACAAAATAAATGGTTGAGGGAAAAGTGGATTATGGCAGCGGCATGTGGTATTCCCAAGAATCGGGACGTTGTGTGCTCGCTTCACTTTCATAGAGCAGACATAAAAGTAGGAGCGAGCAGGAGGAAATTAGAAAGAAATGCTATTCCTTCCGTATTTTCTATATGGAATAGTCGCTCGATAAGTTTTTAATTTTATAGCAAAATGTTATATGATACATATTATATATATAGATTTCAATATAAATAATATTACATTTTTAAAATTATGATAAGCATTGTATTTAATGCCTATTTTATTATGCGAGCATTGTTTAATCGCGTTACACACCACATAAGACCGACTTATACCATACATACGATTGTCTTTTGCATATCTGCTGTGAGCTGACATTGTTCGATTTAGTATGGCGTTAGTTACTCTGATTGTCTCACTTTGTTTAATCTTATATTTCCTGCCAACCAGAATTTTCACCATATCAAAGATGGAGTTGAATCAGTTGATAGTGCTATTAGTCTGCACATTATCAAAAATATATAATATCTATCGTCAGTGCAATGATTTCAATACATCCAGGCGATCGGAAATTTCAAAAAATAATTTGGGTTGAGCGACAGACTAATAAAGTTTAAGATTACTAGTTAAAGACTTTAAGTTTTGGAAAGTTAATGTCACTCTATGTAGCCATTAGAACGCTTCAATAATTCAGATGAACGAAAATATTGGCTTTTAGGTAGCAAGAAGGCGTTTAGTGATTTATATGTAGATGACTTGCTTACTGGAGCAGACTCCATAAATTCAGGAATAGAGTCGCAAAAGAAGTATAATCCGATGTTGCAAAGCGTAAAATTTCATATCCAAAAATGGACAAGTAATGAAAGGGCAGTATTCAATCACTTAGCTGAAGACGATATTGAATCCAAAAGTATTTTACGGTTTGATGACATCGAATCAATGAAACCTTAAGGAATCGAATGGATCCCTAATTTTGACCATTTTACTTTCAAATTATTCCATATTCCACAAAGAATATCAGAAATCGAATTTTTATATGATGAATTAAGCAGGTTAGCACCAGTCATAATAGTTGCTAAACTGATTATGCAATCGATATGAAAAAGCAGCTGTACATACGTTCAAAGTAAACTAAGAAATCGAAACTCGTTGAAAACAATTTAAAGGTAATTCAATTTATCTAGAAAACCTTAAAATACCACGCTGAATTGGCTGGTCATCATCAGCGTTATTTTAGATCTACAGTTTTTGCGATGCTCAGTGAAGGCATATACTGCAGTGCTATTTGTTCGTATTGGACCATGCCAAAATTTAAGCCACGTTCACATGCTGACTACAAAAACTAGAGTTTATTTGAAATAAAATAATCTTTTGGTAGGATGATAGCATGCTTCCTATTAAAGGATAAATTTGCATTATAAAAAGAATCTATTTCAAGCAGTAGCCGGTTGGCTCAATTAAATCCTTTTTTAAACAAGGATGAGATCACTAGAATAAATTTATCCTTGAATAGAAAGCATCCCATTATCCTACCAACCGATAATATTATTTCAAGTCTATTGATTCATGAAATTATAATATATACTTTGCATGGGAGTAATAGATTGGTACTTAATACAGAAAATAACATAATGATCAGCTAATGGGAAACGAGATCATTCGAAAACGAGGGCATTAATTATGCTGTGCCCTATACATTTGAGGGCTTCTAGGCTGCTTAAAGCATCCACCTCAAAAGGATACTTTTATTTATTTGGCTACCATGGCAATACAGCTAGAATCCATATCTAATTGAACAACGACAGCTTTTATAGATACATTAAAATGATTTGTTTTAAGATGAGGCCTATATATTCAGACTTTGGTACGCATTTAAAAGGTGCTGGTATCCTAGCAAAGTATTTCAGAAATGCGAAGGGAGATGCAACAACGAAAGTAGCTCAAGATTTATTGTATCAAAAGGCTATTATTTGACATTTTAATACTTCTGCTATACCTCATTTTGATGGAATTTGGAAGGCGGGAGTTAAATCCATGAAATGCCATTTACGGAGAGTGATCGAAAAAGGTATATATAATCGTACATATGAAGAGTACAATAAAATTTTAACCCAAGTCGGGACATGCTTAAGATCATGACCATTGTGTGGTATAAATTATTCGTTCTTGATGCTACACATGAACCAAATCTCTGCAATGATAATATTACGTTCGCGCACAGATATACTTACATGCAGGAACTGGCATAACCATTTTGGAAAATTTTGTGGAAACAGTATCTAAACCAGCTGTAAGAACGACCAAAATGGTACAAAGCGAAGTAGAACATCCAGGAACGAGATATGGTCCTACTTGGAAATGAAACTATACCCATTTTATGATAGCCGCTATAAAAGAGTCATAAATACATTTGCAGGAAGTAATGGGCTGGTACTTTTTGTCGAAGTAAAAACCGCCTCAAATACGTCCAAAAAACTACCTATAAAATTATGTCGTCTTCCAATCCAAATACAGGATGAAGTAAACGATTTGTATCGATAATAAGTTGAACATAACCGTTCAAGGCGGGCAGAATGTTTAATCACCCTGCGCTGTCTTAAAAAAATAATAATACAAATAAAAATAACAAAGCAATGTTAGCGAATTTAATTAATATATAAGTTTAATAAATTTGTCAGTGGTTCTTAGTTAATATTTTTAAGCTCAAAAAAATATTTTTTTTAAATAATAAAATAATAAATTAAATTGAAGATGGTTATATATTATAAATAAAATAATGTTAGAATAATGTTTAATATTAAATAAGTTAATAAAATAAAATACTATTCAATTGAAAGTAAGTCTTTTTGGTCAAAAGCAAAGTAAGCTCCGAATTTAATAGAGCTAAAGTTTTGTAATTAAATATTTAACGGTTATATATTCAACCACAATTAGGACAAGCTTCTATTTACTAGCAATGTTTCTGGGTATAGCCCAGAAATTGGAGGTTGCGACATTCTATGGTTGTTTGATAACACTTCTTGATTGAAAAGTTGTGATATAGTTGTTGTATCTTAGTAGGTCGTTTGTACGCATCGAATATGAGTATAAAAATACATGAGTATGCAGGTGTGCCGTTTCGAAAGAATGTGACCTTTATTGACTCGACCACGTTTTATTTCGTATGCTTACCAACGATGTCAGCCTCGGGAAAGTTGGTTAGCCATGGACAGATAATTTTACGCTCCATTTTATTAAGTGACGAGTGCAGAGTAAATATAATTCTGTGACCATTAATATATGCTATTTTTACTCGTGTTATGTTAGCCTTAGCGATAGTTTTGATTCAAATTTTATTTTAAGAAAACATGAAACAAAATTTCTTTAGCACTTACTTTTCTGATCAAAATCATTAAATCATTTTTTTATAATAAGAAATTTTCTTACATCGTCATATTTTTTTAAAAGCTTTAAAATTAAAACGGAATAGTATATAATCATTGAGTTATAAAATAATATGTTACTAATCAATGACATAATTATAAAACAAAAACATATGAAAAAAAAAGAAAAATTTTATTTTTTTAATAGTATTCAAGGAACTGGTTTTGGAGGGATTGGAATGGATAAAGGTATACTTTTCAAATTGTAATGGAAAAATTTCTCCCTACGTATACAAATAATTCCGATCCTTATTAAGATTCTGGTAAAAAGATTTTCTGGTGAAGTTACATGATAATTTGTTGGAATTTCGATTCCGAAAACGGCTATAACTCCATACTTTTTTCGGAAATATTTCTTTACCTATAAATTCAACAAACTTATAATTTCCTACTAATCAGAAAGTGTTTATAATTTATTATTAAACTAGCGATAAATCATCACAAATGACGGTGCTAAACACTGCAGTGTCTTGACTTTGGCGAGCTACCCACCTTTGCGGTCGCTCGCGATTCATCCACAACTTACGTTCTTAGTAATCGAAATTTAACGTGTAATATTGTTTAAACAAATTACAATTCCATACTATAAATTTTACTAAAAAATACTAACATAGCCAATTCTGTAGTTTGCTAACAGCGCCATCTATCAACATTAGTTTTAAAGAAAACGTTATAGACAGACATTACAATTTTATTTTGGCGCCCACGAATCGAGCCTATCTTATAGATACTCGTACGCACGTTGCCATACGGTCTTAGAAGAACTAAAACCTCTCCCCTCTTTTTTTATTATATTAATAAGATATTTTTTTGCTTTACATATCTCCCTCCTTTTTTTAATTATAATAATGCAGCCGAAAGAATTTTTTTTCGGTAACGTAGTAGTCAATATATAAATTTTAGTCGAAAATATAAAAAAATGTGTTTTCCTTAGAAACTTTATCTATTGCTTTTTCTCTTTTCAAATAAACATATATGAAATTTTATCCCTACTTTATCAAACAATATATTCGCCCAATGATTTTATTCTGATTAATTGTTTTTCCTTCTTAAATTTTCAATTTCAACTAGACACCACCTACTGCACGACCTCACGACCTCTAATTAAAGAATTAATTTAAATAGGAAAATACTATTTATGGATAGTATAACATCCAAAAACATATGAAAAAAAAAGAAAAATTTAATTTTTTTAATAGTATTCAAGGAACTGGTTTTGGAGGGATTGGAATGGATAAAGGTATACTTTTCAAATTGTAATGGAAAAATTTCTCCCTACGTATACAAATAATTCCGATCCTTATTAATTGGTATCGCATTTTGCCCCACAAAGAACATCTTAACACCCACATGCCAGTTTTATCTCCCGTACGGACATATGTCGATCCAAACTCTAACTATCCAGAATATCAACACCATCAAAACCTACAAAGCCCTGACTACCACCCAAGGAGATCCGTGAATCCACCAAAAAGAAGATCCACAGGAACTCTGACTACCGCCCAAGAAGAAAATGCGATAATCCGATGAAGGCATGGAGAATCCAATATGATGGAAATAATATCAGGCGCAAAGAATTCATCTTTGGAGTTAAAGTACTCACCAATAATTCATTGGATGGTGATTTCAAGATTATAGTTAAGCATCTACAACTGCTGCTTAATGAACAGTTATCCAATTAGTATTGGGTGTTGCTGAGGAGCAATCCTTCACCAACTTGGGATGAAGTAAAAGAATCTCTCAGGATAGATTGAGGACATAAACTAGGCTTAAGGAAACAATTCCTTACATGAATGCAGAGACCAAGTGAACAAATTGCTGCTAATCTTTTGATAGAAATCTGGAACCGACTACAAAGTCATGTACTGGATTCTGACTTCATCGAAATAGTTAGAACGGGACTATTGCCATCTATCCAAGCTCAACTAGATTGGTATTCTACCGTGACTTTAATCAAGCTGCAACAATATGTTAATTATATAGAACAAAATCAGTTGCGAATCCTAACCTTGCGAAATACCTACCATAGACCAAGACTGGAGGAAACAGCGTAGACCGACAAGACCACACCCAATATGGGGTCTTTGTAATCTACCTAGATATGTTAGGACTATACCATCCGGGATACACTTACCATAACTATGAGCAAATGAAACAACACATCCTTTGTTTTGGATGCGGGCGCAAGAATACTTAAGCCTCATTACCCTAATTGTCTTTCGGGAAAATGACGAGGGGACCAACATCAGCACTTGACCAGGTTCAACTCCCGCGTATATTCAATCAGTAGAACTCAACGGATCAGATGAGACACAACTACGGCAAGAATAGATAGAACGGATAGAACAGACAGAACGACCAATAGAATACGAGTCCTTGATCGTATCCCTATATACCACCTCTTCAACCCTAATAGTGGTATTATTCGCCAACCGAGCTAAGCATCAGCTCAAACCCCCTTGATCTTCCTCTTAAGCCATATCGCGTTCATCTTAAAGAATATGAATAGACCAGACGACGTACTTTGGAGATCCTAGGTAGAACAGGAGGACTATTATGATAGAAATAATTCACCAGAGTAGTAATTTCGATCAATCGCTGCCTCACGAAGTATTGCCTGAGAGCGTTTCCATGGGGCGATATAGACATGTAACCAAGTAAAATGGTTTTAGTGGTTTAAAGTCTCATACTTTGTCTTTCCATAATTTCCTGCCCAAAAAGATGGATTATTGAAGCATATACCTCTAGCAAAATTTATTACTAGCCTAGATCTCAAAGAAGCATTTTGGAAAATACCACTAGATCGGGAGTCTCGAGAACTATACCAGGACATCTGCTTTATCAATACCTAGTCGTGCCCTTTAGGTTATGTAATGCTCCGCAGACGCTGTGCCGTGTACAAAGCTATACATTACGACTTGAGAGACCGCGTCCTGGTCTCTCTGGACGATTTAATTATTCTTTCTGAGAATTTTGATTCCCATCTTACATTACTGCTACGCGTCAGCAGATATCAATGCAGAGAAAAGCAAATTCTGCATTAGAGAAACCAAATATTTGGGCTAAATTATTAAGGAAAAAGGAATTGAGACAGACCCTTGAAAGGTATTCTCTATACTGGAGTATCCTCCTCCCAGATGAATGCGGTATGTCCGAAGATTTATGGTTATAGCTGTATGGTATAGACGATTAATTCCGAATTTTGCGACTGTCTTTGCTGCTTTAACTAATACTCTTAAAAAGAACACCTAAATTTGTATGTTAAAGATGTCCAGAAGGCTTTTAAAGATTAAAAAATTAAATTGACTTTTTATAATCCAGTGTGATGCGAATCAGAATGGGATTGGCGGCGTTCTTTTGAAGGGGGTGAGGGGAGGGGGGTGTGGTTTAATAAACGTCCTATTGCGTATGTATTACACAAGTTGCAATCAGCTTAGAAAAATTATTCTGTAACTGAGCAAGAATGCGTAGCAACGATTATAAGTATCGAGAAAATTGCATTAATGTGCAAGAAAATTAATAATTTTCAGCAAGTAAATTGCCGGAGTCATCCATAAGTCATTCATATCACATAGCGTGTGTGTACCAATACTATGTCAAAATAAACGATGGATGAATGCCCTCGTAAGGTATTCGAATTTTGCGCTTGGTCGCAGTGAAAACTTATTTATAATTTTTACGCTGACTTCATGTTTAAGTAGGTGATTTATCAATACAGTCGAAAACACCAGGAACGCTAAGTTCCCAACGAAGAATGCTGCAGCCAACTGGTGAATGTGCGGCTGGAGAAGAGTAACATACGGTCTGAAACTTCGTCTGTAACCAAACAGCCTATAATTGATATATCGGATTGATGGGCCTTTATGAGAGAACAGAGCCACCGACAGGAAGAACAGCACCGCAGACAAGAAAAACAGAATCGGCGTCTACAGGAGCCGCCGACAGGAACAACAGAGCAATCGTCTAGAGGGAAAACTTTCGCCGTACAAAGAGCAGCAACAGAAACTTGTGACGTCATTCAAAGAATCCCAAGTTAGACTGAAGGAAGAAGTGGTATCCAAAGTAAACTAAGTAGAAGAGCTGGTGAGGACTGAAATTAACACAGTGGAAGAGAAGGGAATGTCTAAAGCTAGCAGGTGTATAAGCTTAAGCTATCCGCTGTTTGGTCATAGATAGTGTGAGTGAGAGTATTAGGCTACCATGGGCACGCCATAGTTTTTTTATGAGTTTGACATCTGTCAACATTAATCAGTACATATTGTTAGCAATTTCGAACAAGAACATACATTTTTCCTTTGGTAATTATGTCTAGTTTTGTGCCAGAAAAAGAGCATATCCGGGAAGCTCTGCTTTTCTGCTCCAATTTGAAGAAATCGGCTGCCGAATCGCATCGAATGCTTATGGAGGACTATGGTGACAGTGCTTTATCAGAAACGACGTGCCTAGATTGGTTTCATCGGTTTAAGGACGGCAATTTTGACTTGTGGGATAAGAAGTGTGAAAATCGGCCTAGGAAGGTTGAGGACCATCAATTGTAGGCTCTTTTGAACGAAGACGATACCTAATCGCAAAAAATGCTAGCGCAGCAATTGGGTGTTACTCAACCAGCCATTCCCATGCGTCTGCGTGCCATGGGGAAGATTGAAAAGATCGGAAAATGAGTGCTGCATGAATTGAACGATAGGCAGATGGAGCGACGCCAAAACACATGCGAAATCTTGCTCGCCAGACAAAAAAGAAAGTCGTTCCTGCATCGAATTATGACAGGGAATAAAAAGTGGATATATTTCGAGAATCCTAAACGCAAGAAATCGTGGGTTGATCTCGGCCAACAATCAACATCTTCCCCAAGACTAAAACGCTTCGGACGGAAGACGATGCTGTGAGTTTGGTGGGATTAGCAGGGTATCGTCTACTATAAGATGTTGAAACCTGGTGAAACTGTCAATGCCCACCACTACCACCAACAACTGATCAAATTGAACCGTGCTCTGAGTAAAAAAAGGACGGATTATCAACAAAGACATGACAAGCTGATTTTCCTCCACGACAACGCACCATCGCACACGTCATAAATGGTCCGAAACTACTTGGAGACACTCAACTGGGAGGCGCTACCCCACCCCGCTTATTCACCAGACCTGGCTACTTTCGACTACCACCTGTTTTCGTCGATGGATTACGCGCTCGCTGAGCAGCATTCGATTCTTACGAAGACGTCCGAAAATGGTTTGATGAGGGGTTTGCCTCGAAAAAGGATTTTTTTTGGCGTGGTATCCACAAATTGTCCGAGAGATGGGAAATAAAAGTGTAGCTAGCGAGGGCAAGTACTTTAAATAAATTTGTTTTTGCTCTCTATGAAAAAAACATGCGGTTTTATGTCAAAAAACAGCGGATTTAAGCTTATTTACCTGGTAAACAATTGAGAACTTAAAATTGCGGAAGTTGAGGCCAATTGTAGGTAGTAAATTCAAAGATTATTTGATGGAAAAACTTCATTGGTGGCATATAAATTAAAGTTTGAATCTGTCGTTAAAGCAAATCATGGACAGAAGTGCAGGAACAAACTGCATTAACGTTAAGGCAATAACAGTGTTAGAAACTCTTGGCAATAACAGTGTTAGAAATGAAGTCACACAATCATTTATTAAAAGCGCTGGACTCATGCTACGGATGGTCATCTAGAGCATGTCTTCCGACCGCAGCCATTAGATCGGATTCAGCATCCTAATGGAGGTCTCCAAGAGTATGCACTGGATTTGAGAGAGAAGATGAATGTAATTTATGCTTTGGTACGCGATGCCGTACTACGGGCTAGTGACGGGATGAAGACCAGTTACGATCGCAGTGGCGAAACTGTGGAATTCGAGTGAGGGTCTTTGGTTTGTCCGTACAACCCCATGCGGCGTAAGGTGAAGTCACCGAAATTGCAGGCCAGTTGGGATGGTTCATTCCGAGTTGTTACAAAATTGAATTGAATTACATATCGCATTCAGAAGAGCATCTCTTGGAAGGGCGCATTGTTACGACGTAATATGGCTCTGTCGTGTTCTAGAGTATTCCAGAAAGTTCGGTTCCGAAATATTCTAGAAGCACGTCCGAGGAGTATAAATATAAGCGCTGCTCGCTAGCGAATTCAATCAGAAAATTAACTCAAGAAGAATGGATCGATGCCTATAGTATATACTTGTAGCGCATCGATACACTGTACTCAAAAACGGAATCGATATAATTATTTTTTTAATCGAGTTGCATGAAATGTGAACGAAATAGTCTGCATTAGATTATAGGTTGGTTGAAGTGTAATTAAAAGATATATTTAAAATAATAAAGTAAATGTGTTCGTGCTTGTGAATATATTTTTAATTTAAAATAATGATTTAATTACACAAGCAAAACAATTGAACAGTCATTTTAACCGACCTGTTAAAGTCGTGCAGTAATAGTCCGAACGATGGAATATATACGGGAGGATTTTAGTCTGAAAAGTGATTCTTGGTATTAATATTGCGAATAACGGAATAAAGTCTGGACGATTATTCAAGATTCAAGAGATTGGTTGTAGTCGGGTATTAAAGAGCGAACAACGAATAAAGTCGGAAAGTGTAAACGAGAAAAACTATTTATATGATCGGTGCATATAGTGTGAAGTGGAAATACAGCATAAAGATTCAATTGGGGTTCGATTAAACACTTGTAATCTATTCAAGAAATATAATCGAGTTTAATACAGAAAAATCTAAGTAAAGAAAAACAGCTTTTTACTCTATCCATCGAATCTTCGCAAGATCGTACCAACATATTATGACTATTCGTAGAAGTTGTCCAATATTCATGTGCTCTTCACTCTGGCGAATATGATAAAAATATAATTAATCAGTAATGTGTAGTTAACCATAAAGTAGCTGTAAATTACTGTACAATTTTATTGAATATGTTTATTGATTTTCAATAAAGGATGAATGTATATGGTTGTACATTTGCATCTCACTACCACAAAACAGAAAGGGAAAATCTCAACTAATTGTATTTATATCATTAAATTTCTATTTCTAAAGTTTATAAATATAAAATTTCATTTTATTTCTTCTATTGATTTTATATAATGGATTAAAGTTAAATAACGTCTAGTCGTAATAATTATATTGTTTTTAAAATACAATTTAAGATCTTTTGTTTTCCTTTCCGACAGACTAGCAAAAATTACATACTATATATATATATATATGTTATATATATGGTAACAGTTATCTCAAAAAAAACGAAAGAAAAAATCATGTTTTATATCTTACATTTGTTTACATACAAGTACTTGCATATATATAAATACACTGCTCTGCTTTTACATCAGATATTCTTCTGCTATTGAAGATCCCTCCGATAAACCACGTCAATCATTTATTAATTGTGTACCTTAAATTTACTATGTTCGAGAAAATTTAAATCCATTTTTTATACTTTTGTCAATGTTATAAATTTACAGACGCTCTTCGCTACTTTTATATTACTCCATTCTCTCTTTCATTCTAATTCTCAGCCGCCTATGCAAATTTGTATATCAGACTACTATTTACCTTTTGCGAGTATTGTTAATATCTCCCGTTTTCACCTCCAGCGCCGGCACCCATTTCTGGAATAGCATGTCACTTTGACCACTCTTAATTATTATTTAATTTAATATTTTGAATAACTTTATTTATACCTAACATGAGAAGCTGTGCAAACAGCAAAAACAACCGATGTAATAATGACTGGCTTACGCCATCATGTCTGTTTACTATTATGAACGTCAACATACATGTTCACTAGTATGTATGAGTTATTACTAAATAAACGCTCGAATTTCAGTTTCGTAATTACTTGCTGTAGTTTATCTCTAAGAATTTGATTAGATATGAGAAATTTATTATGTATGTAGATGTTTAAATTTGTATAAATACCCAAGATTTTGGAAAAATTTTGCAATTACAATAATTTCAGATCGATACTAAAGTAAGTATAACGTGATCTCTATTCCCATCTAGATGTTTTGACTTGGTGCAAAACATCTAGTGGGAATAGAGATCACTTTATAACTAGAAGCTGCATAATATACATTTGGAAACAGAAACAAATAGAGTTGAAAATTGCGCTGACTAGATAATGTCATGCCATAAGTATAAGGATGCTGTTTCAAACAGCAAAGTAGACTAAGATTCTGGTAAAAAGATTTTCTGGTGAAGTTACATGATAATTTGTTGGAATTTCGATTCCGAAAACGGCTATAACTCCATACTTTTTTCGGAAATATTTCTTTACCTATAAATTCAACAAACTTATAATTTCCTACTAATCAGAAAGTGTTTATAATTTATTATTAAACTAGCGATAAATCATCACAAATGACGGTGCTAAACACTGCAGTGTCTTGACTTTGGCGAGCTACCCACCTTTGCGGTCGCTCGCGATTCATCCACAACTTACGTTCTTAGTAATCGAAATTTAACGTGTAATATTGTTTAAACAAATTACAATTCCATACTATAAATTTTACTAAAAAATACTAACATAGCCAATTCTGTAGTTTGCTAACAGCGCCATCTATCAACATTAGTTTTAAAGAAAACGTTATAGACAGACATTACAATTTTATTTTGGCGCCCACGAATCGAGCCTATCTTATAGATACTCGTACGCACGTTGCCATACGGTCTTAGAAGAACTAAAACCTCTCCCCTCTTTTTTTATTATATTAATAAGATATTTTTTTGCTTTACATATCTCCCTCCTTTTTTTAATTATAATAATGCAGCCGAAAGAATTTTTTTTCGGTAACGTAGTAGTCAATATATAAATTTTAGTCGAAAATATAAAAAAATGTGTTTTCCTTAGAAACTTTATCTATTGCTTTTTCTCTTTTCAAATAAACATATATGAAATTTTATCCCTACTTTATCAAACAATATATTCGCCCAATGATTTTATTCTGATTAATTGTTTTTCCTTCTTAAATTTTCAATTTCAACTAGACACCACCTACTGCACGACCTCACGACCTCTAATTAAAGAATTAATTTAAATAGGAAAATACTATTTATGGATAGTATAACATCCAAAAACATATGAAAAAAAAAGAAAAATTTAATTTTTTTAATAGTATTCAAGGAACTGGTTTTTGAGGGATTGGAATGGATGAAGGTATACTTTTCAAATTGTAATGGGAAAATTTCTCCCTACGTATACAAATAATTCCGATCCTTATTAATTGGTATCGCATTTTGCCCCACAAAGAACATCTTAATACTCACATGCTAGTTTTGTCTACCGTACGGACATTTGTCGATCCAAACTCTGACTATCCGGAATATCAACACCTACCACTAAAGAAGATCTGTTAATCCACCGAAAAGAAGATCCACAGGAACTCTGACTACCGCCCAAGAAGAAAATGCGCTAATCCGCTGAAGGCATGGAGAATCCAATATGATGGAAATAATACCAAGCGCAAAGAATTCATCTTTAGAATTAAAGCACTCACCAATAATTCATTGGATGATGCTTTCAAGATTATGGTTAAGCATCTACAACTGCTGCTTAATGAACAGTTGTCCAATTAGTATTGTGTCTTGCTGAGGAGCAATCCTTCACCAACTTAAGAGGAAGTAAAAGAATCTCTCCGCCTAGATTATAGAGATGAACTTCATAACCTAGGCTTAAGGAAATAATTGTTTCCCCGACTGCAGAGATCAAGTAAAAAAATTTCTGCTTATCTCATGGATTTGATAGAAATCTGGAACCGACTACAGAGCTATGTACTGGCTTCTGACTTCATCGAAATAGTTAGAAAGGGACTATTGCCATCTATCCAAGCTCAAAATGGTATTCTACCATGACTTTAAACAAGCTTAAACAATAAGTCAATAATATAGAACAAAATCAAGAAACAGCGTAGACCAACAAGACCACACCCAATATGGGACTTTGCAATCTACCTTGGTATGTTAGGATTGCAATATTCAGGGACTCACCATTACTATGAACAGACGAGACAACACATCTTTTATTTTGGAAGCGGGTGCAAGAACACTAATTGTGTTATAATTCCAAACGCAACGTGGAAGAATTCCAAATAACTCCAAACGCAACGTAGAACAATTCAACTTTGGGGTTAATGTATGCACTAATAATTCATTGGATGATGATTTCAAGATTATAGTTAAGCATCTACAACTGCTGTTATCCAATTAGTATTGTAAAGAATCTCTCAGGATAGATTGATGACATCAAGTAAAAGAATCTCTCAGGATAGATTGAGGACATCAACTTCGTAAACTATGCTTAAGGAAACTGTAATATATTAGACTTATTTATTTATGTATAATTCTTATGATTTATATAGAGACATGTAAACTGCATGACGGTGTCTACATGACTGACTCATCCATTGCTGTGTGGCATTGATGTGTGTGAAACATCACGCCACCCGGTTTATAGTCATGGCTGGGTGTACAATATCTCGATATACTACACTCTTCCCCGCTTAGCCTGAACCCTACATATTCATTCTGCTGACGGGTTTTCTAACTCGAGGCTCCCTTTGGTTTACGTTTAAACCTGGATCCGGTTCGTACTTGATTCTGGGTCTGCCTTTCTTGGGTGTCGGCTGGATTTCCCTTGGATGATTGCCATCTTGTTGTACTTCTTGTTGGAATGCGGTTGGTTCTTCGACTACTCCTTTTGAGTGTTCTGTTGCTTTCTCTAGGTTCGATTCAGATATGATTGGCTCCTCCATTGTGTCAGGCTCTTCTTCATATTCGTTTGCCCCTTCCTGTTCCAGGAGTACTCTTGTAGCTGCTTCGTAGAATTGACCCGATTTGCGCATCTGATCGTCACCTCTTTTCCATCTTAGATTTGGTTGAAAGTCGGGTTTACATATGTATGTCTTTTCCCCCATTACTTCCTCCACAGTTGCTGGTTGCCAACCTGGCTTCATAGGATTCTTATAATCCCGAGCTATCACCCTTTCTCCTTTTGAGAATGTGACATCTCCGTGTCCTCTGAAATACTGTATTTGCTTTTGGATTCTTTCTTCTGTTTTTGGTATTTTTAGCAAATCTAATCTACTTCTTAAGCCTCTGCCCAAAAATTTGTTCGCTGGTGATTCGCCCGTTGTTAGGTGTGGTGCGTTTCTGTAGGCGAATAAGTACTTGCTGATTAGATTATTTGCGCTGTCGTGAGCCTTGTTAACTTTTAATGCTTTTTCTAAGCCTTTTTTAAAAGATTTCACTCCGTTCTCAGCTAATCCATTTGTTTGTGAATGGTATGGCGGACCCGTTTTGTGCAAAATTCCGTTCATTTTGCAGAATCGTTCGAATTCTTCTGACACCAGCTGTGCTCCATTATCTGAGATTAGTGTGTCCGGTATACCATATCTCGCGAATATTTCCCTTAGTTTTTCGATCGTATTTGTCGAATCTGTTTTTGTCATGTGGACAATTTCTGGCCATCTGGAGTATGCATCTATCAGTATCAGATACATCCTGCCCCTGTGTGGTCCTAGAAAGTCTATGTGCACCCTTTCGAACACATATTTGCTGTCAGGAAACTTCTTTAATCCTGATTTTTCCGGACTGCTGGATTCTGTCAGACATGCCATGCAACCTTTTGCGTAGCCTTCTATGTCTTTGTCCAACTTTGGCCACCAAAAATATTGTCGAGCGATCGCCTTCATTTTGCTGATGCCCATGTGACCTCCGTGTATTTCTTTCAGCAATATTTGCTTGCAGTTCTCCGGTATCATTACTCGGTATCCCCACATTAGCACATTTTTTTCTATGAAGATTTCTTGCTTTCTTTGTGCGAAAGGCCTAATTGACTCTTCAATTTGACTAGGCCATCCAGTTGTCGTGTATAAAAATACCTTGCTCAGTACTGGATCTTTTCTAGTTTCTCTCGCTAAGTCTTCTGACCTTAGCGGTAGCTGGTCTTCCACCATGAAATGTAGATAGTCCCCTTCCTCTTGAACTAAATCTCTTTTATTTCTGGGTAGACGCGATAATGTGTTGGCTGGCTCATTGTTCTTGCCTTTTATGTGCTCTATCTGGTAGTCAAATCCACTCATAAACAAAGCCCATCTTTGCAACCTTCCTGCTGCCATCTGTGGTATGCCTTTATGCTCGCCAAAAATCGTTATCAATGGCCTGTGGTCAGTGCATAACTTGAAATGCATACCTGCCAAATATTGGTACAATTTCCGAAAAGCCCAATAAATGGCCAAAGCCTCTTTGTGCAAAATTGCGTAATTACCTTCCGCTTTTGTTAGCGTCCTTGACATGAAGGTAACTGGTCTATCCTCCCCGTTTGGCATTTCGTGCATTAGTACTGCTGCTATGCCCTGGTCGGATGCGTCTGTCACTAGTTTTATCGGATAATCTGGGTTATAGTGTAGCAAATTTCTGACCGATGCTAGTTCTTTCTTGACTTCAATAAATGCCTTTTCTGCATTTCTTGTCCATTGAAATCTTTCTTTGTTTTGTACTTCATAAATCGGCTTCAACATTTTAGCTAATCTCGGTACAAATTTTCCGTAGAATGTCACCAGTCCTGTGAATGCTCTTACATCTGTTATGTTTTCTGGTCTCTTTGCTTCGACCATTGCTGCGCTTTTTTCTGGGTCCTTGGACAACCCATTCTTGCTTATGATGTACCCCAGGTATCTGATTTCTTCCTGGAAAAACTGGCACTTTTTGAGGTTAAGCTTTAGTCCAGCTTCCTCTAACCTCTGCAAAACTTCGTTTAAATTTTGCATATGCTCGTTATTATTTCTGCCCGTCACCACTATGTCGTCTCGAAATGCTGCAGTTCCTTTGGCCCCTTGTAATACTTTTTCTACTACCTTGTCGAACTCTGCTGCTGCCGTTTTCGTTCCATAGGGTAATCGGTTGTGCAAATAAATACCCTTAGGTGTGCTCCATGCGCACAATTTCTTTGATCTGTCAGTCAGCTCTAGCTGATTGTAGGCCGCTGACATATCCAATTTCGTGAACCTTTCTCCACCTCCCAGTTCTGCGAATACCTCTTCCACTTTTGGTGCGGGGTGTTTTACATCTTGCATGTACTTATTGATCGTGACCTTGTAATCGCCACAGATCCTTACTCCACCTCCTTTCTTTAGCACAGGCACCAATGGTGTGCCCCATTCGTTGTGCTTTACCTTGGTGAGTATTCCTTCTTTTTCCAGTTGGTCTAGCTGATCTCCTATTGTCTTCTTGAAAGCAAACGGTGTCGCCCTGGGTTTGCAGAATACTGGTTTCGCATTATCTTGCATCTTTATGTCTATTTTGCCGTATTTATACCTTCCGAACTTGCCGTCGAAAAGTGTCTTGTGCTTGTCGATTATTTCTTGTAGTTTTGGTCCTTTTAATTCAACATGGTTGATTTCCACTATCTTGTATCCTAGTGCTTCCATCATGTCTCTACCCAACAATAATCTACAGCCTGTTTTTACGACTATTAATTGACATTTTGCCTTTTTTCTACCTGCCTTTATTTCTACGTAGATCTGACCTTCTGGTGCAATTGCGCTCCCGTCATAGAATCTTAACGTAGTATTCACTGGTTGCAATTTATGCTGTGATAGATGCCTTTTGTATAATTCCTCCGGAATTACCGATCTGCTTGCTCCTGAATCAAGTTCAGCTAGCAATTGCTTGTTTCCTATCTTTATTTGGATTTGCGTCGGTTTGACGTATCCTGCCTTTGTTGCTTGAAAGTGAACCTCTTCGCTCGTCCAGTCGTGGTTTTCTATCTCCACGAAGTGCTGTTTAGCTTGTTCCTTTCCTTTTTTCTGGCATATTTTTCCTAAATGCCCTATTATACCGCAACGGTTGCATTTATAGGATTTAAATTTGCAGTCTGCGGACTCGTGGTTGCTATAACAGCAATGATTGCATTGTTTGCCGCCCTTTGACTCCTTGTTAAATTTCTTTTTATAGCTTTCTTTACCAGCTTTGCTTTGGTTTATGGCTTCACTTTGCTTACTTTTTCTGTCAAAGCTTACCCTATGTACGTTAATTTCCTGATGCGATTGTATAAGAGCTGCCTCTTTCTTCTTCGCAATTTCGACGATTTGCTCAGACCTCTTTTTATGGTCTTCTTCGCACACGCGATCTAAAATCTTGCCTTTCTTTAGACCCGCTACGAACTTATTCGTAATCATCAAGTCGAGCTGCGCACCCCATTGGCACGTGCTGGCTTTATCTTTCAAGCGTATATACCACTGGCTAATCGACTCATTCTCGCCTTGCTTTAAGTCGAAAAATTCCGTGCGTTCACGGAATACCAATATTGTCTTTGAGAATTGATTTTTCAGTATAGCACATAATTCCTCGTATGTTTTTTGCGATGGTAATACTGGGTCGCACAAATTTGCGAGTACTCCATAACCTTTTGTCCCAATGACCGTTATGAGCGTAGCCACCTTTCTATGTGGTTCCAGTATGTTATTTACTATAAGGTATTGTTCTAACCTTTCTTGGTAGTTTTTCCAATCCTCGTGTTCATTATATTCTGCAACACACCCTACTGTGGCTGAATATACTTGCACCTTTTGTATCGGTGCCGGCGTTCCTCCATTTCCGCCTGTTGCGTTCTTCTGTGTTGTGTCCATGTGCGTTCGTCGCTGGTTATTTAACCTCAGCAAATCTTTTCCCATATCCTCTATTACGGCATTTGCTTTGTTTCTTTCCATTCTGACTCTTTCCAGCGTAATTTGGGCCTCTCTAAGCTGTTCTTGTAATTCTCGTGCTTGGGCTTCATCCATCTTGTATGAACCTTTTTTGCCCTCGACTTCAATCACTGATCAATCACAATCTTCTTACGAGATTTCCCGCACTGATTTCACTACACCTTTTAACTTTCTTTTTTCACTTTTTACTTTTTACCTCGTCGCCAATGTAATATATTAGACTTATTTATTTATGTATAATTCTTATGATTTATATAGAGACATGTAAACTGCATGACGGTGTCTACATGACTGACTCATCCATTGCTGTGTGGCATTGATGTGTGTGAAACATCACGCCACCCGGTTTATAGTCATGGCTGGGTGTACAATATCTCGATATACTACAGAAACAATTCCTTACATGAGTGCAGAGACCAAGTGAACAAATTGCTGCTAATCTTTTGATAAAAATCTGGAACCGACTACAAAGCCATGTGCTGGATTCTGACTCCAAAAAAGCCATGTGCTGTCATCTATCCAAACTCAACTAGATTGGTATTCTACCGTGACTTTAAACAAGCTGCAAAAATATATTAATAATATAGAACAAAATCAGTTGCGATTCCCAACCTTGCGAAATACCTACCATAGACCAAGACTGAAGAAAACAGCGTAGACCAACAAGACCACACCCAATATGGGGGCTTTGCAATCTACCTTGATATGTTAGGACTGTAACATTAGGGATACACTTACCATGACTGAGCAAATGAAACAACACATCGTTTGTTTTGGATGCGGGCGCAAGAATACTTAAGCCTCATTGCCCTAATTGTCTTTCGGGAAAATGACGAGGGGACCAACATCAGCACTTGACCAGGGTCAACTCGTCAACGTATATTCAATCAGTAGAACTCAACAGATCAGATGAGACATAACTACGGCAAGAATAGATAGAACGGATAGAACAGACAGAACGACCAATAGAATACGAATCCTTGATCGTATACCTATATACCACCTCCTCAACCCTAACAGTAGTATTATTCTCCAACCAAGCTAAGCATCAGGTCAAACCCCCTTGATCTTCCTCTTAAGCCATATCACGTTCATCTTAAGGAATATGAATAGACCAGACGACGTACTTTGGAGGAGCCAGGTAGAGCAGGAGGACTATTATGATAGTAATATTTCACCAGACTAGTGATTTCGATCAATCCCTGCCCCACGAAGTATTGCCTGAGAGCGTTTCCGTGGGACGATATAGACATGTAACTAAGTAAAATAATTTTAGTGGTTTAAAGTCTCATACTTTGTCTTTCTATAATTTCCTGCCCAAAAAGATGGATTATTGAAGCATATACCTCTAGCAAAATTTATGACTAGCCTAGATCTCAAAGAAGCCTTTTGGAAAATACCACTAGATCAGGAGTCTCGAGAACTATACCAGGACATCTGCTTTATCAATACCTAGTAGTGCCCTTAAGGTTATGTAATGCTCCGCAGACGCTGTGCCGTCTGATATACAAAGCTATACCTTACGACTTCAGAGACCGTGTCCTGGTCTCCCTGGACGATTTAATTATTATTTCCGAGAATTTTGATTTCCATCTTACATTACTGATACGGGTCGACAGACATCAATGCAGAGAAAAGCAAATTCTGCATTAGAAAAACTAAATATTTGGGCTACATTATTAAGGAAAAAGGAATTGAGACAGACCCTTGACAGGTATTCTCTATACTGGAGTATCCTCCTCCCAGATGAATGCGGTATGTCCGAAGATTTATGGTTATAGCTGTATGGTATAGACGATTAATTCCGAATTTTGCGACTGTCTTTGCTGCTTTAACTAATACTCTTAAAAAGAACACCTAAATTTGTATGTTAAAGATGTCCAGAAGGCTTTTAAAGATTAAAAAATTAAATTGACTTTTTATAATCCAGTGTGATGTGAATCAGAATGGGATTGGCGGCGTTCTTTTGAAGGGGGTGAGGGGAGGGGGGTGTGGTTTAATAAACGTCCTATTGCGTATGTATTACACAAGTTGCAATCAGCTTAGAAAAATTATTCTGTAACTGAGCAAGAATGCCTAGCAACGATTATAAGTATCGAGAAAATTGCATTAATGTGCAAGAAAATTAATAATTTTCAGCAAGTAAATTGCCGGAGTCATCCATAAGTCATTCATATCACATAGCGTGTGTGTACCAATACTATGTCAAAATAAACGATGGATGAATGCCCTCGTAAGGTATTCGAATTTTGCGCTTGGTCGCAGTGAAAACTTATTTATAATTTTTACGCTGACTTCATGTTTAAGTAGGTGATTTATCAATACAGTCGAAAACACCAGGAACGCTAAGTTCCCAACGAAGAATGCTGCAGCCAACTGGTTAATGTGCGGCTGGAGAAGAGTAATATACAGGCTGAAACTTCGTGTGTAACCAAACAGCCTATAGTTGTTATATCGGATTGATGAGCCTTTATGAGTGAACAGAGCCACCGACAAGAAAAACAGAATCGGCGTCTACAGGAGCCGCCGACAGGAACAACAGAGCAATCGTCTAGAGGGAAAACTTTCGCCGTACAAAGAGCAGCAACAGAAACTTGTGACGTCATTCAAAGAATCCCAAGTTAGACTGAAGGAAGAAGTGGTATCCAAAGTAAACTTAGTAGAAGAGCTGGTGAGGACTGAAATTAACACAGTGGAAGAGAAGGGAATGTCTGAAGCCAGCAGGTATATAAGCTTAAATCCGCTGTTTGGTCATAGATAGCGTGAGTGAGCGTATTAGCTAGCATGGGCACGTCATACTTTTTTTTACATCTGTCAACATTAATCAGTACACATTGTCAGCAATTTCGTACAACAACATACATTTTTCCTTTGGTAATCATGTCTAGTTTTGTGCCAGAAAAAGAGCATATGCAGGAAGCTCTGCTTTTTTGCTTCAATTTGAAGAAATCGGCTGCCGAATCGCATCGAATGCTTATGGACTATGGTGACAGTGCTTCATCGGAAACAACGTGCCGAGATTTGTTTCGTCGGTTCAAATACGGGAATTTTGACTTGTGGTATAAGAAGCGTGAAAATTGGCCCAGGAAGGTTGAGGACCATCAATTGCAGGCTTTTTTGGACGAAGACTATACCCAATTGTAAAAAATGCTGGCGGAGCAATTGGGTGTTACTCAACCAGCCATTTCCATGCGTCTGCGTGCCATGGGGAAGATTGAAAAGATCAGAAAATGGGTGCCGCATTAAAATGAAGCCACAGCGCATTCTGGAAGAGACTCAATTGGCCTCCGTGTTCTCCGAATTTAACTGCTTCCGACTGTTTCCTTTGGGGATATTTGAAAGAAAGATAAGCCAAGAACCCTGAAATTTTGTGAAAATTCATGGAAAATATTGTGGAAAGAGCACGAATTTGCAAAGCGGAAAATGGCAACTACTTGCGAGATATCATTTTTCATAATCAAACCAAAAATATTCCCCATTAATATACTATATTTATAAAAAATAATAATAATAATTATCGCTTAAATAAAAATATTATAAAGAATTCAAATCCCAAAGTTCATTTTGCGCCACAGTGTTATTGATCGTTCGAAGAGTAATAACTTGGAATTACAAACAATTTAAATTTTCCAATATTCATGTGCTCTTCACTCTGGTGAATTTGATAAAAAATATAACTAATCAGTAATATGTAGTTTAACATAAAGTAGCTGTGAATTACTGTACAATTTTATTGAATATGTTTATTCATTTTCAATAAAGGATGAATGAATATGGTTGTACATTTGCATCTCACTACCACAAAACAGAAAGGGAAAATCTCAATCAATTGTATTTATATTATTAAATTTCTATTTCTAAAGTTTATAAATATAAAATTTCATTTTATTTATCTATTGATTTAATATAATGGATTAAAGTTAACTAACGTCTAGTCCTAATAATTATATTGTTTTTAAAATACAATTTAAGATCTTTTGTTTTTCTTTCCGACAGACTAGCAAAAATTACATACTATATATATATATATATATATGTTATATATATGGTAACAGTTATCTCAAAAAAAAACGAAAGAAAAAATCATGTTTTATATCTTACATTTGTTTACATACAAGTACTTGCATATATATAAATACACTGCTCTGCTTTTACATCAGATATTCTTCTGCTATTGAAGATCCCTCCGATAAACCACGTCAATCATTTATTAATTGTGTACCTTAAATTTACTATGTTCGAGAAAATTTAAATCCATTTTATATACTTTTGTCAATGTTATAAATTTACAGACGCTCTTCGCTACTTTTATGTTACTCCATTCTCTCTTTCACTCTAATTCTCAGCCGCCTATGCAAATTTGCATATCAGACTGCTATTTACGTTTTGTGAGTAATATCTCCTGTTTTCACGTCCAGCGCCGGCACCCTTTTCTGGAATAGCATGTTGCTTTGACCACTCTTAATTATTATTTAATTTAATATTTTGAATAACTTTATTTATACCTAACATGAGAAGCTAAAAATAACGGATGTAATAATGAACGTCAACATACATGTTCACTAGTATGTATGAGTTATTACTAAGAAAACGCTTGAATTTCAGTTTCGTAATTACTTGCTGTAGTTTATCTCTAAGAATTTGATTAGATATGAGAAATTTATTATGTATGTAGATGTTTAAATTTGTATAAATACCCAAGATTTTGGAAACATTTTGCAATTACATTAATTTCAGAACGATACTAAAGTATTTCAACGCAGACTTGGTTCAAAACATGTATATGGGAAAAGAGATCACGTTATAACTAGCAACTGTATAACATACATTTGGAAACAAAACCAAATACAGTTGAAAATTGCGCTGGCTAGATAATGCCATGCCATAAGTATAAGGATGCTGTTTCAAAAAGCAAAGTAGACTAAGATTCTGGTAAAAAGATTTTCTGGTGAAGTTACATGATAATTTGTTGGAATTTCGATTCCGAAAACGGCTATAACTCGTTTTTCGGAATCGAAAGTTACATGATAATTTGTTGGAATTTCGATTCCGAAAACGACTTTTTTCGGAAATATTTCTTTACCTATAAATTCAACAAACTTATAATTTCCTACTAAGCAGAAAGTGTTTATAATTTATTATTAAACTAGCGATAAATCATCACAAATGACGGTGCTAAACACTGCAGTGTCTTGACTTTGGCGAGCTACCCACCTTTGGAGTTGGTCGCGATTCATCCACAACTTACGTTTTTAGTAATCGAAATTTAACGTGTGATATTGTTTAAACAAATTACAATTCCATACTATAAATTTTACTAAAAAATACTAATATCGCCAATTCTGTAGTTTGCTAACAGCGCCATCTATCAAAATTAGTTTCAAAGAAAACGTTAGAAACAGAGACATACGACCGCAATTATATAGTATATTTAGACCAAAATTCAATAAAGTTTGTACACTCTTAAGTTGAAATATTTATTGCCTTAAAAAACTAACATGTTTTAAGTAAGCAATTCTAATTTTTTTTCGACCTAAAAGAAATAGTATATTGAAGAAAAAACCAATTATATATATTCCGTACACAGTGCTCTCCTTAGGTAAATAACAAATAGAAACTTTGTGCTGATACGGATTAATCACAGCCTACAAAAACTTTTTTAAATCAAGGAAGGAACTGAATAAATATTTTCGTTACTCACCAACACAAAGCTAGGGTTATTGTTATTTCGCCAACTATATGAAGCCACAGTATATTCCTCTATACCAAGTCTATTTATAGTCTTGCAGTAAAAATGTGAATGCCCACTAAATATCAGCCTTGGTTCCAACATATCACCTACATATATTCCTATATATTTGCAGCTGTAAATTAAACTTAAATAAAAGAATAAAGACTTGCCTAGAAAATCAGTAGAAATTTTAGATAAAACTTCCCAATTTTCACGAAAAGGTTCTATATCTGAATCATCTCTTTCAATGCAAAATTTGTCAGATGGTCGATATGTTGGAAAATGCTGCAAAATTATCGGACGACTATAAGGAAGATAACTGGTTCCACATTCTTCAGTTTTATCACATTGAAGACGCTCTAAAACACATTATTTTAATTCTGACTTTATTTGACGATTTATAGTAACTAGAAATTTGTATAATATCTTCTTTCGCTTTATTGCAAAAATAACATCCGTCATTTTGCATAGCCATCGAGTTAATTGTAACAAAATTGACATTTTTTATCCTATGCAAGTGAACACTTGTATTGTTGAAAATACTTCGAAACCGCTTAATAAGTAACGCGTTCATATAATAATGAAATCCAACATCGTGATTCCCAACAAGTGAGATCACAGTGGTATTATCCACATAGAACATTTCTTGAAAACGTAAAACGTACTGATCAAATTGTTTTTGATTGACATGTTGCCCTTCGTCAAATAAATCACCTAATAAAATTGTCCTTAAATAATCTTTTTCGACATTTTTCTTAATACAATTTTACTTACCTAAAAAAAATATTACATCAGGTTGAAAATAATGCACTGATGTCTGAAAAGATCTGCGCATCTGCCACTCTCTTCGAAGCTTATCTAATGGATGACCACGTAAGGGACCAAGTAAATGCGTATCCGCAATTATAATAGCTTTAACGAAATTACCATTTTCATGTTCGTCTGGCCAATTGCACTATAAAATAACTTGATATAAGAATATTCCTCATAACTTAATTGTAAGTACTTGAAACAAAACAATATAATACATCATTACTTCACAAATTATGAATAATATAAAAAAATTTATTAAAAATATTGTAACGGCAAATTTATTGCCCATTACTGGAATTTTATTGACTCTCAGCCTGCGGCACACTTCTAAATAGTTGACATTTTATCTTAGATAATAAAGAGCTGAATAGGCCTCTACACCTTAGATTAAAGAATACCTGGATAGGCCCTTACCGTATATGTATACGCAATTTTGTGTAAGAATTACATGCCAAGCGGCGAGAATTCGCATTTATCACATAGCTTTTTGTGGATATTTTTATGTAGATATGACACTCACTGCCATCTAGTTCTCGTAATAGAAAATTATTACATTGCAAAAGCCTAATTTATATTCTTTTTAATTCACTTATTAAAAACAAAAATACAATTTAAACACAACGATAGGCAATTTTTATTTTTTTTACAATCATTTGATATGAAATGGAATTCTATTTTAGGTTTATTATTCATTTCGTAAATATCATTCAAATATAAAGCGCCTCAATTTTGTGGACTTTCGGAGAGTTTTACAATCTGCCATTCTCCATAAAAGTGATTACAACTCTAACTAATATAACTAGCGGTGTCATTTTAGAATTTATTATTGATAAAAATAATCAAGTGTTGAAAGTGCAATTTAAAGTGTTGTTTTTATGTATTTTAAAGTATTTAAAAAAAAGTAAGTATTTTTATAAATAGTTTTATTATTGATAACATTTAATAAGAAGTTTTTATTACAGAAAATGAAGTGTTTCGTGAAGAATTGCTTTTCCTACAACGACATGAGGAAGCCGGGAATTTCTTTCTTTCGGTAAGTTGATATCTGTAGTTTAAGTAAATAAAATAACAAAAATGTTATTTGTGATGTGCCTAAATGGGTTTAAGTGATATATTTTATCCAAAAAGTGGTGTAAAACTGAAAAGTTCGGCATTGAACAAATGTAAACAAATCCGATGTTGACAGTTCAATGTTTACCAGCAAATAGTTCAGTGCCGGCGTACGTAAAGTGTGTGTAAAACAATTTAAGGAACGAATTTTTTTAATAGTGCAAAAAATACTTGAATTTCGATTAATTATTAATTATAAAAGTAAATTTAACGATCGTATATTTATATGTTAACTTTACAGGTTTCCAAAAAATAAATGGATGAGGAAAAAGTGGATTGTGGCAGCAGCATCCGGTATTCCCAAGAATTGGGACGTTGTGTGCTCGCTCCACTTTCATAGAGCAGACATTAAAGTAGGAGCGAGGAGGAACAAATTACAAAGAAATGCTATTCCTTCCATATTTTCTATATGGAATAGCCACACCGTAAGTTTTGATACTACAAAATTAATAATTGCAAATTATAACGCATTCAAATCATTTTTGTAGGAAATCGGGGAACCGCCAGGAAAACAGAAAAAGGAGTTCATGCAGGATGCCGTCGCATTGAATATTGAAGTTCCCTTCAATAATGCTGACGAGGAAAATGAGAATGTAAGTGAAGTAACCCAGACTTTAAGCAATTTTGCCTTAATTACTTTTACTTTTTAGGTCCCTTATAGCATTACTGAATGCGAGGACATGCATTCAGCAGGAGAACCATTAAATGTACCTAATGTAGGTAAAGTAACCCAGACTTTAAGCAATTTTGCCTTAATTACTTCTTTTTTTGTAGGTCTCTAATACGAGCAGCATTACTGAATGCGAGGACATGCATTCAGCAGGAGAAGCATTAAATCTACCTGATGTAAGTAAAGTAATCCAGACTTTAAGCAATTTTGCTTTAATCACTTTTATTTTTTAGGTCCCTTATAGCAGCACTGAATGCGAGAACTCGCCAACAAAGAAAGTAAGTAATTGTGTGCATATATTATAATGTTTTGTGCTGTGCACATTCATAGCATTGTTTTTTATTTATTCCTTAAATGTCTTCACAATTTGCATGTTTAGAATTATACTTCTTTAAAATATGGTATGGATTCTTCTTCCGATACTCCCGAAAACATTGCCGGAAAACTGCAAATAGTAAGGCTTCATTTAAAAAAGACAGCGATGAAGATTGCCGCGCTTAAAAAATTTATAAAAAGGCGATTCAGCGAAAAGTTGGTTGACCAGAAGAAATTGAATGTTTCTGCTGGTCATGGTGCATCTATTTCTGAAACAGTTGCAGGTTCATTTGGGTTTTTGTGCAAACGAAATTTGAAAGGGGCGGCGTACCTGAAGTCTTTTCCTCCGGAACTTAAAGTTTTTGCCCTTAATTTGAATTTTTATTCTCCCAAGGCATATTCATATGTCCGCGATGCTTTAAATCGTTCCATACCCCATCCTAGAACCCTTCGCAAGTGGTATCAAACCACTCAATGTCGTCCAGGTTTTACAGACGAGGCCTTCACGGCTCTACAATATGCTGTAGATGAAGCTGCGACGAAAAGTTATAAGCTTTTCTGTAACCTGGTTTTCGACGAACTGGCTATTCGAGAAAAAATCGAATGGGATGGATCCAATTCGTACGGGTACGTCGATTTTGGATATGGATCCGTATCCAATGTTAAGGCTACACAAATTTTAGTATTTATGCTTGTTTGCGTGAATAAAAATTGGAAGCTACCAGTCGGTTATTTCCCTATAGCTTCCATTACTGCTCGTCAAAAAGTTACTTTGGTACAGCACTGCATTGAAAATGTGCTCGACACAGGCGCAGAGTTGCTCGGATTAACTTTTGATGGAGCTGCAACGAATGTCGAAGCTACTTGGATATGAGTTAGACTGGCAAGGTGACAATTTTACTTTTACAATGGATAGCAGAAATACAAAAATTGGAATATTTCCGGATGCATGCCATATGATTAAATTAGTTCGCAATACCTTCGCGGAGTACTCTCCAATTATGGATGCAGATAATAACATTATTCACTGGAAATATTTGGTAGCCTTACAAAAATTGCAGGACTTAGAGGGTTTGCATTTAGGAAACAAAATTAGGAAAGCCCATATATATTTCGGCAGGCAGAAAATGAAAGTACGTCTAGCCACACAAATACTTAGTAAGTCGGTGGCAGATGCTATTGATTTTTGTAGGGAAGAACTTCAATTAGAGCAATTCGAAGGCAGTGAAGGTACTACTATTTTTATTCGTAAATTAAATGACATTTTCGATATACTAAATAGTAGAAACTGTTCTGCTTTTGGGTACAAAGGAGTTCTTTCTCTGCGAAATTAAAGTGAAATATTTGAATTCGCCATGCATGCTATCGACTACATTAGTCGTCTGCGATTTGCAGGTGGTATGCTTATCGTAGAACATCGCAGAAAGTTGGGTTTTATTGGCTTAATTGTGTGCCTGAAAAATTTGCGGCTAATACATTCTAGAGTCCTAAATGGCAATTTCTTAAAATACGTTCCCTTATATAAGTTCAGTCAAGACCATTTAGAATTGTTCTTCTCCACCATTCGGTCTCGCCTTGGTTATAATAATAATCCTAGCGTAAGACAATTTAAATCCGCATATTCGCAAATTCTAGTGCATTGCCAAATACGGGATGGTGCTTTCGGGAACTGCATCCCTCTCGAACATATTAGTGTTTTAAATTACTCAGCCAATTTTGTGAAAGCAATTAATGGTACCTCGAGCAGATTGGCAATGTTAGAAAATACTTCGAATATTGCTGATAAAGAATGTGAAGTCGAATTATAGGATAGTTCCATTTTAAATAAAGTAACTTACAATAAAATCGCTATCAAAGTTAGGGAGCAATTTGTAGAAGCTTCCTTATTCGAGAATACTATTTCTCATTTTATCAATAGTGGCCACTTTAATAATTTAATTAATTCAATAATTCAGCAGTACTTACGCATCCGGTGGTACTATATTTCACGTTCATGTGTCGACAAACCTTCTGATCGTAGTTTTTATAATAGATTAGTTTTATTTAAACACGCGTAAAATATTCATGCTCAATTTTTGTATCTTCTTTCCTTATCAGTAATATTCTGCGGTAGCTTCTCCCGACTATAATGCATTCATATTATATATTTCTTCGTCCCATCTCACTTTCATTTTTTCTTCTAAATACAAACCTAATTACTTTTTTAAATATTGTATGAGTGCTCATACATCTTATTTGTTATTGTTACGGATTCATTTTCTTATCCCTTGCGTATGTACGGAATACAAATATGCTTGCAACTGAGAATTTATTTTATTCATATTAACGCAATCATTTATTTTAAATTCGACCCCCCCCCCTCATTTCTGTCATTTTTCAGTCTGCTTTCCATTGTTGTTTTTATTGCGTTAAATAAATAAAGTATATTCGGCTTATTGTTTAACTAATTTTTTTTTGCATTTGTGCTTTTGCTTGCTTTATTCGACTATTTTATAATGCATTCACTAAATAATATTGTTTTCATTTTTTTAGCATATTAGTTATTAATTATTTAAGTATATTAAATTTTCCATCTTGTAATTTTGTTTTAAAGGTTTTCCCTTAATGCTGTATATGATTAACGTCTATTTTATTAAGAATTTGATGTAATGCTCAATGCCTATTTAAATTGCAAACGCACATTTATATTATAATTAAGGTTTTTGTATCTACAATACTTATGCTTGCTTAACATTAAAATTTATATTTACTAAGTTGCGGTGTGGTTTTAATTTTTTCTTCCTTCTTAACTTTTCATTTGTTTCTTGTTCTAAGAAAAAAATTTTTCATATAAGAAATATAATTTTTTTTGTTATAAAATGGAGAAGATGCGTTAGTTTTATTTTTGTAAATTATTTTAAGCAGCATTTGCTATTATTTTGTTTTGTTTTGCTTTAAGACATATTCATTTTTTTAATGTAATTTGTTTGTGAAATGGTAATTTAAATAGGCACAATGCCGTAATGGAATTTAAATAGGCACAATGCCGTTGACGAGCAGTAATGGAAGCTATAGGGAAATAACCGACTGGTAGCTTCCAATTTTTATTTGTAAATTATTTTAAGCAGCATTTGCTATTATTTTGTTTTGTTTTGCTTTAAGACATATTCATTTTCTTAATGTAATTTGTTTGTGAAATGGTAATTTAAATAGGCACAATGCCTATTTAAATTACCATTTCACAAACACACATTTATATTATTATTAAGGTTTTTGTATGTACTTATGCTAGTTTAACATTAAAATTTATATTTACTAAGTTGCGGTGTGGTTTTACTTCAACAAAAACATAATATCACATTCATTAAATTCATTCTGCATTTTTGAAATTAATTTATATTTGTGCACATAATTGTTTTAAGTACATTGAATTTTGCTATATAGTTGTATACAATTAACTTCTATCTTATTAACAACTTCATGTAATAATATATAGTGAAATAAATAAAATGAAAATACAGAATAAATAGAAAAATATATAAAAATAGAATACTGTGTTTTATTACATATTTACAAAACTAATTCCATCAAACAACAAGATCCGCAATATTAAAAAATCGGCTTCTTTACACGTAAATGATATCACATATGAAAAATAGTTTTAAACGAACCGCTTCAATCGTATACTGAACTTTTAAATTGGCCCCCAATGATTTACGCCGTTTCTGTTGTATTGCATGTGAGTGCGTTCTATGAATGTATTGCCAACAAAAGTTGGACAGAATTTTTGTGTAGAGGCCTATCCAGTTCTTCTTTAATCTAAGCTCTACACAAAAATTCTGTCCAAATTTCGTTGACAATATACACTCGTAGGAATTCACAGCCTTGCAAAATAACAGAAATGGCGTAAATCAGTGGGGGCCAATTTTTTTATTTCAGTACGCGATTGAAACGATTCGTTTAAAACCATTTTCATATGGAAGAGATATTTCAGTACGCGATTGAAACGATTCGTTTAAAACCATTTTCAAATTTATAAAATGGAAGAGATATTCACTATATATTATTTATTAAAATAAAATTATAAAATGGAAATGTATAATTTTGTTTTAATAAATAATATATAGCGATATCTCTTCCATTTTAAAATTTTGTTTTAATAAATAATAGGCGAATTCATTTGGACTAATTTTGCTACTGCTACTGTTGTGTAGCAGTCATCATCTACAGTACCTCTAACAAAACAGTAGGATTGTAGCAGTAGTTGCACTTCTCCCCTTACGGTAAGGGGATTGTAGTTTCCGAACGAACTATAGATGGCTTAGCGGGTTCGTTGGTTATGTTGAAGCGTAATATTTTTGTTTTTATTGTTTATGTGTGCGTAAACTCAGTTTTTATTGTTTATGTGTGAATAAACTCAGTATTATTGGTGACTATTGTGAGTTTGTATTTTACTGTTGTCAGTGATATGATCATTTTATTGAGAGTCTACTGGTAAGTACTGCGCTGTAGCAAAATTAGTCCAATGAATTCGCCTAATATATCAGTTGTAAGCACATTTGTATTCCGTAAATATGCAAGGTATAAGAAAATGAAATAATTATTGTTTCATTTAAAAGAAAAATTAAAAGTGAGATAGGACGAAGAAATATATAATATGAATGCAATATGGAAGAAGCAACCGCATAATATTACTAATAAGAAAAGAAGATGCGAAAATTGAACATGAACATTTTACACGTGTTTAAATAAAACTAGCATATTATAGAAACTACGGTCAGGTTTGTCGGTACATGAATGCGAAATAGAGTACTGTTGAATTATGGAATTAATTTAATAATTAAAGTGGTCATTGATAAAATGAGAAATAGTATGCTCGAATAAAGAAGCTTCTATAAATTGCTCCCTAAATTTGATAGCGCTTTTATTGTAAATTAGTTTGTTTAAAATCAAATTATTCTGAACACATTCCGCCACCTGTTGTCGCATTTGTTTTGTATTAATTCGTAGTATTAAAACTTACCGTGTGTCTCTTCCATATACCAAATACGGAATAAATAGCATATCCTCCCAATCTTCTACTGCTTGCTCCTACTTGGTGAGTAACAATGTTGCTGTGTGAAAATCTATAATGCTAACATATGAATATACGATCGTTACATTTAGTTTTTCAATTAAGAATTTACAGAAATTAAAGTATTTCTTGCACTATTAAAAAAATGGTTCCCTTAAATTTTCTTATATACATTTTAGGTACACCGGCACTGAACTATTTTCTGGTAAATATTGAACTGTCAACATCACATTTGTTTACATTTGTTGAATGCCGAAGTTTTCTATTTTTAACCACTCTTTGGACCAAATAAATGATTAAAAGCCAATTAAACAAACACCTTATAAATTAAATTTTTGTTAATTTCTCTATTAAAAAAGAAAATGTTGACTTACCGAAACAAAGAAATTCCCACGTTCTTCATTCCGTTGAATTACCAGCAATTCTTTACAAAACACTTCATTTTCTGAAATCAAAACTGCCTATTAAATGTTATCAACAATATAACTATTTATATAAATACTTACTTTTTCTTTTTACTTTCCGATACTATTTATATAAATACTTACTTTCACGTGTACTTTCCGATAAGTGCCAAAATAACAACTATAAAAACAACAAAAGTATGCAAGCATTTCGATATGCTACACCTTCCATGAGTAAATTGATATTTACAAAATAAATAAAGAAGCTAAAATACAATTCTATTTCATATCAAAAGATTGTATTAAAAATAAAAATTGACTGTCGTTGTGTTTAAATTGTATTTATGTTTGCAAAAAGTGAATTAAAATGAATATTAATTATTCTTTTGCAATTCAATTAATTTGTCAGTGGGCGTCATAACTACATAAAAAAATCTACACAAAAGCATGCAAGCGTTACGATTCTCACCGCTTCTGCAATAATTATGCCAGAAAATTGCGTATACATATACGAAAATCCGGCGTACGGGCCTATCCAGGGATTCTTTAAACTAAGTTTTCATGTTTTTATTTTGACACTTATCGGAAAGTGCTCGTGAAAGTGTGTTTTTCATCTTTTTTAAATAATTTTATTGGTAATGCCATTTAATATGAAGTTTTTATTTCATAATACGAAGTGTTTTGTATGTTAAGGGATTGCTGGTCATTCAACGAAATGAGGAAAGGTAGAATTTGACCTGGAAGAAGATAAAATACATACAGTTGAGCGAAAAAATCGTTTTATTTATGCCAAAAGATGTCAATAAAATGTTACCAATAAAAAAGGAAGTTCTTGTAACCAGGATAATCAATACTAATATAGAAAGCATATTAATTGATTATTTTTATTTTAGATGTAAATATCGAGGTAATTACTACTTTTGATCGAAGGAGTATTCTTATGTAATTCGGGAATATGCTAAATCAATTTAACTTTTACCTTTGGCTGCAACAAATAATACATTCTGAGAATATCTGTTCGAATAGACATCATCAACATATTCGGGAGTGCATAAACGATGGTTAAAAATACTTAGAAAAGGATCCCAATAATGTAAGAGCACTTTTCGAAAAATGCTGGTGTTTCCGCATATAAAAAATTTAAAGAATTTCTTAACACCTTTTCCACTTAGTTAGTTTTATGAATTGAAAAAAAAAATTTATAAAAAATACCCATTCACCGAGGTGGTGTAGGTGATGACAAAAAAAATTTATAAAAAATACCCATTCACCGAGGTGGTGTAGGTGATGACAGCTAGAACTACTCGTGAGTAGTAAAATTTTCCCAATGGAATACAGCTATTAATAGATATATTTGTTTACTCAGTATGCTATTGGACAAGGTTTTAAAATTACCTTGTCCAATAGCATACTGAGCTTTAAAATGGGCTCCCAATAATTTACGTCGTGTTTGTAATTTTGCATGTGTGTGCGTTTTTATGAATGTGGTGTCGACAAAATTTGGACAATTTTTGTGTAAAGACCTATCCAGTTCTTCTATAATCTAAGAATAGTATGAAGATTAGATTAAAGATTACCTGGATAGGCCCTGACCATATGTTTCCTGGTATTGCTATCCCGTTGTTGCCATTTCTCGCCGCTTGGCATAGCTTTGTTTAGATTTTTTTATGTAGACATGACACCCACTGCCATCTAGTTGTCGTAATACAAATTTATTGAATCGCAAAACCATAATTTATATTCATTTTAATTCAGTTATTGGAAACAAAAATACAATTTGAACACAGCAATTGGCAATTTTTATTTTTTATACAAACTTTTGATATGAAATGGATATCTATTTTAGATTTTTATTCATTTCGTAAATATCATTCAAATATAAAGCGCCTCAGTATTGTAGACTTGCGAAGAGTTTGAAAACTTAAATTCTCCATAAAAGGGGAGACTTAAGGGATAGCTTTGTCATTTGTGAAGTTGTCATTGTGTGAGAAAGGAAAGTGAAGTTTAAAGTGTAATTTTAATATATTTTGAAGTATTTACGAAAAAGTAAGTATTTTTATAAATAGTTATATTATTAATAAAACTTAATACGAATTTTTTATTCCAGAAAATGAAGTGTTTCGTTAATAAATGCTTCTCATACGAAGAAATGAGGAAACCGGTAATTTCTTTCTTTCGGTAAGTTGACATCTTTATTTTTGCTAAATAAAATAAGAAATACTTTATTTGTGATGTGCCTAAATGCCTTTTAGTGATTTATTTTATTGAAAAAGTAGTCAAAAAGTGAAAAGTTCGTCCGTCCATAAATGTAAACAAATTCGATGTTGACAGTTCAATGTTTACCATAAAATAGTACAGTGCCGGTGTATATAAAGTGTGTGTAAGAAAGTTTAAGGTACAGAATTTTTTTAATAGTGCAAAAAATACGTGAATTTCTATTAATTCTTAATTGTAAAAGTAAATGTTACGATCGTATATTTATATGTTAACTTTAAAGGTTCCTACAAAATAAATGATTGCGGGAAAAGTGGATTGTGGCAGCAGCATCCTGTATTCCCAAGAATAAATAATATACAGTGAAATAAATAAAATGAAAATACATAATAAATAAATAAATATTTAAAAAAAATACTGTATTTTATTGCATAGTTACAAAACTAATTCCATCAAACAACAAGACCCGCAATATTAAAAAATCTGCTTCTTTACGAATAAATGACATCACATATGAAAAATGGTTTTAAACGAACCGCTTCAATCGCATACTGAACTTTTAATTTGGCCCCCAATGATTTACGCCATTTCTGTTGTATTGCATGTGTGTGCGTTCTACGAATGTATTGCAACAAAAATCCGACAGAATTTTTGTGTAGAGGTCTATCCAGTTCTTCTTTAATCTAAAGCCTGGTATGCAGCTCGAGCTAAGATAAATTTTCATACGATTTTTCGCTAGCGAAATCGAAATCTGAAAATTTAGCTCACGATTTCGCCGGGCAGTACGCAGCTCGAGAGTGAAATGAAAGGTAAAAGGGGAGTGAATTTACTGAAAAGTAGATGGCGCCATTGATAAGTCTCCACGCGATTTCACTTTGGTTTTCAATACAAATAAATGCACGGAACAATAATCAAAGATAAATGTTAGCTAAATTTTGACGTTTGTGGTTTTTTTTATCGTAGTAAGGCTGGTATGCAGCTCGAGCTAAGATAAATTTGTAGTGATAACTTTCGTTGCAATGGACGAAAGTAGTCTAAATTTATACCTTATATTTCTACTTATGGAATAAACAATTCCATAAGTAGAAATATAAGGTATAAATTATATTCTCCCTAAATATGTTGATAAAAAATTATACTCTAATGATTTATTTAAAAAATATAAAGAAACATTTGAAATTAAATATCCCATAATACCCCCTATAATACAAACAAATAAAGTTATTAACTTGAAATAATCAGGTAAACAAATTATATAAGGAACTGGAAAAATTAATCAATTTAATATACTTCCACCAATAACTGCTATAAATAATAATCCCATTATTCCCTTTAATATAATTCAACCCTCATCATTTAATAAATGTAAAGATATAACATTAAAATTTTCAGTCATTGTATAATAAACTAACCGAATTGAATAATAAACAGTTAATCCTGTAGAAAAAAAATATAAGAAAAACTAAATATATTTAAATAAGATAAAGATTTAAAATAACAGCAAAACATAAACATCGAAATTAAAAAGTTCCGAAATGTCAAAATTTATCTCTACACCAAAAGTTTCCACTCTCGTTTAGCTGCACTAAATGGGAGAGTAGTGGAGATCGCGTTAAAATTTATCTTAGCTCGAGCTGCATACCAGGCTTAAGGTATGAACACAATTCCGAAAGAAACTATACACAACTGCCGATTGGGTGAAAAAGAAACGAATTTCGTGCGAATTAACCAATTGAATACAATTGCAAAATAATTTATTTATTACAAATGGCGATTCATTCAATACATTAGTATAACTACAAATAATGTATTCAGTTACCTCATTTCTATTTCAATTTCAACATTGAAATGTATGGCAGGATTCGGATTACAACTACTAAATTAAAACAATATCTATTTCGGTGATAAAAAAGTTGAAGTACCCAAGTAACGCACTCGGAACTCATTCAATAAGTTCCGTCAATGAGTTCCGTTTTTGTTACGTCTGACGGCTCTTAGTTCAGGATTATGTCGTATTACGAATGAGTGTCGTCTATGGACTTGAATGACGGAACTAACTGAACTCGAAATGAATTTAGTGTGAATGTATTGTAAATTTACATTTCTATTAGTTGTCAAAATAACCAATTGCTAATTGAATGTTGCGGCGACACAAGTTTTCCTCGTGCGTAAAATTAAGAAACGTAATAGTACATTATATTATAATTAAATTATATTATTAGAATTGTAAATTTTCATTTCTATTAGTTGTGAATTAACCAATTGCGAATTGAATGTTGCGGCGACAACAAGTTTTTCTCGTGCGTAAAAAAAAGAAACGTAATAGTACATTATATTAATTAAACTATATTATTAGAATTAAAATATATAATAAATAATAATATTATTAAAAGGAAAATGTCCAAAAGAGCGTACGAAAGGGAAGTCGCGAACGAAATAAAAAGAAAATTAGTATGTGCAGTAAAAAAAAAAACCTAGAATTCACACTTGTTGATTTGCGTATACCGGTGCAAGGTAATATAATTGAAACCGACAATTCCATTGAATATCTTGAAAGTTTGGATAAAACAGAAGAAAGCTCCAGCACTCCACAAATACAACATTATTCCACTGTTATTTACATTTGATGGGAGGCAGACAAATATTGGCTTCAAAGACCTGAATGTGTCAAAAATAATTAAGAGTAAGCATAATCTAAATTATTTTTAAATCTATGATAACATAACTAATAACTATTTTTTAATATAGATTGTGCATTGGATAAATTTCCCTTCGTTAGGGAAGATGATATAAGTAAAATTTTGAGGAGGTTTTTTTATACCACAAAAGACAATATATCCAAAAAAAAACAAAAAAAAGGAACAACATTGTGCAACTACTTCGGCCACCGAATTGTTCGATGACATGGAGTTCCTAGAAATTGAATAGGTTTTAAGTTTTTTATATGGTTATATAGCTAGAAGAGGCTATTTTATTTAATTTTTTGTTATTAATTTTTTAATGTTATGAAAATATATTTGATTACAAAAAAAATTAAAAATATTTAACTATAATGAAGACCCAAGTAACGCAAGCTACGAAAATAAAGCTATTTAACGGCACTCTGACGGAACTCTGTTCCGTCATATAATTACGAATTTGTTCAAGATGGGTTCAGAAACGGTTCAGAAACTGTTGGTGCTTTGTCGCTACAAGCCGGAACTCGAAAATTTTTTGCTTTCATGTATGGGTGCACCCATACATGCAATTTCATGTATGAATGCACCCATACATGAAAGCAAACTAATTGTTTGAGCATCGGTTTGCAGCGACAAAGAACGAACAGTTTCTGAACCGTTTCTGAACCCATCTTGAACAAATTCGTAATCATATGACGGAACACAGTTTCGCCAGAGTGCCGTTAAATACCATAATTTCCGTAACTGGTGTTACTTGGGTATTGTACATTCCCATAAGACTAAAGGTTTTAAAATTTTGACAGGTCTGACTAGATGCGTTGTGCAGTTCTGTGTTTATATTCGTATATTATTTACATTTTTGTTTCAGATTCTACTGTATATTTCGGAATTACAGTTCTCATTATTTTTACAACTTTTCCACTGGCTTTAGTTAATGTAATATTTCTTAAACCCTAAATATGGCATTTCTGAATTGGTCGTTTAATTATGTTTGGTGTACTACAAGTGTCTTGGGAAAAGGTGCAACGGGAACTGTATTTCAAGTAAATAAATATACATATTTATATTTAGATATTCCGTTTTAATTATTAACTAATTTTTTGTGAAGGGTGTGGATAAAAATAATGGGAAACCGGTTGCAGTTAAAACATTTAATCAGATGAGTCATATGAGATCTACAGAAGTTCAGCTTCGAGAATTTGAAGTTCTAAAAAAGGTTAATCATGAAAATATTGTCAAGTTATTGGCTATCGAGGATGATCAGGAAGGTCGTGGAAAGGTTATAGTTATGGAGCTGTGTACTGGCGGAAGCCTTTTCAATATTTTAGATGACCCAGAAAATACATATGGCTTACCGCAGAAGGAATTTTTGCTTGTATTAGAACATTTATGCGCGGGAATGAAACATTTGCGTGATAATAAATTAGTACATCGTGATTTAAAACCTGGAAATATTATGAAATTTATTTCCGAAGATGGTAGAACTATATATAAGCTGACTGACTTTGGAGCTGCCCGAGTTCTTGAAGAAGATCAACCCTTTTTGTCACTTTATGGTACTGAGGAATACTTACATCCAAACATGTATGAACAAGCTGTTCTCCAAAAAAAGGTTACAAGATCGTTTACAGCTAATGTCGATTTATGGTCTATAGGTGTTACCCTATATCACGTTGCAACGGGAAATCTCCCATTTAGACCTTATGGAGGAAGAAAAAATAAAGAAACTATGCATTTAATAACCACTCAAAAAGCATCTGGTGTAATATCTGGTACACAGTTAGTTGAAAACGGACCTATAGAATGGTCACAAACATTACCACCACATTGTCAATTAAGCGCAGGGCTTAAAACATTAATAACTCCTCTACTGGCTGGCTTATTAGAAGAAACGCAAGATAAAATGTGGTCTTTTGACAGGTTCTTCAAAGAAGTTACAATAATACTTAGAAAACGTGTTTTACATGTTTTCTTTATAAATCGTACTAACAGTATAGAAATATATATGGACATTAATTGCGTACTGGATGATGTAAAATTTAGCATACAGACTCAAACAAAAGTACGTCCAGAACACCAAATACTCCTCCTTGGTCAAAGTAGTTTGGATAAAAGAGTGGGATTTGACACGCTTGGTAATGTTTTTGATTCTAAAACTAGAAAAACTATTACTATTTTCTTTTTTATAGTAAGCAAATATCCTTTGACTAAACCAGAACATCCTATATTCATGTACAATGCTGAGAATAATAATGTTCATCTTCCACTTCAATTGGATTTGCCAAAGTTCCCGTCATTTCCAAATAGTGTTTCAGTTGAAAATGATGCAAGTCTTTCTAAAACAGCATGTAGTGTTGGTCACGAAATAAAAAGGCGCATAGAAAATTTCACCGCAATAGATTCTTTGATCAAAATTGGTGTAAACGAATTTACGGAAATGGTTAAAGCAAATTTAAAAAAACTGCATGAGTATGCGTTAAATAAATTAAATTAAAATTAAATACAGTTCTAGTATTACAGGTTGATCAAACATTTAGATTGCTTAGTGTCGATTATCATTGATTTTGCGGATACAGTTTACTGGGTTAAAAATGTAAGTAAAATTCATTGATCTGCTATAAATATGCTTAATTCAAAACATGTAAATAAAAATATTTGTATAATGGTACACGAAAAAATATGGACAATCTCATCCATATAATTGGATAAATATTGATGAATATAGAATTTTACACAGAAAAATAATACGTTCCATCGGATATTATTTTAAGGTAGTTATAAATTACACATTGCCATTTTATTACCCTACCTTAATTTAGTATTAAGATCTTGGTGGTTTTTTATTTCAGAATCAGATTTTCAGACTTTGTCTAAAATATTTTACACAAATGGGAACGTTTTTTATAAGAGTAACTAGTGACGAGTTCAAAAATGAAATATAAACAAAACAAACACATACTAATACAAATTTTATGTATCAAAAAGTTGTTATTAACAATTAACGATAGGTACCAATTTTAAAAAAAATTCATGTTATGTCAATTTTTAAAAATATTCATGGCTTATTGCAGTTTGTAATAGGAAAATATGGCAATGGAACATAAAGTACTGTTATTGTTGATATATTGATAGGATTTTACCAACTTCTCCAATACTTAGTGGTCATTAAAATCGTAGTCAGAATTGGTATTATTTTGAAAATAATATATCTTGTTTTCGAATATGAAAATAGATGCTTAATCTTCTATCAATAGATGATCGGGACTGGAAGTATAAGGAAAGAAAAGATCTACACACTTGTTCGAGATGGTGTAATATTGTATTCTGTGGTTCTAACCGGCAAAATTATGATTGAAGTAGCTATTGTAATTAATATTTTAAATTTGGGCAGTTGTATTGTTGCATGTATATATGACTTAATTTCATCATTGTAAAAGTGTGTTAGAATAATTTTATAATTATTTTCCATAAAAAAATTAAAGAACCTCATACTTCTGAGACAATGTCAGACAAGCAGAAAAGAAGAGAAGATAGATACCTCCAAATGTACATTGATGAGAGCTTTTGATTAAAATGATGAAAGTATTATTGGCCTGTGCCCTGACTTAGCGACAATACGACGTCTGTGTATAATACACATCCATCTTAAATTCAAATTTAACCCGCAATATAACCGAAAATTTTAGATATTGCCAATGGCCTTAGTAACCTTTTTTAAACGTAAATCAAGAATTTACGTTAAAAAAATTATTAAAATGTGGGTCTTTCCGCTCCAAAGACTGAAGACCGTCGAAATACCAAGCTAAAAATAGTTTTTTTAAACTTGTTAATTGTCTATGTCGATCTTTGAGCAGAACCTTACAATGACGCCGCTCCAAGAAATTAAAAACGGAATAATTGCAAAAGATACAATATTTTCCGTTCTCCAAAAAATGTTATCACGTAGACCAGCTTGAATGTGCAGAATTATAAAAATTCAACTACCGAATTTAAAAGTGAATGTTAATTTTACTTATATGGATAAAACGGCAGAATTTTTGTTATGGTTTTGCATTAATTGGTACCACCAGACTAGTTCACATATTAATGTATGGTGTGCTTTATCTGCAGTACATTTTCAAAAATGTACTGCTACAGTACTGTCAATGGAGAGACTCGTTCACGTTTAATACGTTAATCACGTATTAATGTATGGTGTGCTTTATCTGCAGTTTTTTTTTCAAAAATGTACTGCAACAGTACTGTCAATGGAGTGCGCTACAGAGCCATGGTAACCATTTTTTAAAAGCTTATTTTTGTTGAAATAGACGTCAACGACTTGTATTTTCAACAGCACAGCCTTACGTGTCACACTACCTAAGAAGCAATCGATTTATTGACAGTCAAAAAATGTTAGGCGAAACATTGCAACCTTTAATAACGTATAGAAGAGAATGTATTAAAAAACATTCTCGAACACTTCGAGAAATTAAGGGCTACAATTATCAAGCACCCAAACAAGGTTTTTTGGCTAAGAATATTTAAAGACAAGTTTAAAACAGGTACTTGCGCTAGAACATAATAAACAGTAACGATCACAATAAAATAAAAGGTAAATCTAACCTTACTGCGGCCACGACTAATAGATACATAATAATAACAGCTAAATGATCTGTGAAAGTTTTTCCGAATCTGATACGGAATAAATACAGTCAGAACAATGACTTTACAAAATTTAGATCTGGTCAATAAAATAATTCCAGAATTTTCGGATGATGTTAACTATACAGAAAATTTCTTGGAATTAACGGAAATGTACCACGATTCATTAAAGATTGAAAAACGTGGAAAGCTAATAAAATGTATATGGTGTGCGAGGCTATCAAAAAAGACAAAAAGCAAACGGCCACAAAGACCGCACCAAACACATTTATAGTGCTAAAGGAAATATTTAGAAACCGGCGTTTAACCTTCAAATTAAATTGGCAACTGTAAAGTATAGCAATTCTGGTATAGAGAAGTTCGCCAATAAGATTGCAGTATAGTATCAGAACTAAACAAATGAAGGACTTACGAGAATTTGCAACTCAATATGTGGAGAAAATTAACGACAACTTGGTACCAAACACGTTACGAAACAAGTAAATTTTGAATTCCAAGATGTTGTTACACTGGTAATTAGTTAAAAGCTACCAAATCGATTAATCAAAATTTAGTAAGAAAAATATTACTGGTGCGCTAATTTATTTTAATTTGCTTAATTTGTTAAATAAGATGGGGGTTCGATATTGAATATTTTAGTAGAACACTGACAGAGCCTTTTTGCTGTCAGGACTCTGTTCTTATAAAATCCCAACGGGGGCGCTGTTCTTAGAGAGAGCTGCCATTGGGATAGAGAGAACCATACCAACTAGTAGAGATACAACTGAACGTAAGTGCAAATCACGGACCATTGAAAGAAAAGCACTTTCGTCAGCGAATATTATACAGATATTGTTGTCGTTCAATCTGTCGCGGACTATGAATTTGACTAAGACAAAAATTTTATTCTGTTGTTCTTAGTATCCATTAGTTCTTAGTATTGTATTCTGCCATAGAGTTGAATTCTGTTAAGGGAAGTCGCACTATACTGACATCCGGTGAACTGCTTGCTGTAAGTGGGATTTTTGTTGAGTGACGCCAAGACAATGATAATAAGATTTTAGTTAGTGCACTGGTAGTGCCGTAGGCATCGATTGCTTAAGACTGAGAATTATAATCCATCAGATTCATTTTCAATGGGCTATCAGGGAATGAAAATGAATATTTATATTTTGAACTACCGCAGGAAATTATCTGATGGTATCCACTGTAAAACTGATCTAAAGTCCGGAACGGTTGATTCAACCTGCAAATGGTACTCAGATATTTAAGCTCCGGATCATCAATGTGCTCAGATCGATAATCAATGTGTGCACCATTATTTATTATTTTTTAATGAAGGATATGTACTTTCTTCCAATGTGTCTCTATATAAACTAGTAGTCTAGCACAAAACTCCTTAGTCAGCTCTGATTCAGTCTAATTTTTTATCAACGATATCATATTAGTCACATCCCTTATCGCCAATTTTTGTAACTTCATTTTGTTTGCAATTGAATTTGGATTGAATTGCGGGCACTCAGAACTAGTCGTAGGTAGAATCGTTATTTTAGTGGCGGGTAATACAAATTCCTTAATTTCGTTATACAGTAGTTTAACTTGTTGAAATACATCTTTGTCTACGTAATTTAACTAATCTTCCTGAACTAATTCCCTTTTTTTATTATCCTTATTCACAAATATCTCCCAGTCTTCACACAATTTTCTGAACTTAGACTGTAAGTTGGCAGCATGTGATTTTATGTTAGTAAGCCGTTTTAATTTTTCGAATTCTCTGTAGAACTTCGGTTCGATAACTTCTTGTTTTACCAGCAATTTATCCATGATATAAGCAGAGAATACATAGATTGATAACTATCAAGTATGGAATGTAAACAATGATCAACTGAGTCTAGTTTGAACACTGGATTCCTTATGCATTTGCTCTCAACCCAATAAACATACGGTTATAGGAGGTTTCGTTAGATCAAGAAAACAAGGTGATATTTATATCTTGTTTCTCAAAATCTAAATTAAAATTAACCCTTGTGGTGTGTAAGTCGAACAAATCTTTTAAATACAATTATTGTAAAAATAAAATAAGCAAAAGTACAAGTATCGCACTTAAGGCAATTAAACAGCGCGATTTTGTACACAAGTCGTGTTGTACATACAAAAGCAAGACAATTTGCACTTTAAGTTTTTAGAACCTTGATTATTATTGCCAATACGTAATCGCAAGGGATTAAATGCACAATCGCGAACACAAAGAACGATTGTAAATATATGCATTAAACGCGCTATCACGTCAGGGTCACCAAAATGTTGCGCAAATTTTTTTAATTTGCTTAATATATTAAATAAGATGCACTTTTTGCATATTTTATTTTTATATATTTATTAACAATTTAAAATAACATTATTTATAATAACGTTAAGTATGGGTATTCGAGATGGGATGCCCAATCTGTAGACTCATACGACTTAACGTCTTTCATACGGAAAGAACACTGAAATAATACTTCACTTGGTGAGGATGTTCCGTTCGATATTGAAAATATTAGTAGAGCACTGTTTAAGCTAATAACTTTGACTGCGAACCTTTCTGCTGTCGCGGCGCTGTTTTTATATAATTCCAAGAAGCATTTCTTAAAGAGAGCTGTCATTGGGGTGAAGAGTACCATACCGATCAGTGCACAATATATTTTCATCAGGGAATATCCGCAACAAATACTATGAAAGTAGAAATATAAGTAGAACAAACTACATATAAGTAGAAAAAATAATAAAAGAATTAATAATTATAATAATAGAAATTATAACAACAATAATTGCAAGAATAAAAGCGGTAATTGTAGCAATTATAATAATGATAACAATAATGGTAATAATTCCAATCGTAATCCTAATAGTGAAAGTAGAATGTATAACGTAAACAATGAGTGTACCAGTGATGCACAACGGCGACAATATGCGTCAGAGAAAAAAAAAGAAAATTCTATATAAGAACTAAAAACTCCTACAGATTGAGGGCTCTTTGGATGGGCTAAATCTAGGGATCTTTAATGACCAAAGGGGGATAAAAAATCGATGTACAGAATATCAAACAATATTCCACCTAAAGGGCAAACGACTATCAGAAAACACATTTTACGCACAACATATCTCGTACATCGACAAAAACGCGGTAGAACTAAAGATTGCCTCATACTCATATTGAGGAAATCAATAGTCAAGTAAAACAATTAATAAGAGATGCTATAGTCGAGCCATCGGTAAGCTTATGCAATTCTTCTCTGCTTGTAGTTCCAATAAGAAACAAAGAACAAGATATAAAGTTGGGATTAGTAAACGATAAATTCCCATTAACATACCTAAATGACGTCCTAGATAAACTATCGGGGGCAAAATTCTTCTCCACCCATAAAAATGACAAGTTTGTTCCACCAAATCGAACTTGAACGGGCATCGAGCCGACTAACTGTTGTTCTACTAATAGGGGTCATTATCAATATAAAAGTGAGCACAATTTCCAAATGTTTGATGTGTTCCTCGTCATCGAACATTTGAAAATTGTCCTCACTAAGCTCAAAGAAAACGGTCTTAATATTTAAACTCGCTTGTAATCAATATGCCGTCGACATACACGAAGACAAAATCCATGCCACTGAAAATATCATTCTCAAAACGTTAGAATGTTTAAGCCACGTTCCTTAGCCCAAAAGATAAACCTAAAAATTTAAACATTCCAAGTGAAGTTGTAATGGCTATTTTGTGAATATCTTCCGGTGCGACAGGAATTTTATTATATGCTTGGAATAAAGGACGCCAATCTCTATCTGGCTAAGATGAGGCTGGCGACTTAGAAGATCTATAAATATTAATAGATATATATTAACGGACACCTAGTATAAATGTGGCTATATTAACGGACACTTAGTATAAATGTGGTGTTGTACCGTGTGTTTTAATTTCCGTAGTAAAATTTGAAGTGAAGTCCGGAAATGTTTAGTAAGATTACTTGAATTTTTTATAATTTCGATACTGGGTATTTTTGCAAAGCAAGTTTTCCCAGCAATCTTGAAAATTGGGTAGTGGATCAATTAATTTTCCATGTTTAAGATCCACTAAAATACCAAATTTGGCCAACAAATCAGCACCAATAATTGATTTATTGTTTGCCGCTATTGTGAATCGGAAAGGAAAATCTTCTAAATGAAATTTTCATTCATTTATTTGCAAAAGTTGGAATAGAAGTACAATTTGCAGCTATTAGGTTATAATTTTCAGGTCGAGTTGATTTTTGGCAAAAACGTCGTGGAATGGCGGAAAAGAATGTCCGCTCAAATATCAATTAAAAACTTTAATATGGCTAAGAGGTCGAAAGTAAATAAACGACGATTAGTAAGTCCACCAATCTCCGTTGTTATAACAAACGGATACAAATTACATGGCAATATTTAGTTTCGTCCCTTGTCACATGATTAAGCGCAAACAACGGTTCGACCTGAAGAAACCAAGCTTTTAGCATATTCGGTAGCTACTATAAAGTCGGACTGTCAATTCGCTTCTGTCTTCTGGTGGTCCGTCGCCGTTTCAATATTTTTTTTTACAGTTGCATAAAAAAAAAAACTTGTAACCTTCCAGAATACCGAAAACAATTAAAAGAAGTAATCAAAATAATATTACTACGAAAGGAGAAGGGAGTCGTCTTAATGTGCGCGTGTACACTTAGATGTGATTACAATAAAAGATATATATATATATATATATATATATATATATAATAAACGTTATTACAATATATTATTTATTCTTATTTTTAAAATTTAATTGTATTATAAATAGTATAATGTTATATTTTAAAAATAACAAAATTAAATATTATATTATTTATAATCTATTTAATTTTAATATTAATATGTTATTAAACTTTTTATTTTTAATTAACACAACTTAATTTTATTAAATATAAAAAGTAGAACTAACTAACTCCTAAATACAAATCTTATACGTAAACTTATAAATTCACATCTAATCCTACTAATAGAATTAATATACCGCAGTGTGCCAATACTCTAAAGTACAGACTTTAGGTGCACTACAAACTACAGTATACGCTGTATGTACACTACACCCTACAGTATATACTGCAGGCACACTACAGTATACATTGAGTTATAAATAAATATTATGCCATACTTACATGACAAAGCGGTTCACGATAATCACCGACCACCACCCTTTAGTAAGCTTATAAAGGAACAAAAATTTCTTATGACTGCGAGATCAAGATGCTTAAGTCGCATTTAGAAAAGCTCATTTAAAAAATTATTAATGTATGCCGCAAAATGAAGGCTAAAAATCGAATGGAGCTGAAGTTATAATGCCCAAAAATGGTAAATACGAAAAAGGGCATCCTTATGCATGGAAATGCACTTCTGTTTCGGATACAAGAAATGTGAAACATATCCAAATTAAGTAAATAAATATGCCCAATATTTTGAACGAGAATAAAAATAATAAGAACGTCAATACACTTGAAAATGAGAAACGACCGAAATAAAAATGAAAGGTGTAAAGGCTTTTATAATAAATTTTAGCGGATATCCGATAGATCGCATGGTGATATGATTTTAAAGAGACTTAATAACAGGCAGACTAAAATTAATGAATTGAGTCACGCATACTGTAATAAAATATCTAATTACTTAAGGTAACGCAATTTAAAAAGATGTTGATTGATACGTAAACCAAAATCCAATCGAAATCTAAAATATCTCCGATATGGATACTTCTATATAAACCGTCATTGAAAATAAGGGATGATGATCGAATAATCGACCTTTTAAAGGAGTATCATTCAACTCCACACGAGGGATACAATGACATAAAAAGATGCATTGCTAAGTTAAAACAACGTTATCTATGGAAGGACATGAACAAAATGGTTAAGCAATATATAAATAATTACGAAAATTGTTCAAAAAATAAATTTGTTAAACAAAAATGAATTTTTTAAAATAGTGGAAATTCCTAACAGTAGTTTTGAAATTGTATCAATAGTACAGTTGGACCACTAAGGTCATCGGAGGAAAACAGATATATCCTGACGATGTAGTGTGAGCTAACAAAATATATAGAAGCATTTCCAATGGAATCAAAAGATGGTATAAATATATTTTAAGGTATGGATCTTTTAGAACCTTTAGAACAAACAAAGGTACAGAGTTTAAAAACGAGCTATTTAAGAACTTATGTAAGATGGCAAACATCAATCATAAAATGTCAGGCCCGCTTCAATATTAAACAATTGGTTAGGTTGAAATAAACTACTAAATGAAAACCTTTTGTCATTCGCAGATGATAACTGGAATGAATGTGTACCACATCACGTTTTTGCGTACAATACGACTCCACATTCAGAGATTAAATATATTCCGTTCAAGCTGGTATTCGGGAAAACTGCATTTATCAAAAAACTATTAATAACGCTGAATCGAAGATACTATATAACATAGATGACTATGGGACGGAACTTCAGCTAAAATTAAAAAGCGCAAGAGAAATAGTAAAGCATGGAGTTATTCGAGCGAAAATTAAACGAAAGCAGCATGAGGATAAAACGGCAAATCCTTCCCCGTTCAATGTAAATGATCTAGTATATCTAAAACGGGGAAATCGCAGAAAAAACGAGAGTGATATGAAATCGCAAAACGAGACGGCGTCAACTCAAAAACAATATTCAAAAATAAATTAAGATAACACTCTAAAAAAAGATACAGCCGATTTAAAAGAAAAATTAAAAATCACGAATAAAAATATAAATATAAACGGTAAGAAATCAAAACAAAGCCTATAACGCTACAAATAACTTCCTTGATCAGGATACAAATTACATGGCGATATTTAGTTTCGTCCATTGTCACATGATTAAGCGCAAACAACGGTTCGACCTGAAGAAACCAAGCTTTTAGCATATTCGGAGCGAAGCGAGCAGGGGCGGAGCCCCCTAGTTTATTAAAAAATTAAGAATTAATATTATATTAAAATTGAGATTGCTATGTTAAAATATTAAAATTAGTAAAATGAAATAAATTTGTTTGAAATGGAATGAAAGTAATATTAATATTGAATAAAAATAGAAGCAATTTTATAAATAAAAGACTCGCAACGTTAATACAAAATAAAATAATAAATATAAGATTAGCTAAATTAAGCAATTTTTATGTAAACAATGATATTATGAAATGTATGAAAACGTCACAAACCCATTCTTAAAATATTTGTTTTGTTTTGTTTTTCTTTAGGATTAAAAAAAAAGAAATTTCAAGTTAAATATGGAAGCATTTCACGCACATTTTATGAACTATTACTATTTTGAATTTCATAGCATTTTATAAGCAAATAAAATCCATTGATCTTTTTTTGTACAGCAAGATCAAAACTTTATTTCACTAGCAAATTTCCGAAGATATGTAATCCAAATATTCCTCACGGTGGTTCCGATTAAAGAAAATCATGTCTTTTTCTCTTGTTACGTGGATTTTTCAGACCCGTTATGACAAAACCAAACCATATTTATAGAGTGCCGTTAGCCCAATAAGGATAGGGCTACTACTCGGCAACCTGACCAGAGTTGCATTAACGTTTTTGAACGTTTCTCGAAAATGTAAGATAATACTAAATACTTATCCAAACGCTTGTTTTTTAAAAATATACGGCGTGTGCAACCAAACAACAACAACAGTCTCAACGTCATCCCGCCAGCATGCCAGCTATGATGCAGTCGGTTTCTGTTGGAGTTATACTGCCATCACCTGGAATGCATGCCCAGACAATGCTTCAAATCTCAGTTTGTGATGTCCGAATATCAACAAACAAGTCCGGCAAATGTACAGCAGAGTGAGTTGCATCCAGGTCAGATCTACGTCACCCCAAATCAGAACACAACAGTAGTTCCCGTACAAATTCACGCAACCAACGCAACCTCAGCAACAAGTTCAGTCTCAACCGCAGCCTCAGGTTCAACCACAGCCACAACCCATAATGTAACTGTATCAACAAATACCAAAGCTGATGTAGGTACAGCAACCGTGAATCTGCCAATATCCCCATAATTACCGAACAAATGCCGACGGCAATACCAACGTCGAATGTTGCAGTCACTGCAACAACCGCAGCCAATACAACAACAAGCAGCAACAACAACAACATGTCGCAATAAGCAGTAGGAACAACAACAAACAGCAACAACAACAAGAAGCCGCAACCACGAAAACAAGTCTCAATAACAACAACAAGCCGCAATAACCAGCAATGACAATAATCTGCAATAAGCAGGAAGAAAAATAACAGGCCGCAAGAAGCAGTAGCAACAACAACAAGCCGCACCAACAACAAATAAGCCGCAACACGCAGCAACAAACACAACCAAACCGCAATAACAAGCACATTGCGCTTTGCACTAAGCAACAAGCAATTAGCAAACAACAATTAGCAATTAGCAATTAGGAATTAGCAATGATCAACATGCAACAAACAATAAGCACATTTTGCTTTAGAATTTGCACTAAGAAACAAGCAAAAAATAATTAGCATTAGCACACTATAATCACGTAGAATTAGATAAAAATTATTATATTTTATAATGATAAATTAAAAATGATTGAATTCAACTTAAAACGTTGTTAGTTGATTAAAGTAGTAGTGAAATTAAGTTGAATAAAAATATTTTAATAAGGTGTTGTGAAAATAAAAATAAAATAGAAAGTGTGGTAGATGTAGCCGGGGTAGAAATATTCTGTGGTATTTTTCTTCTCTAGGAAATTTTGTTAGTCGTAGTTAGAGCTCCTATAGGTTGCCCTTCTTTTGATCATTATCACTGTTAAGTGCCCTTTTTGATTATGATAAATTAAAAGCATATTGAATTCAGTTTTAATTCTCAAATTTTATTCTATAATTTTTGCTATTTATACAAAATTTAAATTAAAGTACATAATATATTTTACATGAAAAAATTGCCATTGCTGGACTTATGTATAAATGTGCAAGGAAATCAATACTTTTTAACAAGTGAATTTGAAAGGCACAATTTTTAAGCAAAATTAATTAATAGCAAAAATGTTTTTGAAATTGTCATCCATTAGTCATTTATATCACATAGCGTGTGTGCACCAACACTATGCGAAAATAAACGATAAACGAATTCCCTCTTAAGGTAAACGATGAATGAATGCCCTCTTAAGGTACGCTTGGACGTAGTGATAACTCATTCATAATTTTTACGCTGTACTCATATATGAGTAGGTGCGTTATTACTACAAAAGTATGTTCAATCCCATACATAAAAGGCGGCCGACTGTGTACACATGCAGTACTGCACTTTGTGCGCATGCGTCCGATTGTGTCAATGCATATGGCAGTGTATGATTGCGCATGCGGTGATGGCATTCATATTACGGATGAACACTCTTCTTAAAATTTTAATTAACTTTAATATAAAGTGGAAATTTATATAAATTGATCACAATTATTAACCGAAAATTATTTAATGTTTAACTAATTCTTATCACTCATGAACTCTGCCTTCTGTGGTTAATAATGTTTCTGGATTTTATCTAATTCAATAGTTGGCCAATTTCTAGGATTGCAATTAATTTGTCTTTATAATTATTACTCGATATAACTCTTATTTGGCATGGTTTAGAGCCGGAGTCAAGTGAAAGAAATAATCAGTATTGTGCAGCTTTTTATTATTGTTTTATTTGGACCGAACAGCGTCGACACCCTAACCTTTATTTATTTGCCGTACAACTGCTATAAAGGGAGAGCAAGTCTGAAAATTAGTTCCCTATATATAGGGATCAGTTAAAACGATTACATACTATTCGTTATTAAAAATGCTTGATTTTACGTCGCATACCGTGGCGCATGTCGTTTGGACGATATGCGACATTGCAGTCTATCAGTTATTAAAAATGCTTGACTATTTCTACTACCCTCTGGCGCATATAATTTGTTACTATATGCGGCAATTTGTCGAATAGTTGGAAACGTATGCGGCAGTCACAACATATGCTCCTACATGAATTCGTAGCATAGCATTTGGCTCATACGCAACCACGATTACTTTAATTTTTCAAGGACGGTTCTGTAGAAATTTCGCTGTACGAACAATATTGTTTTGGTTTTATTTGTGGTTAATATACATCTGTTTTCTTTTTTTAATTTCAAATTTATTTCGATTCAATTTATTTCAGTTAATTCTATTTCGATTTCCATTCTTTTTTTTCGTTCTTGCTGTTGTTTTGTTCGTAAATTTCGTTATGTGCAGAATGAAAAAATATGTATGACGTACATTTTGAATTATTAGCCGAATTGACAGACAATTCAGAGGTGCTTCAGGAAGTCGAGTATACATTTTTGAAACTGAACAGCTGGCGCGAGGTTTCTGACAAACTCGTCATTAACATCGAATCGAATGAAGCCAAATCGAAGTGGTCGTCTCTTCGCCTTACTTTCAAAACAAACTTAGTGAACATGCGAGAAAGGAAGTTGCGGTAAGATACAGGCTATATGACTGTTTCTTCCAGCAGATGCAATTTTGAAGTCCAACGCCAATCTACTGAATCAACATCAATAATGGATTTGTCCGTACGCTCCATTGTGATATGAATGACTAATGGATGACTCCGGTCTAAGTGTACTTAAACTAAGGGATTCCAATTTCAAGTATATTTTTTTGCTACTAATAATTATAATGCTTCGTAATGTTACGTTTCAAATTCACTGGTTGAAATTAATTGATTACCTTGCACATAAGTGCATCAATGCAATTTTGTTATGCATAATACATTAACTACGTAAATTTATATTTATGTATAAATAGGAAGATTTTTAGAATCATATCAAAAAGGGGCACTTAACATTGTTCTAATGATCAAAAAAATGGAAACCTATCGGTGCGCTACCCATACTTTACTGAACATTCACTGATGAAGACTAATTGTCTTAAAACTCAACCTGAGTCTGGGTTGAGCGGCGAATGGTAATATAATAATTCCACATTTACAAAAATAGGATATTACTACGGCCTTTTGGTAGCCAGAGTATAGTCTGGCTACCAATAGGCTTAAAATAATGAAATAGCAGATAATAAATAATAATTAAGGTTACAAATTGTATATAAATAATAATATATACAATTAAGATTACAAATACTAGGCAAGATAAAACTTTATTTCCTTTCCTTTCATCCCACTTAAACAGGAAGGCTGAATCCAACGATTTGGCGCATCATTTTGGCGACTGAGATGTGATCACGTTATTTTGATTTTTTCAAAAAACTTTTATTTAAAGTCTATTACTTATACATCAATCCTTATATAAGGGTTTTAATTTAAGAATTATTTTACTGACATAGATGATGTGTTTACCTTCTGTATACGATCTTGTATTTGCGATCGGTCCGTATACGATTGTACGTGATCGTGCGTACAATAATTATTTTGGGTCTTTACATTTTCGTATATATGGTATACAGTCATCGACTTTATCACAGTTTTAGTTTATAGTATAACGATAGTCCATGCACATTTTACGATCCCGTTTTCCCCTCAGTTGTTATACATGTTGAATATTAGCATACTATTCGATTTAAGTTGCGTTCATAGTATTAAGTTTTTCTGTCATTAGCGGAGGCGCTTCTCGCATATATTCATAATTACATTGTATATATTTTCAATCTGTCATTATTCATTCGTTTCAAATAGTTTTAATAAAGAATATTTACGTTTTAGTGTTGTTTTGTTATTTACTGGATGATTAAAATATTCTACAATACAATAGTACAGTTGCAGTTATTGATTCTATCATGCGGACGCTATTCATAATTTCGCGATCGTGACGTATTTATTTTGGTATACAATTGCAAAAAGATTTTTTTTCCAATCATTTAAAATCTCGTTCATAATGAGATATCATACGTACGTAAATTAAAATTATACATACACGATTACCAATACGACCTGTATAGGATCGTTAATATAAATGATTAATGCGAAACGCCGATTTCATTCATTGAATATTTTTATTTCATTATTACTGATGATATGGATTGTCTCATTATGAACCATCCGCATCATTTATAAGAATAATATAATGGAGTAATCTAAGTACATCGTACCTTTATACAGATAACTTAGCAGATTGCTCGTATCAACAACTCGCCTTCGGTTTTAATATCGCCTGCTTCGACTTCCAGGTCTGATTTGTCCAGTTTATCACAGGGCTCACCTGATATTTAAATGTGAAAGACTAAGTATGTCAATTAGCGACAGGATCTCTCACGTCAAAATATTAAAGTTTTTTTTTAATTGTTTGAACGAGGACCATCAATCATCTGCTTGTACCACCAGATTGTGCTATTATTGTAACGAAAGACACAACATTCTTCTATAGTTAAAAGAACCTAACAGTGATAGAACCTCTCAGCCATCAACGTCGTATTCTGATGTTCCGTTGAAAATGAATCTGATGGATTGTCATCCTCAGTTTCAACCATAAATTACCCCTAGCACTATCAGCTTACTAACCAAGAGCAATTCAGGTAAGCTGGAGTAAGTTTCAGCATTGTTAGATTCTGGACCATCAATTAACGTTGTTAGAAAATCCGTCGTTTTCTTTTATTATTTATATATATTTATATAAGAAAACGACAGGTCATGGTAAACATATAAATTTAAGGTATTAATTTGGGAGAGATTACTTACGGATATAAGAAGGGCTAAAAGATTGTTGTTTATTGGTTTATTGAGAAGGATATGGAGGGGTGGAGAAAGCATATACCTCCTCTTTTGTTAGTTGAGGGTTTGTTGTAAAAAAGAGAGCTTTAATAGTGATAAGAAGATTGTTTGTAGGAGTGGAAAAGTATAGTTTCTTGCAGGGAAACTATTTTGGGAGAGTACTTGTCCACCGCAAGCCCAAGTCCTCCAGGTTATTAAGAAAATCATATATGTTCCATTGGATAATCGAGCCACTGTCATTAACTCGGATACTACGATTTTCCATCCTAGTGGAAAAGATGCAAGCAAGATTCTGGATCAGTGGATCCCATCGAATATATGTCTCAGCAAAAAATCTATAAGACGTTAAAAGGATGTTCTAGATTGAAATTCGAAAATAAAAAAAAGCTTAAGGCAAATTGATTTTGCCTTGTTTGAAAGTAAAATCACATTTAAGCGAGTAACATTATGTTCCTTTACTGGACTTTGAGCCTGGCTTGGGAGGCTTAAAACTAGCTATCTTTAAAAACTATATTTTTCTATAGCATTCGATTAATTTGTTATGGACAACGAGAATTTGTCCGGTGGGATACTAGTGACATTGGGTGCTTTTTGGGCTATAGCATTAGTGAATTTGTGAGCGCACGCAATAAATAAAAATCCCTATGTTCTTATATTTTTTTTGTTTATTCCATATAAGTCGTCTTACAACATATGAACAATTACAAATATAAAAACATTATAAAAATATATAAAATAAAATACGCATTGCTTTATTTTCTTATAGGAAACATTGGAATCGGATAAAGTTTTGAATATTGCAACTTTAAGGTCTCATTTTGCTACTATATCTGAACCTGTGTCCCAATTATATAATCGGTTTTTGATAGAGGAATCTCTTTGGTAAGATAAGTAAAAACATATTTATACACAACATATTTTAAATGTAGTAACATTTAGTAGATGCTTATTTATGCTCAACACATTTTAATTATAAGAAATACTAAGCAAAATGATGGAATTCCTTATATCATCTGATTTTGACCAACTAATAGCTCATAAAAGTACTTGCATATATTTTGTGAGCTTTGTTTTCGAGTTTTTATGTGAATAACATACATTTTTCATTTCAGAAAGGGAAAGTTTTATCATAGATAAATGAATATACGGCGATATTCCACGTAGAACAAAAACTGCGATTCCTTCCTATTTTGCCCATTATTTGCAAATGTGGTAATCTTCCTATTTTTGTTTGAATGCAATCGCAATTTCAAAACTCGCAGTTTGTTTACTTTGTCTGTTCATTAATTATATGCGCCTTGAATTTGGTTTTTCCATGCGCATTATTGTCCATACTTCGTTTGTGGGACTTAGCTTTTATATTTGGATATTTCGTTCGCTCGATTTGACAACTGTATTCGATATTATCTAATTTTGTTCGCCCGATTCGACTGTCGTAATCACTTGTCAAAATTTTTTCCTTCAACTCATTTTATAAACGCACAGCCTATTCTGAACTTTTTATTAAGTTCACTGTGTCGCCACAGTACTCCCCACCAAGTGATCGTCTCAGTGATATTTTGCAGGGATTTGTGTTTGTCGGCCTATAGATAGTTTATCTGACTAGATACAGGCCAACTAGTACAAATCCCAGCAAAAAACGAAGTATTTGTCCGTACAACATTTCAGATGGCGGTTGATGATATCGTCTTTGTGTGCTGTTCGCAGTCCTAACAAAAGTATCGATAGTACGTCCGCCCATGATATTGTTTGTTGATACATGGTGCTTTTATTGCTTAGTGCCACCGCTCAATAATGCTGTTGCTTTGTGGATGGTATGAGGTCTTTCGTAGATGGTCGCAGTCGATAGCTTTTGATAACTATTTGAATATAGTTCGCAAGCGTAACGCAATATTCATGTATCGATGAATGTTTTCGCTATATTCGGCAGTTTAATTCGTCATTGGGGAGGCTTCGGGTCATCGGCTGAAATGATCAATCATTGTTAGTAAATACGTGATATTACCTGATGGTGGCAGATGTCCTACAATGTCGATATTTATGTTTTCGAAGCATTTATTCGGTGTGACGTATAATGCTTTTGTTGTGTCGCTGAAGTGTCGATTTTTGGTACGCCATGCAATTTCGGGCGAATTGTCGGATGTCTTTTCGCACGAATGACGCTGATAAGTCGACTTGATGATCGTACGCCGCCGTGAGACAGACCGTGTATTTGATCGAAGACATTCTGATGGTATGAGTGGTCGCACTCGGTCAATTGATTGTCGCAGAACAATTTGATACTCAAATTCGGTAACATGCTTTCTTTAAGTTAAAGTGAAGAATCTGCTGATTATCTCGTGAAGTTCTTCGTCGTTTTGTTGTTTTTTCATGGTCTGTTATTAGTCGATTTCGCTCTTAACGGCATTCGTTTCGATGCGTGAAAGAAAATCAGCGACTGTTGTCTTTACGGATACATGTTGTATGTTTGTTGTACGGATACATGTTGTGTGTTTGTTGTGGAGTTTCGTGCTTCCAGCATATGGTGAAAATGTTTGACGCTTTGGTATGCTGGTAGCAGGTCCCAATCGTACGTGCTGTATTTTCGTTGCATGGCGATTAGGCGTTTCGAATATAAACCAAGCGGCTGCACTTCACTGTTGACGATTTGGTGTAATGCTGCGCCCAGTGCGTTGTTGAATGCGTCGACTTGCAAGACTAGCGGTGTGCTTACAGACGAATTTGTTAGTTCCTTCTTACATTTATTGAATGCTCCTATGGTTGCGTAGGTCCATTGGAGGACTGTTATCGTCTTTCTTATTGCTTCTGATGACTTCAGACGGCATGTGGAATAAAATATCTGTGAAAATAATCATGGCGATGGATCGGCGCAAGTCCTTTGCGATCATTGGTCGTTTGTAATTGCTTAATAATATTACTTTTTCAAAGAGCGGTGTCATTCCGTGTTCGTTGACGCAATGTCCTAGGAAATCAATCTCGCTGTTACCGAAATCACATTTTGCTAAGTTCATAACCAGATTATATTCGCGTAATTGTTCAAAAACTGATCCTACATGTTTTTTGTGTCCATTTTTGTCTTTCGATGCTACATTGATGTCGATGTACGCATACGCGATCGTCTTTCTTATTGCTTCTGATGAGTTTTTGCAGTGTTTTAATTTCAGACGGCATGTGGAATAAAATATCTGTGAAAATAAGCATGGCGATGGAGTGGCGCAAGTCCTTTGCGATCATTGGTCGCTTGTAATTGCTTAATAATATTACTTTTTCGTAATTGACGCAATGTCCTAGGAAATCAATCTCGCTGTTACCGAAATCACATTTTGCTAAGTTCATAACCAGATTATATTCGCGTAATTGTTCAAAAACTGATCCTACATATTTTTTGTGTCCATTTTTGTCTTTCGATGCTACATTGATGTCGACACGAAGTCGAGACCGCGTACCACTTTATTTATATATGAGTTCCAAAAGTGCCAGACCAAACAAAGAAAACACAAAAAAATGGGGAAAAATATTTTTATTTTTCAACATAAACTGTGTTTAGTTCGATACGCTTTTCACAGCGATGTTCAATAGCTTATACGTAGGCTACTATATATATTTCTGGCCTAGGCAACACTAAGTGTTGCCAGGTGCGATCTGACATTTCCATTGGAAAGTTTGACATTTTTTAGCATAAACGTACTCAGAACGTTTTGACGTACGACTATCATTTGTGTTGTTTACAGTGACTTGAAAAAATCAATTTGGCAAAAAAATGGAATTAACTCGTGAACATTTTCGTGCGATCATTTTTCACAACTTTCGACGTGGATTATCACGACAAGAGTGCATCGATGAACTTAAATCTTTGTATGGCTATGAAGCACCATCCTATAGCACTGTGAAAAACTGGTACAACGAATTCAATCGTGGCCGACGCTCGCTCAAAGACGAATTCCGTGAAGGTCGTCCAAAAACAGCCGTTGTTCCAGAAAACATCGATGCCGTACGTGAACTGATAATGCAAGACCGTCATGTGACATACCGTGAGATAGAGGCATGCCTAGGCATTTCTCCCACCAGCATACATTCGATATTGCATGAACACCTGGCCGTAAAAAAGGTTTGTTCTCGTTGGATCCCGCACAATTTGACAATCGCTCAAAAAAAGGCTCGTGTGGATTGGTGTAAAGAAATGCTGAAAAAATACGATCGCGGTGCTTCAAAAGACGTTTATAAGATCGTCACAGGTGACGAATCATGGATCTATGCGTATGAGCCCGAAACAAAACAGCAATCGACCGTGTGGGTCTTCCAAGACGAGTCAAATCCAACGAAAGTTGTTCGTGGAAGAAGCACTTCGAAGCAAATGGTCGCTTGTTTCTTTGGCAAAACTGGTCATGTGGCGACTGTTCCGCTTGTGCAACGTAGGACGGTCAATTCTGAGTGGTACACCACCATTTGTTTGCCTGAAGTCTTCGGAGAAATTCGAAAAACGAACAAGAGAAGTCGAATCATTGTGCACCATGACAATGCGAGCTCTCACACATCGGCTCAAACCAGCGCCTTTTTGACCGGACAAAACGTCGAATTGATGGGTCATCCTCCGTACAGCCCTGACTTGGCACCCAATGACTTCTTTTTATTCCCACACATCAAGAAAAAAATGCGTGGTCAACGATTTTCGTCGCCAGAAGATGCTGTTGAAGCATTCAAAAACCATGTTTTGGAGGTGTCTCAATCGGAGTGGAAAAAGTGCTTCGAAAATTGGTTTGAGCGCATGCAAAAGTGTATAAATCTTGATGGAGAATATTTTGAAAAACAATAAAACCTTTTTCGTTGATAAATATTCGCATTTTCATTATTAGGCCAGAAATATATATAGTAGCCCACGTAGTAGGACACGTCGAGCTCCTCAAAATAGTCATTTACCGCAGACTGTACCTCTTCATTGTTACAGTCTGTACCTCTTCATTACCACCGAATTGTTTTCAAAAGTTTGAACAGAGAAAATAATCCCGGGTGTTAAATCTGGCGAATAGAATGCGTAAATAATCGATTCAATCTTTAACTCATTGATTCTGGTCTTTGAGATGACGGATGTGTGAACCGGTGCATTGTCTTGATGCAACACTTTATTTTTCGCTCAAACTGCAATAAGTTCGCATAATACTCGCCGTTGATTGTTACCCTTCTGAAGATTATCAATGAAAATTATCCAACGCGCATCCCAAAAAACTGACGTAATTACCTTGTTAGCAGATGTAGCTGTCTTCACCTACTTTGACGCCGATTTTCCCCTTTCAGTCCCTTATTTTGACTGTTCCTTCATCTCAGGTTTGAAGTAATGGACCCATGTTTTATCCATAGTTATGAATCGATGCAAAAACTTGACTTTATTGCTGCGAAACATCGCCAAACACTTGATTGAAACATCGCACAGCTTTCTTATGTCCAAATTTTCGGTCAATATGCGATGTACAGCACTTTTTCTGAATGCCTACCAGGTTTGGTGTCTCTAACGTTTTTAGTCGGCGGTCACTCAATACCATTTTTGTGGATTTTCTTAGCCATTTCTGTCTGGCGTGGTCACCTCATTTGGCTAATCACTGCAACGTCCGTCTTGGCTGCTCGTACGTCTTTGTTATTGGTTGGACTGAGAACTTTCAAATGAAAATATTGTAACACATAACATATGACCACATGTTTACAAATTCACTAAGAGCGTTTATATTAATGGCTAAACCACACGACTTCATTAAACTTCAACATTAATTAATAGTTACTTTAATATTAACGAAATGGTTGCGTATATTTTGCAGTTTTATTATTTGATATTTTATTTATTAAAAAAGTACAGCTTCTGAACAGAACAACACTCTCTCATCAAAAAAACTATATTATTTTTTAAACGTCACTCTACACCTCTGTAGTTTTTCAGAAAGACTGTCATTGAGATCAACAGTCCTGTACCGATCTTGTTGGATATGTAGCGGCTGTTACAAGCGCCTGACTGGAATCTTCATTGCCGTTCGTATTCTTCGAATTAGTTTATGTAGTCGTTGCTGTTCCTGTCAAGGCATTAATTTAAACGCGAATGTCAGAATCTATAGATGAATCAACTATAGTTTGAATCATTCGCAGCACTGATATTTGTTAATCAAAATTTGAAACATTTCCAGCAGAAGTTGAAAACGGCTTGGTATCGGTATGTAAATTCGATTCAGAACTCGATGCAAGCCTGTTATATGATGCCGAGACGGACCTTGTGCAATATTTGCAGTAGTTGGGTCTGTTTCCGTCTGAGCACAATCGTGGTCATTGCGGATACATTCGTTAATATGAATGTTGATTGCATTGTCCACCATATTCCATCTAAAGCGTAATTATTTAGGGAAGAAAAAGAGGAACTGCGCTCTATGTGAATAATTCGAGGATCATCCGACATGGGAGTAAATAGTGTGATTTCAATTATCTGTATTAACAGACTAAGTATTTTTTTTAAAGTGTGATTGTGTACACCGAAGATTCGACGACGGTCGTGTCTAGAGGACTTTCCTGCAGTGTTCCTGGTAGCGTTAGCGGGAATGTTGAAACTTATTGACCACTCACTTGCAGTAATCCATCACATTAAAAAAAGTTTTTTCTCTCGCTTTAAAATCTTTTGTTTCCGAAAAGTGGTCCGATTGTAAATAAAACGTCAGCATTTATTCGTAATATTGGGTGTATAACTTAAAAATGCGGGATTGACAACAGATGGCATAACTTTTACACATGGTTTGTGTCTTAGATTAAAGAAGTACTGGATAGGCCTCTACACAAAAATTCTGTCCAACTTTTGTTGGCAATACATTCATAGAACGCACACACATGCAATACAACAGAAACGGCGTAAATCATTGGGGGCCAAATTAAAAGTTCAGTATGCGATTGAAGCGGTTCGTTTAAAACCATTTTTCATATGTGATAGCATTTATTCGTAAAGAAGCAGATTTTTTAATATTGCGGGTCTTGTTGTTCGATGGAATTAGTTTTGTAAATATGCAATAAAACACAGTATTTTTTTTAAAATATTTATTTATTTATTATGTATTTTCATTTTATTTATTTCACTGTATATTATTTATTCTTGGGAATACCGGATGCTGCTGCCACAATCCACTTTTCCCGCAACCATTTATTTTGTGGGAACCTTTAAAGTTAACACATAAATATACGATCGTAATATTTACTTTTACAATTAAGAATTAATAGAAATTCACGTATTTTTTGCACTATTAAAAAAATTCGGTTCCTTAAACTTTCTTACACACACTTTATATACACCGGCACTGTACTATTTTATGGTAAACATTGAACTGTCAACATCGGATTTGTTTACATTTATTCAATGCCGAATTTTTCACTTTTTAACCACTTTTTACACAAAAGATATCACTAAAAGTCATTTAGGCACATCACAAACTAAATATTTAATATTTGTTTTGTAAAAATAAATATGTCAACTTACCGAAAGAAAGAAATTCCCGGTTTCCTCATTTTGTCGAATATCTAGCAATTCCTAATAAATTGCTTAATTTTCTGAAATAAAAACTTCGTATTAACTTTTATTAATAATATAACAATTTGTATAAATACTTACTTTTCCGTAAATACTTCTAAAAAGATGGAAATAACACTTTTAAAAACACTTTCCGAACCGCAAAAAAAACAACTGAGAAATGTTAAAAATAGCCCGCTGTTTTCGGTGTGTCACCACTTTCATGGACAATGGCGCGTTTGAAAACTCTCCTAAAGTCTACAAAATTGAGGCGCTTTATATTTGATTGATATTTCCGGAAGGAATAATAAACCTAAAATTGAATTCCATTCCGTATCAAAAGATTGTACAAAAAATAAAAATTGCCTGTCGTTGTGTTTAAATTCTATTTTTGTTTCCAATAAGTATATTAAAATGAATATAAATTATGCTTTTGCAATTCAATAAATTTGTATTACGACAACTAGATGGCAGTGGGTGTCATGTCTACATAAAAAAATATACACAAAAATATCCCGCTTTTGCCATTTCTCACCGCTTGGCAATAAGTTGGACACAAAAATGCGTATACATATACGGTAGGGGCCTATCCAGGTATTCTTTAATCTAAGGTTTGTGTTAATAATAACTCATATGGCATTTTGGAGGTTAAACATCTGTCATTCATTCTCGATTAGTCATTGAACGAAATAGTGTAAACAACAAAGTTTTTTTTGCTTCAAAAATGTCGAGTTTCGTACCAAAAAAGTCCCATTTGCGGGAAGTGTTAATTTACTTCTTCAATTTGAAAAAAAGTGCAGCTGAAGCACATCGATTGCTCACCGAAGCTTATCCTGAATATGTTCCATCGATTTCAACGTGCGAGAGATGGTTTGTGCGGTTCAGAAGTGGTGATTTTTATGACTATATGATATATTGGGAGACATTTGATGACTCTGAATTACAACCATTGTATGGTCTACTTTCAACAATCAAACACTTGGGGAATATTCAGATTTGTATTTAATCGGTTTTTAACTGAGATTTTTGGAAACTTATGTAATAGCTGCATTTAAAATTATAAACTAGATCCTGCACATTATAATACATCACCGGGACTAAGTTGGGATGCAATGATTTTACAGACGCAGCAACATTTAAAATTAATCACTGATATCGACATGCTTCTCTTCACTGAAATAGGAATCTGAGGTGGTATATCGGAATGTAGTACTAGTTACAGTAAAGCTAGCTTTACCATATTGTGGATTCAAATAGTTTGAATATACTGATAGTTTTAATGGGTTTATATTCTTGAAGTAGATTTAGAATACCTTATTGAATTTAATGGTCAACATACAGATTTACATTTTGCTCCTCACACAAAAGAGTCTAAATTACTTTTAACACTTTACAACAAAGAGTGTTTAAAATTTGGATAAAGATTAAGAAAATTATATAGAATTTTAGAATTTCAGTAATGTCCATGATTGCAAGATTATATCGATTTCAACACACAATTAAGAACTGCTAATATGAATTTGAGATTTTTTTCAAGTTGATGTATAATAATGTTAGAAAAACTATGTAAAATGTTAGGAATCGTGTTGATATTAAATTATTAAAGAATGGTATGGTTGTTATGGAGTAAAGGCCAATGACTACTAAGCCGTATTTCCATAACAAAACAATTGTTACTGAAAATTTAGTGGCAATAGAGCATAAAGAAACCGAAATTTTAATAAACAAAACTGTGTATATAGGACAAGAGATTGAAGACATTTCCGAGATCTGTAGATATGACTTTCATTATTGATATATATATGAAACCTACATATAGGGAAAAATATAAATGCTTATACACTGACACAGATTCACTCATATAATCCTACATTTACAAAAAAGGTAAATCCTTATACACTGTCACAGAACTTGCCTGTGAAGACGCATATGAAATTATGAAAAAAAATATACAAAAGTACGATATAGTCAGTAGCCCCAAAGATAACGTTTACCAAATACCACAAGTAAATAAGAATGTGTTAGGTCTAATAAAATATGGTATGAACTGAATGTATAGCATTTGTGTCGATGGGGGGACATGCAACCAAAAAAGCTAAAGGGGTGCACCTGAATATTTAATTTTTATTATTTTCGGGTGTTATCATCATCATTTGCAACTTCCTTAGTTTCGTTAATGTTAATTTTACCGCTCAATCCAACACAGATTGAGCTTCAATGCATTAAAGTCTTTGTCAGTGATTATTATTAAAATAAATTGACTTTTTAAAGATGGGCTATAAAAAACCCATAATGATAAGGGCACGTTACTTGGCCTTGTTAAATAATACATACCCAATATATTGCAGTTATGTGTGTGTTATTTGAAAGAGAACGGTTTCCCGAATCTGGGGTATAAATAAAAATTCTTAATTCTAAATACATAATCATATACATTTTACATAGCATAGAATGTTCATAGGCAAAAGTGCCTAAAGATGCATTAATGAAAATAATAAACTATGGCAAATGATTCAAAGGAATTCACATTACTCAAATTGTGGGAACCGAAAATATCCGACAGGTGATAAGTGCTTGGAGTTCACAAATTCATTCGTTGTACGGAGATTTTGCATTTTTAGACAAATGATATTAAGGAATTCTTTAATGAGATTGGTAGAAAGAGTTTTATGTTTTATCTTATCTAAGTTTAAACTAGAAAATCTTAGTATGAGTAAAGTAAGAGTAAAGAAACTCACTTGTTATTAATTTCTCTATAGTACGCTTGCACTCGTGTCATGTGAGAATTAATAGAAAGTATGTCTTCTTAAAGGTAATTCTTGTTTAAAGTGTGGACGTTATAATGTGTGCTGACGGTCATGGTACTAAATTTAATAGGTTGGCATCAGCCAGTCATTGTTACTAAATATGTATGTTGACTTTCGCTTAAGTAGACATACATGTGAAAATTATTCAGATATTGCTACAAAAGTTTCTGAAATAATCATAACCATTTTAAGATACATTAAAAAAAAAAACATCATCACATGTTTTCTGGATTGAATTTATTCCGTGAAATTTCTGATTTATTCGTTTCAAAAATCGTGTACATCGAAAACCAGCAATTGACCTTTTAAAACAATGTCTACATACAATAGGATTTTATTGTATGTATATCATTGTTTGAAGGTGTTACAAATAACATAAAATATATGTTATGCGCAAAGTTGGCGTTAATTTACAAGTGTTTGGCAAAATAAATATTGGTGGTCATTTTTTTATAAATTAAAGATATGTCATTTAAAATTGTAGGACGCGATAAAATATTGGGTTGTCAAGAAAGTAATTTCGTTGTTTGCCAACAGAGGACTTAATTGAATTTTTTCACAACCAACTTCACACTTAAGCCGCATAATAATATGTATTTTCACAGCTGACGTAGCAAGGCTTGATTCTGCACAGTAGTTTTTGGTTGATACCCTTTTAAATATGGGAAGTAAAACTGATTTTGCGAAGGACAGTGATATTATGGACGTTGTTTTATAATTCCTTAACTCCCCATTTCCATCGTGGTTAGCGGAAGCAACACACAATTCCCAAAAATTCCAAACTCCTAATCCGCTCTTCCTGAACATTCCTTTCCCTAATTTTTATTATTTTTTATTATTAAGTCTAGAATTAAGTTTAGTTTATAAGCAATTAAACATATAGATAATTGTGTTTGAGCAAGCACATTTAATTTTTAAGCCATAGTTGTAAGCAATTCATGTACTTAGTCATTAACAACTAATTTAATATATAAGCAAAAGATGTACAGAGCATGTTTTAGCTCTACGTTTTAAATACCATGTAAATATGTACAAGTAATATGGAAATAATAAATGCTCTACTTAAACTAAAAAAAAAACTAAACTATGGGAAGTGAAAAACAGCATTTTCAGCATATTTTAATTTTTTATTATAGAAAAGATAAAAATGCTGTTCAAGCTAGAAAAAAATTATCCAATGTGTATGGAGAATATGTGTCAAGTGAGCGCCAGTACCAAAACTGGTTTGCAAAATTTTGATCCGGCAATTTTGATCTCGAAGATGCACCACCTTCTGGAAGGTCAGTTGAAGCTACTGAAGACACAATAAAGACATCAATTGATTCAAACCGGCGAATAACAGCTCGTGAGATGGCTGAGAGATTAAATTTATCGATTTCGACCGTTCATGACCATTTGAAATAACTAGGTTTAATCTCAAAGCTCGACATATGGGTTCCTCATCTTCTTACGGAAAAAAATTTGTGCCGTCGCATTGACGTTTGTGATTTGATTCTCAAATGCCAAGAAAATAATCCATTTTTGAAGCATATCATCACTGTTGACGAGAAATGGGTTGTCTACAACAATGTTAAGCGCAAAAGATCCTGGAGTAGAAAAGATGAACCGGCTCAAAGCACTTCGAAAGCCAATATTCATCAAAAAAAGATTATGCTATATGTTTGGTGGCATTTCAAAGGAATCGTTTATTTTAAGCTTCTACCGAGCAACACAACGATCAATTGTGAAGTGTACTATCATCAGTTGGACAAACTGAATGATTCACTTAAACAAAAAAAAGCCGGAATTGGTCAATAGGAAAGGTATAGTGTTCCAACAGGATATTGCGAAACAACATACAAGTTTGACCACTCGGCAAAAGCTTTTAGATCTTGGATGGGATATACTGCTCTACCCGCCATACTCTCCAGACCTAGCACCTTCCGATTATCATTTGTTCCGGTCTCTACAAAATGTTTTAGACGGTAAAACGTTTAATTCAAATGAGGAGCTCAAAAATCACTTGGTTCAGTTTTTTGCCAGCAAAGAACAAAAATTTTATGAGCGTGGATTCATTCTACTGCCAGAAAGATAGCAAAGGGTATTCGATCAGACTGGACAATATTTAATTAAATAAAATATTAATTCACTATAAGAAAATCGGCTTTCATTTTTATTTAAAAAACGAAATTACTTTCTTGACAACCCAATACAATTCAAATTTTGCAAGACTGCCAAAATTCATATGAAGTAAATGCATCATTGCTTGTTATTACGTCGAAAAGATGTAGAAGATTTCATGTCGAAAAAATTAAAAAGATTCACAACTGTGTTAATTATTATTTCTTCAAAATAAAATATATATATTTTTCAATATTTTTATTAAGTAGTTTTTGCTTCGATATGTATATATAATTACCATTTATTTATGAAAAAGTGCAGCTTTATATAATATAACATATATATATACAATATGTATATATATATTAATATTTTATTAAGAAATTATTATCTTAATAAAATATAATATTAATAAATATATATGTTATATACTACAATCGATTTTTGAAATTTAATTCAATTTTTATTCCAGTCATGAATGGCAAAGTGCAATACGAGATAAAAGTTGCCCTTGCAAAACTCGTTCAAATGAACGTGCAAAGCATTTAGTGGATGTATTACGTGATTCTTTCCAACACTTACTCAGAAATCGGGCAACACGTTCGCTTACACATAATGATGAGCAATTTCATGCTTTGGAAAAAATTAAGGCAAGATATATTTGATATTTGATTGAGATTATGTAGATTATTCGCTGCGCAGTGTCCCTTATTAATTTGTTTTATTAGATTTCGGATACCGGACTGCATTTAAAAGCATTATTAAACGAAGATGTACGGCCAAATGTAGCTCAAATTGCAGAATGTCTGGCAGACTGGTATAAATTAGGACAAACGGTTTTTTTGCAAACACAAATACTTCAGAAGGATATTGATGACATTAACTGTAGGCTTTTCGTAGTGCAAAACCATTTGAATAGTATGAAAGATAAATATAAATTAGAAGGAGATTGTAAACAAGTCTATCATTTAGACCAACGAAAAGACATGGAATACAAAATTGCTATCAAGGTATTTATGCAAAATTAAATTGTCGATTTTTTTTCAATAGTAATTTTTCAGTCCATCGAACATTCGGAAGAAGAAATGAAACTTTTAATATCGGAGAACGCGAAGATTATATCACAATGCATGGAATTTATTCCTGGGGAAATAATGCCAAATTTGACAAATTAATATAAGTTTTAATTTTGCACTGTGCCCAGTTTCTCAAGTTTATTTTGTTTTTTTTTTGTCGCGTTCATACAAATTGTAACGAAGTTTAGTTTATTCGGTAAAAATAAAGGATATCTTAGCCGAAAGGAATGATTGGTTGATCTTGTTTTATTTTGTAGACTGTTCAAAGATATTCTACATATATTTCTACTGTATAGACATTCCATTGACTGGTAGTATTTTTAATTATTGTAATAATATTATAATCATAATAATTAAAGGAAAGATTCCCTAGCAACAAATATTCTTAGTCTCAAAACCTAATAATTTTAATAACCAGAATCATTTTTGTGTCATAGATAATTAATTTATTATATTATTTACTGGACATACACATAATTGAAATTTAAAAGTGTAATATATAAAAAATTAACTTTTTTTGATTTATTTTAAATTTTTCTTTTGAGTTTAATGTCAAAAATAGGAATAAAAATATAGCAATGAATCTTATGGCCATAATAGCAATTATCTTATTGTTGGATTTGAAATTTGATTCAAGTGACCCAAGGTAAAACACTTGCCAAAGTCATTCGCTCATCGCTTATAGACTATGACAAGTGTGCACTCATGTGATGTAAGTATAACCAACTATGAATTTCCTATCGATGGTGGGCTGTTGATCAAAATTGTTCATATCGGACTCAGTTGGTCTCAAAATATAGTCAAAAAAAGAGTGAAAACATTGCAAATTAAGATGGGCTTCTGAGAAATGAAATCTTGTCAGGTATAATTTTAAAGTTGCTGTAACCATATTAAAAATCGGTGATTTAATATATTTTTTAAATAAACAAAATGTTTTTGAGGATATACGAACGTTTCTTAAATGATCATTTACATTTTAAGATTCATTTAAAAAATAACATCGTCGTATGTTATCTAGATGGAATTTATTCCGCGAAATTTTTGATTTATTCGTCTCCAAAATAGTGTACATCGAAAACCAGCAACTGACCGTTATAAACGATATCTGCACATGTTCTTAAAACTCAGGGTATTGTTAGCCAACAACATTAAATATTTGAGTGTCTAACAAAAGTGCGTCATATTGGCATTAATACACAGGTGTTTGGGAAAATAAATAGTGGTGCTCATTTTTTTTTTAGTATAACTATATTTCATTCAAAATTGTAAGAAGATCAATCTAAAGAGACGCCATAAAACACATTGCAAATGTTGCATAAGTACGGAAATTCATATGAAATAAATGCACAAACCCTTGTTATTAAGTTGAAAAGATTAAAAAGATTCCAGATTCGGTATTTTTTAGTGAAGAGTGAAGCTTGTGAAGGTTGCCCGACATCTTGGAACGACGAAACAATATGTCCTACTGAAAGCAATGATTGTTGGATCCCCTTATAACGCAGTTACGATAAGTGATGATCTGGGCTTGAATGCCATAATAAGTAATCATATGATATATACAATATTAATAATAGTGAATTTTTAGAAGTCCGTGAATTTTGAAAGAGTAATAAAAAGTTTTACGAGCAAGTTTAATAATATTGTAACAGGCCAAATAATAATAACATCTTGGTTCATGAACCCTGTGCCGTGTTATCTGGATGATTAGTTCTATATATTAAGTAGTAACTTATTATAAAGAACGACTTGGTCGTAAAATGGGTCTCTATAATCAGTGCAACTTCTTTGCGTTTGTTATGTAAAATAATATCTAGTTCTTGTTGACGTTGGATAAGTCCATTGGGATAGGGATTTACTAGTACATGAAAACATTTAGTTTGAAGTACTGGATGTAAACTTAGAAACAACGGACGTTGAGACATTGGCAAATAATATTAGTACTTTATTTATCTCTTGTAGAAGAGTATTAGTGAGTTACGAACATATACAAGTAATGTCTTGACAAAGGTGAAGGAGGAATATACAAATTATTCAAATACGATTTTGGTTGGTGCTGTGGTTGAAGCTGTTGCGCGTGTTGTTTTTTCTGCTGCTGTTGTTATTGTTATGTTGGTCGATGTATTGATAATGGCACTGGTGCTGAGGCTAAAGATGTTGATAATATTGATGTTGGCTCAGTAGTATCTCCTGCTATTGCAGTAAAAGAGAAAGAAGAATCCACTGGGATGGTTTTCATAATAGTTGGTAGAATTGGTGTACCATATGTGGATTCAGTTTTTTTTGTAGGGACTTGTATGTCATATAGCCTTGATAGTTTGGAAAGGGCTACCTGCACATGAATCGCATTTTAAGGGAGTAGATATCGCTACAGTGCGCTCTATGGTAAAGTGTTGTTAAGCACATTTGACATACTTAGGTGCATGATGGCAATTCGGTTTTGTGTATCCGTATTATAGCGGATACACAAAATCGAATTGCCATCACGCACCTTTGGTGCACTTAAAAATTAAGGAAAATATTTTTATTATTTGGAGAAGGATCCAAATCCTTTAAGAAATAATGGGAGTGGCTTGGGCCTTATATGGCAAAATACTATCTCCAACTCAGATTTAATTTGTTCTATTGGAGTTGTCTGGTGTAAATTGCTAATGACTCCTCGAAAGAGTTCATTTTCTTTTAGTTAGTATGTATATAATTCCACTTTCTATTCATCCAGATACTGCACAACACTTCTGTATGCAGCACCAGAGTTGGTCGATATTCACTTTACTTGGACCTTACACAAAAACTTGCTCTTACTTTTTCCCTGAGCTATTTTATCTAGGAAGTGAGACGAATTTTCAGAATTTTGTCTGGATGTATTTCTCTTTGGCTAACCAACTGGTATCATGAAACCCTTATTTATATCACTGGTCCATCCGGCACTGATCGGTTTTATGGACCGCCTATTCAATAACCTTGATCGCGATATTTTAGGCATTTCAGTGTCAATGTCACATTTTATTTCACTTATTTATTATATTTAATATTATATTTTGTGCGTGAAGCAACTCCAAATTAAATTTATAAAATTAAACAAATTGTAAAGAAATTATATTTATAGAAGAAACTAAAGCTTTTAAAAAGTTATTAATTATAATAAATTTTAACTAATTTAATATTTTTATTTAAGATACATCCTTCCCACAGGTATCAGGGACTATATCCAAGCTTTAATCGTAGAACGAGTTAAAGGGATTATCGTCAAATTAATAGGAGCACGACAAAATTATTTGATCGAGGATTCTCAAAGGGTAGATTTTGGGAAAGGCAAGGGAGGGAAGTAACTTCCAAGTAACTGCCATCAACGTCGACGGTCGGCTTCACCCTCACCCTCTTTTAATTTTTTTCCATGCCTATAGCGATTGAAAATTTCTTTTCTCTAAATTTGTTTACTATATTTTCCAAGAATTTTTTTTTCATATTATTATTATTATGCATATTAATATTATTATGCATTTTTTTAATCAAAATAATCATTATGCTTTTTTTAAAAGAAATTTTTTTAGAAATTATTAATAAAATTTATTAAATTATTTTTAAATTTTAGTATACCATGCCGCTGTTGCTGCGACTGATTCGCTTGTTACATGTTTTGTAGTGGTATTATTACTGCTCCTCTTTCATCATTTTTACATTATTTATCACTCCATTCTTACTTTATGCCTAATTCTTTTATTTTATTTTTTTAATTTTTCTAATTTTTTATTTTAATATGTTTTACCTTAGCTTTCATTTACAAATTTTGATACAGAAAAGGGTCTGCCAGCTTATTCATGTCGAAGAAGCCTATTTAACCATTCTAAATTATAATTTAAATTAACTTTTCCAGTAAAGGAGTGAGAGTATTGACTATTATTGATTGTTTCATTAAATAAAAAGCAATTACTTGTATAACCGTTGTATTATTTAATCTGAAGAATTATTAGATATTTTGATGTTGAACCAGCAAGTGATATTCTTTTGTTTGGGGCCTTATTTGAGAAAATAATATCATAAATTATTACTGTTTGAATCCAGAAGCGTAAAGCAGACTGATGGCAAAATATCTATTCCAAACCATACGCTGTCTAACTTTACATTGCCGCTCGATACCACTTATATAATTATCTAACTAATTGAAATTGATAAATAAATTCCTCATAAAAGTAAATCTTTTTTAAATTCTTAGAAGCGAAAAGAAAACAAGTGTATTCAGATGTTAGATGTTTGGTAGTGGATTTTAAACAATTGGGTTTCTCTGTGGCAATATTTTTGAGTATGGCCGTGGCTTTGACATTTTTTACACTATGAAATCAGTTTATTACTTCTGATTGCTTCTATTCTAATTTTTATATAAGAGGTATGTTCAAAAAGTATCGCGAATTTTGAATTTCCGCGGGTTACGTATATTCGATTTTCGATTTTGCCCATTCCAAAAAACTGGATCAAAGAATCTGTATCAAATTTTGTGTGAAAAACAAAATTAATTGCGCGGACACATTCGGAATATTGACTGTGGCATATGGTGAAGCTACCTTGGGCCGAAGCAACGTTTATCGGTGGTACAAAATGTTTTCAGCCGGCCGAGAAGATGTTAAAGACGAAAAGCGTGCCGGACGATTTCTTATTACAGGTTTCTTCGATTGCAGGGGCGTGGTGCATCATGAGTTCTTGGCACAGGGTAGAACGGTCAATAAGAAATATTTCCTGCAAGTTATGCGCAAGTTACGCGAAGCAATACGCCAGAGCGCCTTTATTTGTGGAAGAACAAAAATTGGCTTTTGCGCGAATTTGTGGCCCAAAACAACACACTGCACCGACCGTATTCCCCAGATCTGGCCCCCTGTGACTTTTTCTTGTTCCCGAAACTGAAGAGCCCCATGAAAGGACGACGCTACGCTACGATTGATAAATACGGCATCGAAGGAGGAGCTGAACAAGATCACAAAAAATGATTTTTTGAAGTGCTTCGAGGATTGGAAAAAACGTTGGCACAAGTGTATAATATCTGGTGGGGATTACTTTGAAGAGGACAAAATAGATATTCATGAATAAATAAATAATTTTTGAAAAAACACAAAATTCGCGATACTTTTTGAACAGACTTCGTATTGTATATACTAGAATAAAAAAAACTATTTATTTCTTCATCGTTTCGAAATGTTGGCATAAAAAGTGGAAGATTTGTTGTAGATTCTTTGCCGTCTTTTCTTACTTTCTTTATTTTATTTGCTACATCAAGAATGTTAAAACCTCTATGTATTAGTACGTTTACATGACTTTTTTATTAAAACAGAAAAAATGTATTTTTGGGAAACAAATAAGTTTATCTGCCTCACTCCGTATGTTTAAAAATATTTATAAATAGGAGAGAAAATATTACATTTAATTTTATTCTTCGTGCAAGAATAAAAATAAAAGAACAAGAAAATTATTTATCATGTTTTTTTTGGTTTACTACTTTATATTATTGTATATTTGTAAAAACATATATATTCTTATATTGGATATACTATTATTATATTAGATTATAATAATATTGTATATATTACTATTATATAATATAATCTACAATAACAATATATTATAAATAAATTTATGCATATATTTATATACATGATGGCGCATAATGAACGTTAAATTCATTAAAACTTTTTTATTTTAATATTTTTTAAAATTTTTGTTTTAGTATGTTATAAAAAAAATTTTGGGAATTTTAAATGGAATATTCGTAATGAAATCGGGGCCATAACACCTGAAATTTTTGAAAGGTTATGGAAAATGTTTTGGAAAGAGTACGAATTAGCGAAGCAAAAAATAACCACCATTTGCAAGATATCATTTTTTATAAAAAAACCAAAAGTATTCCCCATTAATGTCCTATATTTATAAAAAAATAAATAACAATAATCGTTTAAATAAAAATGTTATAAAGAATTCAATTCGCAACGTTCATTTTGCGCCCCCATGTACGCATATACATACATATTCAATTCGCAACGTTCATTTTGTCGTAAAAATAATTAAAATGCATAATTATAATTAATAAAAATTAAAAAAAGAAGATAATAAAAATAAAAATAGTTGCATGATTAATAAATAATAGATTGATAAAATTAAAAAAAGAAAAAAATCGGGAAAACGAAATTGTTAATTCCGTATATGTTCTCCTTTGTTCGACGTTTTCCTTTTTCGGAAGCGATTTCATATGTTTCGACATAATATTTAAATGATTTTTTACTTCTTACCACTTTAATTTTCTGTAATGTTATTTTTTTTAAAAACTTTTATTATTACAATTTAAATTTTGTATTAAGTTTACTTTTCCTTCATATTCGTAATTTTTCATGTCTTCTTTTATTGAATTTCTTTTTCCTCTTTTATTTGGAAAACACTCGGAAACTGCGACACTTTTATTTTATTTTTATTCGTAATATTAATATTGTACCATTTTGTTATTACTATTTAGTTACTACTATTTTTATTTAGGTAAACTTTCTTTTAAAATATATAAATAAATTTCCTTAATTCAAGTCGATTATTTCCGGTAATAAATCTTTCATCGATTTCTTGGGCACAATTTATTTAATTTATGTTTACCTAATATTTGTACTTTATTTTATAAATATATACGGAAAATGTGTAGAAATGTGATATTCTGTAACTCTGTAAACATACTGTAGTGATTAAATGTTCCCAATGTTTTATAAAACATTAAAATCTCAAATCTAAGTTAACTGAGATAACAGTTGCTTAAATAAGTTAAGAAAATATATTAAAGTATATGATAAAAAATAAGTATAAATGGAAATGATGTGTATTAAGTTTAAATAAACAGATAAATAATAAAAATTAAAAATAATAATTAGCAAATATTTAATATTTAACGTAAATCATATATGGTTAAATATTAATCTAAATTCAACACGAACCAGTTTGAATCAACATACGAGGTCTGTTCAAAAAGTATCGCGAATTTTGAATTTCCGCGGGTTACGTGTATTCGATTTTCGATTTTTTGTGGCGTTATGTTGGTACTCATGTCTCTTACTTATGCCAACAAGTTCGGCCATTTTGAATGTTCAGTTAATTTTTGACAGCTGCTTTGCTTGCACGTGTTTTGGCTCATCTTCAATTTTTGCCCATTCCAAAAAATGGATCACAGAATCTGTTTCGAGAACAAGAAAAAGTTACAGGGGGGGCAGATCTGGGGAATACAAGCAACGATGCGTGAGCAATGTCGTAATGATGGTGCAAAAGCTAATTTTTGTTCTTCCACATATCCGGGCGCTTCTGCGGATTTCTTCGAGCAACTTGTGCATAACTTGCAGGTAATATTCCTTAGTGACCGTTCTACCCTATGCCAAGAACTCATAATGCACCACTACCCTGCATTCGAAGAAAACAGTAAGCAAAACCTTCACATTCGACCGAACTTGGCGCGCTTTTTTCGGTCTTGGCTCGTGCGGCAGCTTCCATTGGGATGATTGAGCTTTGGTTTCCACGTCACACCCATAAACCTATGATTCGACAACAGTTATGACCCTCTGGAGCAAATTTGGGTCGTCGTGGACGGAGTCCAACCACTCCTTAGCAATGTTAATGCGATGCTGTTTTTGGTCGAAAATGGGCAAAAATCGAACGTTCAAGCAAAGCAGCTGTCATAAATTAACTGAACATTCAAAATGGCCGAACTTGTCGGCATAAGTGAGAGACATGAGTACTAACATAACGCCACAAAAAATCAAAAATCGAATATACGTAACCCGCGGAAATTTAAAATTCGCGATGCTTTTTGAACAGACCTCATATATCAATTTGATTTAATACGTATAAATCCGACTATACATATTCAAAACTCGAGGAGCGCAACTACAAAACTCTGAGCAGCGCAACGTTAAAATTCGAGGTGCCCAAAAATCTACCATTTATGGAAGCACATCTTGTGCGAATGGCTTAATCTCCTAAAGTATTTCACCACCACTATCTCTAATCATCTATAAATCCTATTGTGTGCAATAAATTTAAGAAAATGAACCAAAACAGCCTAAATCATGATTTGGACAGAATAATCCAGTAGTCTTAGTTCTCTTAATTATAACTTTTTATCAACAATAACATTAAAACAAGCAACAAATAACAAACAATAAACAAATAACCACAAGCAACAAGCAACAACTAATAGTAACAACATCATTAACAAACAAGAACCTATAATAACAAGTAAGCAACTAGTTTAAGATAAAATAAATTTATTTTTCTAGTACAACTCGCCCAATACGATTTACCTACCCTGGTCAAAGACTATGTTTAGATGGATTTATAATTTGAGGATATAATTGTTTGAATTTTTCTGGAATTATTGTTATTGTGAATTTAAACAAATTATCTTGCTAAATCAATCGTCTTCTTCTTCCAACTATTATTGAGACTACGTATTTCCACTCCCTTAACCATAATGAACGTAACAGAAGGTGATGAACTGACACAAAATTAATACGACGTAAATTAATACTATAACATTGCAAAAATACCTTGCATGGTTTTAGCAAGCAGCATTACTGTTTGCACTGCATGGTTTTACTGAAGACGAAACTCTTTTATGTGCGTGATTCCGTAACAAGTAATCGTAATGTTAAACATAAATTTCTTATTTTTAGTTTTGGAATACCGATTGCACATTAGCTTCCAGTTAAAGAAAAAAACCTTTAAATTCACACAACATTATTAACTCCTCCTAACTTAATTGTTAAAATAACCATCAGTACATATGTGTCTAATAATAATATAGATACAACTTTAAACCAACATTATGACATTGACGATATTCCAAAACTGCTGGGCTTTACCCTTAAAGACCCAAAAATCTAAGATTAATTATTTTACTTTCGATAAAGAACCCTTCACCAAATATGGTATAATTAAACATATTCGCTGTTGCCTCGAAATTAGATTATTTATAATATTCGCATATCACAAGTCTTGAATAAATTCAGTTTATACAAAAACCGACCGAAGTACATGCAAGATCACCGCAGACATAAAACATATTTGAGGAAGTATAGGATGGATCAACTTGGACTGACTTTGGTATATTTTAGCCGTTCTGCCGGAGATTCTCAATTGAGTAGCACGTCGATGAGTAGACACAGATGGCTCACCATTGACACTTTCGCGTACAGCTTGTTCATTGCGAATAGGTCGATTAAAAGGTCGACTCACGTTCCTGCCCTGAGTATAAAGGCTATTTTATTGACATATATTAATGACTTTAAATAATTCTACAAGAAAAAAAAATTCGTTATCATCTATCTATACTGCTCATCATTGATAGGAACAGTAAATTATACCTTATTTGGAATAAATTAAGGAAACCTCACTAAACGGTCACTTTTGCAGAACGTAAAAGTTCCTTGAGCACAGTAATGACAATTTGTTTATTCATCGATCCAGAGAGATTAAAATGCCTCTCATATCATAAGAATAAGTATACTATTATATGTAAGTTACAATAAAATAACGATTAATTTAATAAAAAAATTGGATAATGTCTAAGTGTTGTTAAAGTGTATATTTTTTCATAAATAAATTAAAAACTGAATAGAAGTCATGGTGAGACAAGATTTTCGTCTCACCATGACTTCTATTCGGCCACACGGGCATTTTAAAATATATCACTTCTATTTAAAAAAAATCCTCACATTTGCTTTTACAAAAATTAAAAAATATTTATTTTTAATTGTTACTTTAGTATTGCGTATTTGTATTTTTATTTCTTGTGTTCATGACATGTTTTTTAAAATTATTATTATTTAACATTCTCGTATAATTACCAATTTTTAATTTCTGCGTTTTAGATACACTAGATCATTTAGACCTCTAAACGAGGAAGGATTCAAAATTTAAAACAAATATTTTTAATTAATTAAGGATTAATTAAAAATTAAAAATAAATTTTTATTATAACTTTACTCGCATGAGTCTATTTTCGCCATTTCTTGTGCACTTTTAAGTTTTAACCGAAGTTGCATATATATATTATAAATTATCCTCGATTCAGCTTTAAATATGATTTTTTGGACAGATGCAGCTCTACCAAAAACGAGGTCAAATGGACTATATTTAGTCTCGTATTGTACGCAAAAACATAATGGGTGTCCATTCATTCCAGTTGTGATCTGCGAATGACAAAAGGCCTCCCTAAAGTATTCGTTGGTTTCTTTCAACCGAGCCAAATGTTTCATAATAAAATTATGTTGATTAATATTTAGCATATTGCATAAGTTTCTCAATAACTCATTATTAAACTCTGTACCTTCTTCCTTTTTAAAGTTTTTAAAACATCCGTATTTTAATATATATTTTTCTGCAATGATCTTTGCTCCTTTTAATTCCATCGAAAATGCTTCTATACATTTTGTAAGTATCCCTTCATAGGTTTTAGTAGTCCCCACTATACATATTTAGCATATATCAGTATCCTTTCATAGGTTTTAGTAGTCCCAATATTTCTATTGATACAATTTCGAAGCTTTCTATTATTATTAAAGGTTCTTTTATGTATTTAGAAACTTTATTTTTTCAACAAATTTGAACAGAATGCTACTTTAGTTTAGCAATACATCTTTTTATACTATTAGGGTCCCCATGATACTTTATAATTTCTTTCATTTGATCATTATCCATTATTTTCATTGGCGGCCTGTAGATTAATATCCGTAGCGGACTGATATTTGTCTTTCTCACTATTTTATTAATTAAACTATTCAATATTTTTTTTAATTTATTAATGTTATGTATGAAAATATCACGTCATCATATACGAGTGCTAATTCATTATTTTTCACCTGTTGCTTAGAAATGTATATTTTTTCCGAGATCATGCCAATAAGGTTAGGTCTTTTTCATTTGTTAAATTTATATTTATTATCTTTGAATCATTTATTCTTATTATAAGCGACTTTTTTGTAGGTGTTTTTTCTATATCTGAAATATTGAGTTGTCCAAAATTCATTTTCGTAACAGTTGGTATTTTCTCATTTTTGGAAGTACTAGAGTTATTTGCTTCTTATTATTGATATATCATTTAACAGCTGATAGTTTAAAATTCATTTTAAGAAAAAAGTTTATTGATTTTGTTTATTTTGTACGGATTTTACGACAAGTTAAAAATGGAAGACTAAACATAGCAATTTATTGTTTTACTTCCGTAATGGGAAAAATGCGCACGAAGCTTATGAACTCTTGTGTAAAGTTTGAGGTCTCTACAAGAGGATTAGTGCCAATGATAGCCTATGAAATTCCATGATGGTGACTTTGATTCCAACGACAATCCGTGGTAAATGTTGATGACGACAAAAGACATTAGTTTAGTCAAAAAAGCGTTACATGACATGAGAGATTGCAGAAATATTTAGCATCCATCATTCATTCACGTCCACCTGAAGAAGCTTGGATACATAAGCAAGCTCGATGTTTATATTCCTCGTGAACTCAAAGAAGTTAATTTGGCGGCACGCATAAATATTTTATGCGTGAGGAAAACAATCCTATTTTGAAGCGATTGATAACTTCTGATGAGAAATGGATCGTTTACAATAAAATGGTATGTAAACAGTCTTGATCCCGACGTGACATCGAAAGTGGACATTCATCAGAGGAAGGTTATATTATCAATGTGGTGGGATTTGAAATGTGTTGTATTTCTGAAGTTTCTTCCATGATACCGAGCAATCAATTCAGACTCCATCTATGGTCCAAGAAAATGCGATAGGACTTGATTTACTTATACACAGTAAATTAAAGTTAATAAACAGAAAGTAATTTTTTTAATTAATTGTAGAGAAAAGTATTTATTATTTTAATGATTTACATTAAAATGAGACCAAGCGATAAAATGTTAATAAAACATATCAAAAGCCAAATATATATATATATATATATATATATATATATACAATGTTTGTATGAGTATATGCAGAAAGCGCAGTATGTCATTGGAGGAGGCCAATAATATACTGGAAGTTTCTAATTGAAATACAGTATTACAAAACCGACCTAGATCGGATTTTCTGTTAGCAAGCCGTTATTGATGATGATTATGTGAATATTTGTCATCGATTGTTATTCGATTTAATTTTTAGTAGTCGACCAATCTCATGTTGGCAAGGAACATTCTGAAATCGAACTTTCTGCAATAATTTCGAACTCTCTAGAACCACTTATCTAGAATCTTCTAGAAAACACCAGAGCCATGTTACGTCGTCACACTTCCTACTTCAAAAAGATGATCGTCTCTGGCACTATTCGAACCGTAATAACGGTTCCGGCGATATATGTGTACAATCTTCATTGGTCGTCGCTGACTTTTCTGGAAGCAGTATGTAATTTCATTAAACTTTGCAACAACTCAGAATGCATTATCTCAACTGGCTTGTAATTTTTGTGACTTTCCATTACGATGCGTGGGGTTATATAGCCAAACCAACGACCCCTCCTCACATTACATAGTTTTATCACTGCAATCATAATGTGTCTTTATCCTGTGACTTGCCCAAACTCTGGCATCTCGTACCACAGAATGAATGACATTTATCTTCTCTCTCAAATCCAGTGCATACTCTGCCATATAGCATGATGTTTCTGGCGGAATTACAGTAAGTTACTGAGGTACTCTCTGATATCGCCGATCTATATGAGAGAAAAAACAAGGGTACATATAGGTCTCAGTTTCTTTGATGCCGATCAACCAATTTAGCCAAAATCCGTTTCAGAGTTTGATTGAAACGTTCTATCATTACGTTCGAATGAGGATGATATGAGCTTATCCAGATTTTGTGAATTCTCATAAGCTGGTACATTTCTTTGAATAGTCGAGACTCAAAATTTCTGACTTGATCACTATGAATTTTCAGACGAACTCCAAACCGACTAAATACTTCTGTTAATAGTCTCCCCGCTATTATTATTGCCTCGTGATTCGGTTTTGCCAACGCTTCTAACCATTTCGTAAAGTAGTCAATCACAACGAGTATGTATCGGTTTCAGCTTTCCGTGGTAAGAATATATACCACTTCGTCCAACACTATCCTTTCTCATGGATCACTGACATTATAATGTCGCATCCTTGCTTTTTATGTGTGACTCTGTTACAGATGCACAGCTCTTGTACTTGCGGTACTAATCTTCGACATCACCACGGCAGTTAATCCAATAAAAGCTCTGATGAATTTTTAAGAGTTTTCTTACTCCAAAATGTACTCCAACACATCCACCAATACTGCTTTTGATTCTAGAATGTAGTCATTTTCCTGTGTAGTTTCCCATTTACTGTATGGCAATCCATTATGCATTATTAAACTCTCTCACTGTGTACAGTATGCTTTTGTAGTTACACTGCAAAAGCTTACTGTACACAGTGAGAGAGTTGCAGCTTCATGACATCGAGGTTTCTCCGCTCCATTAAGCCATGCTAATATCGGCTTTAAATCTCCATGCTCCTCTTATGCACTCCGCATGATATCGTCACTCCATTCCTCGGTAAGAGCACCCATTTTTATGCTCCTTACAATCTCGGCTTCTTTAGCCTCTTATTAAATACAAGATTTACAGACATTTATATTAGCCATCCTCGACAGTAAAATTAATGAAGGTAATATGGAGAAATACCTGAAGACAGTTTCATAATTTAAATTCAATTGCCGTTTCTGGCTGGGTATGGTCTGCGATCAGCAATTAAATTCCTATTAATGGATACAATAGTGTTTTCCCATTTATTGCTGCATTAAATGATCCCAAATGCGACTATGGTTATCGATTATAATTTAGCTTCACATTATCGGATACAATAAAACCTGAACGGGTTAAAATAAAAAAATTTGGTAGAACCGTATAATTTTATACGGATGGTTCGCTTTCAGCTTCGATAATGGTAATAGCGGTGGATAATTTTTTCTACAGCTACAACGGCCTGCAAAAATTTATCATCAGCATCATTATTTAGCCCATACCTTAATGTGACTCGAATTTAAATTATAGTATTTCATCTTTTCTGCAATATTTTTATATTTTTAAAAAAAATTTAATTTTGAAATAATTTTTGAAATTATGCCTTTGAAATATTTTTTTTTATTAGTTCATTTTTCAAAGCTAACTTAGTTGAGTTGTGGTAAGACTTTGAATAATTATACCTTTATAAATAACTGAGCTTTTACAGCAAAATGTATAACTTAAACAGCCAATCAAATCTATTACCTATGCAATTCTTACCCTTCTAATTCTTTCCCATCAAATTCTCATGATCAATCAAATTCAATATCAATACCTTTAAAACATATTCATTCTATAACAAATACGCGAACAAACATGTTCGAACATGTTCATTTTTTAAAGTTTATTAATAAAAAATAACTAAGAATTAATAAATAACCACTTATATCCGGTATAAATTAGCTACTTCAATAAAATTCTAAACCAATGCCGTTAAAGTATGATCATTATTTAACCACATTTATCATTATCGTCGGACCCACATATCCAAACCAGCACATACAACTCACAAACATATCCACACATACGTGCTGCGCACTTAACCGGAAGCATACCTGAGTATAACAGTCGCATACCTAACCCAATACTCACACCAAGTGTTACGTATAAACCTAAGCTTATGCCTAACGCATCTAACCACATATATACCGTACGCATCTAACCACAAGAAGTTATTTACTTCAGAATTTACCAGTTGAAAAAAGTGCATACTTATGTTTTTATTAGTAATTGAAATATGGAAAATATGCAATAAATTATTTGCCCTTTGGCAGATTAGTCAAAAAAGATTTTTATTTGTCCTTTGGCAGAATAATCAAATATGGTTGAAATAAATATCAAGTAGAGCGGCACTATCTACGCAAAGTGATAAATATTTACAAATGCAAATTAATTGTCTACTATGATCCAATGCGAAGGGAAAAGAGAACTGAATAGACAGGAAAACGGACCAAGAACGGCAATAACTTAAAGAGTTTTTAGAAACTTTGGAATACACTCATTTTTCTACAGCCTCTAACCATATTGTATTAATATTTATTTTTATGTTTAGAAATTTTTGAAATTAGTTTATTTAGTAGGTTCCATAAAAATGCATCTAATAGAATAACCAATTTTGTACATAAGCTAATTTTTTTAAAAAAGCATCTGGAAAGAAAAATTTTTGTATGAAAAGGTTTCATAGTTTTGATACAGAAGGAAAGAACAAAATTGCTACAACGAAGAAAGCGACATTAAGTTGTCGATGTCAACATCTAAAAACATTCCATAACCTTATAGGGTTGATATCAGAATTGTTGTCTTATTTGCATTTGTAGTATCTCAATGAGATTCGTTATTCCATATTAAGAGAGTTGGACACACAAAATTCCTAAATTAGCAGAGACCTCTCTATCTGGTAAAAATACCAGATGGTAAAAAATACTTCAATGGTAAAAAATACTTCAATGGTAAAAAATACTTCACTGGTAAAAAGATTCTTTTTTTTCCTTCTTATTTCTATAAACACTGCTTTTGACTTTCCACAACTATGGGGAATTTTCAAACTCCTCAAAAAGCTCTCTCCAAAGTTCATTATTAACAACAGCCATTTGTCGAACACTGCGACGTGTTCAACATAAAAACCGAAAAACAAATAATTTTTTGACATACGGTTGTCACAACTTGCCCATACACAGCCAACATCGGCTACCTACCATTAACTCCGCCCATAAAAATCAAAATATTTTGATTTTCTTCCAACCAACTCACCAACCATCCAAATAGTTGGCCAACTGCCCTTTAATGCCTGGTATGCAGCTCGAGCGAAGATAAATTTTAACGCGATCTCCACTACTCTCTCATTTAGCGCAGCTAAACGAGAGTGAAACACAAACGTCAAAATTTAGCTAGCATTTATCTTTGATTATTGTTCCGTGCATTTAATTGTAGCGAAAACCAAAGTGAAATCGCGTGGAGACTTGTCAGTGGAGACTTTGTTTTCACTCTCGAGCTGCGTACTGCCCGGCGAAATCGTGAGCTAAATTTTTCGTTTTCGATTTAGCTAGCTAAAAATCGTATGAAAATTTATCTTAGCTCGAGCTGCATACCAGGCTTAAGAGTTGATAACCGTCGAGTTGATTGGATGTGTTCAATTCTGTGTGATAATATTTATTATTAAATTGTGCTAATTGATTTATACACAGTGTTAATTAGCTTATAACCCTATAAACAACATTGCATATAAGAAAACTTAGTTAAACTATTAATTAATAATATTACAAAAATAATAATAATAGAATCAAAGCCGAAACGATGTTGAGTATATTTTCCAGTGATCAAGAAGAACTTGTGCAGTGATCGTGTGTGCTTCTGACAGATTGTGTTGGTCATAGTGATTGTTCATAAGCAGTCATTTCTTTGTTTGGATTTTGGGTTGAAATAAAAAAACTGTTTCTGTACTAACTTTTCACGACGAATGGATATATTTGCTAATGATCAATTATATTTATTTATTATATATTTTCTTGTTCATTTTATTGGGATTTAATCGATTAGTTAATATTTTCTACAGGTTGTGCTTAAGTGTTTGTGCATAGACAGACATTTCTTTGGTTAAATTTTATTTGTTTATGTATTTATTTATTTATTTATTTATTTATTTATTTATTGATTTATTTATATTTACATATTCATTTTTATTGAATTTAATCTTAACAAATATAAGTTAAATGCGATCTGTTTTATATTATTTTTATATTATTAAAGATCCTTAGGAATGGATAAAAAAAGAAATGCCATTCCAGCAGAGAATTTGCCACCTATAGAGAATGGTCTCGCAGACTTTGAGGTAGGGCAGCCGGCGCTAGCTGCTTTATGGCAATGCTGCATTCGGAAACTAAAAGTAGAGAAAGAATATTGGTCCTGATCGGGAGCAAATTAGACGAACTAGCCGTGTTTATTAAGGACAGGAATAATGTCCATATGCTGTAATGAAAGCCATTGAAAATCCAATGTGAATCAGATAAAGTAGTTCCTACGACAACGAAGCCTCCCCGAGCATTATGCTGCAATGGAAGCCATTGAAGTCCAATGTGAACCAGATAAAGTAGTTCCTACGATAACGAAGCCTCCCCGAGCATGGTAGGACAGAAGTGCGAGAAAAGAGGGAAACAAGTGAAAATAAATCGCCGAAGGTGAGGCCGGCCACTGTAGATAACTTCGATGTGCAACTACATTCCGCGCAGGAACTATCTGAGTGGTCAATGGTTCAAAAGGAGAACAGGAGGGGTCTGGAAAAAATGCCTGCGAGGATGAATGCTCTGGTTATTAGAACAAATTTTCTGCCAAATGAAGAGCGATCTCTCATTCAAGGAGCTTGGAAGCAGCACAGCCACAATCAGGCAAAATTCAGCAGGCGATTTACTGCTGGAGTTAAACGGTGCAGCTGCTAGGAAAACGGCTGAACTAAGACAGTCAGTTGAAAACATTTTAGGGAATACCACCGAAGTGAAGTCACAGACAAACGAGGTTCAGATCGAGCTAAAATATCTAGATGAGATCGCAATCAAAGGCGATGTTGTTGATCTTCTGACGCAACAGCTAACGGCCGTTAAATCGATACGTAGGGTCTATGGTAGCACTCAGACGGCTGTACTCAGTCTTACGCATACTGAACCTAGAAAAGCGTTAGAACAGCAAAATATGAAAATCGGCTGGGTGGTCCACCGCATACAAGAAAGAATACAGAACTTCCCTTGCGCTGCTTTGAGTGTCTGGAATATGGCCACTTAAGTAGATTTTGTAATAGCATTGACCGTTCTAAGCTGTGGGCTAAGCAATTCCGCTTTAAATTGGAGACCAATGTGCTCTATTTATGATGGGATGGTGGAGAGCATGGAGCACGTATTTTTTTACTATGACCGATTCAATGTAGAAAAATAAGAGGCTCAGAAATTTCCTGACGAAGTTCTTGATACTGGAGAATATAGTGGTCCTGATGTTGAACTCGAGGATGGCCTGAGAGACTATCGAAGTCCTTATGACAACCGTCCTAAAAAGCCTACGTCTGGAAGAGCGTAAAAGAAAACAATAGTAATCTACATAGACCACATACATACCTACGTATACCAGTTACACGTATACATACCTTAAGAGTTGATAACGTCGAGTTGATCGGACATGTTTAATTCTGTCCGATAACATTTATTATTATATAGTGCTAATAATTTTATGAACAATACTAATTAGTTTACAACTCTAAATTAAAAAAATAAGGTTTTGCCACCACCTAAGGAAGTGCGAGCGTAAGGAAAGAAGCACGTAGAAAACAACTTTTCCAAGGTAAGGCCGGTTACTGTAGATAACTTGGGTATAAAAGTACCAAAAGCATAGTAAATATCTGGATGGCAAATGGTTCAGAAGAAGAATAGGAGGGGTCTGCGAATAAAGCCTTCACGGCCGGATGCTCTGGTTGTTAGAGCAAATGACGAAAAATACTCTGCCAAATGAAAGGTGATCCCTTATTCAAGAACCTTGGAAGGAGTTCAACAAAGATTGGGAGAAATGCAAGGGGCGATCTACTGCTGTAGCTCAACGACGCAGTTGAAGACCTTTTACGGCATATCGCCGAAATAAAGTCACCGACAAACGCGGTTCAGATTGAGCTGAAATATCTAGACAAGATCACAACTAAAAAGGATGTTTTTGAGTACAGTGAATATATACTGTGTAAATATGTAGATCACAACTAAAAAGGATGTTTTTGAGAATAAATGAAAATAATACAGCTTAATTTAAATTACTACTTAGTGGCGCAAGATCTCTTGCTGTAGAGTGTGCGTAAGCTAGATGTTGATGTCACTATTCTCAGTGAGCAGTATAAGATTATAAATGGGAGTATCCAAATTCCGATGCTTCAGAGCATGTCGGAAAAGATGCAGAGATCAAAGTCTATTTTCACCTGGGTGAGAGTGGATGGCATATAAATTTGTGCACACTACTGTTTAGCAAACGTGGGTATAGATGACTTTGAGCACATGCGTAACCGACTGGTTACTGAGGCGGAAGAGAGGCATTCTCTCATCATTGCCGGTGACTTTAATGGCTGTGCTGTAAAGTGGAAAAGTAGAATGATAAATGGGGGTGGGGATATATTGTTTGAGGCCTTCGTCCTTCTAAGTCTCGTACTGCTCAATTCGGGAGGGGAAGCTAGCTTTTCTAGGGGTGAAAAACAATCAAAAGTAGACCTTACCTTCGCGAGTGAGTCCCTGCTGAGACCAGGCACCACGTGGCAGGGTTGCGGATACTATACTTAGAGCGACCATCTAGCTATTCTGTGTGTTATTAGCAAGTCTAACAATGGGAGCCATACCGCTTCCACGGGGCCACACACAGCCTGCTGAAAGATAAAGGCATTCGATAGGGAGGGTTTCCTTACCGCAATGGAGGAGATAAAATTCACCGCCTCTGATGATTAGAAATCTACATAGCTGATGTCTCACGTTGCCGATGCCTATGATGTGGCGATATCGAAAGGCTCAACGGGTAGACGTAAACTTGTTTATTGGTGGAATGATGAGGTATGATCTTAGGAAAAGTTGTAAATAGGCGAGAAGACTGTGCCAATGTTCAAGAGGCAAGCCTCAATAACTTTTCCTATCTGCACAGTATAAAACAGCAAAAAGAGAGTTGAGACGCACCATTAAGGAGAGCAAACACCGATTCTAGAGAGCACTTTGTGGAGAAGCTGACAACAAACCATGAGATAGCCCATAGGAGGTAGTTATGAAGAGACTGAGGGATTCTTCTATGGCAGCTCCAACCTGCCCTAGGCTGCTGAACAGAATAGTAACCCGCTTATTTCATCAGCAACCAGTAACTATATGGAAGGGTAGTATAGGGTTTTCCAATAAGAATGATATGATTTCTAAGTGACGTCTCGGCCATTTGTAATATGTCATCATCTGTCTTTTTTTTCATTGTATACAGTAATGTTTACAATTTCATCGTGAAGAGATATACGCAAGAAAAATGTTTACAAATTGTTTAATTTTATTATCAAAATAATCGTTCTCGAATTGCAACTTTTCATCTGAGTGGTGCGGTAAATAAACAAAACTGTCGATTCTGGTGCGAAGAAAATCCACAAATTATTCATGAACACCCATTACATTTACCTAAATTGACAGTTTGGTGTGGTTTTTGGTCTGGTGGAATCATCGGTACGTACTTCTTTCGAAATGAAGCTGGTAACACCGTTACTGTCAATGTAGAGCGGTATAGATCGATGATAACCAACTCGTTATGGCCGAAATTGGAAGAAGTTGATCTTGACAACATCTGGTTTCAACAAGACGGTACTATGTGCCACAGAGCACGTGCAATAACCGAATTATTGCGAGAAAAGTTTGGAGATTAGATTTTTTCAAGAAATTGTGAAATTGAATGACCTCCAAGAAGTTGTGATTTAACACCATTAGACTATGTCTTGTGGGGCTATTTGAAGTCATTGGTCTTTAGCAATAAACCAGACTGTCTTCAAGCTTTAGAAGTCAATATTGAACGTGCTATTCATGAAAAAACAATACACTAATAATGCCACAACTACCGTATTCCTCAGATCTGGCCCCTTGTGACTTTTTCTTTTTCCCGAAACTAAAGAGCCCCATGAAAGGACGACGCTACGCTACGATTGAGGAGATAAAGACGGCATCGAAGGAGAAGCTGAACAAGATCATAAAAAATGATTTTTTGAGTGCTTCGCGGATTGAAAAAAACGTTGGCACAAGTGTATAATATCTGGTGGGAATTACTTTGAAGGGGACAAAATAGATATTCATGAATAAATAAATATATTTTGAAAAAACCCAAAATTCGTGATACTTTTTGAACAGACCTCGTATATAAAGTAATAACTTATGAATAGAGTTTTTGTTTTAGTTTTATTATAGTTTATTTGTCTTTTTACATTTATTTTAATTTTAAAATTTGTATATTATAAGTTGTTATTTGTTCATTATATTGAAAAAATTATACAAATGTGTTTATTTTCTTGTTCTTTTATTGTTAGTTTTGTAAAATATATTATTTTATTATGGGGTAATTTTCAATCACATTATTCTTATTTCAACTCCATTTATAGTTATTAATTGTCATAGATAAATTAGTTCCTTTTTTAGAAAGCTGCATTTTTTCAGGATTCATTTTGAGATTGTACTCTCTTAGTCTTTTGAATATCCTTTCTAGGTATTCACTGCGTATTTGAACAAATAAACCAAACACTATGATGTCATCCACGTATATAAATGCACATGAGCTTAAACCGGTTAATGCTATAGATAGCATACGCTGGAAACTATTGGTAGATGTCTTCGGACCAAAGGATAACCTTTTAAATTGATAATGGCCTCTTTTGGTTATTCAAACCAGTCAGTGGTATCGATTCCCTTGTAAGTTCAATTTCATGGGACGAACTTGTCATTTAGGCATATTAACAGAAATTAACCGTTAGCGATTTTTTATTTACCTTTTATATATATACTCACTCAATATTTGTTGAATATTTCACCAGGAAATCTCTTCCTATTATGCATCAGTGATTATTGGCAGATCATAGTCGACTATGTGAAAACCGTGTTTTGTTACTTTATCTTATTATTGTTTTATGGACATCAAGCCCTTTGTATATATATTTTTTGTAGTTATCCCCATTATTTTAGTAATTGTATTGTGGTTCATAATATTTCTATCTACAAGATTACATATCGATAAGTCCTCGCCTGTATCTATTAAATTTTTCAATATTTTCCTACTGTAGATATCTGTTAGTTTTATATAGTTATAGGTACCTAAACTTTTATTTTACTTGCTGTAATTCTTGAAAACATGTTTTGTTTTTCATCGGAGCTCCGTTCTTACTTTAAATTACGTCTATTTTTGTGATTGTTATTATAATTAATAGAGAAAAGTCAAAGTCTATGTAGCTCTCTGCCAGTTTTGGCTCATAATCCGGAAAAGAATCGACTTGGTTTCTTATACATACTGATCGGCATATTTTTTACCCCAAATTCATGCGATTTATCGATTAAAGAAAGATAAATATACATCATCTAATTCCTAATATAGCCACATGGTACGGAACAAGCCATGGAGAAGTAGATCACTATATAGCCCAATTTCTAACAAGACATGCTTCAGGGTATATCTATGTCGCTTTAAGGAGAAAATTGGTACGATATGACCCATAATTCTTTTTCACTTTCCACGCTTTAGCATAGAAAATAGAGAAAAATAATCTGAAAGCGACTGTCCAAGAATCGCATCATCATACAAATGATAGCAATGCTAGCATGTTGAAAGGCGGTAACTCAATACGTAACCCGAGTAATAAAGAATCTGCGCCAGGAAGAAAGAATGGGAAAGAAAGGCATACTGCCTAAATAGGATAATAGACTTTATGTCAGTCTACTCTCCATGAACTTATATCTGACAGTGGTTCCATGTGGAGTTATATTTGAGAAAAAGGAATGTAAGTTTAAGTGGATAAATATTTCATACACTGGAGGGATCAGTATCTCTACAGAATTGTTAGAAAATGTGTCAATGTGCCAGCTATAAAAAACCAAAGGTATCAAACTCACCGATTATTTTATATACACCGAACAATATAAAGTATCTATCTTGATTAAAACTAAATTCAGGTTTTTCATATAAACGTAAGAACAATGGAAGAAATAAAATAAAATTTTGTAGTTATATTTAGAAATTGAAATATAATAATATGAGCCAAAATCAACTGAGAGTTTGTTATCTTATCGTTTTTAGAAGAAAAAATATACGTTCCTATTATTCACTAACACCGTATTGGAAATCAATAAATATATTCAATAAAAATTATAGAGTAATTCATTGCTTTTTATCAAGAGCACAAAAAATTATAAGTTTTTATTGCTTGTATTTCCATTTTATTACATATTTATTTATAAATATAGATGCAGGCCTTTTTAGTTTGAGCATTATCTGTCCTCACATCCAATCTTGTGTCTGTAGCGACAAAAAAAGATACATCTCTCTCCCACTTTAGTGGTTTTTATGATTGCATTTGATTGACACGATAATAATTGAGTGAGTAGCTAATTTGTATTCTATTGTACTTGTCCACACGTTGATTTTTAATAATAAAATGGTTGTTTAAGGTATATACAATTAAAAATCGAATTATTATTTGGTTCAGTCATTCAACATCGTACGTAAAATAGTGATACTGGTAGCCCCAGTATTTTTTTCTCACAATTAAAATTAAAAACTACAATAGTTTAAAAGGTCACGCTGTGCTACATATCAAATCCAAATATGTTAAAAAAGACAGTTTAAAATAAATATAATACAATAATGTACGTCATCGTCATGTTAAAAAAAATTATAATAATATATAGAAATAAATTAAAAAATAAAAATTTAAAAACTCGCTAAAGTGAAAAATTTTATATTGGTATCAAAAAAATTATGCAACCAAAAAAAAGTATACAATATATAATAGTTTTATATATAACAAACAACAGTTAAAAAAAAAGATAAAAATACAAGAAAGATTTCCAATTAAAATCAATTCACTATCGATTATTCTTGAAATAATACAAATTCATTTAAAAATATATATTTAATTTAATTTATTTTTATATAAATATATTTATATTGTATGTCACAAAATAAATTATTTTGCTGTAAAGTATATGACATCTTGGTTTGCCTCAGTCTAAGCTCAATTCGCTACAAATTTTATCCCAAAATAAATTATTTTGCTGTAAAGTATATGACAACTTGGTTTGCCTCAGTCTCAGCTCAATTTGCTACAAATTTTATCACAAAATAAATTATTTTGCTGTAAAGTATATGACAACTTGGTTTGCCTCAGTCTAAGCTCAATTCGCTACAAATTTTATCAGTTCTGACATTTATAAATTTAATTATTATATATTTATATGTCACAAAATAAATTTCATATAAAGTATATGACAACTTGGTTTGCCTCGGCAAACCTCAATTTGCTACCAATCTTATCACATCTGACAGTTATAAATTTAATCATATTCCTATATATGACGGTTATAAATTTAATCATAATTTTACGGATTCCAATCTGGATTTCCTAAAAAATTTACTAGAGAAAGATTTATATAAAAGCCTAATAAATAGAAATTCTATTAGTGCCGAAAGTAAAATTCGACAATTAATTTTCGATGATCAAAACCATCACAATTTTATAGTTATTTAAAACATTTAGCAGGCACTTTTTAGTTGGTTAAGATTTTTTCAAAAAATTATGGCTAGGTAGACTACCAAATTTAATTAATATAGCCCGTATACCACAAAGCGATAAAAGGAGTATTCAATTCTTGGAAACAGCTTATAGGATTTGGGATGCGATGCAAAGCACTTCCGCATCAGTTTCAACAATTTCAAAACCTTAAACATCAAACAATAAAAATAATTCTGATCCTAACTGTAATTCTACATCAAGAAATCAGCAAACTTAAAAGCACTATCGCTCATTTAAGATTCGATAATAGGATTGACAGAGGGCGTCAAAGATCAAATAGCAGAAATATATAAAAAAAAGTAGGAACAAATTTAATCCAAATGGTGCTTTATGTTTTTATCATTTTAAATTTGCTACCAAAGCTCAAAAATGTACACAACTCTGCAACTTTAAGACTAATCAATCTAGCAATCCAGACAAAATTCAAAATTCAACAAACTAAAGCAACCCATCGTTATTGCGGCAAATAATGGGCGTTATAAAATTATGATAAGCATTGTATTTAATGCCTATTTTATTAGTGCTTGTTTCCACTGGTGGACTTGACCTCGTTTTTGTGGGCGAGAGGAAGAGTGCGGGTCGGGGGGAAATAAACCAAAAACTTTTGAAAAATATTTTGCGTTCAACCGTTCCGTTCCATGTTCTTACAATCGTTTCATATATGTCAAATAATATCATAATGTTCGAGCTGCCGAGCAAGAAGGTTGTGTTGTGTTAAAAAAATTGCTGCCGCTGTCTGCAGTGTTCCGATTCCAAACAGACCTCTACCGATCTAACTCATAAAAATCAGTTGCCACCATCTTGAAAATGTCAAATAAATTTATTTTTCAACCGGATCAAGTCCACCAGTGAAAACACGAAGAGCTCAAGTCAACCAGGTCAAGTCCACCAAGTGGAAACATGGTATTATACAAGCATTGTATTTAAAAGGTTTAATCGAGTTACAGACCATATAAGACCAACTCATACCATACATACGATTGTCTTTTGCATATTTGCTGTGAGCTATATATGCGCACATTTAGTAAGTGTTACTGACGCTAATGCATAAAGTAAGGGAACAAGTCATCGTTCGATTTAGTATGGCGTTAGTTACTCTGATTGCCTCACTTTGTTTAATATTATATTTCCTTCCAACCAGAATTTTCACCATATCAAAGATGGAGTTGAATCGGTTGATAGTGCTATTAGTCTGCACATTATCATCTTCTTCCTCATATAGTGGAAATCCAAGATTCTAATGGTACCTGTCGGATAGAGAGGGCTGCAAGATACGTGGAGGCATGATGGGTATTCTAGAGGGAATATTGGTTCCATTATTTGATGTCCAGTTTCTTATCCTAGAAATAACTTTACCAACTTAGTTGAATGTTCCCTGTCGGGAAGGTTCAGTTATCAATATAAAAAATTATCTGCGTAGAAGACGTATATGGCTACTGAGAAAAATATGGGTAGGGAATGTTAGTAAGTATTAAAAAGGTTTGTGGTTAAAGAAGTTTTATTTGTCAACGCTTTTGGCTTTTTTACCATGAATTTTGGTGAGATGGAAGTAGGTTATTTGGTATTATTAGGTGTAGGAGATTTGGATGGAGGACTACCGACTTTTGAAAGTTGATGGAGTAAGTGTGGGTTCAGATGAATTTGTATTGTTTGGAATAGTGGGGGAAGCAGTAATGGGAATTGCTGCCATTTGTATTAATTTTGGATAGGAATAAAATTTGTTTTTATTACTTGGATGGGCAACTGTAAAATATAAATTTCCATTTTTGTAACTGGTTATTTAGTTGATATTTTTAAACAAACCAATATTGTTAAAAAAGTTAAAATTAAAAATAAAAATTTTAACGAAATAAAAATAATTCAAATGAAATAAAATAATCCTAAACTAAAATAAGTTAAAGGAATAAAAATATTAAACTGAAAATAAATTAATAAAAAAAAAAGTAGAATTAAATAATTGAAAACAGCACAAATATTTGGAGACATTTTCATAAACAAGAAGAAATAAAGAAAAACTAAAAATAACTTGTCTGAACAGAATTAATTTACAATAAGCTCCGAATTTAATAGACCTAAAGTTGAATAGTTAAATATTTAACGGGAACTCAATCATTGGTCCTTCGAGGCCGATTTTTCGGAAGCCCGATCAAAATTGAAATCTGAACTTAGCAATTGATTAGTACATTGAAAAAATTAAATAAAAATGTCGAAAACTAGGGTAGCAACTTTGACAAACGGACTTGAATACACAGTAACAAAACATATTAATAATAAAATATCAAATAGAAAAAACGTACTATAGAAGAACGCACAATCGGCTTTTATAAGGCAAAAATAAATGAATTAGAAAAGTTATGGAGTGAATTGCGGAGTGGTGACATCATCGATAATAGATATCTTAACAAACTAAAAAACATGATCAGTTAATGATGAATATGTTGAGATAGAATCGGGAGTATAAGATTATTTGCCCAATATGCGTAATAAGCTTCGACAAAAACAGTTAGAAGCAAATACATTATACAAACAGAAAGAATCACAGTCGAACCCACATAATCACAGCTTCACATTCAGCTTCTCCGAGTAAATTTATCAAAATTCTGTGGCACTTATACGGAATGGCGGTCATTCCAGTATCTCTCCGTTTCCATGATTCGCAATAACCCTCGGTTATTAAATCATATACCCATCACCAATCCTGACTACCTGCTACGTTGGGAAAAAATAAAAAACCTTTTTTTTGTATGAGGACAAGAAAATTCTCTTAAATACGCATCTACAAAATTTATCCAACCAATTAAAAATAGAAAAGAAAAGTAACAAAAATATGCAAACCCTGATAGGTATCACTGAAGAATGTCTACAACAATTAAAATTATTACAAGTTGACACATCAATCTGCTTATTTACTTATTAGTGCAAAAATCACAATTTACAACGTTGAAACTATGGGAAGAGTCATTAAAATATGGTTAAGATATTTTTCTTCCCCAGTTTTTTCGCGATATTTTTCCTCCCCAGTTTTTTCGCGTTTATAAAATTCATATAGATTTTGGAGTTATGGGAATTAATAATAGAAAATCGACTAATGTTACTACAAAAACATGATACAACGCCATCACAGGATAATTCGAAATGCACATCATGTGACAGACCACATTATGTGGCACATTAAAAGAATTTGTAAAGAACAATGAATGCAACTTCAAGGACGCAATGAATTTCTAAAGCCGGTCGATGTTTTAACTGCTTTTCATCAAAACATTCTTCAAATTAATGGGATAACGAGCGCATAGATATAGGAAATGTGCACAATTGCACCATTTTATACTACTTCAGAATAATACTAACCATGGCTGTGGATAAATTAACTGAATGATGAATCAGTTAATTTATCCACAGCCATGGTTAGTTTTGATAAACCAAAATGAATTTACTGAATAGCTCACACGCAAATAGATGGTAAGCTATTCAGTAAATTCATTTTGGTTTAACTTCGAGTTAGTTACATTAGAAGATGCGAATGTTTTTTCCATCAAAAAATAACAATCGAAACACTAAATTATTGGAATCAAATAGGTTTGGTTGACCACCAGTTTATTTGATATAAAAATTTTAGTAGGAATTTGAAATATACAAATTAACCACTCGGACTAAATAAAAGTCATGTTTGTAGATTTAAATAGACAATTGCCTTTAGTTATTAATTCCTTCCTTAGCACATCTTTCGTTTCATAAAAATAACCCAAAACAATCCATAACAATAATAAAAACCAGTCCGATTAGAGCACAGATAAGCAAGACAATACTGGAGAATCTAGTGGCAAATCTGAGATTTCTTCCAGAAATTTCTTAAATAAAAATTTATATGGAGCCCTTATGGCGACCATCGTCATAGAAACTCGTAACAAAAATGGCCATAAACGAGTATCAGGATATTTTGTTGATCCTGGTCACAGGAATTACCATCACATATTGCTATAAACAACTTGGGCTAAAGGAAAACAAACCTGCAGTTAGGAAGCGATAAGTGAACTTATAATTACGTCGGGATCAGATATTAATCACTGCGAAGTTGGTCACACTATTTATGCACAAATATTACAAGCTAGGCTGATGAAAGGACCTAAGGATTTTCCTATTGCAATTATTTCAATATTTGTAAGGGTATTGTTGGGGGCAATGATTTCGATAACGGAAGTATGTAGTCATTTCTGTCTACAAATGTAGTGCTTAAATGTCCAAATAATACGCTATCAAAGTTCTAGAAAATAGTGGAAATTTCATATCCAAAAATAGGCAAGTAATGAAAGGGCAGTATTCAATCACGTTGCTGAAGATGATATTGAATCCAAAGGGGTTTAACGGTTTGATGACATCGAATCAATGAAACCCTTAGGAATCAAATGGATCTCTAATTTTGACCATTTTACTTTCAAATTATTCCATATTCCACAAAGAATATCGGAAATCGAATCATTATATGATGAATTAAGCAGGTTAGCACCAGTCATAATAGTTGCTAAGCTGATTATGCAATCGATATGAATAAGTAGCTGTACATACGTTCAAAAGTAAACGAAGAAATCGAGACTTGTTGAAAACAATTCAAAGGTAATTCAATTTATCTAGAAAACCTTAAAATACCACGCTGAATTGGCTGGTCATCATCAGCGTTATTTCAGATCTACAGTATTTGCCTACACTGCAGTGGTTTTTGTTCGTATTGGATCATGCCAAAATGTAAGCACCGTTCACATGCTGACTACAAAAACCAGAGTTCATTTGAAATAAAATAATCTTTTGGTAGGATGATAGGTTGCTTCCTATTAAAGGATAAATTTGCATTACTAAAAGAATCTATTTCAAACCGTAGCCGGTTGGCTCAATTAAATCCTTTTTAAAAAAAGGATGAGATCATTAGAGTAAAAGGTAGATTGAATAACGCAAATTTATCCTTGAATAGAAAGCATCCTACCAACCGATAATATTATTTTAAGTATATTGATTCATAAAATTAATATATATACTTTGCATGGGAGTAATAGAGTGGTACTTAATACAGAAAATAACATAATGATCAGCTAATAGGAAACGAGATTATTCGAAAACGTAGGCATTAATTATGCTGTGCCCTATACCTTTTAAGGCTTCTAGGCTGCTAAAAGCACCCACCTTAAAAGAATACTTTTATTTATTTGCCTATCATGGCAATACAGCTAGAATCCGTGTCTAATTGAACAACCACATCTTTTATAGATACATTAAAATGATTAGTTTTAAGATGAGGCCTATATATTCAGACTTTGGTACACATTTTAAAGGGAATGGTATCCTAGCAAAGTATTTCAGAAATGCGAAAGGAGATGCAACAACGAAAGTAGCTCAAGATTTATTGTATCAAAAGGCTATTACTTGACATTTTAATACTTCTGCTATACCTCATTTTGATGGAATTTGGTAGGCGAGAGTTAAATCCATGAAATACCATTTACGGAGAGTGATCGAAAAAGGTATATATACTCGTACATATGAAGAGTACAATAAACTTTTAACCCAAGTCGAGACATGCTTAAGATCATGACCATTGTGTGGCATAAATTATTCGTTCTTGATGGTACACATGAACCAAATCTCTGCAATGATAATGTTACGTTCGCGCACAGATATACTTATATGCAGGAACTGGCATAACCATTTTGGAAAATTTGGTCGAAACAGTATCTAAACCAGCTGTAAGAACGACCAAAATGGTACAAAGCTAAGTAGAACATCCAGGAACGAGATATGGTCCTACTTGGAAATGAAACTATACCCATTTTATGATAGCCGCTATAAAAGAGTCATAAATACATTTGCAGGAAGTAATGGGCTGGTACTTTTTGTCGAAGTAAAAACCGCCTCAAATACTTTCAAAAAACTACCGATAAAAATATGTCGTCTTCCAATCCAAATACAGGACGAAGTAAACGATTTGTATCAATAATAAGTTGAACATAACCGTTCAAGGCGGGCAGAATGTTTAATCACCCTGCGCTGTCTTAAAAAAATAATAATACAAATAAAAATAACAAAGCAATGTAAGCGGATTTAATTAATATAAAAGTGTAATAAATTTGTCAGTGGTCCTTAGTTAATATTTTTAAGCTCAAAAAAATATTTTTTTTTAAAATAATAAAATAATAAATTAACTTGAAGATGGTTATATATTATAAATAAAATAATGTTAGAATAATGTTAAATATTAAATAAGTTAATAAAATAAAATACTATTCAATTGAAAGTAAGTTTGGTCAAAAGCAAAGTAAGCTCCGAATTTAATAGAGCTGAAGTTAAGTAATTTAATATTTAACGGTTACATATTCAACCACAATTAGGGCAAGCTTCTATTTTTACTATCAATGTTTCTGGGTATAGCCCAGAAATTGGAAGTTGCGACATTCTATGGTTGTTTGATAACACTTCTTGATTGAGAAGTTGTGATATAGTTGTTGTATCTTGGTAGGTCGTTTGTACGCATCGAATATGAGTATAATAATACCTGAGTATACAGGTGTGCCGTTTCAAAAGAATGTGACCTTTATTGACCCGACCACGTTGTATTCCGTATGATTATCAACGATGTCAGCCTCGGGAAAGTTGGTTAGTCATGGACAGATAATTTTACGCTCCATTTTATTAAGTGACGAGTGCAGAGTAAATATAATTCTGTGACCATTAATATGTGCTATTTTTACTTGCAGACATCTATCGGTTGTTGTGTTATGTTAGCCTTAGCGATAGTTTTGATAATTTGTTCAAATTTTATTTTTAGAAACTAAATAAAATAATTTTTATTTGCATATACAATAAAAGTTTACATTTCAAAACATGAAACAAAATTTCTATAACACTTACTTTTCTGATCAAAATCATTAAATCATTTTTTTATAATAAAAAATTTTCTTACATCGTCATGTTTCCCGATGGAAGTAGCTTTAAAATTAAAACGGAATAGTATATAATCATTGAGTTATAAAATAACTAGCTGACCCGGTAAACGTTGTTTTGCCATATAAATAATTTCCTAGTCATTTCTAGTGTAGACACAAAATAGCTTACTTATTGTAAGTATGTATGTATGTTAGAATATGTATATTGTATGTATGTAAGAATGTGGTATATGCGTGAAATAAGCATGGAGCGCTGTGAACGATGAGGGAATATAAAAATAACAAAAGGCAAACATTATTTTTAAGTTATTATAATTTATTCCTTAAAATTATATATCATTAATTAAACAATTACGACAGTAACACTATTAAACAATATCAATCTCTTAATGCTATAGCGTGAACAATATTTTTTGTTAGTCCATCTCTAGCTAACACAAACAAACTGGATGGTTTACCCACTCGAGAGCATGCCACGTATAATTGTCCGTGTGAAAAACATGGTGTTCTCAAATCTAATCCACAAACAGACATCGTTTGACCTTGGGATTTGTTGATAGTCATTGCAAATGCCAATCTAATTGGAAACTGAATACGTTTGAATTGAATTGGCACATCTGTAGGTATAATAGGAATCCGTGGTATGAGTATATTTTCACCTCTGAACTTGCCATTTAAAATTCTGGCTTCGATCACGTTTTTCATTAATTTTTGAATGACTAATCGCGTACCGTTGCACAGCCGGGGCGGGTTCAAATTACGAAGCAAGATAATTGGAGATCCAACCTTTAATTGTAAATTATGCGGTGGCATGCCTGGCAAATCCAGTGAGTTCAAAAACTCTGTGGGAAAATTTACTGCTTCGCTGTCGTCGCAAACTGTATCAATAGATTTATATGATACCAAGTTCCCTGGCAACAACATTTGTATCTTCAGATTTAAATTGTCAACGTCTACATTTTTTGCCGCTAAAATCGCTCTTTCTGCAAGCCACTCATGATTTATGTACTGTGTGTGTACATCGGGAAATATTTGTTCAATGAGAGTATCTTGCGAATCAGCGATTGTGCAGAAATCGGTCGGTAATTTTACGTATCCAGTTTCATCTATAGCAACTTTTCCATCACCGATATCTAAGAGTTGTTTTGAAAATGTTTCAGCGGATGGATCTTGAAGCATTTGAACGCGCATATTTATTTTTAGCTGTAATTTTTCAACATTACGCCACAATGGAGATGATTTTAAGCAAGCGTTGATCTCATCAGCGTATGTTGAACGTGGAATGACTGGAAGTGTTTGTCTGAAATCACCTGAAAGGACCAACAGAGTTCCGCCAAATAGTTTGTCACTGTTTTTAATATCTTTCAATGTCCTGTTCAACGCCTCAAGTGAATGTTTGTGTGCCATAGTACATTCATCCCAAATAATAATTTTACACCGTTTCAGCACAGTGGCCATGGACGATTGTTTCTTAATGTTGCATACTGCGTCAGGGTTATTCTGAATATTTAGTGGCAGCTTAAATACTGAATGAGCTGTTCTACCTCCATCCAATAAAGTTGCTGCAATGCCCGATGATGCAACGGCCAATGCGATGCCATTATTTGATCGTATTTCAGCAAGAATTAGCGAAATAACGAATGTTTTGCCAGTTCCACCCGGTGCATCCAAAAAGAAGAACCCACCTTGTCCAGCTGAAACTGCGAGCATAATGCGATCATAAATGGTTCTTTGTTCCTCATTCATTAGTGGGACATTGCGGGCAACAATCGCTGCCATTTCTACAGTACTGTACTGCAGTTCACGATTCATTTCAGTATTCATTAAATCAGATGCAGTTCGATTTGGCGAATTCATACCGAAATTACTAAGTGGTAAGTTGGCAATGACAATGCAAAGATCCTCAATAGCAATCAATGCTTCATTGTACATTTCGTCGCTGAATGTTATGGTTAGATCGTGGCACCGTATACGATGTTGATGCAATATATCATCAGTCATTGAATCTTTGTGATTTTCCCATAATATCTGTGCTCGGGCTGGGAAACATGTAGTTAACACTATAGCGAATAGTAGACGAATTTGTATTGCTGTACAGTTCAATGCAGCTTCAGCAAGCATGCATTCCCACTGGTTGTCGTCTTCCAGCAAGCCGAGTGCAAGGCATGCATCTTTATACGTTGGATATTGTTGCCCATTCACTTTACGTATATCTTGAAATGATAATGGGCCAGTAACATTAACCAACAACAGTCGAAGATAAAAGCACTCAGTGTGTCTTGGATTGACTGTAAATAATCGCCCCAAGGCGTTTGATTTAAATAAATTGAGACATGCAGCAACTGGTGAGCCTTGCTTGCGGGGCATCCATGTTTTTGTTTGAGTCCATGTGAAATAGCGTGGTACTTGTGAATAGAGTAATGTTCGTGCAAAGGCACCAAAATCATCCGCACGATTACACAATTCAAAAAATGCAGTGAGTGTAGTTTTAGGTGGATTTATTGCACGATCAATCGCTGTCTCGTTCGTGAAAAATACACGCTGACCGTTTTCAAGATGGATGGCTAACTGAACAACTGCTGGATCCCGTTCATGAATTGGAAAACCAAAGATACGCCAAGCAGCTTCATTGGAGCTGATGTACCGACCAATTTGGTAGAGCGTTATTTCATCGTTTTTATTCATTGGAGGAGCATTCACATTAGTATTTTCCACTCTAAACACAGCCATATCACTGCCTTTATGGACATACTTGCAAATGTATTTGATGCTCTTCACAGAACTGCAGAACTCAACATTAATATGAGCATTATATGTCTTGCTCAGCAGAGGCGAATATGGCACCACCCAACGATTGTCAATATCAATGTCTGTGTTGATGATATTTTTAATAAATGATTGTCCGCCATTTTCAGGATTTCTTCGACGATATATTGGGTATCCGTCGACATTTGTGACCGTATCATTGGTAAAATCTTTAGGGAAATTTTTAGTACATTTTCCATCAGCCATGCAAGGCGATGAACTATTAAGAGTACCACATGGACCATGAATCATGTTTGTTGTAACAATATCAAACAGCAGTTGGTCAGTGGATGGATCTGGAATTTCAGCAGAAATGATACTATCGATTTCTTCAGGACGGATTTTGTCGATGAACCAAACCAAAATGTGTGCATGAGGTAATCCTCGCTTTTGCCACTCAACCGAATACATCCAGCAACGTGTGGGACCGAATACATGTGATTTAGTAATGAAACTTATTAAAGACTTCAACTTTTGTCTGAACACACGTGCTGTAATGTCATGGCGATGTATTGCATTTTGGCCAGGCAGTAGCAAAGATGTAATCTCTGGCCATTTTGGATTACATGTGAACGTGATAAATAAACATGGTCGTCCATATTCGCGCACGAAAGTCAGAGCATCCTGTATATATTCTTGCATATGACGTGGACTGCCTACGTACGATGATGGTAAAATGACATGGTTACCAATTTCGGCGACGTCGGCGTTGTTGTTGATAGCGTCTCGCAAATGAATGTACTCTTCCGCGCGCAGCTTTTGTTGATTATATCGTAAGTATCGTAGTCGTTCGCTCTCAATCTTCGCGTACATGTCGACCATGAATTGTTGACAAAGCTCACGACATCGTAAAATGACGTTGTCCAGGCCACGTCTAATCATTAATCGGTACGCATAATAATCCTTTGAGCTAACGTTCTTGTTTGTTTCAGCTCCTGTAATTTATTCATAAAAATTAATTTAAATTTATTACGTTCAATAATTTAATTGTTTTGTTAAATGATTAATGATCAAATTAATAATCAATGAAGTACCTGATACGGGATCTCGTTGTTTTATGTTTATGCAATATCCGTCTTGTCCCTTCCAAAATATTAGCGGATATTGGAGAGCGTCATATGAACGATGTGTGTCAGCAATGAACTGAAGATTATTATTTCTTCTACGAATCACAATTTCTCGTGCAGCTGTACAATCGCCAACCATGATTCCAGCAACATCATCAACAACGGGTGCATTGAATCTACGAATATGCTCTCCAGCTGGTGTTTTATCAGGATTAATGACGATAGCGTGATTATCGCTTTGTAATTGGTGCATATGTGATTTGAATATTTTCAACAACTCGTTGTGCTCGTTCAAAAGAGCATCTAGCTCACTGACGATGCGCCTGGCATAAAGTGAATCAAGGTTATTATAATCACAACGTGCATTCACGCGATTGGCAAGTGCGTTTCCGGAATCCTCGCCGCCCATAAAGTAGATTTGTAAAAATTTATGTGGTTCATTTGGCATTGGCAGCAGTGAGCCCATTTTATGATAAACTTGGCCTCTGATTTTGAATGTAGAATTGAATTGTTGAGCATTTGCATTAGTATTTCGAACTATTTCTGTTGCACCGAACGATGTCATTTGAAAGCATGAATTGAATCTTCGAATTGACTTCAGGAGCACGTTAGAATCTGGATCCGTGCCGATAAGTAAGCCGTTCAATGGTTCAGGTGGTGTTTCAATTTCAGGTAGTTGCACTTTTCCTGACGCGCAACACATCCCAGCTGGCTCATTTTTGAATTTTAGAGCATGACAATGCGGACATTCCTTGTCCATAGCACCAATTACCACTTTTGAATGAGCCAATTACCACTCATACTGGAATGCTAGACGCAGGAACGAATCAGATATAAATGCTCGATGTACCTGTTGTCGTTGTTGGTCATTTGTTCTGCGTCTATTGACTGTGAAACGGCGTGATTGTCGTTGTTCTAATCTTCTGACTTCATTGCGTTCAGCTCGTGTATCGTCTGGCTCTTCTTGATGCAATTGCGCCATTCTGACACGTGCATCAGTATTTTGTTGCTGGATTTCTTCTTCGTTTCTTTCGGATCTTCTATTTCGCAAGTTTCGAGACTTACTTGTATTACGGCTCAAATCAGCCCCTTTGCGTTTTCTTGGCATTGCTCACTGTACAAAACACACATAAATAGAATTATTGAAATTACTTAATGATGAAAAATGTTAAAAGTATAATTAGGGCCAGGATTTTTGCCACAGTTTTGAAATGATTAGTTTTAATTTATGAAAGTTTAACAAAAATATAAGTTTTATGGAAAAATTGTTCAAACAAAAGTAAAAAATTAAATTTTATGAAAACATTGTCTCTTATAATTTTTTCATACAACCAATATTTCCATTGACATTTCAAAATAAAGATTCATAATGATTGAATTTTTGGAAACTATGAAAATCTTAATTGTTCAATTACATTTTTTTAATAAAATTAAATTAAAATTACATTTTCATAAGATCAACAACATTTTCGATATAAATAAAAAAAAGTATACTTACAACACAAAATCCGTTGTTATTGGAAGCTCGTGTCACGTGTTGAGTACTTTTGTGGTTATAAAATCACTTGATAAACTAATCGTGCAAAATACACTCAAAATTGATAATTTAATTATTATTGATAAAATAGGAATGATTAAAAGTTTATATGAGAGTTACACTGAGATAGCAAAATGATAATTGTCAACGTTACTACTACACTTGATGTATAAACAATAATGATGGCCGACAACTGTGTAGGGAGTGAGAAAGAAAGGAGACCGGCACACTGAGATAGCAAAATAATAATTGTCAACGTTACTACTACACTTGATGTATAAACAATAATGATGGCCGACAACTGTGTAGGGAGTGAGAAAGAAAGGAGACCGGCTTCGTTCTCATCCCTACTCCGTGAATTAAGATTTTCATAAGATCAACAACATTTTCGATATAAATAAAAAAAATTATACTTACAACACAAAATCCGTTGTTATTGGAAGCTCGTGTCACGTGTTGAGTACTTTTGTGGTTATAAAATCACTTGATAAACTAATCGTGCAAAATACACTCAAAATTGATAATTTAATTATTATTGATAAAATAGGAATGATTAAAAGTTTATATGAGAGTTACACTGAGATAGCAAAATAATAATTGTCAACGTTACTACTACACTTGATGTATAAACAATAATGATGGCCGACAACTGTGTAGGGAGTGAGAAAGAAAGGAGACCGGCACACTGAGATAGCAAAATAATAATTGTCAACGTTACTACTACACTTGATGTATAAACAATAATGATGGCCGACAACTGTGTAGGGAGTGAGAAAGAAAGGAGACCGGCACACTGAGATAACAAAATAATAATTGTCAACGTTACTACTACACTTGATGTATAAACAATAATGATGGCCGACAACTGTGTAGGGAGTGAGAAAGAAAGGAGACCGGCTTCGTTCTCATCCCTACTCCGTGAATTAAGATTTTCATAAGATCAACAACATTTTCGATATAAATAAAAAAAAGTATACTTACAACACAAAATCCGTTGTTATTGGAAGCTCGTGTCACGTGTTGAGTACTTTTGTGGTTATAAAATCACTTGATAAACTAATCGTGCAAAATACACTCAAAATTGATAAATTAATTATTATTGATAAAATAGGAATGATTAAAAGTTTATATGAGAGTTACACTGAGATAGCAAAATGATAATTGTCAACGTTACTACTACACTTGATGTATAAACAATAATGATGGCCGACAACTGTGTAGGGAGTGAGAAAGAAAGGAGACCGGCACACTGAGATAGCAAAATAATAATTGTCAACGTTACTACTACACTTGATGTATAAACAATAATGATGGCCGACAACTGTGTAGGGAGTGAGAAAGAAAGGAGACCGGCTTCGTTCTCATCCCTACTCCGTGCTGTTTACTGGGTCAGAAGTGACACCTGAAGACATCTGGCGAGGTTAACTAATTAAATGACGATTGATCAGTTTTCGACCGGAGATAAAAAATGATTAAATTACTAAAATGGCTATTAAAAAATGAGGGTTGATCGTTGAAGGGTAAAAATTAAGGATTGTATGTATTTTTGTATGTTGTATCATAAAAAAATAGAAACTAAAAATTTTGTCTAAAAAATAAAAAAAAAAATTCAGGGGTGGACTACCCCTAACATTTAGGGGGATGAAAAATAGATGTTGGCCGATTCTCAGACCTACTCAATACGCTCACAAAATTTCATGAGAATCGGTCAAGCCGTTTCGGAGGAGTATGGGAACGAAAACTGTGACACGAGAATTTTATATATTAGATATGTTACTAATCAATGACATAATTATAAAAAATTTTATATTCAAAATGATATTCTTATAAATGATTTATATACAATACATGAGTTTTTATGATAATTATATAGGGAGTATATATAAATTTATATTGTTACATATTTGAAAATTGTACATTAATAGGTACAAGTTTTGACTATATAAAAATTTGAAACCAATAAAACCACCATCGGAAAGTAATTAGGTGACCGTCATTGAAATGTAATTATGATCACAACTAATCGTCAGTTCACATTCAATGTTGTAGAAGAATTTTGTAGCTTTTAACCACTTAGAGCACTGGAAATCCAATGAAATTTAGTTGAATGGCTGGCAACTATTACCTCTATTTAAATATATAATTTATTTTTACCGTTAATGCGTCTGAAAAACGAAATTAGGAAATCTTTGGCGTAAGTAAAACAATTGTAACTGAATCCTTCATTTTCTGTTAATGTTTTGAAATATTAAATTATTAAAATTTTTACTTATATTAATATTAAATTGTTTCACATTTCTTTTTATAATAACTGAATTTTATATGATACAAAAAAAATAACACACGGATAAAATAAGCTCCACCCACCAAAAATTTGGTTCGTAATTATATATATAAAATTTTATAAAATTCTGTATAATCTGCAAAAAAAGTCATATGCATTTTACATCAGTTAGTCAGTCAAAGTTGCAGAAAAAATAAACCAAATAATAATAAAGAAAAAATATTCACGTTGAAATATTCAACAAAATTATAGCTCTTATTTTAAGGAACTTTTATTTTATATTTAAATCGAAAAAACATGATAAGATACAAAAATCAATTCTTTCCTAGCATATTGAGTTGAATTCAACTATTCAACTAATTTATAATTTTAAAAGAAAACAAATAATTTTTATCTAACCCTACGTGATCATAGTGTTCTAATACACTACAGTATATACTGTAGCCACCAGCACACTACAGAGGGCAAATTTGGTTATTATTGCATTGCAATTCCTAGCTATTTTTGGAATTCAATAAAATCCGTATACATATAGGGCAATTGTCATCCTTATACTCCATAATCTAAAATTCCATGCAAAATACTGACGTTAGCATACGGAATGCTTCGATCCTACGGCGAAGGGGAGGTCTTTTCGTTTAAACTTGGATAGGCGTGCGGTTTTTAGCAGTCGTACCGTTTAGTTTGAAGTAATTGTGTTTGCTTGTTTGACTGAAACTCCACATCAATTATAATTAAAATGATAATGATATTAAGTATTGTCCTGAATTTTTCTTAAATCATCGTGATAATTATTAGTGAATGAATCAATAATCTAATTCGGAATTTGAACAACACACTAAGAACAAGTGAATTAAATCAGTTTAATTTGTAAAGTTAAATATTTTTATACGAGTGGTTTTTTGTTTATATAATATAATACAAATATGTACATGCTATACAATAAAATTTACGGGGTAAAATGCCAGATAATAAAAACTGGATAAGCGAGAAACCATTTTGTTCTTAAAATTTTCTCCAAAATTGTTTGTGTGCATACATTTTTTTATATGGTATAAAACGAATTTTGAATACGACCTTTGATATTAGTTCAATGTGATGTGATCGAGAACAATACCCAAAAAATTTTTTTTTTTTACAAAATACTGCATTTTAAAAGCTTTTTTTGTTATTTCATTTATCGGACACTCTTTTTAATTCGAAATTATACTATCTTTATTCATTGCACATTTTCTTTATATACAAAGAACTTTTAATATAACTCTTGACATCCGTTCAGAGTGAGTCGTGTAACAAAATAGAGCATCAATTCCGAAGGATTGGCCTGTGGGGGGGGGGGGGGGGCTAATCCTTCAGAATTGATGGTCCATTTTTATTTTTAAACATTTTTTTAATAAAGTAAAATTTAAAATATATCTTTACAGTTTAATAAAAATGAAATAATAAAAATGATAGTTTTAACTAGATGGCGCACAAATCAGCAAGGCTATTCATAGAGTTTTTGGACGATTTTGGTGCCTTTGGCAGCACTACCACCAGAAAATTCCATAATTCGATGGCGCTTCGTCGAATAGTTGTGACGCTTCATCGAACGATCGTTCCGTATGCACAAAAATTATGTCAAAAACGATATGGAAGGATCGTACTTGCGAAAAGCTATGTAAGCAACCAGCATCTCCATGAGATTGGTTAGTTGTTACACAAGGCATTTGTTATATGGCGTTGGAGATGTTAGAAGCGGGATGCTAGGTGGTCGATGTGACTTCGGTCGACCTATTTTGAATCAGTGTTTCCTACGGGTAACATTAAATGTAGAACCCGATCTGATTTTTTTTCTTTATATAATCGATATTGAACAAAAAAAAATACCGAAGAAAAAACCCAAAAATAATAGTCATAAAGTGAAATGTAAGTTAATATATACATATATATATATATATATATACATAGTATATATAGTATATAAATGTATAGTTTTAAGAACAATTACATTAATTATTTAAATAAAATTAGATAAAGTAAGAATGAGAAGAAAAGAATACCAAACCAACACGCAATTAATTTGATAATGTATTGGTTATTATATAGTGATTAAATTTAGTTTTTTTATTTCAATCATTTTTTTAGTTTTTTTTTAATTATAAAAATTTCAATTGGCATTATTGTATTGACTGACTCATCAATTTTAAATATTTATAATTTTTTTTTAATCTTTTGTAACTATAAAAATCATGTCATTATTTTTCAGTTTGTGCGATAGGTTAATTAAATTCGGGGGACGGCAAACATTTACAATTTTTTTTATCAATATTTAATATTTTTTTTACGAAAAACATATTATAACTACTGAACTAAGACTTTTAAAATAATAACTGCTCGACTCGGTTGCAGAAGAAACTAATGGAAGTAAATTTCTATCAATCGACTTTTTTTTACACCTAAGTACTTCTTTGAAAGTACTTTTTTTCTTTCTTTTCTTTATTATTAGATATTTCAAATATTAAAATAAAAACATAATTTATTATGATTTTTTTATGTACAATATCAATCTAAAAACAATTTTATTTTGGCGCCCACGAATTGAGCCTATCTTATAGATACTGGTACGCACGTTGCCATACGGTCTTAGAAGAACTAGAAGCTCTCCCCTCTAATTTTTTTAATTATATTTATAAGATATTTTTTTTCTTTACATATCCCCTCCTTTTTTGAATTATAATAGTGCGGCCGAAAGAATTGTTCTCGGTAACGTAGTAGTCAATATATAAATTTTAGTCGAAAATATAAAAAAATTATTTTCCTTATAAATTATATCTATTGCTTATTCTCTTTTCAAATAAACATATATGAAATTTTATTCTTACTTTATCAAACAGTATATTCGCCCAATGATTTTATTCTGATTAATTGTTTTTCCTTCTTAAATTTTCAGTTTCAACTAGACACCACCTACTACACGACCTCTAATTAAAGAATAAAATATACTAGATTGGTATTCTACCGTGACTTTAAACAAGCTTAAACAATAAGTCAATAATATAGAACAAAATCAGGAATCAGCGTAGACCAACAAGACCACATCCAATATGGGGCTTTGCAATCTACCTTGGCATGTTAGAATTGTAAAATTCAGGGACACACCATTACTGTAAACAGACGAGATAACACATGTTTTATTTTGGACACACCATATCGCACTCATCTTAAAGAATATGAATAGACCAGATGACGTACTTTGGAGGTCCCAGGTAGAACAGGAGGACTATTATGATAGTAATAATTCACCAGAGTAGTGATTTCGATCAATCCCTGCCCCACGAAGTATTGCCAAGTAAAATGGTTTTAGTGGTTTAAAGTCTCATACTTTGTCTTTCCATAATTTCTTGCCCAAAAAGGTGGATTATTGAAGCATCTACCTCTAGCAAAATTTATTACTAGCCTAGATCTCAAAAAAGCCTTTTGGAAAATACCACTAGATTGGGAGTCTCGAGAACTATACCAGGACATCTGCTTTATCAACACCTAGTCGTGCCCTTACGATTATGTAATGCTCCGCAGACGCTGTGCCGTCTGATATACAAAGCTATACCTTACGACTTGAGAGACCGTGTCCTGGTCTCTCTGGACGATTTAATTATTCTTTCCGAGAATTTTGATTTCCATCTTACATTACTGATACGCGTCGACAGACATCAATGCAGAGAAAAGCAAATTCGGCATTAGATAAACCAAATATTTGGGCTACATTATTAAGGAAAAAGGAAGTGAGACAGACTCTTGAAAGGTATTCTCTATACTGGAGTATCGTCCTCCCAGATGAATCCGGCATTTTCGAAGATTTATTGGAATAGCTGGATGGTATAAACGATAAATTCCGAATTTTGCGACTGTCTTTGCTGCTTTAACTAATGCTCTTAAAAAGAACACCTGAATTTGTATGTCGAAGATGTCCAGAAGGCTTTTAAAGATTAAAAAATTAAATTGACTTTTTATAATCTAGTGTGATGCGAATCAGAATGGGATTGGCGGCGTTCTTTTGCAGGGGGGGAGGGCGTCGTGCTTAGAAAAATTATTCTGTAACTGAGCAAGAATGCCTAGCAACTATTATAAGTATCGAGAAATTTGCATTAATGTACAAGAAAATTAATAATTTTCAACAAGTGAATTGCCGGAGTCATCCATGTCATTCATATAACATAGCGTGTGTGTACCAATACTATGTCAAAATAAACGATGGATGAATGCCCTCGTAAGGTATTCGAAGTTTGCGCTTGGTCGCAGTGAAAACTTATTTATAATTTTTACGCTGACCTCATGTTTAAGTAGGTGATTTATCAATACAGTCGAAAATACCAGGACAGCTAAGTTCCCAACGAAGAATGCTGCAGCCAACTGGATAATGTGCGGCTGGAGAAGAGTAACATACAGTCTGAAACTTCGTCTGTAACCAAACAGCCTATAGTTGATATATCGGATTGACGCGCCTTTATGAGAGAACAGAGCCACTGACAGGAAGAACAGCGCCGCAGACAAGAAAAACAGAATCGGTGTCTACAAGAGCCGCCGACAGGAACAACAGAGCAATCGTCTAGAGGGATAACTTTCGCCGTACCAAGAGCAGCAACAGAAACTTGTGAAGTCATTCAAAGAATTCCAAGTTAGACTGAAGGAAGAAGTGGTATCCAAAGTAAACTTGTGACGTCATTAAGTAGAAGAGCTGAATAGGACTGAAATTAACACAGTGGAAGAGAAAGTGATGTTTGAATTTACCAGGTGTATAAGCTTAAATCCGCTGTTTGGTCATAGATAGCGTGAGTGAGCGTATTAAGCTAGCATGGGCACGTCATACTTTTTTTAATGAGTTTGACATCTGTCAACATTAATCAGTACACATTGTTAGCAATTTCGAACAACGACATACACATTTTCCTTGGTAATTATGTCTAGTTTTGTGCCAGAAAAAGAGCATATGCAGGAAGCTCTGCTTTTTTGCTTCAATTTGAAGAAATCGGCTGCCGAATCGCATCGAATGCTTATGGACTATGGTGGCAGTGCTTTATCGGAAACAACGTGAATTTTGACTTGTGGGATAAGAAGCATGAAAATTGGCCCAGGAAGGTTGAGAACCATCAATTGCAGGCTTTTTTGGACGAAGACTATACCCAATCGTAAAAAATGCTGGCGGAGCAATTGGGTGTTACTCAACCAGCCATTTCCATGCGTCTGCGTGCCATGGGGAAGATTGAAATGATCAGAAAATTGGTGCCGCATTAAAATGAAGCCACAGCGCATTCTGGAAGAGACTCAATTGGCCTCCGTGTTCTCCGAATTTAACTGCTTCCGACTGTTTCCTTTGGGGATATTTGAAAGAAAGATAAGCCAAGAACCCTGAAATTTTGTGAAAATTCATGGAAAATTTTGTGGAAAGAGCACGAATTTGCAAAGCGGAAAATGGCAACTACTTGCGAGAAATCATTTTTCATAATCAAACCAAAAATATTCGCCATTAATATACTATATTTATAAAAAATAATAATAATAATTATCGCTTAAATAAAAATATTATAAAGAATTCAAATCCCAACGTTCATTTTGCGCCACAGTGTTATTGATCGTTCGAAAAGTAATAACTTGGAATTACAAACAATTTAAATTTTCCAATATTCATGTGCTCTTCACTCTGGTGAATTTGATAAAAAATATAACTAATCAGTAATATGTAGTTTACCATAAAGTAGCTGTGAATTACTGTACAATTTTATTGAATATGTTTATTCATTTTCAATAAAGGATGAATGAATATGGTTGTACATTTGCATCTCACTACCACAAAACAGAAAGGGAAAATCTCAATCAATTGTATTTATATTATTAAATTTCTATTTCTAAAGTTTATAAATATAAAATTTCATTAATAATTCGTGCTGCAGGTTTCGCAAATAGTGTTCAGGTTTGAAATGTTTTGAACAAACGTAAGCATTATTGATATTCACTTTATCACTTCTCTTGCACTTTTGTAGCCATTGTCTTGCATACAATTTGTCTTTAGGAAATTTAAAAAATTTTACACTGTTCCTAACACATTCGTCTTGATTTCTTTTCAGCCGTTTGTCGTTGCTGCTGTTGCATTGAAGCATTGCACATATTGCCATCTTAACTTTATAATAAACCACTTGCTTTTTGCTTTATTTAATATATAAACGAAATGTTAACACAATCAACTTTAAATAAACACGCTACTTCAGTTAATAAGTTTGTTTTGTTCTTAGAGTAAAGAATACCTGGATAGGCCCCTACCGTATATGTATACGCATTTTTGTGTCCAACTTATTGCCAAGCGGCGAGAATTCGCATTTATCACATAGCTTTTTGTGGATATTTTTATGTAGATATGACACTCACTGCCATCTAGTTCTCGTAATAGAAAATTATTACATTGCAAAAGCCTAATTTATATTCTTTTTAATTCACTTATTAAAAACAAAAATACAATTTAAACACAACGATAGGCAATTTTTATTTTTTTTACAATCTTTTGAAATGAAATGGAATTCTATTTTAGGTTTATTATTCATTTCGTAAATATCATTCAAATATAAAGCGCCTCAATTTTGTGGACTTTCGGAGAGTTTTACAATCTGCCATTCTCCATGAAAGTGATTACAACTCGAACTAATATAACTAGCGGTGTCATTTCGGAATTTGTTATTGATAAAAATTATCAAGTGTTGAAAGTGCAATTTAAAGTGTTGTTTTTATGTATTTTAAAGTATTTAAAAAAAAGTAAGTATTTTTATAAATAGTTTTATTATTAATAACATTTAATAATAAGTATTTATTACAGAAAATGAAGTGTTTTGTGAGAAATTGAATCTCATACGAAAAAATGAGGAAGCCGGGAATTTCTTTCTTTCGGTAAGTTGACATATTTATTTTTACAAAACAAATTAAGAAAAAGTTTATTTGTGATGTGCCTAAATGGCTTTTAGTGATATCTTTTGCGTAAAAAGTGGTTAAAAAGTGAAAAGTTCGGCATTGAATAAATGTAAACAAATCCGATGTTGACAGTTCAATGTTTATCATGAAATAGTACAGTGCCGGTGTATATAAAGTGTGTGTAAGAAAGTTTAAGGGACCGAATTTTTTTAATAGTGCGAATAATACTTCAATTTATGTTATTTCTTAATTGAAAAAGTAAATGTGACGATCGAATATTTATATGTTGAGGAGGATAATGAACATGTAATATAAAAAAAATGATTGATATATAATTTTGCCTTAATTACTTTTATTTTCTAGGTTCCTAATAGCAGCACTGAATGTGAGGACTCGTCAACAAAGAAAGTAAGTAATTGTATACATGTATGTTATTATAATATTTTCTCCTATGCACATTGAATATTAAATTATTATGTTTTAATTAATAATATATAATGAAATAAAAAAATAATGTATTAAAATAGAATACTGCGTTTTATTGCATATTTACAAAACTAATTTCATCAAACAACAAGACCCGCAATATTAAAAAATCTGCTTCTTTACGCATAACCCAAGTAACACCAGTTACGGAAATTATGCTATTTAACGGCACTCTGGCGGAACTGTGTTCCGTCATATGATTACGAATTTGTTCAAGATGGGTTCAGAAACGGTTCAGAAACGGTTCAGAAACTGTTCGTTCTTTGTCGCTGCAAGCCGATGCTCAAACAATTAGTTTGCTTTCATGTATGGGTGCATTCATACATGAAATTGCATGTATGGGTGCACCCATACATAAAAGCAAACAAATTTTCGAGTTCCGGCTTGTAGCGACAAAGCACGAACAGTTTCTGAACCGTTTCTGAACCCATCTTGAACAAATTCGTAATTATATGACGAAACAGAGTTCCGTCAGAGTGCCGTTAAATAGCTTTATTTTCGTAACTTGCGTTACTTGGGTCTTCATTATAGTTAAATATTTTTAATTTTTTTTGTAATCAAATATATTTTCATAACATTAAAAAATTAATAACAAAAAATTAAATAAAATAGCCTCTTCTAGCTATATAACCATATAAAAAACTTAAAACCCTTTTCAATTTCTAGGAACTCGATGTCATCGAACAATTCGGTGTCCGAAGTAGTTGCACAATGTTGTTCCTTTTTTTTGTTTTTTTTGGATATATTGTCTTTTGTGGTATAAAAAAACCTCCTCAAAATTTTATTTATATCATCTTCCCTAACGAAGGGAAATTTATCCAATGCACAATCTATATTAAAAAATAGTTATTAGTTATGTTATCATAGATTTAAAAATAATTTAGATTATGCTTACTCTTAATTATTTTTGACACATTCAGGTCCTTGAAGCCAATATTTGCCTGCCTCCCATCAAATGTAAATAACAGTGGAATAATGTTGTATTTGTGGAGTGCTGGAGCTTTCTTCTGTTTTATCCAAACTTTCAAGATATTCAATGGAATTGTCGGTTTCAATTATATTACCTTGCACCGGTATACGCAAATCAACAAGTGTGAATTCTAGGTTTTTTTTTTTACTGCACATACTAATTTTCTTTTTATTTCGTTCGCGACTTCCCTTTCGTACGCTCTTTTGGACATTTTCCTTTTAATAATATTATTATTTATTATATATTTTAATTCTAATAATATAGTTTAATTAATATAATGTACTATTACGTTTCTTTTTTTTACGCACGAGAAAAACTTGTTGTCGCCGCAACATTCAATTCGCAATTGGTTATTTCACAACTAATAGAAATGAAAATTTACAATTCTAATAATATAATTTAATTATAATATAATGTACTATTACGTTTCTTTATTTTACGCACGAGGAAAACTTGTGTCGCCGCAACATTCAATTAGCAATTGGTTATTTTGACAACTAATAGAAATGTAAATTTACAATACATTCACACTAAATTCATTTCGAGTTCAGTTAGTTCCGTCATTCAAGTCCATAGACGACACTCATACGACATAATCCTGAACTAAGAGCCGTCAGACGTAACAAAAACGGAACTCATTGACGGAACTTATTGAATGAGTTCCGAGTGCGTTACTTGGGAAATGACATCACATATGAAAATGATTTTGAACGAACCGCTTCAATCGCATACTGAACTTTTAATTTGGCCCCCAATGATTTACGCCATTTCTGTTGTATTGCATGTGTGTGCGTTCTATGAATGTATTGGCAACAAAAGTTGGACAGAATTTTTGTGTAGAGGCCTATCCAGTACTTCTTTAATCTAAGGTTTTGTTTATACCCGGTTAAAAAATTGTACTTCCTGAACTACGTCATTTGACAGAAAATTGCGAGAGGGAGATGGAATGATACATGCGCAATATCTTACCATATTAATTTATATACCTACCCAAGTAACGCAAGTTACGAAAATTAAGCTATTTGACTGCACTCTGTTCCGTCATCTAATTACGAATTTGTTTAAGATGGGTTCAGAAACGGTTCAGAAACTGTTCGTTCTTTGTCTGTAAAAGCCGGAACTCGAAAAATTTGTTTGCTTTCATGTATGGGTGCACCCATACATGAAATTGCATGCATGGGTGCACCCATATATGAAAGCAAACAAATTGTTTGAGTTCTGGCTTTTACGGACAAAGAACGAACAGTTTCTGAACCCATCTTGAACAAATTCGTAATTATCTGACGGAACAGAGTGCCGTCAGAGTGCCGTCAGTTTCTGAACTCTTCATATAGTTAAATATTTTTAATTTTTTTTGTAATGAAATATATTTTTATAAAATTAAAAAATTAATAACAAAAAATAAATAAAATATTCTCTTCTAATAAAAAAAAATTAAAAATTAAATAAAATATTCTCTTCTAATGCAAATATCAGCTTTTCTTGGTGTTTTCTTCAATGATCTAACATCTGATGGGAGCCACGGGAAATACTGATGTAATACTGCAAGTATTTTACTCATAGTACGTCCACAAATGGTCGTGTCCACTGCAATTCTTTGAAAATCTTCTCTCAATTGGTGTATTTCTGAAGTGCTGCACCTTTCTTCTGTTTCATCCGAACTTTGAAGATATTCAGTGGAATAATGTTGTATTTGTGGAGTGCTGGAGCTTTCTTCTGTTTTATCCAAACTTTCAAGATATTCAATGGAATTGTCGGTTTCAATTATATTACCTTGCACCGGCATAGGCAAATCAACAAGTGTGAATTCTAGGTTGTTTTTTTTACTGCACATACTAATTTTTTTTTAATTTCGTTCGCGATTTCCCTATCGTACGCTCTTTTGGACATTTTCCTTTTAATAATATTATTATTTATTATATATTTTAATTCTAATAATATAGTTTAAGTAATATAATGTACTATTACGTTTCTTTATTTTACACACGAGGAAAACTTTTAGTCGCCGCAACATTCAATTAACAATTGGTTATTTGACAACTAATAGAAATGTAAATTTACAATACATTCGCACTAAATTCATTTCGAGTTCATTCATACATGAAATTCCATGTATGGGTGCACCCATACATGAAAGCAAACAAATTTTTCGAGTTTCGGCTTGTACAGACAAAGAACGAACAGTTTCTGAACCGTTTCTGAACCCATCTTAAACAAATTCGTAATTAGCTGACGGAACAGAGTACCGTCAGAGTGCCGTTAAACAGCTTAATTTTCGTAACTGGTGTTACTTGGGTCTTCATATAGTTAAATATTTTTAATTTTTTTTGTAATCAAATATATTTTTATAAAATTAAAAAATTAATAACAAAAAATTAAATAAAATATTTTCTTCTTGTAATAATATTGCTTGTTCATTAGTGAACAGCCGCTGTATGTCACTGTTGGTACTATAATATATGCCTATGGTTATTGTGAACGCACCATCAATGTATTTTGCCATTGTATACTGGGGGCCTCAGTTGAGCGTCAACCATCATCATGACAACATCTTATATTCAATAAACTACGCATGATTATTCAACTAGTAAATTAAAGTCTTTTAATTTATAATAATACACACATTTATTACATGGTGTCAGAAGTAAAACTTGGAACGTAATTAGATCGTGGTTGGGAGAGCGGATTATTGAAAATTAATGAATTTTCGTGGATTTTTTGGAAAAGACATCGTGTTCGGTATCGAAAAAAGGAATTCAACGTACAAGTGACGTCACGTTGTGAAATAGTTGTGAAATAGTGTGCAACATTGCGAATTGTGATGAAATACATGACAAATATTGAAAATCATCGGATTTTGGGAGCATCATAGTCTGAAACGTGGATATGATCACCAAGCCATCATCAGAAAAATATTTATCGTAAATATTTTTGGATTATTTGTTTTGGAAAATTGGATATTTAGCTGAAAACATGTCAAACGATCGTCTACCGAAGGAATTGGATTGCACAAACGTGGCAAAGGAATGGCGCGCATGGAAAAATGAATTTTTGATGTACATGCGAGCAACGGGTAAAGCAACGGGAACCGAATCAATAAAAATTGCAACATTTTTGTGGTTAATTGGCCGGCAAGCGCGGGAAATTTATAATACATTGTTTCCAAATGATGGAACGGAAAATGGTATTCTCGGAGAGAATATTGTAGTTGCACCAGTTGCGGGTGAAAAAGAAGAACCAGATCAAAATGCTGCTATCGCAGTAGCCAACCAGCGGACATTAAATGATGTTTTGAAGGCGTTCGATGGATATTGCATTCCAAAGAAAAATACAACTATGGAATCATTTAAGTTCAACAAAGTGTTGCAAAAAGAAAAGCAACCGTTTGCTGAATTTGAAACTGAACTTCGCAAGCAAATTCAGTTTTGTGATTTCAATTGTAAATGTGATTGTGGAAAGGAATTGAAATATGAAGAACGCATGTTGAAAGATAGAATCATCATTGGTGTGGAGGATAAAAAATTGCAATTGAAGCTGTTGGATGGCAAGGATGAGCCATTAAACAAAGTAATTGAAATGTGTAAAACGTACGAAGCAGCGAAAGAAAATAAGGTTATGTTGAACACAAATAACCAATCAAGTATCAACAGTGTGGCTGAGCATCAGTCATCGGAAACAGTTAATGCGGTAACACGTCGTGCATGTTACAATTGTGGTAATGATTTCACAGCAAATCATATGGAATCTTGCAAAGCCAAGAATATCAGCTGCCGGTCATGTGGTCGTAAGGGTCATTTCCAGCGTTTTTGCAAATCGAAGGGAAAACAAGTGGACAATAAGGGAATCAAAGCGGAGAACAATTTTGGAAACCGTAAGCCGGACAACAACAACAGCACTAACAATGGAAAACAACAACAACACTCAATCGACTGGGGTAACTCAGGTAATCTGGTACAAATCATTGATGGTAGTGCGAACAGGGACATTAAAGTAAATCGTATTTATAGAATAAATTCAAGCAACGTGGCCAATCATACGAAGCGATGGTATAAAGAGTATCAGATAGGAAATCAATTAGTTAAATTTAAGCTGGACACTGGATCTGATGTGGACTGCATTCCGGCCAAAATATTCAAGAAGCTGGGGGTTGAATTGCAAAATGAGAATGAAAAATATTCGGTTTTTGATTATAATGGAAATAAAGTAAATGTTTCGGGAACGGTTAAATTAAAATGCATTGATACAAAGTTACAAACGGAACATTTTTCTCATTTTATTGTTGTCGATGATGTATGTGAACCGATACTCGGTCTTGAATCAAGCGAACGATTTGGATTAATTAAACGAACAGATGTAAGTTCTGTTGCTAGTTTGTCACAAACAGGGGATGAATTTTTGAAAAACAATCGTGATGTCTTCGAGGGTTTGGGTAAATTTCCGGGAAAGTTTTCGATAAACATTAGGGAGAATTCAAAGCCAGTCCTTCACTATAAGAAACGGATACCAAACTCATTGTTGAATAGATTAAAGTTACAATTGGAAAAAATGGTACAGGATGGAATCATTTCACCTGTTGATTACCCAACGGACTGGGTTAATAATTTGCAAATAATCGAAAAGCCTAACTCGAGTGAACTTCGTATTTGCTTAGACCCAAAACCACTCAACGATTGTATCAAGCGTGAACATTTTCTGATTCCAACGATCGATGATTTAATGTCTGGTTTGGCAGATAAATGCGTTTTTTCAGTTTTAGATTTGAAAAGTGGCTATTGGCAAATGGAATTGGACGAAGTAAGTTCAGATTTAACAACATTTATGACTCCGTTTGGTAGATACAAATTTAATCGCGTGCCATTTGGGCTAAATTGTGTACCGGAATTGTTTCAGCGTGAAATGTTTAAAATGTTGGGAGACATTGAAGGGGTGATTATCTATTTTGATGATGTCGGCATTTGCGCCAGAACGGAAGAAGAACATGATCGGATCATGAATAAAGTAATGGAAAGAGCACGTAAAAATAACATCAAATTTAACCCGGATAAGATTCAATATCGTAAGCGCGAAGTTAAATTTATGGGTCATATGTTGTTTGAAGGAAAGTTTAAAGCGAATTTAAAGTATCGGGACGCGATGTTGAAAATGGAAAAACCCGGGGATAAAGCGGCCGTGTTAAGATTTCTGGGCATTTTGAAATATTTGGCCAAATTTATTCCAAATTTGTCGAAACAATCGGCACATTTACGTAACCTTACGCGGAACGATGTCCCATTTGATTGGACGGAAAATCATGATCTGGAATTTAAAAGGTTGCTTGATATCGTAACATCGGAACCGGTGTTGGCAGTTTATGATCCAAAATTGCCAGTCATTGTGCAAACGGATGCATCCAAAGATGGATTGGGTTGTGTTATTGTTCAGAATGGACACCCAGTAGCATATGCGTCTCGGACGTTAAGTAAAAGTGAACAAAAGTGGGCTCAGATCGAAAAGGAGTTGTTGGCAATTGTTTTCGCGTGTCAGCGATTTCATTATTTTTTGTATGGACGCGAATTTACGGTTGAAAGTGATCACAAGCCGTTGGAAACATTGGTCAAGCGGGATATTGATGATGTGACAATGCGGCTTCAGCGAATGCTTATGTCACTTCTGAGATATCCAAAAATGACTGTTGTTTACAAACCGGGTAAAGAAATGCTTGTAGCCGACTGCCTTTCACGGGCCCAATTATCCGATTGTCATGAAGATACGGACTTAACGGGAATTATTCATTCAGTAACAAAATCAGCGTGTTTGTCTAAACAAAATTACGATTTATACCGGTCAATCATTGAACGTGATGAGATTTTTTTGCGAATTTGTCGATATGTGGAGAACGGTTGGCCAAATTATCATCTACTGGATGATCTGGGCCGTGTGTTTCATAAATTTAAAAATGAGCTTCATTTTGAGAATGGATTGCTTTTTCGCGATCATCGACTGGTAATCCCAAGGGAATTACAGGTAAAACTTAGCAGGTGGTTACATGCGCCACATTTAGGAATTGAGAAAACTCTTGCACGTGCAAGAATGCTGTATTACTGGCCTAACATGAACGGTCAGATAAAGGAGATGGTTACATCTTGTGCCATTTGTGAAAAGTTCACGCGTAACAACCAAAAAGAAGAACTGGTTCAAGAAGAACTTCCGAAGTATCCGTTCCATATAGTGTCGATGGATTTGTTTGAGTATGCTGGGCAGGACTTCTTGTCTGTTATTGATGCATATTCGGGATATTTACTTGTTGAGCATCTGAAGAACAAAACAGCGCGTCATATCATTGGAAGATTGCAAAGTAATTTTGATAAAATCGGATATCCAACTGTAGCTAAATCGGATAATGTACCTTTTAACTCGCGTGAATTTGAGGAATTTGTGAATGATTATAATATTGTCATGAAATTTTCAAGCCCTCGGTATCCACAAAGCAATGGGTTAGCCGAGAAGGGTGTGGCGATTGCGAAAAATATTTTGAAACGTTGTGTTGAGGAGCGGGATACGAAAAATTATCAATACCGAATTTTGGAGTATAACACAACTCCTGTGGCAAGTATGCGATTGACACCGGCCCAGTTGTTTTTTGGTCGGGTGGTCAAGACGGGAATGCCGATTTCGGGTTCATTGTTGACTCGGAGCAATTTAAGTGAGGAAACCGTTCAAAACAAAATAAAAGAAAAAAGGGAAAAGCAAAAGTATTATTATGACCGGAATGCAAAAGCACTGCCAGTGTTAAATTTGGGTGATCTCGTTATTTTTAAGAAAAACGGAAGAGAATGGAATTATGGAACGATTGTTGGTAATGTAAATGGTCGATCGTACATCATTAGGGATAATTTTGATAATCATTTTAGACGCAACCGACGGTTCATAGCCAAGACTAAGAATAATGAAGTGAATGGGGGAGAAGTAATGTTTGAAGAAAATATTAGAAGTAATGTTGCTGGTCCAGAGGCATTGAAACCAATCGAAATTGTACCGCCACTTGGGCGCAACATACAAGATAATGTTAACAATGGCAATGAACCAATTCTGTGTGATGTGGATGAACCAGTTCTACCAGTGTTGAATGATAGCAATACATCTTCAGATGAAGATCAAACCGCTGGTAGTTCTGAGTCAGAAGCAGAGTCGGCTAGCGATCAAGAGACATCCGAACCTGTAATGGTCAATGAGCCTGGAGTAACGAGAACTCGTAGTGGTCGTGTTAGTCATCCACCTCAAAGATATGGTTGGAATTAATTCAATGTAACAACCTTTTGATTTCAATAATTTCTCTGACTTATTCAGATATCATATTAAGTTAAATTTTGATTTTGTTTAAAAAAGAAAAAAAAAAAAAAAAAAAAAAAAAAAAAAAGCGTGTAATAATATTGCTTGTTCATTAGTGAACAGCCGCTGTATGTCACTGTTGGTACTATAATATATGCCTATGGTTATTGTGAACGCACCATCAATGTATTTTGCCATTGTATACTGGGGGCCTCAGTTGAGCGTCAACCATCATCATGACAACATCTTATATTCAATAAACTACGCATGATTATTCAACTAGTAAATTAAAGTCTTTTAATTTATAATAATACACACATTTATTACACTTCTAATAAAAAAAAATTAAAAATTAAATAAAATAGCCTCTTCTAGCTATATAACCATATAAAAAACTTAAAACCTATTTAATTTCTAGGAACTCGATGTCATCGAACAATTCGGTGTCCGAAGTAGTTGCACAATGTTGTTCCTTTTTTTTGTGTTTTTTGGATATATTGTCTTTTGTGGTATAAAAAAACCTCCTCAAAATTTTATTTATATCATGTTCCCTAACGAAGGGAAATTTATCCAATGCACAATCTATATTAAAAAATAGTTATTAGTTATGTTATCATAGATTTAAAAATAAATTAGATTATGCTTACTCTTAATTATTTTTGACACATTCAGGTCCTTGAAGCCAATATTTGCCTGCCTCCCATCAAATGTAAATTTGGAGGCCAATTCTTCGGTAAACAATATTTTGCACGTTGCATATAAAAACTTTTTCAATTCTGTTCCCGACTGCTTCAAAAAAATATCTATCTGTTGATCAATATAGTACATACATTAAAATGATAACTTGTAATAATATCACAAATATGATCATACCAATTCTATTTTCACCTCTTCACTTGCTTCTAAAAGCGATTCATCAAATAGTTTGAATTTATCAACTCGGCCTGTATCAACTCGTGCTGCAGCTTTCTTCTGTTTCATCCGAACTTTGAAGATATTCAGTGGAATAATGTTGTATTTGTGGAGTGCTGGAGCTTTCTTCTGTTTTATCCAAACTTTCAAGATATTCAATGGAATTGTCGGTTTCAATTATATTACCTTGCACCGGTATAGGCAAATCAACAAGTGTGAATTCTAGGTTTTTTTTTTTTTACTGCACATACTAATTTTCTTTTCACTTCGTTCGCGACTTCCCTATCGTACGCTCTTTTGGACATTTTCCTTTTAATAATATTATTATTTATTATATATTTTAATTCTAATAATATAGTTTAATTAATATAATGTACTATTACGTTTCTTTATTTTACGCACGAGGAAAACTTGTTGTCGCCGCAACATTCAATTAGCAATTGGTTATTTCACAACTAATAGAAATGAAAATTTACAATACATTCGCACTAAATTCATTTCGCGTTCAGTTAGTTCCGTCATTCAAGTCCATAGACGGCGTTCATTCGTAATACGACATAATGCTGAACTAAGAGCCGTCAGACGTAACAAAAACGGAACTCATTGAAGGCACTTATTGAGTGAGTTCCGAGTGCGTTACTTGGGATGTGATGTTATTTATGCATTAACAAATAGACTTTTTAATATAAGGTATTTTGTTGTTTGATGGAATTAGTTTTGGAAATTTGCAATAAAACACAGTATTCTATTTTAAAATATTATTTATTTATTTATTATATTTTCATTTTATTTATTTCACTATATATTATTTAGGATTCTCTGTTGTGTTGTGGAAGTAATATAACATATAATTTGAGTTTTAAATAATTTTCAATAACAATATTGACTTTTGCTTAAATTACTTGTAGTGAATTTTGCTAAACTAGTGACATAAAAATAATTAAAAAAAAAAAAAATTAATCAAAAAGTGATAAAATCTTTTACCATCGTTCGAAGATATCTCTTCGAAGGATGAAAATACCGGAAGACGATATGATAGTCCCGGACGGGGATGTCAAAATGTTCGGCGTGCTTCTTGCCGACAAAAAAAACTAGGAACGGACATTACGGCCTTTCTAAAGCAGGTTGGAGTTCACTTTAACCTTCAAAAGGAAATTGGAGACGTGAGCTTCCCTACTTCAAAGAAAAGGAAGAATACGGTAAATAATGACGCTTCTCTGACAGATGCTAACAAGTTCATTGTAGAGCAAATTAAGCCACCAAAGAAGGCTAAAAAGGCAAAGGCAACGATAGCTGCGGGTTCTATACCTACAGCGAGCCAAAATCGGTTTAGTCTGCTCGAAGAAGCTTTGCCAAAACCACAGTCCACTACGTGTAGGAATACAAAATCAAACACCTTGGCTCCATCTGTAGTGGAGAAAATTCATATACCTCCGATCACGTGTCGAGGTTTGAATATTAACGCCTTCATCAAAGAGATGAAGAAGCTAGAAAGGACACCTGGTTATAAAATAACCAATAACAACGGCAAATCAATTATTAAGCCGGAAACATTGGAAGATCGAAGAATCATCCTCGACTTCATTAAGGCAAAGGGTATACCTGGACATACCTACACCACAAAAGAGGAAAAGAAGATTTCCCTGATAGTAAGAGGTCTCCACAACTCCTGTGAAGCCTCGGATATAGAAGCCGACCTAGCCAACCAAGTGGAGGCGGCTATAATCAATAAAGTGGAGAATTTCAAAACTAAATTCTCAAAGGAAAATAATGTCCAATCTGACATATTCCTAGTACAGTTGGCTCCAGGACACCAGCCATCCAGTGTCACGCATGTGACAAAAATTCTCCATCAGTCAATAAGATGGGAAAAACTAAGGAGAAGTGGCCCACTTCAATGCCACAGATGCCAACAGTTTGGGCATGCAGCAGCAAATTGTTTTTATAAATTTGTCTGCGTGAAATGCGGGCAAAATCACATGCCCAAGGCTTGCCCACGAGACATGGACAAGTCTGGCGATCCCTTCTGCGCCAACTGTGGACAACATGGCCATCCAGCGAACCACAGAGGTTGTTCCTTCTACAAGGAAATGATTGCGGATTGTCAGGAGTGGTGTATCCTTCGCAAGCGTTCTGCGAGGAGCACCAGTCTCGAACACTGTATTGACAGAAAGGGCAGACACCAGAACTGAAGAATCAACTCGGCCATCGCCCATGGAAGAATTCTTTTCGGAGGCATGCCTAGTCTAATCACCGAGGTAAGTCAATTTATGAAATCATATAAAACACTTTCCTCTTTTGCAGATCGACAGGTTGCATACTTGCATTTCCTTGGCAAAGTTTGCAAATGATGCGGTTTATACTGATCATCAGGAAAAACGTCACTATTGGAGCAACCTAGAACAGCAGCCAAACGACGGAAACCACCTTTTGTGGATTAGAAAGGAGCAACACAACCCGGCTAGGACTCGAAAGGAGCAACACAACCCAGCAAAAAGACAACACTTCATATTATTATTTTCAAGTAAGAATAATTTAAAATCCAATCTACCCATGATAGTTATAAACCCTTCCTACCATATTCCATTATGACGCGCTCTCTAAATATCATAGCACTTAACGTGCGGTCTATCGTGAGCCTGTCCAAAAGAGTCGAACTTTATCAGTTCATTCAGAATCAGCCCGCCGACTTCTATTTCATCAATGAAACTCACCTGAATTCGAAGCACAAGCTTTCACTTCCACGATTTCATTGCATTCGCAATGACTCTAATCAGGGAACTGGCATTATCTTCTCAGAAAATATCCAATATAGTAACTTGGTTAACTTCAGGTCAAATAATATCTGCACCACTTGTGTTCTTACGCGATGTCACGTAAGCAATTCGGGTATTAAAAATATAGCATTAGTTTCATGTTATATTGCCTGCAAGTGCTCACCCGTCGAAATTAAAGACCTCTTCGAGTTCTTACAAGATCTCATGAGCAAGGGATATGAGGTAATCATGGGAGGAGATTTTAACGCCAGACACACCTCATGGGGAGATTCTATCCGTAACTCTTCCGGCATTTCTATTAAAAATTTGCTAACTAGCATCTCCACATTACAGATAATTGCACCTCCTGGTCCTACCAGACCTAGTAGCTTATCTGTAGTCGATCTGTTTTTCGTTTCAAGCGGTTTAATTCATCCTTACTCTTCGAACATTACTTGTTCAACTCTCAACTTTCATTCAGACCATTATCCGGTTCTTATTAAAATTCAAACTCAATTCAACTTTGAGAATACTGAGTTAAAATCTTTCACGTCGTATAAGAACACGAACTGGAAAGAATTTAGGCAAGATGTAGATATGGCCATACCTAACGGAATGAATATTCCTTGCTTCAAGAACACAACCAATCAAGAAATTGATTTCCATATAGAAACCTTTAGTCAGATTGTCTCGGAGGTATTTCATAGACATTCAAGGCAACTGTCTTATAGTAGCCATCGATTTGATTCTCTCCCTGAGAACATTAAGAAAATGTATTGGTTGAAAAATCGTTGGATAAGGGAAATGAAACGCATTTTCCGGAGAGAACTCAACACTACATCCTCAGATTATCGTCTCTTTGAGGCACAGGTGAACTGCATATCAACTATGATACGCAATAAAGTTAACAAACACTTTAATGAACAATTTTCTGAACGACTTTCAAAAGTACGTCCAGGTCCTGATGCTTTCAAGCAGCTTAACGCAATCACCGGTCGAAGGTCACTCAATAAAGTAACAGTTACCGATAATAACGACCGCGAAATAAAAGGGGGTCCAATTAATATTTCTAAAAACTTTGCCTCGTTTTATAAAGATCTTTACAACTTTAGTTCAAACTCACCTCTACGATCTCACGTAAATAATCAGGTCAATAGTTTTTTATCAAACGCCCCAACTCATGTTACTACATTCAGCACTGATAACAGTGCAAGTAATCCCAGCCTTCTAGATATGTTTATATCCGAAAACACACTCTACTCGGTAATAAAATCCTTAAATAATAAAAAGTCTGCCGACATCGATAATATATCGAACTTTATGCTGAGAAAGCTTCCGAAAAAGAGTCTGCGTCCCTTAGTTGCAATATTTAATCACTGTATTAACAATTGCTACTTCCCTAAAGCCTGGAAAATAGGTATTATCTTTAATATTCCAAAAACTCAAGGTAGAGCAGCCATCCAACAACATCGACCTATATCTCTTCTTCCCTGTTTGGGAAAAATATTAGAAACATTTTTTTACGAAAAGGCTAGTGAGATAACAACTGGGTTAAACCGTAAAGAATCAACAGTTGCTTGCTGCCTAGATATAACCAAAGCCTTTGACTCAGTTTGGCGGGACTAGTGCACAAGCTATGCAAACTTGATTTCCCTCCACATATTACGCTGCTGCTGCACTCATTTCTTCAGGATAGATCATCCTGTGTTAGGTATCAGAACGCGACTTCCGAATTCTTCTTAATAGGTAAAGGAGTTCCACAAGGCTCGGTTTTAGGTCCCCTGCTGTATTCAATATATACTGCAGATATACCAACAGCCGCAAAAGCACAAATGATACTATATGCAGACGACACTCTTGTTTATGCCAAAAGCAAATCACCAAAATTAGCTCTAAAGAGAACCCAAGAGCTACTTTTTAAAATTATAAATTATTATGATAACTGGAACTTATCAGTCAATCTTAATAAGTCGAATTTAATCTGTTTCCGTAATCCCAGCACTCGCGGACCGAGGAAAATTGCTACAAAGAGCAAAAAGCTGCGTATTCTGATTAAAAACACAGCTATTCCAGTCTCAAATGAACTAAAATATTTAGGCATCAACTTTAACTAAATGTTCAAATTTAACCCACATGTTGAGTTAACTTTGAAGAAAGCCAAAAGGGCTATTCATACCTTTTTATTCCTACTTAGACGTCGGAAGGGGCTTAGTATAAATACAAAGTTACTGTTTTATAAACAACTTATTCGGCCAATTATTGGATATGCGTTTCCGATCTATTTTAGTTTCTCGAAAACGTATGCCAATAAAGTCCATGTATTCGAAAGGTCAATCATTAGGAAATGTCTTTCAAAATATCGTAAAATAGACGGTAAGCATTACTCCAACTCCTATTTATATCAGAAAAGTAATCTTACTCCTTTTATTTCATACATGGTTGGTCTAACCAAAAACTTTCTTCAGCATTTAATAGACCATACCAATCCACTCATTCAAGAGTCACTAGAAAGGATTAATACCCAAGCCACCCAACACAGAAACTTATACAATGATTACCTCTATGCCTCACCAGTTATCATATCTGATTTTGCGAAGGACAGTGATATTATGAACGTTCAGTTTTATAATTCCTTAACTCCCCATTTCCATCGTGGTTAGCGGAAGCAACACACAATTCCCAAAAATTCCAAACTCTTAATCCGCTCTTCCTGAACATTCCTTTCCCTAATTTTTATTAGTTTTTATTATTAAGTCTAGAATTAAGTTTAGTTTATAAGCAATTAAAAATAAAGATAATTGTGTTTGAGCAAGCACATTTAATTTTTAAGCCATAGTTGTAAGCAATTCATGTACTTAGTCATTAAAAACTAATTTAATATATAAGCAAAAGATGTACAGAGCATGTTTTAGCTCTACGTTTTAAATACCATGTAAATATGTACAAGTAATATGGAAATAATAAATGCTCTACTTAAACTAAAAAAAAAAAAAAAAAAAAAAACTATAAGTAGCAGTAGCAAAATTAGTCCATTGAATTCGACTATTATTTATTAAAACAAATTTATAAAATGGAAGAGATATTCACTATATATTATTTATTAAAATAAAATTATAAAATGGAAATGTATAATTTTGTTTTAATAAACAATATATAGCGAATATCTCTTCCATTTTAAAATTTTGTTTTAATAAATAATAGGCGAATTCAATGGACTAATTTTGCTACTGCTACTTTTGTGTAGCTGTCATCATCTACAGTACCTCTAACAAAACAGTAGGATTGTAGCAGTAGTTGCACTTCTCCCCTTACGGTAAGGGGATTGTAGTTTCCGAACGAACTATAGATGGCTTAGCGGGTTCGTTGGTTATGTTAAAGCGTAATATTTTTGTTTTTATTGTTTATGTGTGCGTAAACTCAGTTTTTATTGTTTATGTGTGAATAAACTCAGTATTAGCTGTATTCCATTGGACCAATTTTGCTACTACACTAGTTGTGTATCTGTCATCATCTACTTTACCTCGAACAGAGCAGTAATTTTCCGCTGAGTTACGCATACAATGTACGGTAGGTGGATTGTAGTTTCTACAGTGAAAATAGATACATTTGCGGGTTCGTTGGTTATTTTGAAATGTCATATTTTTGTTTTTATTGTTTATGGGTGAATAAACTCAGTATTGTTGGTGACTATTGTGTGATTGTATTTTACTGCTGTAGTGATATGTTCATTTTATTGAGAGGCTACAGCGCTATAGCAAAATTGGTCCAATGGAATACAGCTATTGTTGGTGACTATTGTGAGTTTGTATTTTACTGTTGTCAGTGATATGATCATTTTATTGAGAGTCTACTTTTAAGTACTGCGCTGTAGCAAAATTAGTCCAATCGAATTGGCCTAATATATCAGTTGTAAGCACATTTGTATTCCGTAAATATGCATGGTATAAGAAAATGAAATAATTATTGTTTCATTTAAAAGAAAAATTAAAAGTGAGTTAAATGAAACAATAATTATTTAAAAAAATAACTATTGTTTCATTTAAAAGAAAAATTAAAAGTGAGATAGGACGAAGAAATATATAATATGAATGCAATATATTCGGAAGAAGCAACCGCATAATATAACTAATAAGAAAAGAAGACACAAAAATAGAACATGAACATTTTACACGTGTTTAAATAAAACTAACATATTATAGAAACTACGGTCAGGTTTGTCGGTACATGAACGAGAAATTTAGTACTAGCGAATGCGTGAGTACTGTTGAATTATGGAATTAATTTAATAATTAAAGTGGTCACTATTGATAAAATGAGAAATAGTATGCTCGAATAAAGAAGCTTCTATAAATTGCTCCCTAAATTTGATAGCGCTTTTATTGTAATTTAGTTTGTTTAAAATCAAATTATTCTGAACACATTCCGCCACCTGTTGGCGGATTTGTTTTGTATTAATTCGTAGTATTAAAACTTACCGTGTGTCTCTTCCATATACCAAATACGGAATAAATAGCATATCCTCCCAATCTTCTACTGCTTGCTCCTACGTGGTGAGTAACAATGTTGCTGTGTGAAAATCTATAATGCTAACATATGAATATACGATCGTTACATTTAGTTTTTCAATTAAGAATTAACAGAAATTAAAGTATTTCTTGCACTATTAAAAAAAATGGTTCCCTTAAATTTTCTTATATACATTTTAGGTACACCGGCACTGAACTATTTTCTGGTAAATATTGAACTGTCAACATCACATTTGTTTACATTTGTTGAATGCCGAAGTTTTCTATTTTTAACCACTCTTTGGACCAAATAAATGATTAAAAGCCAATTAAACAAACACCTTATAAATTAAATTTTTGTTAATTTCTCTATTAAAAAAGAAAATGTCGACTTACCGAAACAAAGAAATTCCCACGTTCTTCATTCCGTTGAATTACCAGCAATTCTTTACAAAACACTTCATTTTCTGAAATCAAAACTGCCTATTAAATGTTATCAACAATATAACTATTTATATAAATACTTACTTTTTCTTAAATACTTCAAAAAACTTAAAAACTATACTTTCACGTGTACTTTCCGATAAGTGCCCAAATAACAACTATAAAAGCATTTCGGTATGCTACACCTTTCATGAAGAATGGCGAGTTTTAAAACTCTCCGAAAGTCCACAAAATTGAGGCGGGATATTCAATTGATATTTACGAAATAAATAAAGAAGCTAAAATACAATTCCATTTCATATCAAAAGATTGTATTAAAAATAAAAATTGACTGTCGTTGTGTTTAAATTGTATTTTTGTTTGTAAAAAGTGAATTAAAATGAAAATTAATTATTCTTTTGCAATTCAATAATTTTGTCAGTGGGCGTCATATCTACATAAAAAAATCTACACAAAAGCATTCAAGCGTTACGATTCTCACCGCTTCTGCAATAATTATGCCAGAAAATTGCGTAACATATACGAAAATCCGGCGTACGGGCCTATCCAGGGATTCTTTAAACTAAGTTTTCATGTTTTTATTTTGACACTTATCGGAAAGTGCGCGTGAAAGTGTGTTTTTCATCTTTTTTAAATAATTTTATTGGTAATGACATTTAATATGAAGTTTTTATTTCATAATACGAAGTGTTTTGTAAGGGATTGCTGGTCATTCATTTAAATGAGGAAAGGTAGAATTTGACCTGGAAGAAGATAAAATACATACAGTTGAACGAAAAAATCGTGTTTTATTTATGCCAAAAGATGTCAATAAAATGTAACAAATAAAAAAGGAAGTTCTTGTAACCAGGATAATCAATACTAATATAGAAAGCATATTAATTGATTGTTTTTATTTTAGATGTAAAGATCGAGGTAATTGCTACTTTTGATCGAAGGAGTTTTCTTATGTAATTCGGTAATATGCTAAATCAATTTAACTTTTACCTTTGGCTGCAACAAATATTAGATTCTGAGAATATCTGTTCGAATAGACATCATTAATATATTCGGGAGTGCATAAACGATGGTTAAAAATACTTAGAAAAGGATCCCAATAATGCAAGAGCACTTTTCCAAAAATGCTGGTGTTTCCGCATATAAAAAATTTCTTAACACCTTTTCCACTTAGTTAGTTTTGTGAATTGAAAAAAAAAATTAAAAAAAACCCAATTCACCGACGTGGTGTAGGCGATGACAGCTAGAACTACTCGTTAGTAAAATTTTCCCAATGGAATACAGCTATTAATAGATTTATTTGTTTACGCATAGTAATGTAAAGGAAAATGGTTTTAAAATTACCTTGTCCAATAGCATACTGAACTTTAAAATGGGCTCCCAATAATTTACATCGTGTTTGTAATTTTGCATGTGTGTGCGTTTTTTTGAAATCCAGTTCTTCTATAATCTAAGAATGGTATGAACACAATTCCGAAAGAAACTAAACACAACTCGTCCAAATTAACCAATGGAATAGAATTGCACATAATTTATTTATTACAAATGGCGATTCATTCAATACATTAGTATAACTACAAATAATTTATTCAGTTACTTCATTTATATTTCAATTTCAACATTGAAATGTATGGCAGGATTCGGATTACAACTACTAAATTAAAACAACATCTATTTCGGTGATAAAAAAGTTGAAGTATTGTACATTCCCATAAGACTAAAGGTTTTAAAATTTTGACAGGTCTGAATAGATGCGTTGTGCAGTTCTGTGTTTATATTTGTATATTATTTACATTTTTGTTTCAGATTCTACTCCATATTTCGAAATTAGAGTTCTTATTAATATTACAACTTTTCCACTGGTTTTAGTTAATGTAATATTTGTTAAAACCTAAATATGGCATTTCTGAGAGGGTCGTTGAATTATGTTTGGTGTACTACAAGTGTCTTGGGAAAAGGTGCAACGGGAGCTGTATTTCAAGTAAATATATACATATATATTTATATTATTTGGATATTCCGTTTTAATTATTAACTAACTTTTTGTGAAGGGTGTGGATAAAAATAATGGGAAACCGGTTGCAGTTAAAACATTTAATCAGATGAGTCATATGAGACCTAGAGAAGTTCAGCTTCGCGAATTTGAAGTTCTAAAAAAGGTTAATCACGAAAATATTGTCAAGTTATTGGCTATCGAGGATGATCAGGAAGGTCGTGGTCAGGTTATAGTTATGGAGCTGTGTACTGGCGGAAGCCTTTTCAATATCTTAGATGACCCAGAAAATACATATGGCTTACCGCAGAAGGAATTTTTGCTTGTATTAGAACATTTATGCGCGGGAATGAAACATTTGCGTGATAATAAATTAGTACATCGTGATTTAAAACCTGGAAATATTATGAAATTTATTTCCGAAGATGGTAGAACTATTTATAAGCTGACTGACTTTGGAGCTGCCCGAGTTCTTGAAGAAGATCAACCCTTTTTGTCACTTTATGGTACTGAAGAATACTTACATCCAAACATGTATGAACGAGCTGTTCTTCGAAAAGCGGTAACAAGATCGTTTACAGCTAATGTCGATTTATGGTCTATAGGTGTTACCCTATATCATGTTGCAACGGGAAATCTCCCATTTAGACCTTATGGAGGGAGAAAAAATAAAGAAACTATGCATTTTATAACCACTCAAAAAGCGTCTGGTGTTATATCTGGTACACAATTAGTTGAAAACGGACCTATAGAATGGTCACAAACATTACCACCACATTGTCAATTAAGCGCAGGGCTTAAAACATTAATAACTCCTCTACTGGCTGGCTTATTAGAAGAAACGCAAGATAAAATGTGGTCTTTTGACAGGTTCTTTAAAGAAGTTACAATAATACTTAGAAAACGTGTTTTACATGTTTTCTTTATAAATCGTACTAACAGTATAGAAATATATATGGACATTAATTGCGTACTGGATGATGTAAAATTTAGCATACAGACTCAAACAAAAGTACGTCCAGAACACCAAATACTCCTACTTGGTCAAAGTAGTTTGGATAAAAGAGTGGGATTTGACACACTTGGTAATGTTTTTGATTCTAGAAGTAGAAACACTATTACTATTTTCTTTTTTATAGTAAGCAAATATCCTTTGACTAAACCAGAACATCCTATATTCATGTACAATGCTGAGAATAACAATGTTCATCTTCCAATTCAATTGGATTTACCAAGGTTCCCGTCATTTCCAAATAGTGTTTCAGTTGAAAATGATGCAAGTCTTTCTAAAACAGCATGTAGTGTTGGTCACGAAATAAAAAGGCGCATAGAAAATTTCACCGCAATAGATTCTTTGATCAAAATTGGTGTAAACGAATTCACGGAAATGGTTAAAGCAAATTTAAAAAAACTGCATGAGTATGCTTTAAATAAATTAAATTAAAATTAAATACAGTTCCAGTATTACAGGTTGATCAAACATTTAGATTGCTTAATGTCGATTATCATTGATTTTGCGGATACAGTTTACTGGGTTAAAAATGTAAGTAAAATTCATTGATCTGCTATAAATATGCTTAATTCAAAACATGTAAATAAAAAAATTTGTATAATGGTACACGAAAAAATATGGACAATCTCATCCATATAATTGGATATATATTGATGAATATGGAATTTTACACTGAGAAAAATAATTCGTCCCATCGGATATTATTTTAAGGTAGTTATGAATTACACATTGCCATTTTATTCCCCTTCCTTAATTTAGTATTAAGAACTTGGTGGTTTCTTATTTCAGAATCCGATTTCCAGACTTTGTCTAAAATATTTTACACAAATGGGAACGTTTTTTTATAAGAGTAACTAGTGACGAGTTCAAAAATGAAATATAAACAAAACAAACACATACTAATCTTTACTTAACAATTTTTATGTATCAAAATGTTGTTATTAACAATTAACGATAGGTACCAATTTTTAAAAAAATTCATGTTATGTCAATTTTTAAAAATATTCATGGCTTATTGCAGTATGTAATAGAAAAATATGGCAATGGAACATATAGTACTGTCATAGTTGATATATGATAGGATTTTACAAACTTCCCCAATACTTAGTTTCGTCTCTAGGAAATTTTGTGAGTCGTAGTTAGAGGTCCTATAGGTTGCCCTTATTTTGATCATTATCACTGTTAAGTGCCCTTTTTGATTATGATAAATTAAAAGCATATTGAATTCAGTTTTAATTCTCAAGTTTTACTCTATAATTCTTGCTATTTATACAAAATTTAAATTAAATTACATAATGTATTTTACATGAAAAAATTGCCATTGCTGGACTTATGCATAAATGTGCAAGGAAATCAATAATTTTTAACAAGTGAATTTGAAACGCACAATATTTAAGCAAAATTAATTAGTAGCAAAAATGTTCTTGAAATTGTCATCCATTAGTCATTCATATCACATAGCGAGTGTGCACCAACACCATGCGGAAATAAACGATAAACGAATTCCCTCTTAAGATAAACGATGAATGAATGCCCTTTTAAGGTACGCTTGGACGTAGTGATAACTCATTCATAATTTTTACGCTGTACTCATATATGAGTAGGTGTGTTATTACTATAAAAGTATGTTCAATCCCACACATAAAAGGCGGCCGACTGTGTACACATGCAGTACTGTACTTTGTGCGCATGCGTCCGAATGTGTCAATGCATATGGCAGTGTATGATTGCGCATGCGGTGATGGCATTCATATTACGGATGAACACTCTTCTTAAAATTTTAATTAACTTTAATATAAAGTGGAAATTTATATAAATTGATCACAATTATTAACCGAAAATTATTTAATGTTTAACTATTTCTTATCACTCATGAACTCTGCCTTCTGTGGTTAATAATGTTTCTGGATTTTATCTAATTCAATAGTTGGCCAATTTCTAGGATTGCAATTAATTTGTCTTTATAATTATTACTCGATATAACTCTTATTTGGCATGGTTTAGAGCCGGAGTCAAGTGAAAGAAATAATCAGTATTGTGCAGCTTTTTATTATTGTTTTATTTGGACCGAACAGCGTCGACACCCTAACCTTTATTTATTTGCCGTACAACTGCTATAAAGGGAGAGCAAGTCTGAAAATTAGTTCCCTATATATAGGGATCAGTTAAAACGATTACATACTATTCGTTATTAAAAATGCTTGATTTTACGTCGCATACCGTGGCGCATGTCGTTTGGACGATATGCGACATTGCAGTCTATCAGTTATTAAAAATGCTTGACTATTTCTACTACCCTCTGGCGCATATAATTTGTTACTATATGCGGCAATTTGTCGAATAGTTGGAAACGTATGCGGCAGTCACAACATATGCTCCTACATGAATTCGTAGCATAGCATTTGGCTCATACGCAACCACGATTACTTTAATTTTTCAAGGACGGTTCTGTAGAAATTTCGCTGTACGAGCAACATTGTTTTGGTTTTATTTGTGGTTAATATACATCTGTTTTCTTTTTTTAATTTCAAATTTATTTCGATTCAATTTATTTCAGTTAATTCTATTTCGATTTCCCTTCTTTTTTTTCGTTCTTGCTGTTGTTTTGTTCGTAAATTTCGTTATGTGCAGAATGAAAAAATATGTATGACGTACATTTTGAATTATAAGCCGAATTGACAGACAATTCAGAGGTGCTTCAGGAAGTCGAGTATACATTTTTGAAACTGAACAGCTGGCGCGAGGTTTCTGACAAACTCGTCATTAACATCGAATCGAATGAAGCCAAATCGAAGTGGTCGTCTCTTCGCCTTACTTTCAAAACAAACTTAGTGAACATGCGAGAAAGGAAGTTGCGGTAAGATACAGGCGATATGACTGTTTCTTCCAGCAGATGCAATTTTGAAGTCCAACACCAATCTACTGAATCAACATCAATAATGGATTTGTCCGTACGCTCCATTGTGATATGAATGACTAATGGATGACTCCGGTCTAAGTGTACTTAAACTAAGGGATTCCAATTTCAAGTATATTTTTTTGCTACTAATAATTATAATGCTTCGTAATGTTACGTTTCAAATTCACTGGTTGAAATTAATTGATTACCTTGCACATAAGTGCATCAATGCAATTTTGTTATGCATAATACATTAACTACGTAAATTTATATTTATGTATAAATAGGAAGATTTTTAGAATCATATCAAAAAGGGGCACTTAACATTGTTCTAATGATCAAAAAAATGGAAACCTATCGGTGCGCTACCCATACTTAACTGAACATTCACTGATAAAGACTAATTGTCTTAAAACTCAACCTGAGTCTGGGTTGAGCGGCGAATGGTAATATAATAATTCCGCATTTACAAAAATAGGATATTACTACGGCCCTTTGGTAGCCAGAGTATGGTCTGGCTACCAAGAGGCTTAAAATAATGAAATAGCAGATAATAAATAATAATTAAGGTTACAAATTGTATATAAATAATAATATATACAATTAAGGTTACAAATACTAGGCAAGATAAAACTTTATTTCCTTTCCTTTCATCCCACTTAAACAGGAAGGCTGAATCCAACGATTTGGCGCATTATTTTGGTGACTGAGATGTGATCACGTTATTTTGATTTTTTCAAAAAACTTTTATTTAAAGTCTATTACTTATATTGGGTTGGTGCAAAAGTTATGACCGTTTTTTATGATCCCAGTTAAAAAAAATTTTTCTTCAGAAATGATGAATAGTATCTTCTTTTAAATGATTGCATTATATAAAGAATGCTTTACCTCAACTTTCTATTCAGTTTTGGCCTGGTCAGAATACAGTGAAGAGCTCTTGTATTGTTTCAAAATGTCGGTCGATAAAGTGCATTTACGTCATTGTTTACTTTATGAATTCCGTAAACACAATACCGCGAGTGTGGCAACCAAAAACATTTACGAAGTGTATGGAACAGATGTCATCAAAGTTTGGTAGGCACAAAGATGGTTTACAAAATTCCGATCTGGGGATTTTTCACTAATTGATAAACCACGTACCGGGCGGCCATTGTAGTCTGATGAGGGCAAGTTAAAAGTCATAATTGACACCAATCCACGTCTTACCACCAGGGAGATCGCGTCGATGATGGGAGTCAACCATACAATCGTATTAAGGCATTTGAAGCGTATGGGGATGGTTTCGCGGTACGACGAAACTTTGTCGGCTGCCAATTTATTGGATCGTGTTTCAACGTGCGTTGCTTTGAGTGCGAGAGAAAAACATGAACCTTTTTTGCATCGTTTGGTAACGGGACATGAGAAATGGGTTGCGTACAACAACGTGACAAGAAAAAGACATTGGGTTATACTTGGACAAGCCCCATTAACAACTTCGAAAGCCGAAATCCATCAAAAAAAAGTTATGCTTTGTGTTTGGTGGGATTGCAAGGGTATCGTGTATTTTGAACTCTTGGAACGCAATCAGACAATTACAGCAGAACGATATTGTCAGCAATTATCCAAATTGAACATCGCCCTTCAAAAGGATAGACCAGAATTGGTAAACAGAAAAGGGGTAGTGTTTCATCACGACAACGCGCGACCACATGTGGCTGTAATGACCCAATACAAGCTGAATTGGGACGTTAGCAAGCATCCACCGTATTCTCCAGATCTTGCTCCTTCCGATTTCCATTTATTCCAATCACTGCAAAATTTTTTAAATGATAAAAAATTTGATACAATAGAGCAGGTAAAAACATCCCTTTCTACATATTTCGCATCAAAATCCAAGGAATTTTACACTAATGGTATTAATAAGTTGATAGAAAGATGGGAGGAGGTTATAAAAACGGATGGAAATTATATAATTGATTAAATAAATAATACAAATCTAAAAAAAAATGTTTAATTGTATATGTAAAAAACGGTCATAACTTTTGCACCAACCCAATACATCAATCGTTATATAAGGGTTTTAATTTAAGAATTATTTTACTGACATAGATGATGTGTTTACCTTCTGTATACGATCTTGGATTTGCGATCGGTCCGTATACGATTGTACGTGTTCCTGCGTACAATAATTATTTTGGGTCTTTACATTTTCGTATATATGGTATACAGTCATCGACTTTATCACAGTTTTAGTTTATAATATAACGATAGTCCATGCACATTCTACGATCCCGTTTTCCTCTCGGTCGTTATACATGTTAAATATTAGCATAGTATTCGATTTAAGTTGCGTTCATAGTATTAAGTTTTTCTGTCATTAGCGGAGGCGCTTCTCGCATATATTCATAATTACATTGTATATATTTTCAATCTGTCATTATTCATTCGTTTCAAATAGTTTTAATAAAGAATATTTACTGGATGATTAAAATATTCTACAATACAATAGTACAGTTGCAGTTATTGATTCTATCATGCGGACGCTATTCATAATTTCGCGATCGTGACGTATTTGGTTTGGTATACAATTGCATAAAGATTTTTTTCACAATAATTTTAAAATCTTGTTCATAATGAGATATCATACGTACGTAAATTAAATTTATACATACACGATTACCAATACGAACTGTATAGGATCGTAAATATAAATGATTAATACGGAACGCCGATTTCATTCATTGAATATTTTTATTTCATTATTACTGATGATATGGATTGTCTCATTATTAACCATCCGCATCATATATAAGAATAATATAATGCAGTAATCTAAGTACATGCAGATGTATTACGTCGTTTTGTTTTATTATTTATATATATTTATATGTATAAGGAAACGACAGGTTATGGTAAACATATAAATTTAAGGTATTAATTTGGGAGAGATTACTTACGAATATAAGAAGGGCTAAAAGATTGTTGTTTATTGGTTTATTGAGAAGGATATGGAGGGTTGGAGAAAGCCTATGCCTTCTCTTTTGTTATTTGAGGGTTTTTTGTAAAAATGAGAGCTGTAATAGTGATAAGAAGATTGTTTGTAGGAGTGGGAAAGTTAAGTTTCTTGCAGGGCAACTATTGTACTTGTCCAAAGCAGGCCCAAGTCTTCCAGGTTATTAAGAAAATCATATATGTTCCATTGGATATTGGAGCATCTGTCATTAATTTTAACTCGGATACTACGATTTTCCATCCTGGCGAAAGAGATGCAAGCAAGATTCTGAATATATGTCCCAGCAAAAAATCTGTAAGACGTTAAAAGGATGTTCTAGATTGAAATCGAAAATAAAAAAAAGCTGAAGGCAAATCGATTTAGCCTTGTTTGAAATTAAAATCGCATTTAAGCGAGTAAAATTATGCTCCTTTACTAGACTTTGAGCCTGTTTTGGGAGGCTTAAGACTAGCTATCTTTGAAAACTATATTTTTTTTGATAGCATTCGATTAATTTGTTATAATGGACAACGAGAATTCGTCCGGTGGGATACTAGTGGCATTGGATGTTTATTGGGCTGTAGTATTAGTGAATTTGGAATTTAATTGTTTCAGTCCTTGTGAAAAACATGATAAAAATAAATAAAATAAACTTCGCATTGCTTTATTTTCTTATAGGAAACATTGGAATCGGATGAAGTTTTGAATATTGCAACGTTAAGGTCTCATTTTGCTACTATATCTGAACCTGTGTCCCAATTATATAATCGGTTTTTGATAGAGGAATCTCTTTGGTAAGATAAGTAAAAACTTATTTATACACAACAAATTTTAAATGTAGTAACATTTAGTAGATGTTTATTTATGCTCAACACATTTTAATTATAAGAAATACTAAGCAGAATGATGGAATTCTTCATATCATCTGATTTTGACCAACGAATAGCTAATAAAAGTACTTGCATATATTTCGTGATGACATAACATTTGAAGTTTGTAAGCTGTTACTTCTGTCAAAAAATTTAAAAAATCGTTGTTTTTCGAGTTTTTATGTGAATAACATACATTTTTCATTTCAGAAAGGGAAATTTTCATCATAGATAAATGAATATACGGAAATGTTCAACGTAGAACAAAAACTGCGATTCCTTCCTATTTTGCCCATTATTTTCAAATGTGGTAATCTGCCTATTCTTGTTTGAATGCAATCGCAATTTCAAAACTCGCCGTTTGTTTACTTTGTCTGTTCAAAGACTTGTTTGAATGCAATCGCAATTTCATTCTTGTTTGAATGCAATCGCAATTTCAAAACTCGCCGTTTGATAGTATGCATTATCGTCCATACTTCGTTTGTGGGACTTAACTTTTACTTTTTATGATGCCACAATCATTTACACTTTTATTTTTATAAGATAACAAAAGGTTTACTTAATAATTATATGTTGGCCTCGATTTTTATATTTGGATATTTCGTTCGCTCGATTTGACAACTGTATTTGATATTATCTAATTTTGTTCGCCCGATTCGACTGTCGTAATCACTTGTCAAATTTTTTTCCTTCAACTCATTTTATAAACGCACAGTCTATTCTGAACTTTTTATTAAGGTCAATGTGTTGCCACAGTACTCCCCACCAAGTGATCGTCTCAGTGATATTTTGCACGGATTTTGTACTTGTCGGCCTATAGTTAGTTTTTATCTGACAAGTACAGGCCGACTAGTACAAATCCCAGCAAAAAACGAAGTATTTGTCCGTACAACATTTCAGATGGCGGTTGATAATATCGTCTTTGTGTGTTGTTCGCAGTCCTAACAAAACTATCGATAGTATGTCCGTCCATGATATTGTTTGTTGACACATAGACGGTGCTTTTGTTGCTAAGTGGCACCGCTCGATAATGCTGTTGCTTTGTGGATGGTATGAATTCTTTCGTAGATGGTCGCAGTCGATAGCTTTTGATAACTATTTGAATATAGTTTGAGATTCTTGCTGGGCAAACGTAACGCAATATTCATGTATCGATGAATGTTTTCGCTATATTCGGCAGTTTAATTCGTCATTGGGGAGGCTTCGAGCCATAGGCTGAAATGATCAATCATTGTTAGTAAATACTTGATATTACCTGATGGTGGCAGACGTCCTACAATGTCGATATTTATGTGTTCGAAGCATTTATTCGGTGTGACGTATAATACCTTTTTTGTGTTCTGAAGTGTCGATTTTTGGTACGCCATGCAATTTCGGACCAATTGTCGGATGTCTTTTCGCACGAATGACGCTGATAAGTCGACTTGATGATCGTACGCCGCCGTGAGACAGACCGTGTATTTGATCGAAGACATTCTGATGGTATGAGTGGTCGCATTCTGATACTCAAATTCGGTAACATGATTTCTTTGAGTTAAAGTGAAGAATCTGTTGATTGTCTCGTGAAGTTCTTCGTCGTTTTGTTGTTTTTTCATGGTCTGTTATTAGCCGATTTCGCTTTTAACGGCATTTGTTTCGATGCGTGAAAGAAAATCAGCGACTGTTGTCTTTTACGGATACATGTATGTTTGTTGCAAATTGATCGATGTAGTCAAGATGATGCTCTTGCCGAGGTGAAGCTTTGTCTTATTTTTGAGGAAAAGCGAAGATTAGCGGATTGTTGTCTGTAGGCAATATAGAGTTTCGTGCTTCCAGCATATGCCGAAAATGTTTGACGCTTTGGTATGTTGCTAGCAGGTCCCGATCGTACATGCTGTATTTTTGTTGCATGGCGATTAGGCGTTCGAATATAAACCAAGCGGTTGCACTTCACTGTTGACGATTGGGTGCAATGCTGCGCCCCTTGCGTTGTTGAATGCGTCGACTTGCAAAACTAGCGGTGTATTTACAGACGAATTTGTTTGTTCTTTCTTACATTTATTGAATTCTCCTATGGTTTCGTAGGTCCATTAGAGAACTGTTATCGTCTTTCTTATTGCTTCTGATGACTTTTTGCAGTGTTTTAATTTCAAACGGCGTGTGGAATAAAATATCTGTGAAAAGAATCATGGCGATGGATCGGCGCAAGTCCTTTGCGATCATTGGTCGTATTACTTTTTCGGAGCTCGGACAGCGGTGTCATTCCGTGTTCGTTGACGCAATGTCCTAGGAAATCAATCTCGCTGTTACCGAAATCATATTTTGCTAAGTTCATAACCAGATTATGTTCGCGTAATAGTTCAAAAACATCCTACGTGTTTTTTGTGTCCATTTTTGTCTTTCGATGCTACATTGATGTCGATGTACGCATACGCGAAGTCGAGACCGTGTACCACTTTATTTATATATGAGTTCCAAAAGTGCCAGACCAAACAAAGAAAACACAAAAAATTGGGGGAAAATATTTTTATTTCTCAACATAAACTGTGTTTAGTTCGATACACTTTTCACAGCGATGTTCAATAGCTTATAATAGGATACGTCGAGTTCCTCAAAATAGTCATTTACCGCAGACTGTATCTCTTCATTATTGGCAAAACTTCTACCACCGAGTTGTTTTCAAAAGTTTGAACAGAGAAAATAATCCAAGGGATTAAATATAGAATGCGTAAATAATCGATTCAATCTTTAACTCATTGATTCTGGCCTTCGAGATGACGGATGTGTGAACCGGTGCATTGTTTTGATGAAGCAACACTTTATTTTTCGCTGGAACTGCGAAAAATAAAGTGTTGCTTCATCAAAACAATGCACCGGTTCACACATCCGTCATCGCATAATACTCACCGTTGATTGTTACCTTTTTGAAAATTATCCAACGCGCATCCCAAAAAACTGACGTAATTACCTTGTTAGCAGATGTAGCTGTCTTCACCTACTTTGACGCCGATTTTCCCCTTTCAGTCCATTATTTTGACTGTTCCTTCATCTCAGGTTTGAAGTAATGGACCCATGTTTTATACATGGTTATGAATCGATGCAAAAACTCGACTTTATTGCTGCGAAACATCGCCAAACACATGATTGAAACATCGCACAGCTTTCTTATGTCCAAATTTTCGGTCAATATGCGATGTACAGCACTTTTTTTTGAATGCCTACCAGGTTTGGTGTCTCTAACGTTTTTAGTCGGCGGTCATTCAATACCATTTTTGTGGACTTTTTTTGCCATTTCTGTCTGGCGTGGTCACCTCATTTGGCTGATCACTGCAACGTCCGTCTTGGCTGCTCGTACGTCTTTGTTATTGGTTGGACTGAGATCTTTCAAATGAAAATATTGTAACACATAACATATGACCACATGTTTACAAATTCACTAAAGCGTTTATATTAATGGCTAAACAACACGACTTCATTAAACTTCAATATTAATTAATAGTTACTTTAATATTAACGAAATGGTTGCATATATTTTGCAGTTTTATGATTTGATATTTTATTTATTAAAAAAGTACAGCTTCTGAACAGAACAACAATCTCTTATAAAAAAAAACTATATTATTTTTAAACGTCACTCTACACCTCTGTAGTTTTTCAGAAAGACTGTCATTGAGATCAACAGTCCTGTACCGAACTTGTTGGATATGTAGCGAGTGTTACACGTGCCTGACTAGAATCTTCATTGCCGTTCGTATTATTCGAATTAGTTTATGTAGTCGTTGCTGTTCCTGTCAGGGCAATAATTTAAACGCGAATGTCAGAATCTTTAGATGAATCAACTATAGCTTGAATCATCCGCAGCACTGATATTTGTTAATCAAAATTTGAAACATTTCCAGCAGAAGTTGAAAACGGCTTGGTATCGGTATGTATATTCGATTCAGAACTCGATGCAAGCCTCTTATATGATGCTGAGACGGACCTTGTGCAATATTTGCAGTAGTTGGGTCTGTTTCCGTCTGAGCACAATCGTGGTCATTGCGATACATTCGTTAATATGAAAAGTGGTCCGATTGTAAATAAATTTTCAGCATTTATTCGTAATACTATTAATAATTTAGCATTTGATTAAATTAGCGATGAATTCTTTTCACGCGCTCTATTTCGCAAATTAAAAATGTTATGAAAAATTATAACGAAAACAAACCTGAAAAGAGAAAAGCTGCTCGCGAATATTACGATGTGACTAAAGATGAAAAAAAGGCCAAAAAAACAAAAATTGATGTTAGGATTGTATGAAGCGGGAAAAAAAAGTAGAATATTTCACATAGGGGAGGTTGGTGAGCGAAGCGAACAGGGGGCGAAGCCCTCTAGTCTTCACTATAATAATAATTTATATATCATAATCAAGGTTTGATGTTCCAAATATAGGATTGTAATATCTGTAGTTCTGCCATGATCAATAATTTTCGTATTTGCCAATATAAGTTGTCAAATAATATATATTTTGTTTTATTTTAAATATATATGTATTTAAGCCACAGAAATAATCATACAGTATTATAAGGTATTAATTTATACCGAAACTATTGTCAAACTGAAATATTATAAGTAGCTTAGTCCTGGCTCACCGGTAGAGTGCAGATTTGCACAAGAGGTTCGAAAACCAACCATAGACAAAAAGAATACGCGTACCGTTGCCAAATGGCATATGAAAGATGTCATGTATTATTGTTATTTATTGGTATTGAAACTAAAATAGTTTTCTCTAAGTCGACAATATTTACACGTTTAAATTTAAAAAAAAGTAATTTAGATAATATAATACCATCTGTCTTGACAGTGGTTTAACGCGATACAGATCAGCGTATCAAAAAGTTAGTGAGAGATAAAATAATTTTTTCGTTTACTGCTTCGTGTCTCATCGTTTAATTGAATCTATTTGCTATACGAAGAATTTTCAGCCAACACGCACTAGCTTTAAAACCCTCTTGGACTTTTCGCCGTAATCGATGTGAAATAAACTATGTCGTGGTTTCTTGACCTTTTGACATCTGGTATTTTCTTGTCTGTGAATGATTCAAGATAGTTCTCTCGGTCTTGGTTGAATGAACTATAGTACTTTCGAATTATGTTGTTTAGCTAATACTCATCTTCTCATCTTTACTATTTCGTATTGAGTCAATGTTTTATTACAGGTTGGCTATGGTTGAGGCTACCGAAGACTCTTGAACAGAATTTTTAATATTGGACTCAGTTGGTCTTGAAACATATAAAGAAAAAGTTTAAACAATGTAAATGAAAATGGGCTTCTGAAAAAATGCAATCGTGTCAGGTATAATTTAATTGTTGCTATAACCATATTAAAAATCGGCAATTTAATATATTTTTAATTAAAAAATATGAGGATATAAGAAACTGTAATATGATTGAAGTTCTTCGTTCTGATTTGTTCATTTTTAAAGAAATTTTCAGTATTACCGACAACTCCTCTAGTTGCGGTGAAGATGATATCACCACTCAATTTACGCCAGTAATTGTGCAATTTAAAGATAGTGTAAAGATATTATTTAGAATTATGATAACAGTAATAATTGTACATAAGCAGAATTTCATACCGATCCACTTCTCTAAGACGATAAACCATGGCAAGTATTTCCGAGGAATTCACATTCTTAAAATTGCGCGAACATGAATTGTCCCACAAATAATAAGTGCTTGGATTGCATTTATTGATAGGTCGTATGGAGATTTATCATTTACGAAAAAAATGGTATTACAGAATCCTTCAATGCGATTAGTGTAAAGAGTTCTATCATAATTGTATCTCACTTGAAAGCAGAAACTTTTAGTCTGAGTAAAATTAGACTCAAGAAATTCACTCTCTCCTTGAAGGTAATATTCACATTTCAAGTGTGGGCGTAGTAATAATTCATTCATAATCGTCAACATGTGCGAAATTCATATTTCAGTAAATTTAATAGGTTGTTATTTAATAGTGACAGGCAGTCATACATGAGAGAATTGTTCAGATATAACTACACTGGAGTAAATGGAAAAGGTGATACTTTTTTTAAAGCTTTTTTTGTGCTCTCGATACACTAAGATAATAATAATACTGTCAAGAGGGTAACAAGAGGCGCATAGTCTCAAAACCACTTCAACCAATCAGGTTAATTTGTGGTGAAAACCCCTAACACGAATAATAATAATATTTGACACGGAAATCTATCGTTTTTGCCTCTTCAGAGCGTTTTAGATATGCCCACATCTTATTAAGATGATATCTTAAAAGACAAGGTCGAAGTTAAGTTTCAGGACATCTTCCGCCCTTTTTCAGAAAAGTCGGTGAATTTTTTAAAGCGATTCATGCATGGGGAATTATCTCAGTGTGATCTTTTCACCCCGCGTTTCCAGGACTCTATTATAGACCCCTAGTAGCTATATGAATATCCACAAAAAGGTTCTGGTCCAATTAAGGGAGTATTCACTTCCGTTTTGGTATCTACTAGTTCGTTACCCTCAATACCCTCATAACCTGGCACCAACATCGATACTCTAAGATAATCATAATATAATATTTAGTTTGTGCTTTAGAGTATGGAGACGAAATGGAAAAAATGTCAAAAAGGCGAGATATTTTACGCAAACTAACATTCTGAATAACCGTAGATCAACCCAAACTCCACTCGTAATTGAATTACAATAAAATCAGGGAATGTCAATTTTGGCCCACAAACGACGGATTGAACACTGAAACAAATGTAAGAACGATAACCACTTTTGGTGATCAAAAAAAAACCGAGGTTAGTGTCTTCTCAACTTACCAAAACAAAATGGAAATATAATATTTGTGACCGTTGTTTTCATTATTTCTACAGTGCTGAGAAACTAAATAATCATATAGTTAACTGCAATGAACTAAACGAGGGTAAAGTTACTCTACCATCTGAAAAAAATAAGTGGTTATCATTTAAAAATTATCGGTTCAAGGAACGTTATCATATATGATGATACAGAGAGTAAAAAATTGGGAAAATTTAAAAAACATGTTAGTTTATCTGCTAATTTGATTCCACAATTAACTACTACCGAGCATAGAGAGACAATCATTGTCAAAAGTGGTTTGCATTTGAATTGAAGAGTTAGTGTATAATGTGGAAGCCACATTTATAGACGACATGCCAATGGAATATCAACACAAAAATCTGCTTAAGGAACTACGCAATAAAATTTCATGCTATATATCTAGCACTGCGGTTTGACAAAATGATGTACGTGGGATCGACCATGAAAGTATGAGGAATGGCACACCAATCATGTAATCTATCATACGAAGATAGTTATACTATTCCAGTAGTCTTCCACAATTTAAGTTCATATGATGTCCATTCTATAATAGAAAATGTAGTATTAACTTTTGATAGATACGCTGATTTAACAAACAAAAAACGTTTGCCAAATTAGCGTATCCTGATAATTAAAACCTACTCAGTCGAAAAGGTTTTACTTTATGACTATATGATATATTGGAACACATTTGATGAAACTGAATTACAACCATATAGTTCATTCTACAATGAATTACAAGATTACAATATTTCAAAAGAGGACTATGACGCATGCAGATTGTATGGTCTACTTTCAACAATCAAACACTTGGGGAATATTCAGATTTGTATTTAATCGGTTTTTAACTGAGATTTTTGGAAACTTACTTAATAGCTGCATTTAAAATTATAAACTAGATCCTGCACATTATAATACATCACCGGGACTAAGTTGGGATGCAATGATTTTACAGACGCAGCAACATTTAAAATTAATCACTGGTATCGACATGCTTCTCTTCACTGAAATAGGAATCTGAGGTGGTATATCGGAATGTAGTACTCGTTATAGTAAAGCTAACTTTACCATATTGTGGATTCAAATAGTTTGAATATACTGATAGTTTTAATGGGTTTATATTCTTGAAGTAGATTTAGAATACCTTATTGAATTTAATGATCCACATACAGATTTACATTTTGCTCCTCACACAAAAGAGTCTAAATTACTTTTAACACTTTACAACAAAGAGTGTTTAAAATTTGGATAAAGATTAAGAAAAGTAAATAGAATTTTAGAATTTCAGTAATGTCCATGATAACAAAATTATATCGATTTCAACACACAATTAAGAACTGCTAATATGAATTTGAGATTTTTTTCAAGTTGATGTATAATAATGTTAGAAAAACTATGTAAAATGTTAGGAATCGTGTTGATATTAAATTATTAAAAAATGGTATGGTTGTTATGGAGTAAAGGCCAATGACTGCTAAGCCGTATTTCCATAACAAAACAATTGTTACTGAAAATTTAGTGGCAATAGAGCATAAAGAAACCGAAATTTTAATAAACAAAACTGTGTATATTGGACAAGAGATTGTAGACATTTCCGAGATCTGTAGATATGACTTTCATTATTGATATATATATGAAACCTACATATAGGGAAAAATATAAATGCTTATACACTGACACAGATTCACTCATATAATCCTACATTTAGAAAAAATGTAAATCCTTATACACTGTCACAGAACTTGCTTGTGAAGACGCATATGAAATTATGAAAAAAAATATACAAAAGTACGATATAGTCAGTAGCCCCAAAGATAACGTTTACCAAATACCACAAGTAAATAAGAATGTGTTACGTCTAATAAAATATGGTATGAACTGAATGTACAGCATTTGTGTCGATGGGGGGACATGTAACCAAAAAAGCTAAAGGGGTGCACCTGAATATTTAATTTTTATTATTTTCGGGTGTTATCATCATCATTTGCAACTTCCTTAGTTTCGTTAATGTTAATTTTACCGCTCAATCCAACACAGATTGAGCTTCAATGCATTAAAGTCTTTGTCAGTGATTATTATTAAAATAAATTGACTTTTTAAAGATGGGCTATAAAAAACCCATAATGATAAGGGCACGTTACTTGGCCTTGTTAAATAATACATACCCAATATATTGCAGTTATGTGTGTCTTATTTGAAAGAGAACGGTTTCCCGAATTTGGGGTATAAATAAAAATTCTTAATTCTAAATACATAATCATATACATTTTACATAGCATAGAATGTTCATAGGCAAAAGTGCCTAAAGATGCATTAATGAAAATAATAAACTATGGCAAATGATTCAAAGGAATTCACATTACCCAAATTGTGGGAACCGAAAATATCCGACAGGTGATAAGTGCTTGGAGTTCACAAATTCATTCGTTGTACGGAGATTTTGCATTTTTAGACAAATGATATTAAGGAATTCTTTAATGAGATTGGTAGAAAGAGTTTTATGTTTTATCTTATCTAAGTTTAAACTAGAAAATCTTAGTATGAGTAAAGTAAGAGTAAAGAAACTCACTTGTTATTAATTTCTCTATAGTACGCTTGCACTCGTGTCATGTGAGAATTAATAGAAAGTATGTCTTCTTAAAGGTAATTCTTGTTTAAAGTGTGTGCGTAATAATGTGTGCTGACGGTCATGGTACTAAATTTAATAGGTTGGCATCAGCCAGTCATTGTTACTAAATATGTATATTGACTTTCGCGTAAGTATACATACATGTGAAAATTATTCAGATATTGCTACAACAGTTTCTGAAATAATCATAACCATTTTAAGATACATTAAAAAAAAACATCATCACATGTTTTCTGGATTGAATTTATTCAGTGAAATTTCTGATTTATTCGTTTCAAAAATAGTGTTCATCGAAAACCAGCAATTGACCTTTTAAAACAATGTCTACATACAATAGGATTTTATTGTATGTATATTATTGTTTGAAGGTGTTACAAATAACATAAAATATATGTTATGCGCAAAGTTGGCGTTAATTTACAAGTGTTTGGCAAAATAAATATTGGTGGTCATTTTTTTATAAATTAAAGATATGTCATTTAAAATTGTAGGACGCGATAAAATATTGGGTTGTCAAGAAAGTAATTTCGTTGTTTGCCAACAGAGGACTTAATTGAATTTTTTCACAACCAACTTCACACTTAAGCCGCATAATAATATGTATTTTGACAGCTGACGTAGCAAGGCTTGATTCTGCACAGTAGTTTTTGGTTGATACCCTTTTAAATATGGGAAGTGAAAAACAGCATTTTCAGCATATTTTAATTTTTTATTATAGAAAACATAAAAATGCTGTTCAAGCAAGAAAAAAATTATCCAATGTGTATGGAGAAGATGTGTCAAGTGAGCGCCAGTACCAAAACTGGTTTGCAAAATTTCGATCCGGCAATTTTGATCTCGAAGATGCACCACCTTCTGGAAGGTCAGTTGCAGATACTAAAGACACAATAAAGACATCAATTGATTCAAACCGGCGAATAACAGCTCGTGAGATCGCTGACAGATTAAATTTATCGAATTCGACCGTTCATGATCATTTGAAATAACTAGGTTTAATCTCAAAGCTCGACATATGGGTTCCTCATCTTCTTACGGAAAAAAATTTGTGCCGTCGCATCGACGTTTCTGATTTGATTCTCAAATGCCAAGAAAATAATCCATTTTTGAAGCGTATCATCACTGTTGACGAGAAATGGGTTGTCTACAACAATGTTAAGCGCAAAAGATCCTGGAGTAGAAAAGATGAACCGGCTCAAAGCACTTTGAAAGCCAATATTCATCAAAAAAAGATTAAGCTATTTGTTTGGTGGCATTTCAAAGGAATCGTTTATTTTGAGCTTCTACCGAGCAACACAACGATCAATTGTGAAGTGTACTATCATCAGTTGGACAAACTGAATGATTCACTTAAACAAAAAAAAGCCGGAATTGGTCAATAGGAAAGGTATAGTGTTCCAACAGGATAATGCGAAACAACATACAAGTTTGACCACTCGGCAAAAGCTTTTAGATCTTGGATGGGATATACTGCTCTACCCGCCATACTCTCCAGACCTAGCACCTTCCGATTATCATTTGTTCCGGTCTCTACAAAATGTTTTAGACGGTAAAACGTTTAATTCAAATGAGGAGCTCAAAAATCACTTGGTTCAGTTTTTTGCCAGCAAAGAACAAAAATTTTATGAGCGTGGATTCATTCTACTGCCAGAAAGATAGCAAAGGGTATTCGATCAGACTGGACAATATTTAATTGAATAAAATATTAATTCACTATAAGAAAATCGGCTTTCATTTTTATTTAAAAAACGAAATTACTTTCTTGACAACCCAATACAATTCAAATTTTGCAAGACTGCCAAAGTTCATATGAAGTAAATGCATCATTGCTTGTTATTACGTCGAAAAGATGTAGAAGATTTCATGTCGAAAAAATTAAAAATATTCACAACTGTGTTAATTATTATTTCTTCAAAATAAAATATATATATTTTTCAATATTTTTATTAAGTAGTTTTTGCTTCGATATGTATATATAATTACCATTTATTTATGAAAAAGTGCAGCTTTATATAATATAACATATATGTATATATATATATATATTAATATTTTATTAAGAAATTATTATCTTAATAAAATATAATATTAATAAATATATATGTTATATACTAAAATCGAGTTTTGAAATTTAATTCAATTTTTATTCCAGTCATGAATGGCAAAGTGCAATACGAGATAAAAGATGCCCTTGCAAAACTCGTTCAAATGAACGTGCAAAGCATTTAGTGGATGTATTACGTGATTCTTGGCAACACTTACTCAGAAATCGGGCAACTCGTTCGCTTACACATAATGATGAGCAATTTCATGCTTTGGAAAAAATTAAGGCAAGATATATTTGATATTTGATTGAGATTATATAGATTATTTGCTGCGCAGTTTCCCTTATTAATTTGTTTTATTAGATTTCAGATACCGGACTGCATTTAAAAGCATTATTAAACGAAGATGTACGGCCAAATGTAGCTCAGATTGCAGAATGTCTGGCAGACTGGTATAAATTAGGACAAACGGTTTTTTTGCAAACACAAATACTTCAGAAGGATATTGATGACATTAACTGTAGGCTTTTCGTAGTGCAAAAACATTTGAATGGTATGAAAGATAAATATAAATTAGAAGGAGATTGTAAACAATTCTATCATTTAGACCAACGAAACGACATGGAATACAAAATTGCTATCAAGGTATTTATGCAAAATTAAATTGTAGATTGTTTTTCAATAGTAATTTTTCAGTCCATCAAGCATCCGGAAGAAGAAATAGAACTTTTAATATCGGAGAACGCGAAGATTATATCACAATGCATGGAATTTATTCCTGGGGAAATAATGCCAAATTTGACAAATTAATATAAGTTTTAATTTTGCACTGTGCCCAGTTTCTCAAGTTTATTTTGTTTTTTTTTGTCGCGTTTATACAAATTGTAAAAAATAAGCTTTTTGTTTTTGTTTAATACGAACTTTAGTTTATTTGGTAAAAATAAAGGATATCTTAGCCGAAAGGTATGATTGGTTGATCTTGTTCTATTTTGTAGACTGTCCAAAGATATTGTACATATATTTCTATTGTATAGACATTCCATTGACTGGTAGTATTTTTAATTATTGTACTAATATAATCATAATAATTAAAGGAAAGATTCCCTAGTAACAAATATTCTTACTCTTTTTTGCTATTGTATTTCGCTGTAATTTCACTATAAATGTCTGACGATATCGGGCTAGCATTTCTGGCTACGCTTAAAGTTAAAGTTTTTATTCTACGAAGTCATACTATCAAAACCTAATAATTTTAATAACCGGGATCATAAGAAGAATTCACTGGTATGGCTTTCATAATAGTTGGTGGAATTGGGGTACCATATGTGGATTTAGTGTTTTTGTAGGGACTTGTATGTCATATAGCCTTGATAGTTTGGAAAGTGGCTAACTGCACATGAATCGCATTTTACGGGAGTAGATATCGCTACAGTACGCTCTATGGTAAAGTGTTGTTAAGCACATTTGACATACTAAGGTTCATGGCAATTCGATTTTGTGTATCCGTATTATAGCGGTAATACTGTAGAATATCTTTTGTTGGATGCGGCTTCTGCTCCTTAATTTTTAAGTGCACCAAAGTATCCAACATGAAAATATTTTTATTATTTGGAGAACGCTCCAAATCCTTTAAAAAATAATGGGAGTGGCTTGGGCCTTACCTTCTGCATCGCGTTTAATATATTTCTTATATGGCAAAATACTATCTCCAACTCAGATTTAATTTGTTCTATTGGAGTTGTCAGGTGTAAATTTCTGATGACTACTCGAAAGAGTTCGTTTTCTTTTAGTTAGTATGTTTATAATTCCACTTTCTATTCATCCAGATACTGCACAACAAATCTGTATGCAGCACCTGAGTTGATCGATATTCCCTTTACTTGGGACGAATTTTCAGAATTTTGTCTGGATGTATTTCTCTTTGGCTAACCAACTGGTATCATGAAACCCTTATTTATATCACTGGTCCATCCGGCACTGATCGGTTTTATGGACCGCCTATTCAATAACCTTAATCGCGATATTTTAGGCGTTTCAGTGTCAATGTCACTTTTTATTTCACTTATTTATTATATTTAATATTATATTTTGTGCGTGAAGCAACTTCCAAATTAAATTTATAAAATTAAACAAATTGTAAAGAAATTACATTTATAGAAAAAACTAAAGCTTTTAAAAAGTTATGAATTATAATAAATTTTAACTAATTTAATATTTTTATTTAAGATACATCCTTCCCACAGGTATCCGGGACTATATCCAAGCTTTAATCGTAGAACGAGTTAAAGAGATTATCGTCAAATTAATAGGAGCACGACAAAATAATTTGATCATGGATTCTCAAAGGGTAGATTTTGGGAAAGGCAAGGGAGGTAAGTAACTTCCAAGTAACTGCCATCAACGTCGACGGTCGGCTTCACCCTCACCCTCTTTTAATTTTTTTCCATGCCTATAGCGATTGAAAATTTCTTTTCTCTAAATATGTTTACTATATTTTCCAAGAATTTGTTTTTCAATTGCTATAGGCATGAAACAAAATTAAAAGAGGGTGAAGCCGACCATCGACGTTGATGGCAGTAACTTGGAAGTTACTTTTCTCTCAATTTTTTTATTATATTCTCCAAGAATAAAAGAACATTCTAACCTTTATCATTTTTATACCTTCCTCTTCATTTCTTATTTCCTATCTTTTGCATGAATAGTTTTTGTTTGTTTTTGGTATTAGTAAATTTTTTTGATATCTTACTTTTCACCCCTTTTTCTTCTTTCTCCTTCTTCCCCTCCCAAGGAAACTAAATACATTTGAGGTCTTGATTTTCTCCTATATATTCCGGCATAATATACAATTGCTATAGGCATGAAACAAAATTAAAAGAGGGTGAAGCCGACCATTGACTTTGATGGCAGTAACTTGGAAGTTACTTTTCTCTCAATTTTTTTATTATATTTTCCAAGAATAAAATAACATTCTAACGTTTATCATTTTTATACCTTCCTCTTCATTTCTTATTTCCTATATTTTGCATGAATAGTTTTTGCTTATTTTTGGTATTAGTAAATTTTTTTGATATCTTACTTTTCACCCCTTTTTCTTCTTTCTCCTTCTTCCTCTCCCAAGGAAACTAAATACATTTGAGGTTTTGATTTTCTCCTATATATTCCGGCATAATTTTTTTCTGGTTATGATGCATGTGGGAGCACTTCTTATCAAACACTTCGAACGCCACCGTATAGTCCTGTACAACTTAACGTTCATCAAATTTTTTTTATTATTCCACATTTGATTACCTTTTTCCTCCTCAATAGAATTGTTTAATACACCATAACAACTCTAAGTTGTATTCAGTAAGGTTTGCATATTATTCATAAAAACATACACGTCTCAACAACACTAAGAAATTATCCAATTTTCAAATGACCCAGATTTTCATCTCTTTGGATCGGTGAGCAAACAAAATTATCTTTACTGGATTGAAACCAATCCACAAACTATTCAGGAGGAATCTTTACAAACAAACTTATTGTGGCCTGAATTAGAAGATATTGATTTAACAAATATAACTCTACATAGTACATAGCCCCTGTCATAACCAATTTGTTGCAGGAAAATTTAGTGAGTCAATAATTTGGAACCATCATACTCGGTTGAAAATATGAAACATCGTATTCGGTTCTATAAACGGAGCAAAGGCACCCAGTTGAATGATGTTATTTTAGAACATAATTGCTTGGATAATACTTAAAAATAAAATAATAAATTAAATTTAGCTATGCTCATCTCATTTTTTGTTGTATTTGAAATAAAAATATCATTCTTACTGAAAAACCCCGTATTTGATCAAAATTAAACTACTTGATGTGTATTAAAATATCTAAATTTGTAGAAATTAATTTGTTTAATAATCCATATTTGTAGAGGCGTTCATTTGAATGATGTTATTATCAGAACATAAGAACATTAATTATACTTTAAAATTAAATAATATATTTTGTTCTGACGCATTTCTGTATTATTTTATTTGAATGTAACTCTTATTAAGAAACTCTACACATTTTTTGTATTTGTACATATTTCTATTTGCATTCTCTTCTGAATCCATTTACTTAAAATATATACTCGTATATACAAAATAAAAAATAAGACATACATTTTTAAAAAAAAGTTTTTCTTTTAAAATGATTACTATAGCAAATAAAAATAATGGCATTTATTTTGGTTATGAACGCATGTGTTTATGTGCATATATACATGTATACGTACGATAGAGAATGAAGTTAGGCTTTTTTATCTAGCTTCTTATCACAATAGTGGTCAGTCTTGCGTTCAAAGTCGTATGATTATAGTACTGATGTTATTAATGAATACTGTTGTTTTGCATTTGCTTCTATTTTTGCTTTTACTACTGTATGCGAACTTGCTGGTTGGTCGTATACACCAGAGGCTCCTCCATAATACTTAACTAGTACAATTTTCGAAGTATTGCGCGATTGTAAGTAATTTTGTTTTCGGAAAATTGTTTCAAGTAATTTAACATCTGTGAAATTATTGCAATCAATCAAAACTAGTAATTGGTTTTTAATGCTTTTAGAGTTTATTATTTTTGTTGTTAAATTTGATGGTTTGATGTCTATTCATACAATCTTGAAGACAAGGCCGCGGCATGTTCATTATTACTTCTGTACGGACGCATTTAGACAATAGTACGCAGATTTTATATATGCTTTTAAGAAATTAAATCACAATAAGCAGAATGAAATAAAATCGAAAGAATCCCAAACAATATAATTTTTTTTTAAATATCTTGACGAGTTAAGAAAAGGAAACAGTACCACATTAACTACACGCTAATACCAACGATAAAATATTAAAAGTGATATATTAAAATATTTATAAAAAAAATCTGACATACAGATATGTATCGTTGAACACCAGGGAAAGAATTTACCAAATAATAAATGCGACTATTATTCTTGTATGATTTCGAAGCTTAATTTTATGACATTTTTAGAATTTTTTTAAAAAAATGAAAGAGTACTTCTAGCTTGAAAATAATTTTTTTCCTGGGATATTATGAACTTACAGTAAAACTGTATCCGAAAATATAAGCAAATGTAGATTGAACATCTTCTACGAACATACACTCCTATAACACGAGTACCATGCTGCTGTTGCTGCGACTGATTCGTTTGTTACATGTTTTGTAGTGGTATTATTACTGCTCCTCTTTCATCATTTTTACATTATTTATCACTCCATTCTTACTTTATGCCTAATTATTTTATTTTATTTTTTTAATTTTTCTAATTTTTTATTTTAATATTTTTTCCTTAGCTTCCATTTACAAATTTTGATACAGAAAAGGGTCTGCCAGTTTATGCATGTCGAAGAAGCCTATTTAACCATTCTAAATTATAATTTAAATTAACTTTTCCAGTAAAGGAGTGAAAGTATTGATTATTATTGATTGTTTCATTAAATAAAAAGCAATTACTTGTATAACAGTTGTATTATTTAATCTGAAGAATTATTAGATATTTTGATGTTGAACCAGCAAGTGATATTCTTTTGTTTGGGGCCTTATTTAAGAAAATAATATCATAAATTATTAGTGTCTGAATCCAAAAGCGTAAAGCAGACTGATGGCGAAATATCTATTCCAAACAATACGCTGTGTAACTTTACATTGCCACTCGATACCACTTATATAATTATCTAACTAATTAAAATTGATAAATAAATTCCTCATTAAAGTAAATCTTTTTGAAATCCTTAGAAGCGAAAAGAAAACAAGTGTATTCAGATGTTAGATGTTTGCTAGTGGATTTTAAACAATTGGGTTTCTCTGTGGCAATATTTTTGAGTATGGCCGTGGCTTTGACATTTTTTACACTGTGGAATCAGGTTATTACTTCTGATGTTCAAAAAGTATCGCGTATTTTGAAATTTCCGCGGGTTACGTATATTCGATTTTCGATTTTTTGTGGCGATATGTTGGTACTCGTGTCTCTCACTTATGCCGACAAGTTCGGCCATTTTGAATGTTCAGTTAATTTTTGACAGCTGCTTTGCACGTGTTTTGGCTCGTCTTCGATTTTTGCCCACTCCAAAAAACTGGATCAAAGAATCTGTATCAAATTTTGTGTGAAAAACAAAATTAATTGCGCGGACACATTTGGAATATTGACTGTGGCATATGGCGAAGCTACCTTGGGCCGAAGCAACGTTTATCGGTGGTACAAAATGTTCTCAGCCGGCCGAGAAGATGTTAAAGACGAAAAGCGTGCCGGACGATTTCTTATTACAGTTTTCTTCGATTGCAGGGGCGTGGTGCATCATGAGTTCTTGGCACAGGGTAGAACGGTCAATAAGAAATATTACCTGCAAGTTATGCGCATGTTACGCGAAGCAATCCACCAGAAACGCCCAGATTTGTGGAAGAACATAAATTGGCTTTTGCACCATGATAACTCATCGTTGCTTGTGCGCGAAGTTTTGGCAAAAAACAACACACTAATAATGCCACAGCCACCGTATTCCCCAGATCTGGCCCCCTGTGACTTTTTATTGTTCCCGAAACTGAAGAGCCCCATGAAAGGACGACGCTACGCTACGACCCAAGTAACACCTGTTACGAAAATTAAGCTATTTGACGGCACTCTGACGGCACTATGTTCCGTCATATAATAACGAATTTGTTCAAGATGGGTTCAGAAACGGTTAAGAAACTGTTCGTTCTCTGTCGCTAAAAGCCGGAACTCAAAAAAATTTCGACATAATACGGAACTAAGAGCCGTCAGACGTAACAAAAACGGCACTTATTGAGTGGGTTCCGAGTGCGTTACTTGGGGATTGAGGAGATAAAGACGGCATCGAAGGAGGAGCTGAACAAGATCACAAAAAATGATTTTTTGAAGTGCTTCGAGGATTGGAAAAAACGTTGGTACAAGTGTATAATATCTGGTGGGGATTACTTTGAAGAGGACAAAATAGATATTCATGAATAAATAAATAATTTTTGAAAAAACACAAAATTCTCGATACTTTTTGAACAGACTTCGTATTGTATATACTAGATTAAAAAAAGTTATTTATATCTTCATCGTTTCGAAATGTTGGCATAAAAAGTGGAAGATTTGTTGTAGATTCTTTGCCGTCTTTCTTTACTTTCTTTATTTTATTTGCTACATCAAGAATGTTTAAACCTCTGTGTATTAGCACGTTTTTTATATTTTTCATGTTGCAAGATGGGTGTATGGTCCTAGTCATAACTCTTATGGGTCTAGCTAGTTTTATTCTCATACGTGTGCCATTCAGGTTAGTGTTGTTCATATAGGGAACTAAATTCTAGATTTGTGTCTACATTTATTTTGAATAGTTTGTTGTTCATGAGGTTTACTTTGAAATCAATGTTTTTCGTTTGTAGAGTATAGTTTATTTTATTTTAGTTTTATGTGTTGCTTAACATAACAAATGGTGGTTTGTGTTTCTTCACAGTGTCGTGTAATTTTTTTGGCGCAGATGATAGTTCTGTTTTGTTTTTGTTTTTGTTTAACTGTCCTTTATCAGATTTTTACGATTTGTTACTTCTTTCCATGTCAATTTCTGGTAAGTTCACAGTCTATGCTTCTTACTCGGTCTTTTAGTTTTTAAAATTCAGTCTATTTCTTTATGTAGTTCCTTATTTTCTGTATAGTAACCTTGGATTACTATGTAGTGAAATAATAAATGATTAAATTAATCATCTAATATAATATTTTTCTACATTAAAACAAAGAAGTGTTTCTTTATCTTACAAACCCAAATTCAACCAGGGAGTTTTTGTATAAGCGTACACACATAAACCGAATAATGATTCTTTGTTTATCCAAATTCAACAAAGAGATCTTAGCCTAAGTACACATATGCATGCAACCACTATAATTCAACCCGTAATCAGTTTGTTATTTTACTTAAATATTTTATTAGTTTATTTGAATTTATTTGATTATTGTAAAGTTCTATATTGTTTATTTCCGTTACAAAAAGTTCAATTAAGGAAATAAATAAAGTTTACGTTCAATAACTAATTAAACATCTATATTGAATGTTAAACAATCAAAACACAAATTAAATATCAATAATTGGAAGCATACAATAGCAAAACTGAATGTCGTACTTTAATTTAAGTCACAAAAAGCATGATCTCTTTTCAACAAGTTTTTCAAGACTTTCTTTCATGTTATTTGAGCTCATATGGAACACACAATTCCACTTCGCCATTTACTCGATGAATCGTCATCAAGTCTTGCAATTTTGAGGCGGTAGTGCTGCGGAGGTACCAAAACCCACCGACAATTCTATGTGTAGCCCCGTTTATCAAAACTACAGATAAGGCTAGCATAATATATTTCTTTTCATACATGCATGATTAACTATTAATGCTAAACCACATCAATACCGATTTTTTTAAAAGTATTATTTTTGTATAATTTCAATATTTTAAAACCAGTTTTTTTTCCTTTTAATAATTTCAATATTTTAAAACCAGTTTTTTTTTAAATATATACATAAAAGGTGATCTATATTAGATAGACCCAACACTATTACTTTGACATATTTTGTTAGACAGCTGTAATACAGAATGTTTATGACACTTCAATCCACGTATATTTTTGTCATAGAGTAGTACACGCCATTCAAACGCTTTGAAATTATTCAGCTTTACATTCAAAATAACTTTTAATTGTGAAAACTCAATGTGCGTAGAGAAAAAATTATGAAGCACAGTTTATAAATAAACAAAATTGTCGATTCTACGGAACAGAAAACCCTCAAATTATTAAAGAGGTACCTCTTTACGGTCAAAAATTTACTGTATGTTGCGGTATTTATGCTGATATGATAATGAAGCCGGCCTTTTTTGAAGGTGAAAATGGTCCCGTAAGAAAAGTTAATCATAAGCATTATTGACGTATGATAATCGATTTTTTTATCCCGCAAGAACAGATAATCATAAGCATTATTGACGTATGATAATCGATTACTATTCGTGAAAATGATATGGATCATTTTTGATTTCAACAAGACGGTGCGCCACCTTACACAACAACTTGCATTCGCCTTAAATAACACTGACAGCATTTTTCAGTCATATCAGGCGAAACACTTAAATATTTAATGGAAAATGCCAAAATACAAGCTTAGGGAAACCACTTTTGCGTTATTATATTTTAGATATAATCATAACAAATCTTCTTGAACCAAATTACATGACTTTTTTATTAAAACAGAAAAAATGTATTTTTGGGAAACAAATAAATTCATCTGCCTCACTCCGTATGTTTAAAAATATTTATTAATACGATACAAAATATTACATTTAATTTTATTCTTCGTGCAAGAATAAAAAATAAAAGAACAAGAAAATTATTTATCATGTTTTTTTTGGTTTACTACTTTATATTATTGTATATTTGTAAAAACATATATATTCTTATATTGAATTTATTATTATTATATTAGATTATAATAATATTGTATATATTACTATAATATAATATAATCTACAATAACAATATATTATAAATAAATTTATGCATATATTTGTATACATGATGGCGCATAATGAACGTTAAATTCATTAAAACTTTTTTATTTTAATATTTTTTTTTAAAAGTATGTTATAAAAAAAATTTTGGGAATTTTATATGGAATATTCGTCATGAAATCGGGGGCCATAACACCTGAAATTTTTTGAAAGGTTATGGAAAATGTTTTGGAAAGAGTACGAATTAGCGAAGCAAAAAATAACCACCATTTGCAAGATAGCATTTTTTATAACTAAACCAAAAGTATTCCCCATTAATGTCCTATATTTATAAAAAAATAAATAACAATAATCGTTTAAATAAAAATGTTATAAAGAATTCAATTCGCAACGTTCATTTTGCGCCCCCATGTACGCATATACATACATATTCAATTCGCAACGTTAATTTTGTCGTAAAAATAATTAAAATGCATAATTATAATTAATAAAATTTAAAAAAAGAAGATAATAATAATAAAAATAGTTGTATGATAAATAAATAATATATTGATAAAATTAAAAAACGAAAAAAAATCGGGAAAACGAAATTGTTAATTCCGTATATGTTTTCCTTTGTTCGACGTTTTCCTTTTTCGAAAGCAATTTCATATGTTTCGACATAATATTTAAATGATTTTTGTAGAAACTTCTTACCACTTTAATTTGCTGTAAAGTTATTTTTTTTAAAAACTTTTATTATTACAATTTAAATTTTGTATTAAGTTTACTTTTCCTTCATTTTCGTAATTTTTCTTGTCTTCTTTAATTAAATTTCTTTTTCCTCTTTTATTTGGAAAACACTCGGAAACTGCGACACTTTTATTTTATTTTTATTCCTAATATTAATATTGTACCGTTTTGTTATTACTATTTAGTTACTACTATTTTTATTTAGGTAAACTTTCTTTTAAAATATATAAATAAATTTCCTTAATTCAAGTCGATTATTTCCGGTAATAAATCTTTCATCGATTTCTTGGGCACAATTTATTTATTTTATATATACCTAATATTTGTACTTTATTTTATAAATATATACGTAAAATATGGAGAAATGTTATATTCTGTAACTCTGTAAACATACTGTAGTGATTAAATGTTCCCAATGTTTTAGAAAACATTAAAATCTCAAATCTTAAGAAAATGTATTAAAGTATATAATAAAAAATAAGTCTAAATGGAAATGATGTGTATTAAGTTTAAATAAACAGATAAATAATAAAAATTAAAAATATTAATAGCAAATATTTAATATTTAACGTAAATCATATGTGGTCAAATATGAATCTAAATTCAACACGAACCAGTTTGAATCAACATACGAGGTATGTATCGCGTATTTTGAATTTCAAAAAGTATCGCGTATTTTGAATTTCCGCGGGTTACGTATATTCTCGATTTCGATTTTTTGTGGCGTTATATTGGTACTCATGTCTCTCACTTATGCAAGTTCGGCCATTTTGAATGTTCAGTTAATTTTTGACAGCTGCTTTGCTTGCACGTGTTTTGGTTCGTCTTCAATTTTTGCCCATTCCAAAAAATGGATCAAAGAATCTGTTTCGAGAACAAGAAAAAGTCACAGGGGGCAGATCTGGAGAATACGGTGGCTGCGGCATTATTAGTATGTTGTTTTTGGCCAAAAATTCGCGCACAAGCAACGATGCGTGAGCAATGGCGTTATCATGGTGCAGAGCCAATTTTTGTTCTTCTACAAATTCGGGCGTTTCTGGCGGATCGTTTAGCGTAACTTGCGCATAACTTGCAGGTAAAATTTCTAATTGACCGTTCTACCATGTGCCAAGAACTCATGATGCACTACGCCCCTGCAATCGAAGAAAACAGTAAGCAAAACCTTCACATTCGACCGAACTTGGTCTGCTTTTTTCGGTCTTGGCTCTTGCGGCAGCTTCCATTGGGATGATTGAGCTTTGGTTTCCACGTCATAACCATAAACCAATGATTCGTCACCAGTTATGACCCTCTGGAGCTAATTTGGGTTGTCGCAATCCTTAGCAATGTTAATGCGTTTCGGTCGAAAGTGGGCAAAAATTAAGGACGCGCCAAAACACGTGCAAGCAAAGCGGCTGTCAAAAATTAACTTTGGTTGGTCGCTCTTTAAATACTGCACTACGCTCCTCAAAGCGCGTTATTAAGTTTTTTATCATGTTTGCATTTGTGATAGTATTAAAATGCTGACGATATTTTCTTTGTGTTGTAACAATAGATCGTGTGGAAGAAAAATAAAATTCAATAATTATGACACGTTCCTGCCCTGAGTGTGAAAGCATTATAAAATTTTATAAAATTCTTTATAATCTGCAAAAAAAGTTATATGCATTTTAAATTAGTCAGTTTAAGTTGACCCACCCTGCACAAATATTCGCGCTGATACTTTATCTTCCATGTTCAATAACACATTAAGAAATGTTTTGGAGCCTCAATATTTTGCAGATTTACAAGGAAGGAATGAACAAATATATATATTAATTGAAAATAATAATAAAAAAAAAATTTAGGTTGACAACATCATCTAATACCGCATTGAAAGTCTAGGAAGTCAGGCCGCGTTAACTGACTAACTAGAATAATAAAACAAAGTTCTTTTAATATTGATTAATAATTTTATTCTGAGTTCTTATACAGTTGCTTACCCTTTTTATAGAAAAATAATTATTCAATATTCTCTCCAGCATCAAATTCCTGAGATCGACAAAAAAGGTAAATTCAAATTTGTTGACTTTAATTTTAATAAATATGTACTGATTTTTATGTTTAATAATTATTTGATGATTTACTTTTAACAAATGCATCATTATTAATTAGTTTACTGATTCGACATTCCATTATTGTCCATATGCGTGAGCTCATATGGTATAAACATGGAACCAGTCAACATGCAAAGCATTGCGAATTGTAATTGCTGATTTCAATTTACAATTAAGCGAAGAACAATTTTGCATCTAAGTGCATTGTTCGTTGAGTGACTTTTAAGTACCATAAGTATGCTACATCCCACCGATACTAAAAAAAATAATTTTTTACAAGAAGAAAAGAATAAAATTATTTCCAAATGAATTAATTTTAAGGAAATTTAATGTTTTTTTTTAAACTAATTTATTATTTTTTGTTGAGCACGTATATATTTAGAGTAAATAATATATACAACTATAAAGAATATATAGAGTTTTTTAATAAGAGTAATATGCTTTTTCCTTTAAATATAGTAAAAAAAAATACAGTATAGCAAAATTTATTAATTTATTTTAAAGATTTATCGATAACGTTATTCAAAAAGCCGCCTTTGCTCCATTTACAGAACGGTTTTTTATGTTCTAAAAATATGATGGTTCTCATTTTTGACCCGCTTGTGTAATAAAATTGCCACCTTGTGTAATAAAAATCATTGATAGCAACAGTAATTTATACCTCATTTGGAATAAATTAAGGAAACCTCACTAAACGGTCAGTTTTGCAGAACGTAAAAGTTCCTCTAAAATAATTTGTATAAAAACTTGAGCCCAGTAATGGCAATTTTGTATATTCAGCGATACAGAGAGCTTAAAATGCCTCTCATATCCTAAGAATAAGTATACTATTATATGTAAGTTACAATAAAATAACGATTAATTTAATAAAAAAATTGGATAATGTCTAAGTGGTGTTAAGGTGTTTTTTCATAAATAAATTAAAAACTGAATAGAAGTCATAACGAGACAAGATTTTGACATTTTAAAATCGGCCACACGGACATTTTAAAATATATCACTTCTATTAAAAAAAATCCTCACATTTGCTTTTACAAAAATTAAAAAATATTTATTTTTAATTGTTACTTTAGTATTGCGTATTTGTATTTTTATTTCTTGTGTTCATGACAAGTTTTTTTAAAATTATTATTATTTAACATTCTCGTATAATTACCAATTTTAATTTCTGCGTTTTAGATACACTAGATCATTTAGACCTCTAAACGAGGAAGGATTCAAAATTTAAAACAAATATTTTTAATTAATTAAGGATTAATTAAAAATTAAAAATAAATTTTTATTATAACTTTACTCGCATGAGTCTATTTTCGCCATTTCTTGTGTACTTTTAAGTTTTAACCGAAGTTGCATATATATATTATAAATTATCCTCGATTCAGCTTTAAATATGATTTTTTGGACAGATGCAGCTCTACCAAAAACGAGGTCAAATGGACTATATTTAGTCTCGTATTGTACGCAAAAACATAATGGGTGTCCATTCATTCCAGTTGTGATCTGCGAATGACAAAAGGCCTCCCTAAAGTATTCGTTGGTTTCTTTCAACCGAGCCAAATGTTTCATAATAAAATTATGTTGATTAATATTTAGCATATTGCATAAGTTTCTCAATAACTCATTATTAAACTCTGTACCTTCTTCCTTTTTAAAGTTTTTAAAACATCCGTATTTTAATATATATTTTTCTGCAATGATCTTTGCTCCTTTTAATTCCATCGAAAATGCTTCTATACATTTTGTAAGTATCCCTTCATAGGTTTTAGTAGTCCCCACTATACATATTTAGCATATATCAGTATCCTTTCATAGGTTTTAGTAGTCCCAATATTTCTATTGATACAATTTCGAAGCTTTCTATTATTATTAAAGGTTCTTTTATGTATTTAGAAACTTTATTTTTTCAACAAATTTGAACAGAATGCTACTTTAGTTTAGCAATACATCTTTTTATACTATTAGGGTCCCCATGATACTTTATAATTTCTTTCATTTGATCATTATCCATTATTTTCATTGGCGGCCTGTAGATTAATATCCGTAGCGGACTGATATTTCTCTTTCTCAGTATTTTATTAATAAAACTATTCAATATTTTTTTAAATTTATTAATGTTATGTATGAAAATATCACGTCATCATATGCGAGTGCTAATTCATTATTTTTTACCTGTTGCTTAGAAAGATATTTTTTTTCCGGGATCATGTCAATAAGGTAAGGTCTTTTTCATTTGTTAAATTTATATTTATTATCTTTGAATCATTTATTCTTATTATGAGCGACTTTTTTGTAGGTGTTTAATTTTCCTTATATCTGAAATATTGAGTTGACGAAAATTCATTTTCGTAACAGTTGGTATTTTCTCATTTTTGGAAGTACTAGAGTAATTTGCTTCTTATTATTAATATATCATTTATCAGCTGATAGTTTAAAATTCATTTTAAGAAAAAAGTTTATTGATTTTGTTTATTTTGTACAAATTTTACGACAAGTTAAAAATGGAAGACTAAACATAGCAATTTATTGTTTTACTTCCGTAATGGGAAAAATGCGCACGAAGCTTATGAACTCTTGTGTAAAGTTTGAGGTCTCTACAAGAGGATTAGTGCCAATGATAGCCTATGAAATTCCATGATGGTGACTTTGATTCCAACGACAATCCTTGGTAAATGTTGATGACGACAAATTGCATTAGTTTAGTCAAAAAAGCGTTACATGATATGAGAGATTGCAGAAATATTTAGCATCTATCATTCATTAACGTCCACCTGAAGAAGCGTGAGGAAAACAATCCTATTTTGAAGCGATTGATAACTTCTGATGAGAAATGGATCGTTTACAATAAAATGGTATGTAAACAGTCTTTATCCCGACGTGACATCGAAAGTGGACATTCATCAGAGGAAGGTTATATTATCAATGTGGTGGGATTTGAAAGGTGTTGTGTTTCTTAAGTTTCTTCCATGAAACCGAGCAATCAACGCAGGCTCCATCTATGGTCCAAGAAAATGAGATAGGACTTGATTTACTTACTTATACACAGTTAATTAAAGTTAATAAACAGAAAATAATTTTTTTAATTAATTGTAGAGAAAAGTATTTATTATTTTAATGATTTACATTAAAATGAGATCTTATCCAGATTTTGTGAATTCTCATAAGCTAGTACATTTCTTTGAACAGTCGACACTTAAAATTTATCACTTGATCACTATGAATTTTCAGACGAACTCCAAACCGACTAAATACTTCTGTTAATAGGCTCTCCGCTATTATTATTGCCTCGTGATTCGGTTTTGCAAACGCTCCTAACCATTTCGTAAATTTGTCAATCATAACGAGTATGTATCGGTTTCAGCTTTCCGTGGTAGGGATATATACCACTACGTCCAACACTATCCTTTCTCATGGATCACTGACATTATAAAGTTTTGTCGCATCCTTGCTTTTTATGTGTGACTCTGTTACAGATGCACAGCTCTTGTACTTGCGGTACTAATCTTCGACATCACCACGGCAGTTAATCCAATAAAAGCTCTGATGAATTTTTAAGAGTTTTCTTACTCCAAAATGTCCTCCAACACATCCACCAATACTGCTTTTGATTCTAGAATGTAGTCATTTTCCTGTGTAGTTTCCCATTTACTGTATGGCAATCCATTATGCATTATTAAACTCTCTCACTGTGTACAGTATGCTTTTGTAGTTACACTGCAAAAGCTTACTGTACACAGTGAGAGAGTTGCAGCTTCATGACATCGAGGTTTCTCCGCTCCATTAAGCCATGCTAATATCGGCTTTAAATCTCCATGCTCCTCTTATGCACTCCGCATGATATCGCCACTCCATTCCTCGGTAAGAGCACCCATTTTTATGCTCGTTACAATCTCGGCTTCTTTAGCCTCTTATTAAATACAAGATTTACAGACATTTATATTAGGCATCCTCGACAGTAAAATTAATGAAGGTAATATGGAGAAATACCTGAAGACAGTTTCATAATTTAAATTCAATTGCCGTTTCTGGCTGGGTATGGTCTGCGATCAGCAATTAAATTCCTATTAATGGATACAATAGTGTTTTCCCATTTATTGCTTCATTAAATGATCCCAAATGCGACTATGGTTATCGATTATAATTTAGCTTCACATTATCGGATACAATAAAACCTGAACGGGTTAAAATAAAAAAATTTGGTAGAACCGTATAATTTTATACGGATGGTTCGCTTTCAGCTTCGATAATGGTAATAGCGGTGGATAATTTTTTCTACAGCTACAATGGCCTGGAAAAATTTATCATCAGCATCATTATTTAGCCCATACCTTAATGTGACTCGAATTTAAATTATAGTATTTCATCTTTTCTGCAATATTTTTATATTTTTAAAAAAATTTTAATTTTGAAATAATTTTTGAAATTATGCCTTTGAAATATTTTTTTTTATTAGTTAATTTTTCAAAGCTAACTTAGTTGAGTTGTGGTAAGACTTTGAATAATTATACCTTTATAAATAACTGAGCTTTTACAGCAAAATGTATAACTTAAACAGCCAATCAAATCTATTACCTATCCAATTCTTACCCTTCTAATTCTTTCCCATCAAATTCTCATGATCAATCAAATTCAATATCAATACCTTTAAAACATATTCATTCTATAACAAATACGCGAACAAACATGTTCGAACATGTTCATTTTTTAAAGTTTATTAATAAAAAATAACTAAGAATTAATAAATAACCACTTATATCCGGTATAAATTAGCTACTTCAATAAAATTCTAAACCAATGCCGTTAAAGTATGATCATTATTTAACCACATTTATCATTATCGTCGGACCCACATATCCAAACCAGCACATACAACTCACAAAAATATCCACACATACGTGCTGCGCACTTAACCGGAAGCATACCTGAGTATAACAGTCGCATACCTAACCCAATACTCACACCAAGTGTTACGTATAAACCTAAGCTTATGCCTAACGCATCTAACCACATATATACCGTACGCATCTAACCACAAGAAGTTATTTACTTCAGAATTTACCAGTTGAAAAAAGTGCATACTTATGTTTTTATTAGTAATTGAAATATGGAAAATATGCAATAAATTATTTGCCCTTTGGCAGATTAGTCAAAAAAGATTTTTATTTGTCCTTTGGCAGAATAATCAAATATGGTTGAAATAAATATCAAGTAGAGCGGCACTATCTACGCAAAGTGATAAATATTTACAAATGCAAATTAATTGTCTACTATGATCCAATGCGAAGGGAAAAGAGAACTGAATAGACAGGAAAACGGACCAAGAACGGCAATAACTTAAAGAGTTTTTAGAAACTTTGGAATACACTCATTTTTCTACAGCCTCTAACCATATTGTATTAATATTTATTTTTATGTTTAGAAATTTTTGAAATTAGTTTATTTAGTAGGTTCCATAAAAATGCATCTAATAGAATAACCAATTTTGTACATAAGCTAATTTTTTTAAAAAAGCATCTGGAAAGAAAAATTTTTGTATGAAAAGGTTTCATAGTTTTGACACAGAAGGAAAGAACAAAATTGCTACGACAAAGAAAGCGACATTTAGTTGTCGCTGTCAACATCTTAAAACTTTTCATAACCTTATAGGGTTGATGTCAGAATTGTTGTCTTATTTGCATCTGTAGTATCTCAATGAGATTCGTTATTCCATATTAAGAGAGTTGGACACACAAAATTCCTAAATTAGCAGAGACCTCTCTATCTGGTAAAAATACCAGATGGTAAAAAATACTTCAATGGTAAAAAATACTTCACTGGTAAAAAGATTCTTTTTTTTCCTTCTTATTTCTATAAACACTGCTTTTGACTTTCCACAACTCTGGGGAATTTTCAAACTCCTCAAAAAGCTCTCTCCAAAGTTCATTATTAACAACAGCCATTTGTCGAACAATGCGACGTGTTCAACATAAAAATCGAAAAACAAATAATTTTTTGACATACGGTTGTCACAACTTGTCCATACACAGCCAACATCGGCTACCAACCATTAATTCCGCCCATAAAAATCAAAGTATTTTGATTTTCTTCCAACCAACTCACCAACTATTCAAATAGTTGGCCAACTGCCCTTTAAGAGTTGATAACCGTCGAGTTGATTGGATGTGTTCAATTCTGTGTGATAATATTTTTTATTAAATTGTGCTAATTGATTTATACGCAGTGTTAATTAGCTTATAACCCTATAAACAACTTTTTATTTTTTTTTTATTTTTTTATTTGACAGGTTTTATTTCTACATTATACATTATACACATAGTCATGAGACACAGTCGCTCGTATGGAGCATATAGCGGCACAGAGAATACACGTCTCTAATTGGTGGTAGAAGGCTTCTTTATTGGCGTCATTCTCTACTTCAGTTGGGGCATAGCATTGCACGATGGTGATGTTTCGGAACTTCGAGTGGAACCTGGCTGTCAGAAGGCGGTCGGAGACCGGTTTGTAGCCCATGAGAGATCTCTTTGCGTTGGCTGATAGGATTAATCCGACTCCACAGTGGTGTCCACTGTCGTTGCCGCTGTAGATTAAGTGTTCACCCGTCTGCGTTGCGAAGATTCCTTGATGTTTCCACCTTGTTTCGTAGATTCCCAGTATGTCGAGATTGTAGCGTCGCATTTCGGAAGTAGCTTGCGCCAGACGAGAAGTTTGGGAGAGAGTCCGCACGTTCCAGGTACCCATTCGAGTTGTTCGGTGAAAGCCAAATGTCGTTTTGCCTGAGGTATTGTCCGGATGATTACTCTTGTGCTGTTTCATGATAAGATGTTTTTTTTATGGCTTGCGGCTTATCAGGCCAGCGAAGCAACCCCCAGTAACGTTGGGGGACCCTACGGACTACATATGTAAGGCTTGTAGTCGGCCTCTCACCCCGGCACCAATGCCGAGATGGCGGCAGCGGGAATCGAACCCGCTACCTACCTGCGACACGCGGTTTTCCAAGTGGTCACCCATCCGAGTACTAACCACGCCCAGTCCTGCTTAACTTCGGTGATCTATTAATTAAATATATTAATTGCATATAAGAAAACTTAGTTAAACTGTTAATTAATAATATTAAAAAAATAATAATAATAGAATCAAAGCGGAAACGATGTTGAGTATATTTTCCAGTGATAGAACAAGGAAAAGTTGTGCAGTGATCGTGTGTGCTTCTGACAGATTGTGTTGGTCATAGTGATTGTTCATAAGCAGTCATTTCTTTGTTTGGATTTTGGCTTAGATTAAAGAAGAACTGGATAGGCCTCTACACAAAAATTCTGTCGGAATTTTGTGGCAATAAATAAATAAATAAATAAATGTATTTAATTATATATTTATTTATTTATATTTACATATTCATTTTTATTGAATGTAATCTTAACATATATAAGTTAAATGCGATCTGTTTTATATTATTTTTATATTATTAAAGATCCTTAGGAATGGATAAAAAAAGAAATGCCATTTCAGCAGAGAATTCGCCACCTATAGAGAATAGTCTCGCAGACTTTCAGGTAGGGCAGCCGGCGCTAGCTGCTTTATGGCAATGTTGCATTCGGAAACTAAAAGTAGAGAAAGAACATTGGTCCTGATTGGGAGCAAATTAGACGAACTAGCCGTGTTTATTAAGGACAGGAATAATGTCCATATGCTATAATGAAAGCCATTGTAAATCCAATGTGAATCAGATAAAGTAGTTCCTGCGACAACGAAGCCACCCCGAGCATTATGCTGCAATGCAAGCCATTGAAGTCCAATGTGAACCAGATAAAGTAGTTCCTACGATAACGAAGCCTCCCCGAACATGATAGGACAGATGGCGAAAACCATTAAAAGTGTTGGCAATACTGACTGTCGACACTTTTCCTGGTAATACTGCTCTACTTTTATAACATGTTATAGTAAAAAAAAGGCTACGCCATCTTACTTGTAATTAATGTCGTCTTAATCTTTATATATATTAATTTACTTTAAATTGTTGAGTTGCTTTCATTTAAACACAAAAGGTTATGGGCCCAGGATTAAACTAATATATTGTGTAGCTCATCAATTATTCGAAAAAATGGCTCAGAATAATTTTCGTATTGAATCTTTAAACAAGAAAAATTATGACACTTGGTGTTTCCACGTTCAGGCCGTGTTAATCAAGAATGGACTCTGGGGATATGTCAATGGAGAAATAGAAAAAGAGTAGACTCTGGGGATATGTCAGTGGAGAAATAGAAAAACTTGAAGATCAAACAAACATAAAAAAATGGGAAACCGACGATTCATATGCAAGGTCGGATTTATTTTTACTTATATCTTCTACTGAAATACGTCAAGTAAGAAATTGTAAAACTTCAAAGGAAGTCTGGGATACCTTAAAGGGTATATACCAAAGTGAAGGCCCTGCTAGAAAGGTCACACTTCTCAAACGTCTTGTTTTGTACAAAATGACAACGGACGAGGACGTAAGAGATCATTTAAATAATTTGATGGATACTGTGGATAAACTGGAGGGCCTAGGAGTTAAAATAAATGATGATTTATTGACAATAATAATGTTATATAGTCTTCCACATACGTTTCAAAACTTTCGAGTAGCGATAGAGAGCCGTGAGAATTTGCCCAAACCAACAGACCTAAAAGTTAAAATCTTGGAAGAGCATATGGCAAGAACAAAAGATGAAAATTTTTAAAGCCAAGAGGATGCATTTTATGGACATGGTTCAAAATTTATTAAAAATTCATACTTTAATAAAACTAAGTACAAAAACAATAAAAAATCATACAAGACTGATTCAAAATTAAAATGCCAAAATTGCGGTCGTGAAAATCACCGAACGGATCAATGTCGAAATTCAGAGAATCGTTAATATCGAAAGGGAGAAAACACATTCTTAAGTGAGGAATCACACGCTACAATGACTGAAAGAAAACCCTCAAATTTCTGGTACTTGGATTCCGGAAGCCCTCCCACATGTGTTCAAAACAAAAATATTTCCTCGACATTAAAAAGACTGAAAACATTGTTTTGAAATTAGCATCATCAGAGCTATGACTAGCCAAAATATGTATAACAAAAGACCATGCAATTAATCTTAACAATACTCTTTATATTCCAGAATTGACGGCAAATTTACTCTCAGTTGGAAAAATTACCGAAAAGGGATTTGATGTGACTTTTACTAAAAGCAAAGCATTCATTAAAAATTACGAGGGTGAAACTATCCTCATGGCAAATAAAATTAATGGGCTATATTATGTTATTGAAAATGATAACCCTGAGGCTTCAAATTTAACAAATTTTTTAGTCAAATTCTGAAAAACAATTTACAAAGAAATTATGGCATAGAAAATTAGGCCACATCAATATGCAGACTTTAAAATATGCGCATCAAACAAAATCAATGGTGGGCCTAAACTTTAATCCCAATGAATCCTTTTCAGATTGTGAAAAATGCATAAAAGGCAAAATGTTTAAATCAATATTTAAATCCAGCCAAGAAGTAAAAATTTGGAATTACTAGAAATCGTCCATTCAGACGTAGTCGGACCCATGCGAACTTCATCAAAAGGAGGGTAACTTTCATTGACGAAAAAAGCCGATATACTAAGATATATTTTCTAAAAAAGAAAAATGAAGTTCTAAACTTCTTTAAACAATTTAAAGAAGAAGCTGAAATCCTAACTGGAAAAAACATTAAATATCTCCAAAGTGATAATGGAATCGGAGAATATATTGTAGAAGTAAAAATTTACAAAATATTTAATTGAAAATGGAATTTAAAGGAGACTATCAGCTCCATACACTTTTCAACAGAACGGATTGGTTGAGAGGAAGAATCGGACTATTTTAGACAAAGCCAGGTGCCTAATGTTGGAGGAACACCTAACTCACTCTTTTTGGGCTGAGACTGTATTTTGTTCCAAATATATCATAAATCGATCACCATCTCGTTCAATTAATAACAATACTAAATTTCAGATATAGTTCAAAAGAAAACCATCTGCAAAATATTTTGAAATTTTTGGATATAAAGCCTTTATCTTAAATAAAAACATTAATAATTCCTAAATTTGATTCAAGAGCAAAAGAGGGAATTTTCGTTGGATATTCTGAGATATCAAAAGCCTACCGCATATGGGATCCTGAAAAAAGAAAAGTTGTAATAACAAAGGATGTAAAAATCATAAATAAACCATATCAAAATGTTATACAAGAAAACTCTATTGAAGATCTATTTCTAGATGTAAAAATTACTAAACCAAAATTACAATATGTTAGAAAGAGCAATTGAAATCAACATACAAGCAGAAAATTCTCCAATTACTCTCCAGCAAGACTTCAACAACATAACTCAAGAAGAAGAACACTTATTCGATAAGGCAATTGAAATTGAAACTGATCCAGATACTAATTTGGAACTAAATCATGAATCAGATCAATCACGGACTACGACACTAAGAGATCGAGACAAAATAGAGCCACCAAAATGGACGTTGGACTATGAATGTGAAAGTTCATCATTTTCTGAAGAAGAAGATCTAAATGGTCCTGATGCACTTTCATGGCGAAAAGCATTCAAAGAAGAAATCAAAGCTCATCTTAAAAACCAAACATGGAAAGTAGTTAACAAAAATAATAACAGCAACGTCATTGACTCCAAAATTGTATTTAAAATAAAATATAAACCAACGGGAGAAATTGAAAGACGAAAAGCCCGACTAGTGGCACGCGGATTTGCTCAGCGCTCTGGGATAGATTTTGGTGAGACATATGCTGCAGTTACAAAATTGAGCTCAATTAGACTACTTTTGGCATTGTCCGTTGAAGAAGAACTCCATCTTAACCAGCTTGATGTATCTACCGCATTTTTAAATGGCCAAATTAAAAAAGAACTTTACATGTCATTGCCAAAAGACCTACACGAACTCTTAAATGAAATAATGCAGGAAGAATGCGACAACAATCAACTTGTCTTCAATAAAGCTCAGCAAATGCTAAAAGACTTAAGAGAAGGAAAGGAAGAAGAAGTATGCCGCCTAAATAGAGCCATATACGGACTTAAACAGGCTGGAAGACAGTGGTACGAAAAATTAGATGCTGAAATAAGGGACCTGAATTTTCAGGCCTCTTCTGCAGACCCCTGTATTTATACTTGTTTTGAGGGGGGAGAAAAAAATACTTTTGGCAATATATGTCGATGATATCATCATTGCAAGTAAAAATAAGCATAAAATAAAAAACCTAAAAAATGATTTAATGTCAACATTTGAAATGAGAGACCTGGGAAACTTAACACACTGCCTTGGTATTGAATTTGCTTGCGAACAAGGAAAAATAAGGGCGTCCCAATCCAGGTATTTTGATGAAATTTTAGAAAGATTTAATATGACCACATGCCACCCAGTTAAAACACCTATGGCACCAGGCCTAAAACTAACGAAAACTACCAGCTCTAAACTACGGAATTATCCTTATCAAAATTTGATCGGATCATTAATGTACCTCTCTATAGCGACCAGACCTGATATATGTCATGCAATAAGTTATTTAAGCCAGTATAACTCTTGTTTTAATGATAATCACTGGCAAGCTGCAAAGAGGGTGCTGCGTTACCTGAAGGGAACATGGCACTTATCTCTGATATATGAAAAGTCAGGACAACCACTAATGGGGTTTACAGATGCAGACTGGGGATCTTGTCTGGATGAAACATGTCAATATAAAAGAGCATTTTATCCGTGAATAAGTGCAGGAGGGAGAGATTTACATATACCGACAAGTAAGATGGAGGCTGATATACTAACAAAGGGACTTGCTGGACCTCGCCACAACCTCTTAATAAGGGCTCTGGGTCTGGATACAGGAAATGTCAACTGAGGGGGACTGTTGGCAATACTGACAGTCGACACTTTTCCTGGTAACACTGCTCTACTTTTATAACATTTTATAGTAAAAAAAACCACCACGCCATCTTACTTGTAATTAATGTCGTCTTAATCTTTATATATATTAATTTACTTTAAATTGTTGAGTTGCTTTCATTTAAACACAAAAAAACGAAAGATTTTGCAACCACCTAAAGAAGAGAAAAGAGGGAAACAAGTGAAAATATATCGTCGAAGGTGAGGCCGGCCAATGTAGATAACTTCGATGTGCAACTACATTAAGCGCAGGAACTATCTGAGTGGTCAATGGTTCAGAAGGAGAACAGGAGGGGTCTGGAAAAAATGCCTGCGAGGATGAATGCTCTGGTTATTAGAACAAATAACAACAAAATATATGCAGACATTTTCTGCCAAATGAAGAGTGATCCCTTATTCAAGGAGCATGGAAGCAGCACAACCACAATCAGGCAAAATTCAGCAGGCGATTTGCTGCTGGAGTTAAACGGTGCAGCTGCTAGTAAAACGGCTGAACTAAGACAGTCAGTTGAATACATCTTAGGGCATACCACCGAAGTGAAGTCACAGACAAACGAGGTTCAGATCGAGCTAAAATATCTAGATGAGATCGCAATCAAAGGCGATATTGTTGATCTTCTGACGCAACAACTAACGGCCGTTAAATCGATACGTAGGGACTATGGTGGCACTCAGTCTTACGCATACTGAACCTAGAAGAGCGTTAGAACAGCAAAAGATGAAAATCGGCTGGGTGGTCCACCGCATACGAGAAAGAATACAGAATTTCCCTTGCGCTGCTATGAGTGTCTGGAATATGGCCACTTAAGTAGATTTTGTAATAGCATTGACCGCTCTAAGCTGTGGGCTACGCAACCCGCTTTAAATTGGATTTATGTAGACCACATACATACCTACGTATACCAGTTACACGTATAACCTTAAGAGTTGATAACGTCGAGTTGATCGGACATGTTTAATTCTGTCCGATTACATTTATTATTAGATAGTGCTAATAATTTTATGAACAATACTAATTAGTTTACAACCCTAAACTAAAAAAAGGAAGGTATTGCCACTACCTAATGAAGTGCGAGCGTAAGGAAAGAAGCACGTAGAAAACAACTTTTCAAAGGTTAGACCGGTCACTGTAGATAACTTGGATACGAAAGTACCAAAAGCACTGTAAATAACTGAGTGGCAAATGGGTCAGAAGAAGAACAGGAGGAGTCTGCGAATAAAGCCTTCAAGGCCGGATGACCTGGTTATTAGAGCAAACGACAAAAAATTCTCTGCCAAATGAAGAGCGATCCCTAATTCAAGGACCTTGGAAGGAGTACAACAAAGATTAGGAGAAATGTAGCGTGCGATCTACTGCTGTAGCTCAATGGCGCAGTTGCAAATAAGACTACCGGAATAAGACATGCAATTGAAGACCTTTTAGGGTATATCGCCGAAATGTAGTCACAGACAAACGCGGTTCAGATTGAGCTGAAAGATCTAGACAAGATCGCAACCAAAAAGGATATTTTTGAGACTCTGACTGAACAACTATCGATTTCGGGTCTAACCATGGTCGTTAAATCAATACTCAGATGGCTATACTCAGTCTTACGCATACTGAACCTAGAAAAGAGTTAGAACAGCGTAAGATAAAAATCGACTAGATGGTCCACCGCATTCGAGAAAGAATACGGAACTTCCCTTGCACTGTTTTAAGTGGCCACTTAAGCAGATCTTGTAATAGCATTGACCGCTGTGCCTAAGATGCGGAAAAGAAGATCACTGCAGAATAAAGGTTATTCTAGGGACCTCTGTTATCTTCTCTGTCAAGATAGAGATACTGATACTATAAGTCATGGTACATGTCGTAGTAGATACCCGGTCTTTCTTCGGGCCCCCGAAAAGGGAAATAAGAAATGAAAATAATACAGCTTCATTTAAATTACCACGAAGTGGCGCAAGATCTCTCGCTGTCGAGTGTGCGTACTCTATATACTATCCACCTTATACTAGTAAGGTTATAAATAGGAGTATTTAGGTTATAAATAGGAGAATCTAAATTGCGATGCTTCAGAGCGTGCCGCTGTTTGGGAATGTACCAAATGCTCATGTAGGAAAGATGCAGAGATCGAAGTCTAGTTTGACATGGGTGAGGGTGGATAGCATATCAATTTGTCTACGCTACTGTTCAGCAAACGTAGGTATAGAGGATTTTGAGCATATTGCTGAACCGACTGGTAACTGTGGCGGGAGAGAGGAATCCCCTCATCATTTCCGGTGACTTTAATGCCGAGTGGGGAAGTAGAATGATAAATCGGGGTGGGGATATATTGCTTGAGGCCTTTGCCCTTCTAGGTCTCATACTGCTCAAATCGAGAGGGGAAGCTATCTTTTCTTGGGGTGAAAAACGATTAAACGGAGACCTGAACTTCGCAAGAGAGTCCCTGCTGAGACCAGGCACCTCGTGGTAGGGGTGCGGACACTATACTTAGAGCGACCATCAGGCTATTCTGTGTGTTAGTAACACGTCTACCAACGGGCGCCATAGCGGTTCCACGGGGCCCCACAGAGCCTGCTGAAAGATAAGGGCATTCGATAGGGAGGGTTTCCTTACCGCAATGGTGGAGATAAAATTCACCGCCTCTGATGATTGCATGTTTAAACAGCTGATGACTCACGTTGCGGATGCCTATGATGCGACGATATCGAAAGGCTCTACTGGTGAGCGTAAACTTGTTTATTGGTGGAATGATGAGGTAGCTGATCTTAGGAAAAGGTGTAAACAGGCGAGAAGACGCTGCCAACGTTCAAGGGGTAAGCCTCAATAACTTTTGCTATCTGCCCAGTATAAAACAGCAAAAAGAGAGCTGAGACGCACCATCAAGGAGAGCAAACACCGATTCTGGAGAGAACTTTGAGGAGAAGCTGACAACAAACCATGGGGTAGGCTAGAGGAGGGTAAACTCTAACCGTCAAGTAGTGCGCCATTATAACGAGATGGGATTGTATTCTTAATGCCCTGAGCTGAATGGGTGTTCCAAGGCACATTATCAGGATAATAGAAGAAGACGAGAATTATCGCATTTGCTGACAATATTGCTGTAGTTATAGTGGCCAAATGCGTGGACGAAGTAGAATAAATCTGTAATAAGATTATTAATTCAGGTCGAAGTTGATTTCTAGCAGCTGATATTAGCCTTGCAGACCATAAGACAGAGACAGCCCTAAACACGCGCGGACAGAGAAGAGAGGATATTACCATTAGAATTGGCGAATATAAGTTGGTACGTGTACCATATCTAAAGTACCTAGAGGTGATGTTTGAAGTAAGGCTGCGGTTTCAGGAGCACTCACTATTTGTTGGTGACAACGCTGCTGATACAATTATGGCGCTAGACCGCTAAATGCCGAACATTGGCGTACATAGGCTAAGTAGGAGGACCTGACGAAAAATACTCTGCCAAATGAAAAGCGATCCCTTATTCAAGAACCTTGGAAGGAGTTCAACAAAGATTAGGAGAAATGCAGCGGGCGATCTACTGATGTACCTAATAATTTTATGAGCAATACTAATTAGTTTATAACTCTAAACTAAAAAAAGAAGGTGTGGCCACCACCTTAGGAAGTGCGAGCGTAAGGAAAGAAGCACGTAGAAAACAACTTTTCAAAGGTTAGACCGGTCACTGTAGATAACTTGGATACGAAAGTACCAAAAGCACTGTAAATAACTGAGTGGCAAATGGGTCAGAAGAAGAACAGGAGGAGTCTGCGAATAAAGCCTTCAAGGCCGGATGACCTGGTTATTAGAGCAAACGACAAAAAATTCTCTGCCAAATGAAGAGCGATCCCTAATTCAAGGACCTTGGAAGGAGTACAACAAAGATTAGGAGAAATGTAGCGTGCGATCTACTGCTGTAGCTCAATGGCGCAGTTGCAAATAAGACTACCGGAATAAGACATGCAATTGAAGACCTTTTAGGGTATATCGCCGAAATGTAGTCACAGACAAACGCGGTTCAGATTGAGCTGAAAGATCTAGACAAGATTGCAACCAAAAAGGATATTTTTGAGACTCTGACTGAACAACTATCGATTTCGGGTCTAACCATGGTCGTTAAATCAATACTCAGATGGCTATACTCAGTCTTACGCATACTGAACCTAGAAAAGAGTTAGAACAGCGTAATATAAAAATCGACTAGATGGTCCACCGCATTCGAGAAAGAATACGGAACTTCCCTTGCACTGTTTTAAGTGGCCACTTAAGCAGATCTTGTAATAGCATTGACCGCTGTGCCTAAGATGCGGAAAAGAAGATCACTGCAGAATAAAGGTTATTCTAGGGACCTCTGTTATCTTCTCTGTCAAGATAGAGATACTGATACTATAAGTCATGGTACATGTCGTAGTAGATACCCGGTCTTTCTTCGGACCCTCGAAAAGGGAAATAAGAAACGAAAATAATACAGCTTCATTTAAACTACCACGAAGTGGCGCAAGATCTCTCGCTGTCGAGTGTGCGTACTCTATATACTATCCACCTTATACTAGTAAGGTTATAAATAGGAGTATTTAGGTTATAAATAGGAGAATCTAAATTGCGATGCTTCAGAGCGTGCCGCTGTTTGGGAATGTACCAAATGCTCATGTAGGAAAAGATGCAGGGATCGAAGTCTAGTTTGACATGGGTGAGGGTGGATAGCATATAAATTTGTCTACGCGACTGTTCAGCAAACGTAGGTATAGAGGATTTTGAGCACATTGCTGAACCGACTGGTAACTGTGGCGGGAGAGAGGAATCCTCTCATCATTTGCGGTGACTTTAATGCCGAGTGGGGAAGTAGAATGATAAATCGAGGTGGGGATATATTGCTTGAGGCCTTTGCCCTTCTAGGTCTCATACTGCTCAAATCGGGAGGGGAAGCTATCTTTTCGTGGGGTGAAAAACGATTAAACGGAGACCTGAACTTCGCGAGAGAGTCCCTGCTGCGACCAGGCACCTCGTGGTAGGGGTGCGGACACTATACTTAGAGCGACCATCAGGCTATTCTGTGTGTTAATAACACGTCTACCAACGGGCGCCATACCGCTTCCACGGGGCCCCACAGAGCCTGCTGAAAGATAAGGGAATTCGATAGGGAGGGTTTCCTTACCGCAATGGTGGAGATAAAATTCACCGCCTCTGATGATTGCATGTTTAAACAGCTGATGACTCACGTTGCGGATGCCTATGATGCGACGATATCGAAAGGCTCTACGGGTGAGCGTAAACTTGTTTATTGGTGGAATGATGAGGTAGCTGATCTTAGGAAAAGGTGTAAACAGGCGAGAAGACGTTGCCAACGTTCAAGGGGTAAGCCTCAATAACTTTTGCTATCTGCCCAGTCTAAAACAGCAAAAAGAGAGTTGAGACGCACCATCAAGGAGAGCAAACACCGATTCTGGAGAGAACTTTGAGGAGAAGCTGACAACAAACTATGGGGTAGGCTAGAGGAGGGTAAACTCTACCCGTCAAGTAGTGCGCCATTATAACGAGATGGGATTGTATTCTTAATGCCCTGAGCTGAATGGGTGTTCCAAGGCACATTATCAGGATAATAGAAGAAAACGAGAATTATCGCATTTGCTGACAATATTGCTGTAGTTATAGTGGCCAAATGCGTGGACGAAGTAGAATAAATCTGTAATAAGATTATTAATTCAGGTCGAAGTTGATTTCTGGCAGCTGATATTAGCCTTGCAGACCATAAGACAGAGACAGTCCTAAACACGCGCGGGAAGAGAAGAGAGGATATTACCATTAGAATTGGCGAATATAAGTTGGTACGTGTACCATATCTAAAGTACCTAGAGGTGATGTTTGAAGTAAGGCTGCGGTTTCAGGAGCACTCACTATTTGTTGGTGACAACGCTGCTGAGACAATTATGGCGCTGGACCGCTAAATGCCGAACATTGGCGTACATAGGCTAAGTAGGAGGACCTGACGAAAAATACTCTGCCAAATGAAAAGCGATCCCTTATTCAAGAACCTTGGAAGGAGTTCAACAAAGATTAGGAGAAATGCAGCGGGCGATCTACTGCTGTACCTAATAATTTTATGAGCAATACTAATTAGTTTACAACTCTAAACTAAAAAAAGAAGGTTTTGCCACCACCTTAGGAAGTGCGAGCGTAAGGAAAGAAGCACGTAGAAAACAACTTTTCAAAGGTTAGGCCGGTTCTCTCTGCCAAATGAAAAGCGATCCCTTATTCAAAAACCTTGGAAGAAGCTCAACAGAGATTAGGAGAAATGTAGGGGGCGATCTACTGCTGTAGCTCAATGGCGCAGTTGCAAATAAGACTACCGGAATGAATATGCAGATTGAGCTGAATATCTAGACAAGATCACAAGTAAAAAGGATGTTTTGAGGCTCTGACTGAACAACTATCGATTTCGGGTCTAACCACGATAGTCGTTCAATCAATACGTTGGTACTATGATAGTACTCAGATGGCTGTACTCAGTCTTACGCATACTGAACCTAGAAAAGTGTTAGAACAGCGTAATATGAAAATCGGCTGGGTGGTCCACCACATACGAAAAAGAATACGGAACCTCCCTTACGCTGCTTTACATATCTGGAATATGGACAGTTACGCTGATCTTGTAATAGCATTGACCGCTCTAAGCTGTGCCTGAGATGCGGAAAGGAAGGGCACCACACTAAGAATCTCTGTTATCTTCTCTGTCAAGATAGAGACACTGATACTATAAGTCATGGTACATGTCGTAGTAGATACCCAGTCTTTCTTCGGGCCCTCGAGATAAACGGAAAGAAGAAATGAAAATAATACAGCTTAATTTAAATTACTATGAAGTGGCGCAAGATCTCTTGCTGTAGAGTGTGCGTAAGCTAGATGTTGATGTCACTATTCTCAGTGAGCAGTATAAGGCTATAAATGGGAGTATCTAAATTGGGATGCATCAGAACGTGTCGCTGTTTGGGAATGTACCAAAAGCCCGTATTGGAAAAGATGCAGAGATCAAAGTCTATTTTCACCTGGATGAGAGTGGATAGCATATAAATTTGTGCACACTACTGTTCACCAAACGTGGGTATAAAGGACTATGAGCACATGCGTAATCGACTGGTAACTGAGGCGGAGGAGAGGCATCCTCTTATCATTGCCGGTGACTTTAATGCCTGTGCTGTTGAGTGGGAAAGTAGAATGCTAAATTGGGATGGGGATATATTGCTTGAGGCCTTTGCCCTTCTAGGTCTCGTGCTGCTCAATTCGGGAGGGGAAGCTATCTTTCCCAGGGGTGAAAAACAATCAAACATAGACCTGAACTTCGCGAGTGAATCCCTGCTGAGACCAGGCACCACTTGGCAGGCTTGCGGATACTATACTTAAAGCAACCATCAGGCTATTCTGTGTGTTATTGGCACAGCCTGCTGAAAGATAAAGGCATTCGATAGGGAGGGTTTCCTTGCCGCAATGGAGGAGATAAAATTTACCGCTTCTGATGATTGCGAGACTAAACATCTGATGTCTCACATTGGCGATGCCTATGATGCGGCGATACCGAAAGGCTCTATGGATGGACGTAAACTTGTTTATTTGTGGAATGATGAGGTAGCTGATCTTAGGAAAAGGTGTAAACAGGCGAGAAGACTGTGCCAATGTTCAAGGGGTAAACCTCAATAACTTTTGCTATCTGCACAGTATAAAACAGCAAAAAGAGAGTTAAGACGCACCATTAAAGAGAGCAAACACCGATTCTGGAGAGAACTTTGCGGAGAAGCTCACAACAAACCATAGGGTAGGCCACAGGAGGTAGTTATGAAAAGACTGAGGATTCTTCCATGGCTCCAACCTTCCCTGATCTGCTGAACAGAATAGTAACCCGGTTATTCCATCAGCATATGGAACGATAGTACAAGGCCTGGCAGCGTTCAGGTCCCATGAAATATGTGTGATAAAAAGGCATCTGGGTTCGATGCCATATCCTCTATTGTACCTAAAGCGGCTGTCGCGGCGCATCCGAATTTATTTTTGAAAGTTTTTAATATCTATCTTAGTGAGGCAACTTTGAAAAGAAATGGGGCCACTTTGGAAGCCTTTGTCATACTGCCCAATTTGTCTTCTGGACACGGCTGGTAAAATCCTCAAACACATTTTATGCAATCGATTGACAAAATTCACAGAGGGGCAGGGAGGCTTATCTACTGTTCAATTTGGCTAGAAGAGGGTACGCTCTACTTTGGATACTATTGTAAAGCTATAGAGGGCAAAAGTTATACAAAGAGCTCCGTAAAGTACTGCGCCATTATAACCCTTGATGTGAAGAATGGCTTCTATTCAGCGAGATGGGATTGTATTATCAGGATAATAGAAGGAGATGAGAATCATCGCATTTGCTGACGATATTGCTGTGGTTGTAGTGGCCAAATGCGTGGAAGAAGTAGAATAAATCTGTAATGGGATTATTAACTCAGGTCGAAGTTGACTTCTGGTAGCTGGTATTATCCTTGCATATCATAAGAGAGAGGCAGTCCTAAACCCGAGCGGGAAGAGAAGAGAGAATATTACCATTAGAATTGGCGAACATGAGGTGATACATGTACCATATCTAAATTGATACATGTATATTTTAAAAAATAAATTAACTGTCGAAATATTTGAACACTGTTTAGTTTACGATTTTAAAACTACATCTAACAATTAATAGTAAATATGCAAACGAGACTCCATTCTCGAGAAAAATATATAATAAATTCAATGATATTAATATGATGAGCAAGTAAGCATTACTTTTTTCTTAAATATACGCAAATATGATTTTTTCTTAAATCTACGCTAATATGATGTTTTCTTAAATCTACGCTAGTATATCATTATTACATAGGACCACTTCCAACATTCAACCATAGGGCATTATAAAGGTATTTCAAACCCACGTTTCTCATTTTCCGTTACCGCGGTGACCTCATTTGATTAACAGCTTGAATAATTGCAGAAGTTAGGCTCTTAGCTGGCTCGTCTGCCTTGACTGTTATTTATAGCAGTTATTTTCTTTCTCGACAATTTTTCTTTAATTAGTACAAGTGTAGCTGGATTAGGCCTTTAAAATCGCAGGTGTTTGGCTGTTAGCTGGCTTGTCTGACTCGATCAAATTCAAATATACCTCCATTAATATCTTTCATTCAATCCTATCTTTTCTAAACTATAGCAATGTTTAAAATAATATTCAGATATGTATTGAGAGGAAACAATTGAATTAGTTTGGTATATGTTGTTTTATATGCATTCACCACTCAACCCAGACTCAGGTGTTGAGTTTTAAGGCAATCAGTCTTTGCCAATAAATATTTATGTTGAGTTTGTAGTCGAGCACAGTTAGTATACCCCTTTTTCTTTAAATAAAACATTAACCACGTATTTGGATAGGTCAGTTATAACTATAGTTATATTTATTACATTGGCCACTTGTTTGGATAGGTCAGTTATAACAACATCCTAACGGTATAAAAACAAAATAATATTGATTGAATCTAAAAAAACAAAATTATTTTCAAAATTTAATTATGAGTATGTATATGAAGAAATAGCACTTTACTTATTGTCGACTTTTACATAACTTGTTTACATTTTGTTTTTTATATTTGCAGTCTATTTTTTTGCTTTTCATTATATGCTGACATAATAGCCAGTGTTCAAATATATTCATATTAGTAGACATATTTCATATATTTAATATTAATTGTATCATATTATTATATAATCTATTAAATCCCATGTAATAACATCTTTTGCCTACATTATCACATTTTACTGTGAATCATTTATCTTTATTTATTTTAATGATTTACAATATGCGAGGTATGTTCAAAAAGTATCACGAATTTTGAATTTCCGCGAGTTACGTATATGCAATTTTCGATTTTTTCGAAATTTTGAATGTTTAGTTAATTTTTGACAGCTGCTTTGCTTGTATCAAAGAATCTGTATCAAATTTTGTGTGAAAAACAAAATTAATTACGCGGACGCATTCTAAATGTTGACTGTGGCATATGGTAAAGCTACCTTTATCGGTGGTACGAAATGTTCTGAGGGCCGAGAAGATATGAACGACGAAAAGCGTGCCGGGACGTATGAACGACCGTTTTATTCGATTGCAGGGGCGTATTGCATCATGAGTTCTTGCCACAGGGTAGAACGGTCAATAAGGAATATTACCTGCAAGTTATGCGCAAGTTGTGCGAAGCAATCCGCCAGAAACGCCCGGATTTGTAGAAGAACAAAAATTGGCTTTTGCACCATGATAACGCCCCTGCTCACGCATCGTTGCTTGTGCGCGAATTTTTGGCCAACAATAATACACTAATAATGCCATAGCCACCGTATTCCTCAGATCTGGCCCCTTGTGACTTTTTATTGTTCCCGAAACTGAAGAGCCCCATGAAAGGACGCACTACGCTACGATTGAGGAGATAAAGACGGCATCGAAGGAGAAGCTGAACAAAATCATAAAAAAATGATTTTTTGAAGTGCTTCGAGGATTGAAAAAAACGTTGGCACAAATGTATAATATCTGGTGGGGATTACTTTGAAGGGGACAAAATAGATATTCATGAATAAATAAATAATTTTTGAAAAAAACACAAAATTGGCGATACTTTTTGAACAGACCTCGTATATGATGTTTATAAAGTAATAACTTATGAATAGAGTTTTTGTTTTAGTTTCATTATATGGTAGTTTATTTGTATTTTTATATTTATTTTAATTTTAAAATTTGTATATTATGTTATAAGTTGTTATTTGTTCATTATATTGAAAAAATTATATAAATGTGTTTATTTTCTTGTTCTTTGATTTTTAGTTTTGTTTTACATATATAATTTTATTATGGGGTAATTTTCACTCACATTATTCTTATTTCAACCCCGTTTATAGTTATTTATTGTCATAGATAAATTAGTTCCTTTTTTAGAAAGCTGCATTTTTTCAGAATTCAATTTGAGATTGTACTCTCTTAGTCTTTTGAATATCCTTTCTAGGTATTCATTGCGGTTTTGAACGACTAAACTAAAGACTATGATGTCATCCACGTATATAAATGCACATCCACGTATATAAATGCCGACTAGTGCTATAGATAGCATACGCTGTAAACTATTGGTAGATGTCTTCGGACCAAAGGACAACATTTTAAATTTGTAAATGACCTCTTTTGGTCATACAAAGCAGTCAGTAGTATCGATTCCCTTTTAAGTTTAATTTCATGGGACGAACTTGTCATCTAGGCATATTAACAGAAATTATTCGTTAGCGATTTTTTATTTACCTTTTCCTTTGTATATGTTTCCTTTTGGGACTACAAGCAGTGGAGAATTATATGAGCTTACTGATGGCTGAACTACATTATCTTCTACTAATTTTCAAACTTATCCCGTCCAAGAGTACTCCCAATCTGTTAGAGTTTTTAGGAGTTCTTATATAAAAAGTTTTCGTTTATTCTCTTTGATGTATATTGTTGGGATTTACCCCGTATTGATATATGCATTTTTTCACTATCTCTCTTAATTTGGAAGGAGAAAATTACACACTAAATACTTCTTGAATATTTCACCAGGAAATCTCTTCCTATTATGCATCAGTGATTATTGGCAGATCATAGTCGACTATGTGAAAACCGTGTTTTGTTACTTTATCTTATTATTGTTTTATGGACATCAAGCCCTTTATATATATTGTATATTTTTTGTACTTATCCCCGTTATTTTAGTAATTGTATTTCTATCTACAAAATTACATATCGATAAGTCCGCGCCTGCAATCTATTAAATTTCTCAATATTTTCCTACAGTAGATATCTGTTAGTTTTATATAGTTGTAGGTACCTAAACTTTTATTTTAATTGCTATAATTCTTGAAAACATATTTTGTTTTTGGTCGGAGCTCCGTTCTTACTTTAAATTACGTTTATTATTGTGACTGTTATTGATTATTGTTATTATTAAACCTATAATAATTTTGTCCATTTATATTAATATTGTTATTATTATTATTATTTATGGAATAGATCAAGAAATCGAAGTCTACGATGCCAAGCCAATTAAACAATTTAATATTAGCACCGGTACTTAAATTAATGGATGAAGAACTTAAGCATATATTATGTGTAATAGAGAAAAGTCAAAGTCTATGTAGCTCTCTGCTAGTTTTGGCTCATAATCCGGAAAAGAATCGACTTTGTTTTTTATATTGTACATACTGATCGGCGTATTTTTTACCCCAAATTCATGCGATTTATCGATTAAAGAAAGATAAATATACTTCATTTTATTCCTAATATAGCCACATGGTACGGAACACGCCATGGAGAAGTAGATCACTATATAGCCCAATTTCTAACAAGACATGCTTCAGGGTATATCTATGTCGCTTGAAGGTGAAAATTGGTACGATATGACTTAATTATCGGCCCATAATTCTTCTTTCACTTTCCACGCTTTAGCATAGAAAAAAGAGAAAAATAATCTGAAAGCGACTGTCCAAGAATCGCATCATCATAAAGGCGGTTTCTCAATACGTAACCCGAGTAATAAAGAATCTGCACCAGGAAGAAAGAATGGGAAAGAAAGGCATACTGCCTAAATAGGATAATAGACTTTATGTCAGTCTACTCTACATGAACTTATATCCGACAGTGGTTCCATGTGGCGTTATATTTGAGAAAAAGGAATGTAAGTTTTAGTGGATAAATATTTCATACACTGGAGGGATCAGTATCTCTACAGAATCGTTAGAAAATGTGTCAATGTGCCATCTATAAAAAACCAAAGGTATCAAACTCACCGATTATTTTATATACACCGAACAATATAAAGTATCTATCTTGATTAAAACTAAATTCAGGTTTTTCATATAAACGTAAGAACAATGGAAGAAATAAAATAAAATTTTGTAGTTATATTTAGAAATTGAAATATAATAATATGAGCCAAAATCAACTGAGAGTTTGTTTTTGTGCTCTTGATAAAAAGCAATGAATTACTCTATAATTTTTATTGAATATATTTATTGATTTCCAACTCTAACACCGTATTGGAAATCAATAAATATATTCAATAAAAATTATAGAGTAATTCATTACTTTTTATCAAGAGCACAAAAAATTGTAAGTTTTTATTGCTTGTGTTTCCATTTTATTACATATTTATTTAAAAAATAAAGATGTAGGCCTTTTTAGTTTGAGCATTATATAGGGTTTTCCAATAAGAGTGATATGATTTCTAAGTGACGTTTCGGTCATTTGTAATATATCATGATCTGTCTTTTTTTTCATTGTATTCAGTCATGTTTACAATTTTATCATGGAGAGATGTACGCAAAAACAACGTTTACAAATTATTCAATTTTATTATCAAAATAATCGTTCTCCAATTGCAATAAATAATCTTCTCCGATGAGGCTCACTTTCATCTGAGTGTTGCGGTAAATAAACAAAACTGTCGATTCTGGCGCGAAGAAAATCTTTGGAGATTCGATTATTTCAAGAAATTGTGAGAAAAGTTTGGAGATTCGATTATTTCAAGAAATTGTGACATTGAATGGCCTCCAAGAAGTTGTGATTTAACACCATTAGACTATTTTTTGTGGGGTTATTTGAAGTCATTGGTCTTTAGCAGTAAACCAGACTCTCTTCAAGCTTTAGAAGTCATCATTGAACGTGCTATTCATGACATACGACCTGATTTAGTGGAAAAAGTGCTCGAAAATTGGGTTCATAGAATTCGTTCGTGCATATCCAAATATGCTAAAAAAGACAGTTTAAAATAAATATAATACATTAATGTACGTCATCGTCATGTTAAAAAAAATATTCAAAGTAAAAAAAAATTGTAAAAATATATAGAAATAAATTAAAATATAAAAATCTAAAAACTCGCTAAAGGGAAAAATTTAAATTGGTATCAAAAAAATCATCCAACCAAAAACAAAGTATACAATATATAATAGTTTTATATATAACAAACAACAGTAGAAAAACATCTGCAATAACAGCACAACAGTAAAAATAAAGCATTTACAATAACAATATAATTAATTATTTATTTGACAGATTTTCATTTTTCTACATTTTTGTAAAATTTTTTTTTTTTTTTTTTTTTTTTTTTTTTTTTTTTTTTAACACATACATGCGTTTAAATGTTTAGTCATGAGAACACAGTCGCTCCTATGGAGCACATAGCGGCACCAGAAAACTCCGTTAACTCTCCTCCGTCTGCCTCTGCCCTGGGTTCCTGCCTGAGGTACGGTCTTGAGGTACGGTCCGGATGCTTCCGTGAACTCTCTTTCATCTGCTTCTGCCTTTGGGTTTTTGCCTGCGGTACGGTCTTGGGTTTTTGCCTGAGGTACGGTTTTTGCCCTGAGTACGATGAAAGCCAAATGAGTTCTTGCCTGAGGTACGGTCCGGTTGATTCTTCTTGTGCTGTTTCTTGATAAGGTGGTTTTTATAGCTTGCGGCTTATCAGACCAGCGAAGCAACCTCCAGTGACGTTGGGGGACCATACGGACTACATATTATAAGGCTTGTAGTCAGGCCTTTCACCCCGGCACCAATGCCGAGATGGCGGCAGCGGGAATCGAACCCGCCACCTACCGAGTGTGAGTCGGTCACCTTGACCATTGCACCACACACTCGGCCACAATAACAATATAATAGCGACAATAATGCAACACTTCAAAAAGATAAAATTCAAGAAAGATTTCCAATTAAAATCAGTTCACTATCGATTATTCTTGCAATAATACAAAGTCATTTAAAAATATATATGTAATTTAATTTATTTTTATATAAATATATTTATATATCACAAAATAAATTATTTTGTTGTAAAGTATATGACAACTTGGTTTGCCTTAGTCAAACCTCAATTCGCTACAAATCTTATCAGTTCTGACAGTTATAAATTTAATCATTATATATTTATATGTCCCAAAATAAATTTCATATAAAGTATATGACAACTTGGTTTGCCTTAGGCAAAGCTCAATTTGCTACCAATTTTATCACTTCTGACAGTTATAAATTTAAGCATATTCCTATATATGACAGTTATAAATTTAATCATAATTTTACGGATTCCAATCTGGATTTCCTAAAAAATTTGCTAGAGAAAGATTTATATAAAAGCCTAAAAGAAACTCAATAGAAATTCAATTAGTGTCGAAAGTAAAATTCGACAATTAATTTGCGATGAACAAATTGGTGATAGAAAACCATCATAATTTTATAGTTATTTAAAACATTTAGCAGGCACTTTTTAGTTGGTTAAGATTTTATAAAAAAATTATGGCTAGGTAGACTTCCAAATTTAATTAACATGGCTCGTATACCACAAAGCAATAAAAGGAGTATTCAATTCTTGGAAACAGCTTATAGGATTTGGGATGCGATGCAAAACACTTCCGCATCAGTTTCAACAATTTCAAAACCTTAAACATCAAACAATAAAAATAATTCTTATCCTAACTGAAATTATACATCAAGAAATCAGCAAACTTAAAAGCACTATCGCTAATTTAAGATTCGATAATAGGATTGCCAGAGGCCGGCAAAGAACAAATAGCACAAATAGATCAAAAAGTAGGAATAAAATGTTTATCAATTCATAAATAGATCAAAATAGCACAAATAGATCAAAAATATAACCTATCAATAAAATGTTCGTCAATTCATAATTTTCAAACACCTAAATCAATTAAACAAACCCAACAATTTGGGGAAATGGTTAATTACTATCACCGTTTTATTCCATATCTTGCACAAATGTTAGCCCCAATTTATTCATTTTGAACAAATATATAAAAAGCAAATAAAAAAGAAAAAACTGCATTTAATTGGCCTGCTAAAAGTACCGAAGCTTTTATAAATGTCAAAAATTCATTAGCACAATAATTTCGGCTCGTACACCCAAAAGACGATACTGTATTAGGCATTACAGCCGACGCGTCTAACACAGCCGTCGCAGCAGTGTTACAACAACTAAATAAAAATACTTGGCAACCACTTGCTTTCTTCTCCAAAAAACTTATAACGGCAAAAATCAAATATTTCGCTTCCGAAAATTGATTGCTACCAATTTCCCTAGCTATAAAACATTTTTGATGTTTTGTAGAAGGTCGATATTACATTATTTTTACCGACCACGAACCCTTAATTCACATAATGAAATCAAAAGTTGAACGAAGTCCTAGACAAAAAGACATTGAGAATGCCTCTCACAATTTTCTACGGACATTCGTCACATCAGTGGTAAAAGCAATTTGGTAGCAGACTACCTTTTTCGTGACGCAGAAAATATATTTCGATTAACGTGGATTTCGATTCTAAGACATTCGTTATACTTCAAAAAACAGATGATAATGTACAAAATTATTTATCAACAAACCATTCAAAATTAAATTTAAAATTCGGTTTAGTATATTTACCTTTCTCAGATGACAAAATTATCTGCGGAATGTCAAAAGGTAAAAACAGATCTGTATACCAAAAGATCTTTAACATTACATTTTTCAATACTTACATAATATATCACATCCTGGCATCAGAGCAACTAGAAAATTAATAACTTTGCGTTCTTTGTTTGAGATAACAATGATACGGATATTGATAAAGCGCGATTTCTTAGTGCGAAAGCGCGTACTAAATGTAATAGTGATTAACTCGAATTCATCAATGTTTTCGTTTTGATTTATCTAGACAAAACCTTGGAATTTGGGATCTTGGGGATCTGTCTTAAAAAAAAAACTTAAAGTAACACTATCGTTAAAGAACCGCACTTAAGTCTGATCGAAACCCGGGAAGAGTAAATATCTTTGGGTATCTAGGAAAAAATCTTATTCTTATGGCCTAGAGAAGTATATTAATTTATACATTGTTTATAATCTTCATTCAATATTCTATCTATTACTACGTAAATCTTTAAACTCAATAAACCAATAAACCGTTGTCGATTCATTTGCATCCTCTTTAGTAAGAAAAGAGTAATGCCATGGTAGAGTCAAATAGACTTATAAGTCAAGCTTAAAATCATTCCTTTCCAACCGACACTTCCAAGTAAACGAATGCAACGAACTCTCCAATATCTCTCCGATATTGGCTGATGTTCTATAGGGAAGTAAACTCGCTCCCATCTTCTACAGAATTTACACATCCGACATCCCAGTCTTTCCCAATACCTTCTTTGCTACATACGCTGCTGATAAGGCTTGCCTTGCAGCTAGCGAAAATCCCCAACATGCATCCGAAATTCTTCAATGCTAAATCCAAATCCTCCAGAACTGGTTAACAAGGTGGAGTATGAAAGTTAATGAACGTAAATCTAACCACGTAACTTACTCTCTGTAATAACCTATATCCTCCCATTTACCTTAATAGTAGTGCCATGCCACAACACACTGAAGTTCGGTACCTAAGACTCAACTTAGACAAACTCTTGACATGGAACCCACATACAAGACTTAAAAGACAAGAACTAAAAAGACGATACCTTCAACTACTTTAACTTTTAGACAAACGTTCTAAGCTTACTATAGACAGCAAAGTCCTTTTATACAATTACCTACGGAAACTCCTCTGTACTTACGGACTAGAACTTTGGGGCCCTAGAGTTCTTCACGCTCTTTTTTATGTTTGCAACACTGCTATTCATCGTGGTTTTGAAGGACCATTTATGTTTGATGTGGCTGCATCTTCATATAATATTAATTATCTTGTTCAAGAAGTATCATATACTTCTTTCCTAGAAATAGCCATAGAAGACTTCAGCATTACTGGTGTCTTAACATAAGCACACGCTAGCAGGATAAGATTCGATAGATGTGTACTTCCTACAACCATTAATTACCATTATATAAATCTGCTTGTTACTATGTGTTGTAGTAAGTCTGAATTTCTGATGATTCTTTCTGAGCGAATTATAGGGAAAATTCAGATACTCAACAACTATCATAGTTGTGGCAATGATGAAGTCCCCGCTCAACTGAAACTCAGGTTGAGCATTAAGGCATTTTGTGTCTATGCTGGTGAAAGTGCAAACTATAGTTGGGCTCTAAAAGAAAAACAGAAATAAAAATGCTTGAGGAATCGTTATAATTAATGTTGCTTTTATTTAAATTATTCGACTTTTAATACAACTCGAATTGATGAAATCGTGATGGAAATTGGATTTATACTGCCTTTATGTCCAGAAAATCTGGAATATTTATACCGATTCTTAACAAGTATTCACTGTACATAATTCAGGAATATACATAAGCACATATATATCTAGAAAGATAAACAATGCAACATGTTTTCTAAGGATTTCACATTCCTTAAATTTTAGGGACATAAATTGTTCCATGAATGATAAATGCACGGATTGCACTTATCCATAAGTTGTACGGGCATTTTGTAGATATCTAGTTGTAGATATCTAAAAAGAGAATGTTTAAACTCGTATCATGCTGTAAAGTTATAGTGTAAACAAATGAAAATCTTGGAATAAGAAAAACAATATATAAGAAAAATAATGTAACATTGAATCTCGAGTAACAAATCCAGTCTCCAAAGAAGATGCAACAAGCTCCAAGCCAAAGGATTTGGAAACTGCCCAAACCCATCCAATTAGCTGATCCCCAATTTTATAAAACTAATCAAATTGATATGCTTTTAGGCGTAGACGTATGTTATAAACTATTCGAAGATGGAAAAATTACTTTATCGCAACATCTTCCCATTTTACAAAATACCAAATTAGGCTGGGTTGTTGCAAAAAGGGGAAAAAACCCTTTTTTGCAATGGCAACCCAACATTGATGAATTCAAAGAGGATTCATCAATGTTGGGTTGCCATTGAAAAAGGATTCATCAATTCGGTTGCCATTCAAAGAAGATCAATCACCCTGACCATGCGGTTGAGAGGCCAGAAAATAGTACCACAAAACTCCGTGTTCTTTTTGATAGTTCTTTGGAAGATCGAAGAATCATCCTCGACTTCATTAAGGCAAAGGGTATACCTGGACATACCTACACCACAAAAGAGGAAAAGAAGATTTCCCTGATAGTAAGAGATCTCCACAACTCCTGTGAAGCCTCGGATATAGAAGCCGACCTAGCCAACCAAGTGGAGGCGGCTATAATCAATAAAGTGGAGAATTTCAAAACTAAATTCTCAAAGGAAAATAATGTTCAATCTGACATATTCCTAGTACAGTTGGCTCCAGGACACCAGCCATCCAGTGTCACGCATGTGACAAAAATTCTCCATCAGTCAATAAGATGGGAAAAACTAAGGAGAAGTGGCCCACTTCAATGCCACAGATGTCAACAGTTTGGGCATGCAGCAACAAATTGTTTTTATAAATTTGTCTGCGTGAAATGCGAGCAAAATCACATGCCATGGATAAGTCTGGTGATCCCTTCTGCGCCAACTGTGGACAACATGGACATCCAGCGAACCACAGAGGTTGTTCCTTCTACAAGGAATTGATTGCGGCAAAGGAACTCAGGCGACAATCCAGAGTTCAACAGCGGAAGGAGAGACTGAACTTTGTTCATCAGGCAGTTAATAATACTGTCAGGAGTGGTGTATCCTTCACAAGCGTTCTGCGAGGAGCACCAGTGTCGAACACTGTATTGACAGAAAGGGCAGACACCAGAAGTGAAGAATCAACTCGGACATCGCCCATGGAAGAATTCTTTTCGGAGGCGTCAACACTATTTAGTGTAGACATGCCTAGTCTAATCACCGAGGTAATTCAATTTATGAAATCATATAAAACACTTTCCTCTTTTGCAGATCGACAGGTTGCATACTTGCATTTCCTTGGGAAAGTATGCAAATGATGCGGTTTATACTGAGGAAGTTATGTAATGCAGCGATGGACAACCATCATCAGGAAAAACGTCACTATTTGAGCAACCTAGAACAGCAGCCTAACGACGGAAACCACCTTTTGTGGATTAGAAAGGAGCAACACAACCCAGCAAAAAGACAACACTTCCTATTATTATTTTCAAGTAAGAATAATTTAAAATCCAATCTATCCATGATAGTTATAAACCCTTCCTACCATATTCCATTATGACGCGCTCTCTAAATATCATAGCACTTAACGTGCAGTCTATCGTGAGCCTGTCCAAAAGAGTCGAACTTTATCAGTTCACTCAGAATCAGCTTGCCGACTTCTATTTCATCAATGAAACTCACCTGAATTTGAAGCACAAGCTTTTACTTCCACGATTTCATTGCATTTGCAATGACTCTAATCAGGGAACTGGCATTATCTTCTCAGAAAATATCCAATATAGTAACTTAGTTAACTTCAGGTCAAATAATATCTGCACCACTTGTGTTCTTACGCGATGTCACGTAAGCAATTCGGGTATTAAAAATATAGCATTAGTTTCATATTATATTGCCTGCAAGTGCTCACCCGTCGAAATTAAAGACCTCTTCGAGTTCTTATAAGATCTCATGAGCAAGGGATATGAGGTAATCATGGGAGGAGATTTTAACGCCAGACACACCTCATGGGGAGATTCTATCCGTAACTCTTCCGGCATTTCTATTTAAAACTAGCATCTCCACATTACAGATAATTGCACCTCCTGGTCCTACCAGACCTAGTAGCTTATCTGTAGTCGATCTGTTTTTCGTTTCAAGCGGTTTAATTAATCCTTACTCTTCGAACATTACTTGTACAACTCTCGACTTTCATTCAGACCATTATCCGGTTCTTATTAAAATTCAAACTCAATTCAACTTTGAGAATAATGAGCTAAAATCTTTCACGTCGTATAAGAACACGAATTGGAAAGATATGGCCATACCTAACGGAATGAATATTCCTTGCTTCAAGAACATAACCAATCAAGAAATTGATTTCCATATAGAAACCTTTAGTCAGATTGTCTCGGAGGTATTTCATAGACATTCAAAGCAACTGTCTAATAGTAGCCATCGATTTGATTCTCTCCCTGAGGACATTAAGAAAATGTATTGGTTGAAAAATCGTTGGATAAGGGAAATGAAACGCATTTTCCGGAGAGAACTCAACACTACATCCTCAGATTATCGTCTCTTAGAGGCACAGGTTAACTGCATATCAACTATGATACGCAATAAAGTTAACGAACACTTTAATGAACAATTTTCTGAACGACTTTCAAAAGTACGTCCAGGTCCTGATGCTTTCAAGCAGCTTAACGCAATCAGCGGTCGAATGTCACTCAATAAAGTAACAGTTACCGATAATAACGACCGCAAAATAAAAGGTGGTCCAATTAATATTTCTAAAAACTTTGCCTCGTTTTATAATTATCCTTACAACTTTAGTTCAAACTCACCTCTATGAACTCACGTAAATAATCAGGTCAATAGTTTTTTATCAAACGCCCCAACTCATGTTACTACATTCAGCACTGATAACAGTGCAAGTAATCCCAGCCTTCTAGATGTGTTTATATCCGAAAACACACTCTACTCGGTAATAAAATCCTTAAATAATAAAATGTCTGCCGGCATCGATAATATATCGAACTTTATGCTGAGAAAGCTTCCGAAAAAGAGTCTGCGTCCCTTAGTTGCAATATTTAATCACTGTATTAACAATTGCTACTTCCCTAAAGCCTGCAAAATAGGTATTATCTTTAATATTCCAAAAACTCAAGGTAGAGCAGCCATCCAACAACATCGACCTATATCTCTTCTTCCCTGTTTGGGAAAAATATTAGAAAAAATCTTTTACGAAAAGGTAAATGAATTTTGTATCTGCGACCGTGCCATCCTGGATCCACCGGTTCTCGTCAGATCACCGAAGTTAAGCAGGACTGGGCGTGGTTAGTACTCGGATGGGTGACCGCTTGGGAAAACCGCGTGTCGCAGGTAGGTAGCGGGTTCGACTCCCGCTGCCACCATCTCGGCATTGGTGCCGGGGTGAGAGGCCGACTACAAGCCTTACATATGTAGTCCGTAGGGTCCCCCAACGTCACTGGGGGTTGCTTCGCTGGCCTTATAAGCCGCAAGCCATAAAAAAACATCTTATCATGAAACAGCACAAGAGTAAACATCCGGACAATACCTCAGGCAAAAACACATTTGGCTTTCACCGAACAACCCGAATAGGTACCTGGAACGTGCGGACTCTCTCCCAAACTTCTCGTCTGGCGCAAGCTGCTTCCGAAATGCGACGCTACAATCTCGATATCCTAGGAATCTCCGAGACAAGGTGGAAACATCAAGGAAACCTCACAACGCAGACGGGTGAACACTTCATCTACAGCGGCAACAACAGCGGCCACCACTGTGGAGTCGGATTAATCCTATCAGCCAACGCAAAGAGATCTCTCATGGGCTACAAACCGGTCTTCGACCGCCTTCTGACAGCCAGGTTCCACTCGAAGTTCCGACACATCACCATCGTGCAGTGCTATGCCCCAACTGAAGTAGATGATGACGCCAATAAAGAAGCCTTCTACCACCAATTAGAGACGTGCATTCAATCTGCCCCGAAGAGCGACATCAAAATTGTAATGGGCGACTTTAACGCTAGAATAGGCCGGGACAACACTGATCTTCGCTCGATCATTGGAACACACAGCCTTCATGCAGAGGGAAACGACAACGGGAACCGTCTCACTGACCTCTGCTCAACTCATCAACTATTCATCGGTGGCACCAAGTTTCCTCACAAGAACATCCACAAATACAGTCTCCGGATCGTGTGACCCGCAACCAGATAGACCACATCCTGATAAGCAAAAAATTCGTCGGATCGCTCCTGGACGTCAAGACAATCCGAGGAGCTGACATATACAGCGACCATCAGCTGTTACTTGGGGTGGTTAGACTAAGGCCTACGGCAACTAAGAAACAACAAGATCGCGCAGAACGCAGGCACGACATCCAACGCCTGCAGAATCCAGAGACAGCCGAGATATTTGCGAACAAGCTGGAGGAAGTTAGCCACAATGCCGAAAGGCTGACATGGCCTTCTCTACTGCGCAAACTAAAGTCCGCTGCAGAGGAAGCAACGGGCTTTCGGAACTACAAGAGGAAAGAGTGTCTCCGCGAGTCAACCTGGACTCAAATAGGAAAACGAAGAAAGCTAAAAGGTCTACTCCAAACTGCTCAAACTCGCGAGGAAAGGCACCATCTACAGACGAGATACGACCTTGCTCAAAAGATGGTCAAACGCATAGCAAGGGATGACAAGAGGAACTACTTCAACGAAATAGCGAGCAAAGCAGAAGCCGCTACACACCGGAGCGATATCCGCAGTGTCTATGCATCAATTCGCAAACTATCCGGAAAAATAACACCCTCACTGCCACCACTTAAGGACAAAGACGGTCAAACTCTCTCCACGGATGAAGAACAACTCGACCGCTGGAAGGAATTCTTCTCAGAATCCCTTCCAATAGCTCCAGAATTCCATCCTCCTCCTACAGTGATGCGCAGAAACCCACGAAGATCCATCCCAACAACACCGCCTACGATTACGGAGATCACAACAGCAATCAACAAGCTTAAGTACAGCAAAGCACCCGGACCTGACAACCTGGCCCCAAAAGTTCTGAAGTTTAATCCACCACTCCTGGCCTCGCTGTTGCATCCTATAATCGCAAAAGCCTGGACACAATGCCACTTCCCGGACAGCTGGAAAGAAGGAGTAATTATCACCATCCCGAAGAAAGGTGACCTTGGCGATTGCAAAAACTGGAGGGGAATCACTCTGCTGAACACCATCCAGAAACTAATTGCATCAATCATCCTGACTCGCATCACTCCAACAGTGGAAAGTGCCCTCCGCAACGAGCAGTGTGGCTTAAGACCAAACCGCTCCTGTATTGATCACATCAACAGCCTAAGAATGATCATTGAACTGTCGAACAAATGGAACAGCCCGCTCTATCTTCTCTTCGTTGACTTCGAAAGAGCCTTTGACATGATTTCTCGCGACGCCATCTGCAGTGCTCTGTATGAACTGGGCATCCCGCAGGCCATCATCGATCTTATCCGAGAACTATACCGCGAGGCCCCGTATGGAGTGCGTTTCAAGGGACGAAACAGCGATACATTCAACATCTCGAGAGGAGTCAGGCAGGGTTGCATAATCTCGCCTATCCTCTTCATAATCGCCCTAGACCTAGTTCTTCAACGCACTAACAACACAGCCCGCAACGGTATCCAGTGGACACTGTGTGAGAAGCTCCACGATCTGGACTACGCCGACGACATATGCCTCATGTCCCACACCTTTAGGAGAAACTGAATGCTCTGGCCTCCAACGCCGAAGAAGTTGGGATGAGAATCAACATCAAGAAGACCAAATTGATGCGTATCGGCGCCACCTGCGAGAGACCCTTGATGCTACACGGTACCCAAGTTGAAGATGTCGAAAAGTTCTGTTACCTTGGCAGCATGCTCAGCAAGGATGCCACCATGGCATTCTTGCTGAGACAGCATGCTCAGCAAGGATGCGAGTCAACCTGGACTCAAATAGGAAAACGAAGAAAGCTGAAAGGTCTACTCCAAACTGCTCAAACTCGCGAGGAAAGGCACCATCTACAGACGAGATACGACCTTGCTCAAAAGATGGTCAAACGCATAGCAAGGGATGACAAGAGGAACTACTTCAACGAAATAGCGAGCAAAGCAGAAGCCGCTACACACCGGAGCGATATCAGCAGTGTCTATGCATCAATTCGCAAACTATCCGGAAAAATAACACCCTCACTGCCACCACTTAAGAACAAAGACGGTCAAACTCTCTCCACGGATGAAGAACAACTCGACCGCTGGAAGGAATTCTTCTCAGAATCCCTTCCAATAGCTCCAGAATTCCATCCTCCTCCTACAGTGATGCGCAGAAACCAACGAAGATCCATCCCAACAACACCGCCTACGATTACGGAGATCACAACAGCAATCAACAAGCTTAAGTACAGCAAAGCACCCGGACCTGACAACCTGGCCCCAGAAGTTCTGAAGTTTAATCCACCACTCCTGGCCTCGCTGTTGCATCCTATAATCGCAAAAGCCTGGACACAATGCCACTTCCGGACAGCTGGAAAGAAGGAGTAATTATCACCATCCCGAAGAAAGGTGACCTTGGCGATTGCAAAAACTGGAGGGGAATCACTCTGCTGAACACCATCCAGAAACTAATTGCATCAATCATCCTGACTCGCATCACTCCAACAGTGGAAAGTGCCCTCCGCAACGAGCAGTGTGGCTTAAGACCAAACCGCTCCTGTATTGATCACATCAACAGCCTAAGAATGATCATTGAACTGTCGAACAAATGGAACAGCCCGCTCTATCTTCTCTTCGTTGACTTCGAAAGACCCTTTGACATGATTTCTCGCGACGCCATCTGGAGTGCTCTGGATGAACTGGGCATCCCGCAGGCCATCATCGATCTTATCCGAGAACTATACCGCGAGGCCCCGTATGGAGTGCGTTTCAAGGGACGAAACAGTGATACATTCAACATCTCGAGAGGAGTCAGGCAGGGTTGCATAATCTCGCCTATCCTCTTCATAATCGCCCTAGACCTAGTTCTTCAACGCACTAACAACACAGCCCGCAACGGTATCCAGTGGACACTGTGTGAGAAGCTCCACGACCTGGACTACGCCGACGACATATGCCTCATGTCCCACACCTTTAGGAGAAACTGAATGCTCTGGCCTCCAACGCCGAAGAAGTTGGGATGAGAATCAACATCAAGAAGACCAAATTGATGCGTATCGGCGCCACCTGCGAGAGACCCTTGATGCTACACGGTACCCCAGTTGAAGATGTCGAAAAGTTCTGTTACCTTGGCAGCATGCTCAGCAAGAATGGTGGAACTGAAATAGACATCCAAACGCGCATCAACAAGGCGCGACAAGCATACACCTCACTTGGGAACGTGTGGCGTTCCAATCACCTCTCCATAGCACTCAAACTTCGAATATTCAACTCAAACGTCAAGCCAGTCCTGCTGTACGGCTGCGAAACATGGAAAGTAACAGACAGCACGACTCGTAAGCCTCAGGCATTTGTGAACAGATGCTTGAGGCGTATAAGCAAGATCTTCTGGCCGAACTGGATAACGAACGATGAGCTGCTTCTTCTCACGAAGCAAATAGCCCTGCTAGATAACATCAAACGCAGGAAATGGAGTTGGATTGGCCACACCTTGCGAAAACCACCTACGGACATAGCAAGGATGTCACTAGATTGGAACCCACAGGGCAATCGTAGCAGAGGACGCCCAAGGACCACTTGGAGAAGATCAGTCGAGCGCGAACACCAACAAACTGGCAAATCATGGTCGGAAGTAAAAGGGCTAGCTCAGGACAGAAGCAGATGGAGAGAGTTCACAGACTCTCTAGTGCCGCTATATGCTCCATAGGAGTAACTGTGTTCTCATGTCTATGTGTAACATAGAAATGAAAACCTGTCAAATAAAAAAAAATAAAAAATGAATTTTGTAATGAAAATAAAATTATTCCCGACTTTCAATTCGGATTTCGGAAAAGTCACTCAACTTTGGATGCTCTTTTCCTACTACATAGTGAGATAACAACTGGTTTAAACCGTAAAGAATCAACAGTTGCTTGATCCCTAGATATAACCAAAGCCTTTGACTCAGTTTGGCATAAGCGACTAGTGCACAAGCTATGCAAACTTGATTTCCCTCCACATATTACGCTGCTGCTGCACTCATTTCTTCAGGATAGATCATCCTGTGTTAGGTATCAGAACACGACTTCCGAATTCTTCGTAATAGGTAAAGGAGTTCCACAAGGCTCGGTATTAGGTCCCCTGCTGTATTCAATATACACTGCAGATATACCAACAGCCGCAAAATTTAACATGTGGGTTAAAATTTAACCCACATGTTGAGTTAACTCTGAAAAAAGCCAAAAGGGCTATTCATACCTTTCTATTTCTACTTAGGCGTCGGAAGGGGCTTAGTATAAATACAAAGTTACTGTTTTATAAACAACTTATTCGGCCAATTATTGGCTATGCATTTCCGATCTATTTTAGTTTCTCGAAAACGTATGCCAATAAAGTCCATGTATTCGAAAGGTCAATCATTAGGAAATGCCTTTCAAAATATCGTAAAATAGACGGTAAGCATTACTCCAACTCCTATATATATCAGAAAAGTAATCTTACTCCTTATATTTCATACATGGTTGGTCTAACCAAAAACTTTCTTCAGCATTTAATAGACCATACCAATCCACTCATTCAAGAGTCACTAGAAAGGATTAATACCCAAGCCACCCAACACAGAAACTTATACAATGATTACCTCTATGCCTCACCAGTTATCATATCGGATTTTGCGAAGGACAGTGATATTATGAACGTTCAGTTTTATAATTCCTTAACTCCCCACTTCCATCGTGGTTAGCGGAAGCAACACACAATTCCCAAAAATTCCAAACTCCTAATCCGCTCTTCCTGAACATTCCTTTCCCTAATTTTTATTATTTTTTATTATTAAGTCTAGAATGAAGTTTAGTTTGTAAGCAATTAAAAATATAGATAATTGTGTTTGAGCAAGCACATATAATTTTTAAGCCATAGTTGTAAGCAATTCATGTACTTAGTCATTAAAAAATAATTTAATATATAAGCAAAAGATGTACAGAGCATGTTTTAGCTCTACGTTTTAAATACCATGTAAATATGTACAAGTAATATGGAAATAATAAATGCTCTACTTTAAGTAAAAAAAAAAAAAAAAAAGTCACTGAACCAAATTTTGATGGTGGATACAAAGGTTCAGTCGGATCTCCTATTAACACTTCTAAGATACCGAGTCAACAAGTTGTCTGCACAGCGGACATCCCCAAGATGTATCAACAAATCTTAGAAGTACCAGAAGACAATGTGTAGCACAAACTTTTCAACTGAAAAATATAATTTTTCAACTAGCAGCCACTTTTTTAAAACGGAACACATATGTACATGTTTGTTTGCCTGGCGATGATTCAGGACATAAAGCTGACAATTTTTTTGTGAATTAATATTGTTGTTAAAGTAGGGTTACTTTGAATTGAGAACATTTTGTTCTTATCATTTATCAATTCTCACAAAGTTTCCTGAAGAATATCGACAAAAGACATTTATTTCTAACAGAATGAAACAGTGCAGACATTGGGTCTCATATGGCTTCCTTACGAAGATGTGTTTCAATATATTGTAATTTCAATTGACTCACGACAAATTAACATAACGCACAATTTTATCGGATCTCGCAAAACTCTTTAATCCAATGGAACTTCTTGGACCTTCTATTGTATTAAATCAACTCTTCCTTCAATGGAATACCTATGATACCAATAGTGTTTTAAGAATTCAGGCGCTTACCAGAATTCAGTAGTGAAAACACATTTCTAGAAGCTTAATCCAACAGATATGCACACATTTCTAGAACCTTAGTCCAACAGAAGGAACATTCATAAAAAAACTTGTTAGCTTTTTTTCAGCTGGTTTGAAGAACTTGACTTTTTGTTCACCTACGTGTATGTTGATTCCAAGCTGCTATGAACAAACAATATCAGTAGGAGTACCAGAAAGACGACCGGCAAGAGTCAGTCTTCTATTAATAACAAGATTTTTTGTTTTGTAATTTCGTGGAGTAAAAGTTTATTTTGTTAAAATCTTTGAGTAAAAGTCTGTTTTATCATTGTGTGTAGTAAAAGTCAATTTTTTTCATTTTGTGGAGTAAGAGTCTGTTTTTTCATTTCGTGGGGCAAAAGTCCGTTTTTGTTATTCGTAGAGTAAAAGTCTGGTGTTGTTAATTCGCAAATTATGGTTCATTTTTTAATTTATTTTATTTTCTAGGTTTTAAATTTTCGTTACTAAAATTTAAAGTATTTTAAATTAACTTCGGGTTTCAATTAAACATTTTTTGAAGAACGCCTACAATTTTGCGAGATGGATTTTTGATACTCTGGGCTTAATGGGTGTTCCAGAATACATCACTATGATAATATCAGATTATTTAAGATGTAGAGCTCTTCTGTATATTGCAAGCTATGAAAAGATTTCATACGGGATCATGGGGGAGTCCCACAGGGCTCGGTTTTAGGATCTCTATTGTGTAACGTAATGTATAGTGATATCTTTAAGCTTCATACCTGGAATAGATCTGCAATAGGATAGATTGCTTCTGTTCGCCATTGGTTTCTGATGGTTGGACTTCGGAAGAAGTATAGAAAAAGCATTCTTGCTATTACCTGGGAGCAATCGTGATCAGGTGCTGTTCCATACCAGTGTATTATTGGCGATAGTGATCAGGTGCTGCTCCATAGAAGGAGGACCCTATTGGCGATAGTGGTCAGGTGCTGCTCTATGCTACGCCAATTTGGGAAAATGATAATTTCTTTTTGATCCGGATAATTCTGTGTTAGGCCGTGGGATTTCGTGTTAGGCTGCTGAGTGTGACAGTCAAAGAAAGTCCCCCTTGCAAAGAGTTGTGTAGGCAATTTCGGATTCATTTGGACTGATAAAGTAGATCAAATTCTGTCCAGTGCGTTTTTTTTGGTAACGAATTAAATTGCTAAAGAAATTAAAGTTAAGATAGTGCCTATTTTTATACAAGTAATCTCAAAATACATGTGAATTCCATATTATTTTTGTTCTTTTAATCAAGTGTATGTAAAATTTTAACATTATTAAAATTCAGTTTTACTATTTTAATTATTGTGAATTTAATTGTGATATAAAAACAATTTTTGTTTAAGTGTCACGTGTTTGAAGAAACACAGTTTGCTAGTGTTTGTTCAAGCTTTTGTATTTAGCGGAAACAAAATTATTTTTAAAAATAAAAAGGAGATGTGTTTTGCAAAATTATTACCAAAGAGAAAGAAAAATATTCAGTAAAATTGTTTTGTAAACACTTTCAATTCGGATTTCGGAAAAGTCACTCAACTTTGGATGCTCTTTTCCTACTACATAGTGAGATAACAACTGGTTTAAACCGTAAAGAATCAACAGTTGCTTGATCCCTAGATATAACCAAAGCCTTTGACTCAGTTTGGCATAAGCGACTAGTGCACAAGCTATGCAAACTTGATTTCCCTCCACATATTACGCTGCTGCTGCACTCATTTCTTCAGGATAGATCATCCTGTGTTAGGTATCAGAACACGACTTCCGAATTCTTCGTAATAGGTAAAGGAGTTCCACAAGGCTCGGTATTAGGTCCCCTGCTGTATTCAATATACACTGCAGATATACCAACAGCCGCAAAATTTAACATGTGGGTTAAAATTTAACCCACATGTTGAGTTAACTCTGAAAAAAGCCAAAAGGGCTATTCATACCTTTCTATTTCTACTTAGGCGTCGGAAGGGGCTTAGTATAAATACAAAGTTACTGTTTTATAAACAACTTATTCGGCCAATTATTGGCTATGCATTTCCGATCTATTTTAGTTTCTCGAAAACGTATGCCAATAAAGTCCATGTATTCGAAAGGTCAATCATTAGGAAATGCCTTTCAAAATATCGTAAAATAGACGGTAAGCATTACTCCAACTCCTATATATATCAGAAAAGTAATCTTACTCCTTATATTTCATACATGGTTGGTCTAACCAAAAACTTTCTTCAGCATTTAATAGACCATACCAATCCACTCATTCAAGAGTCACTAGAAAGGATTAATACCCAAGCCACCCAACACAGAAACTTATACAATGATTACCTCTATGCCTCACCAGTTATCATATCGGATTTTGCGAAGGACAGTGATATTATGAACGTTCAGTTTTATAATTCCTTAACTCCCCACTTCCATCGTGGTTAGCGGAAGCAACACACAATTCCCAAAAATTCCAAACTCCTAATCCGCTCTTCCTGAACATTCCTTTCCCTAATTTTTATTATTTTTTATTATTAAGTCTAGAATGAAGTTTAGTTTGTAAGCAATTAAAAATATAGATAATTGTGTTTGAGCAAGCACATATAATTTTTAAGCCATAGTTGTAAGCAATTCATGTACTTAGTCATTAAAAAATAATTTAATATATAAGCAAAAGATGTACAGAGCATGTTTTAGCTCTACGTTTTAAATACCATGTAAATATGTACAAGTAATATGGAAATAATAAATGCTCTACTTTAAATAAAAAAAAAAAAAAAAAAGTCACTGAACCAAATTTTGATGGTGGATACAAAGGTTCAGTCGGATCTCCTATTAACACTTCTAAGATACCGAGTCAACAAGTTGTCTGCACAGCGGACATCCCCAAGATGTATCAACAAATCTTAGAAGTACCAGAAGACAATGTGTAGCACAAACTTTTCAACTGAAAAATATAATTTTTCAACTAGCAGCCACTTTTTTAAAACGGAACACATATGTACATGTTTGTTTGCCTGGCGATGATTCAGGACATAAAGCTGACAATTTTTTTGTGAATTAATATTGTTGTTAAAGTAGGGTTACTTTGAATTGAGAACATTTTGTTCTTATCATTTATCAATTCTCACAAAGTTTCCTGAAGAATATCGACAAAAGACATTTATTTCTAACAGAATGAAACAGTGCAGACATTGGGTCTCATATGGCTTCCTTACGAAGATGTGTTTCAATATATTGTAATTTCAATTGACTCACGACAAATTAACATAACGCACAATTTTATCGGATCTCGCAAAACTCTTTAATCCAATGGAACTTCTTGGACCTTCTATTGTATTAAATCAACTCTTCCTTCAATGGAATACCTATGATACCAATAGTGTTTTAAGAATTCAGGCGCTTACCAGAATTCAGTAGTGAAAACACATTTCTAGAAGCTTAATCCAACAGATATGCACACATTTCTAGAACCTTAGTCCAACAGAAGGAACATTCATAAAAAAACTTGTTAGCTTTTTTTCAGCTGGTTTGAAGAACTTGACTTTTTGTTCACCTACGTGTATGTTGATTCCAAGCTGCTATGAACAAACAATATCAGTAGGAGTACCAGAAAGACGACCGGCAAGAGTCAGTCTTCTATTAATAACAAGATTTTTTGTTTTGTAATTTCGTGGAGTAAAAGTTTATTTTGTTAAAATCTTTGAGTAAAAGTCTGTTTTATCATTGTGTGTAGTAAAAGTCAATTTTTTTCATTTTGTGGAGTAAGAGTCTGTTTTTTCATTTCGTGGGGCAAAAGTCCGTTTTTGTTATTCGTAGAGTAAAAGTCTGGTGTTGTTAATTCGCAAATTATGGTTCATTTTTTAATTTATTTTATTTTCTAGGTTTTAAATTTTCGTTACTAAAATTTAAAGTATTTTAAATTAACTTCGGGTTTCAATTAAACATTTTTTGAAGAACGCCTACAATTTTGCGAGATGGATTTTTGATACTCTGGGCTTAATGGGTGTTCCAGAATACATCACTATGATAATATCAGATTATTTAAGATGTAGAGCTCTTCTGTATATTGCAAGCTATGAAAAGATTTCATACGGGATCATGGGGGAGTCCCACAGGGCTCGGTTTTAGGATCTCTATTGTGTAACGTAATGTATAGTGATATCTTTAAGCTTCATACCTGGAATAGATCTGCAATAGGATAGATTGCTTCTGTTCGCCATTGGTTTCTGATGGTTGGACTTCGGAAGAAGTATAGAAAAAGCATTCTTGCTATTACCTGGGAGCAATCGTGATCAGGTGCTGTTCCATACCAGTGTATTATTGGCGATAGTGATCAGGTGCTGCTCCATAGAAGGAGGACCCTATTGGCGATAGTGGTCAGGTGCTGCTCTATGCTACGCCAATTTGGGAAAATGATAATTTCTTTTTGATCCGGATAATTCTGTGTTAGGCCGTGGGATTTCGTGTTAGGCTGCTGAGTGTGACAGTCAAAGAAAGTCCCCCTTGCAAAGAGTTGTGTAGGCAATTTCGGATTCATTTGGACTGATAAAGTAGATCAAATTCTGTCCAGTGCGTTTTTTTTGGTAACGAATTAAATTGCTAAAGAAATTAAAGTTAAGATAGTGCCTATTTTTATACAAGTAATCTCAAAATACATGTGAATTCCATATTATTTTTGTTCTTTTAATCAAGTGTATGTAAAATTTTAACATTATTAAAATTCAGTTTTACTATTTTAATTATTGTGAATTTAATTGTGATATAAAAACAATTTTTGTTTAAGTGTCACGTGTTTGAAGAAACACAGTTTGCTAGTGTTTGTTCAAGCTTTTGTATTTAGCGGAAACAAAATTATTTTTAAAAATAAAAAGGAGATGTGTTTTGCAAAATTATTACCAAAGAGAAAGAAAAATATTCAGTAAAATTGTTTTGTAAACACTTTCAATTCGGATTTCGGAAAAGTCACTCAACTTTGGATGCTCTTTTCCTACTACATAGTGAGATAACAACTGGTTTAAACCGTAAAGAATCAACAGTTGCTTGATCCCTAGATATAACCAAAGCCTTTGACTCAGTTTGGCATAAGCGACTAGTGCACAAGCTATGCAAACTTGATTTCCCTCCACATATTACGCTGCTGCTGCACTCATTTCTTCAGGATAGATCATCCTGTGTTAGGTATCAGAACACGACTTCCGAATTCTTCGTAATAGGTAAAGGAGTTCCACAAGGCTCGGTATTAGGTCCCCTGCTGTATTCAATATACACTGCAGATATACCAACAGCCGCAAAATTTAACATGTGGGTTAAAATTTAACCCACATGTTGAGTTAACTCTGAAAAAAGCCAAAAGGGCTATTCATACCTTTCTATTTCTACTTAGGCGTCGGAAGGGGCTTAGTATAAATACAAAGTTACTGTTTTATAAACAACTTATTCGGCCAATTATTGGCTATGCATTTCCGATCTATTTTAGTTTCTCGAAAACGTATGCCAATAAAGTCCATGTATTCGAAAGGTCAATCATTAGGAAATGCCTTTCAAAATATCGTAAAATAGACGGTAAGCATTACTCCAACTCCTATATATATCAGAAAAGTAATCTTACTCCTTATATTTCATACATGGTTGGTCTAACCAAAAACTTTCTTCAGCATTTAATAGACCATACCAATCCACTCATTCAAGAGTCACTAGAAAGGATTAATACCCAAGCCACCCAACACAGAAACTTATACAATGATTACCTCTATGCCTCACCAGTTATCATATCGGATTTTGCGAAGGACAGTGATATTATGAACGTTCAGTTTTATAATTCCTTAACTCCCCACTTCCATCGTGGTTAGCGGAAGCAACACACAATTCCCAAAAATTCCAAACTCCTAATCCGCTCTTCCTGAACATTCCTTTCCCTAATTTTTATTATTTTTTATTATTAAGTCTAGAATGAAGTTTAGTTTGTAAGCAATTAAAAATATAGATAATTGTGTTTGAGCAAGCACATATAATTTTTAAGCCATAGTTGTAAGCAATTCATGTACTTAGTCATTAAAAAATAATTTAATATATAAGCAAAAGATGTACAGAGCATGTTTTAGCTCTACGTTTTAAATACCATGTAAATATGTACAAGTAATATGGAAATAATAAATGCTCTACTTTAAGTAAAAAAAAAAAAAAAAAAGTCACTGAACCAAATTTTGATGGTGGATACAAAGGTTCAGTCGGATCTCCTATTAACACTTCTAAGATACCGAGTCAACAAGTTGTCTGCACAGCGGACATCCCCAAGATGTATCAACAAATCTTAGAAGTACCAGAAGACAATGTGTAGCACAAACTTTTCAACTGAAAAATATAATTTTTCAACTAGCAGCCACTTTTTTAAAACGGAACACATATGTACATGTTTGTTTGCCTGGCGATGATTCAGGAGATAAAGCTGACAATTTTTTTGTGAATTAATATTGTTGTTAAAGTAGGGTTACTTTGAATTGAGAACATTTTGTTCTTATCATTTATCAATTCTCACAAAGTTTCCTGAAGAATATCGACAAAAGACATTTATTTCTAACAGAATGAAACAGTGCAGACATTGGGTCTCATATGGCTTCCTTACGAAGATGTGTTTCAATATATTGTAATTTCAATTGACTCGCGACAAATTAACATAACGCACAATTTTATCGGATCTCGCAAAACTCTTTAATCCAATGGAACTTCTTGGACCTTCTATTGTATTAAATCAACTCTTCCTTCAATGGAATACCTATGATACCAATAGTGTTTTAAGAATTCAGGCGCTTACCAGAATTCAGTAGTGAAAACACATTTCTAGAAGCTTAATCCAACAGATATGCACACATTTCTAGAACCTTAGTCCAACAGAAGGAACATTCATAAAAAAACTTGTTAGCTTTTTTTCAGCTGGTTTGAAGAACTTGACTTTTTGTTCACCTACGTGTATGTTGATTCCAAGCTGCTATGAACAAACAATATCAGTAGGAGTACCAGAAAGACGACCGGCAAGAGTCAGTCTTCTATTAATAACAAGATTTTTTGTTTTGTAATTTCGTGGAGTAAAAGTTTATTTTGTCATTTGGTGGAGTAAAAGTCTGTTTTATCATTGTGTGTAGTAAAAGTCAATTTTTTTCATTTTGTGGAGTAAGAGTCTGTTTTTTCATTTCGTGGGGCAAAAGTCCGTTTTTGTTATTCGTAGAGTAAAAGTCTGGTGTTGTTAATTCGCAAATTATGGTTCATTTTTTAATTTATTTTATTTTCTAGGTTTTAAATTTTCGTTACTAAAATTTAAAGTATTTTAAATTAACTTCGGGTTTCAATTAAACATTTTTTGAAGAACGCCTACAATTTTGCGAGATGGATTTTTGATACTCTGGGCTTAATGGGTGTTCCAGAATACATCACTATGATAATATCAGATTATTTAAGATGTAGAGCTCTTCTGTATATTGCAAGCTATGAAAAGATTTCATACGGGATCATGGGGGAGTCCCACAGGGCTCGGTTTTAGGATCTCTATTGTGTAACGTAATGTATAGTGATATCTTTAAGCTTCATACCTGGAATAGATCTGCAATAGGATAGATTGCTTCTGTTCGCCATTGGTTTCTGATGGTTGGACTTCGGAAGAAGTATAGAAAAAGCATTCTTGCTATTACCTGGGAGCAATCGTGATCAGGTGCTGTTCCATACCAGTGTATTATTGGCGATAGTGATCAGGTGCTGCTCCATAGAAGGAGGACCCTATTGGCGATAGTGGTCAGGTGCTGCTCTATGCTACGCCAATTTGGGAAAATGATAATTTCTTTTTGATCCGGATAATTCTGTGTTAGGCCGTGGGATTTCGTGTTAGGCTGCTGAGTGTGACAGTCAAAGAAAGTCCCCCTTGCAAAGAGTTGTGTAGGCAATTTCGGATTCATTTGGACTGATAAAGTAGATCAAATTCTGTCCAGTGCGTTTTTTTTGGTAACGAATTAAATTGCTAAAGAAATTAAAGTTAAGATAGTGCCTATTTTTATACAAGTAATCTCAAAATACATGTGAATTCCATATTATTTTTGTTCTTTTAATCAAGTGTATGTAAAATTTTAACATTATTAAAATTCAGTTTTACTATTTTAATTATTGTGAATTTAATTGTGATATAAAAACAATTTTTGTTTAAGTGTCACGTGTTTGAAGAAACACAGTTTGCTAGTGTTTGTTCAAGCTTTTGTATTTAGCGGAAACAAAATTATTTTTAAAAATAAAAAGGAGATGTGTTTTGCAAAATTATTACCAAAGAGAAAGAAAAATATTCAGTAAAATTGTTTTGTAAACAATTCTTTGTTGCACGGTTTTCGTTTTTTTCCTTGCTTATTGTTTGTGTCTATCCATGACTATATACAATCATTTAGCAAGCATTTTTCTTCCGTTCTTTTCCTAAATATATTGCCTGGTGCAATTTTTTCCCTTTGGTGGTTTGTTTTTTAATATTATTTTCTTTTATATAACATTCTTATATAATTTATTGAGAATAAAATTTACGATTTTTTATTACTTAAACATACAATGTATGAAAAATTGAATTTGTAAAATTATCTAACCGTTTTTTTATATTATATATAACTGCTATTAACTGTTTGTAATATTAAATTAAACACTTAGAAAGAATATAAAAATGTTCTTGAAATAAAAATTTAATTGATAGTAATAGTAAATTAAACAAACTGAAAGAAAAAAATATGTAATTAGAAGAAATAATTTAGCTGCTTTTAAGAATTTCATGAATTTAAAATCATGAAATAAGAGTAATGATTAGAAAGAAAAGTAAAATTATATTGAATTAAAAAAAAAATTTCTAATAAAGTTTAACTAATCAGATATTTTTATTCTAGGTTCATAAGATGGGCTGAAGAGATCATCGTCGTTCACAAAAGCGGCACTCCAACTATATTTTGCTGCCATAGGGCGGTTGGGGAAGACCAGGGAGAGCAATTCCATCTAAAGCTCTTCAAACCAACCAGGTCGTTGGTCGGCCCCATGCATTTTTCTTTTTTCCTCTTTTTATTTTTATTTTTTTCTTAAAAAATCTCAGCACTAATTTTATATTCAATACATATCTGATTTTTTTAATAACATCATAAATGAAAATAAAACGTTTTGCACATGTATGTAATGTGTGCCTGACTGGAATTTATAAATTTTGGCCAATCTTTTTCAGATCAATATTTTATGTAAGTTGTTTTAATAAATTCATTTTTTAAAAGTTTTTTGAATATGTAAAAATGCTTTTGTCGTGATCGTGTGGTTTTTATTTATCAAACATATAATTTTCTATACGATTGTTCATTTTTTCTCTGGTTCACTATAACTATACACATGCTAAATAAAATATGTATTGGATTTATTGATTCCAAACTATTGAAATTTGACAAATTTAATAATGGTTTTGGATTTTTGTGTTTATACTGAGAAAATCCGGGCGAACTTACTTATTGGCAGTAAATACCATTTCTATTAAATACTGATAAATTATAGAAAATTGACATGATATAATAATCCAAAATTAAATAACCACTAACTTTCATAGAAGTGTAAATATTTTGCAACCTGAAATATCTAACTGTTCTAATTCTAACTCGAAGGAGAAGCAGATACGCAACACACTATGAATATGTATTTCATTTTTATATGAATAGGGATGCAATGGACAGCTTATCCACTTATGTTCATACAAAAAATGCACTATATGTACTCGTAACGATAATGCGCACGGAAAAATCAAACACAAAGCGCATATGATTAATGAACAGGCGCATTAAACATAGGAAAATACTCATCCAAGCCGCGGAAGCAAGTGTTGAATTTTCTGCAAGCAGTTCTTGAAATTTCGATTGCGTCCTAACATAACTGTGAAGATTAACAAGCATGTTGAAAATAATGGGCAAAATAGGAATCTATCGTACTTACCGCTAAGAAAAAACGGGTATAAATTTATATACATCTCTATATGTTCATTTATCTGTTCTTATATTAATCTAAATTAAAACTTACGGTTTATGTGGATAAAATTGTCACCTATCATTATACAATTTGTGTTCTTTTAACCCGACTAATATAAATTTTGTTCAGCTTATAAAATCGCATTTCCAATACGAGAACGCGATAACTTGAACAAAGTAAATTGCGATTTTTGTTTATTCTGGAAAAACTGTATTTTTATATATAAATAATACAAAAAAATACTTTAAAAAGTCAGATCAAAGTTTAAAATTAATTATTTTGAAACCAGTGATCTTGAATTGTAGTGCGATATTATCATTTCATGTACAGCGTTGTATAAATATAAACTTATTAACAGTACACATTTTTCATAACATTAAATGCATATTCGATAGTTCAATTACAAAACAGAATTATATGAAGTCGAATTGCCTTTGGTGCTAAATTTGTACAAATGAAACACAAAAATAAAAGAAAAGTAAATTCACAAGTAAGTGATAGTTTTATTGTAAATGATTTTAAAATAATATTTAAAATTAAATATTGCCTAAATATGATGTGATCATTTTTGAGGTAGATAAGATATACATTAATTTATTGCGGGTAATTTAGTCAGCATAAAATTAAAAAATACAAAAAGTAGTTACCAGAATAATTGTATTTTTGCATTAATGATTAATAAAATTTATGATTACATAAAAACCATAAAAAATTAAGTAAAATATATATTTTTAAAAATAAGTACATAAAAAAATTGTGCTCGTATTTTACTTAAGACTTAAAATAAAATCGACTTACTTATATTTCTAATATTTGAGGTTTATTTCTTGAGGTATATTTATTGGTTCTCATTGAGAATTGCATGAGATTATCATGCCAAGTATACAAACAAATAAAACAATATTTCTCACACTTGAAAAATAAATACTAAAAACTATAATTAATTTTGTGGTATTATGTTTTGCTCTGTTTAGGTGTTTTTTTTAATGCATTTTAGTGGCTTAACATATTTAATATTTTATATTCATAAATGCGTATTAACAATTTCATAATTACTTCATTGTAAATGTATGTTACTAAATTATTTTCAATCGTTAAGTATTGTATATTTATTTAGTTTGATTTATTTTTTTAGTTTTTTTTTTAATAAATAGTTATTAATTTTTAATATGTAATATTTGTATGTTTATGAAAAAAAAAACAAATACATAATACAAGTTATGGATGGCAAATCTTTTTTTCAAAACCAACTAATAAGATTTTGTTTTAAACTAGAATAGTTGTATATTTAAATCTAATATCTTATCGATACGTAAATATGGTGAATGTTTATAAGTTTACTTTTGTATCTTAGAAATATTCATTATTATTTAAATTTAAACCAATTTTGTTTGTATGTAATGCTATATTTTAAGATAATGCACTTTCTTAATGAAACTAAATGAACAATATATTTTAATCGAAATTGGAAGTTCCTTTGAGACTAAGTTTTGGAAACAAAAATATTTATAATTTTCATAGTGGATTTCCAAAGTAAACATGATAATATTTTCCAACTTCTGAAAGCATAAAAATTATGTGGTAGCACCATGCATTCACAAGTGTAGAAATCGTAAATTCTTCATATAGTCTGATCTACGATGAATTTCAAATGAAATAAATATGTGATTGACATTAAATGTAATCTAATGAAGCATATATGTGTAGTTCGATAATTATATATAAAAGCCCTATACTGTCTGCCATAAGACTTTCATTTTTTTGACAAAACCGTTTAAGTTAGTTCGATGATGTAAAGAAAAAATGTAGATGTATTTGAGACATTTAGAATGCTAGCAAAATTATTTCAAACTTTGACTTGTCCAGTTATCACCTCTGTTAAAAGGTCATTTTTTGGCATTTTCTCAATTTAATCGAAACTAAAAAGTTTGAGAAAAATGATGAGAAAAAAAAAATTTCGTATTCAAAAGATATATGAAAAAAAAAATTTCGTATTCAAAAGATATAAAAAAAAATTTCGTATTCAATGATATATTATTTATGAAGATAGGTTTTGCCGTTGTCAAGATATTTGTATATTTTTTAAAGATATTGTGTATAAATTTTAAATTTAAATTAATGAACTTTGGTGCATACACTAACTTCAGAACGGCAAGCAAATTGTTAGAAATTGAGCGGAGCAAATCCGAACGAAACGAGGGCAATTTCTAGTAAAATAATAATCGAGTAAATTTTACTATTAAATATTTAATTTAAGTAGGAAAAATTTGTGTATTCAACTAGCATTCATTTTTTTTAAATAAAAGAGATTTCTATGATTGTGATAATATTACATAATTATGTTAAGAAACAATACGATATATTATATTTTCATATTTTTGGGTCCATTTAAATTTGGTATAAATGTGGTGTAAATACTCTAACAAATTAAAAAAATTAAACATTATTGTTTATAAGTGATAACATGCAATTCTGACATTCTCATCAACAAAATTAGATACAGTAACTTGAGTAAATTCGTGACAATATTTTCTAGTTTCGTTATATTTACAAAACCTAACTTCACGAATGATGTAACATTAAAAATATAATAATTGGTTACATAAAAGTTTTCATTGCTTACATAAAAAAAGTTGATTTATTCAAATATATTTTTGAACGTTTATGTTCTTACAAATTAATTTTAGTTTCTGCATAATTTTCAATAACTATTAATGCATATTATTTGAAATTAAAAAAAAATTAAATTAAAAAATATGTTGATTTTTAACATCAAATATGGTACCACTTTTGAAACTAACTTTTATTTTTAGTGCAAGCTTACGTTTTCTTATTTTAAACATAAACATTGTTTATGACTAAATATGGGTGCATTATGTTTTGTAAATATGTACATACACGTACGTATGATCGTGTCAGTATAAATTATTTTATGCGAGGAACTTCTTTGCACATATAAAAAGGCACCATTTGATTTGCACATATAAGAAAGAAAATATGGTCTGTTTAAGCACATTGTTTGTTTATATACGGTATGTTGCAATATATTGTTTATTCAACACAGTGGGATCTGAGAACATTTATACTGCAAATAAGATTAATATTTGTATTGTACTATACTCGTATTTGTTTTTTATTTTATTGTATAAATTCAATATTTTCTCATTGTATTTGTATATACATAAATTGTTGAATTTTTTGAAGTATTCCTATTGTTTACGTTTATACTTAAATAATAATTTTCACATAAAGTAAACATTAAAATTTCATGAATTGATCTTCAGTAATTTAAAATAACAAAATTTATATTAAAATTTACTGTTCTTTTTATAATATATATTTTTCTATGTAGTACTTAGAGCGCTTTTTTAAATATATATAATAATGTTATTTTTACATGTACATACATGTATGTATTTTCTGTTACATTAAAATGGAAGTATTATAATAAACTAATTTATTATTATTTCTATTATTATTATTATTATTATTACAATTAGTATACTATTTATAATTATTTTCTTAATTAAACACTTATATTTTCTAATGTATATATTGGAGGACCACTTATATGAGGTATGTATTTGACAAATGTTCTAATATTTAATGTTCATATAAATATAACCCATTTACGCATCGAATTACTTTTCCTATAAAATATATTTCTAAGTATTTCCTGCATATAATCATATATGATCGCTTATCTTTATTTATGTATATGTATCAATATACATATATGTAAATATATGTACATAATATATATATAAAAGGTAGGTACCTGAAAGTATAATATCCTGAGTTCATTAAGTTGATTTTATTTGCCGACTTTATTTTTATTATTTTGATATTTTTTGTTCTAAGTTAATTAAATGCAAAAAAAAAAAATTTATCTATATATATATATATATTGTTATGTTAGTCTATCAAAAAAAAAATTGTGCATATATAATGTATCTCAACATCTATGTAAGCATCCTTTGTATATGATTACTGTTATAATTTTTAAATGAATTAATTTTCTGTATTTATATTATTATAATTTAATAAAAAAATGGCACATTTAAGTTAATTATGACCGTATTCATTAACTGTATCATACATCGAAACCCATACATAGTATTAACTAGTTAAATATTGATTAATAATGTTTAAATTAATCATTTTGTTCTCACATTTAACATTTATTTTGTTATTTAACTTTTATATTATTAGTTTTCTTTTTGTTTATGTCACTTGTTTTTTTTACGGGTTTCATCTTACGGATAATAAGATAATTTTTTTTAATCTTTGTAGTAAAGATCATTTTTATACGTACATTTAAATTTTATTTTAAATACTTTTATTAAATATAAAAAAAAATTGAATCAAAATAATTTCAATGCTTATAACATTCCCTATTTATATAATATTATATTATATTTTCTATATTTGTTTAGCTTTTAATCTAAATATCAAATAACTAACTTTATTGTATAAATGCATTTGTAGTTTTAAAATCGTATAAATTGCGTATACAGTAATTTATTGTAGATATATTTGCTTTTATTTATTATATCATTTATGATATTTTTGAATCAATTTAATAAAATCTTGTGCTTTATATTTTCAATTTTATTTATTTATAGTCTTATTGATTTTTCAATTAAACGACCTAAATATTCCAACGGCTAAGCATATATTCACATATTGAAAATATAAATTTTTACTATTCATATAAATAAGTTTATCCAACAAATATTTGTTTCATGTATACGTAAAATTGATTTAATATACATTTTTTCGTATCTCTCAAAACGTTTTTTTCTAAATGGTATACAAATTAAGGCTTTCGTTTTTAAATTGGAAATATTTCAATATTGCTTAATGTGATTATTGAACAATATCAGTTTATTCACTTTTTTTTAATAAATAAACAAATCAGACAGCAATACTATCCAATAAAATGATATTGTTAATATTCACAACCAATCATATTTTTTTAGTTGTTTTTTTGTATAAACTTTGTCATTAAGTTTATAATATTTTTGCTAGTTTCTTTAGTATTTAGTGATAATACTAACGCTGGTATTCATGTGTTAGGAAAATGTTCATCTTCGGAATAGTTACCATCTTCTCCATCCGAATTTTCTGCATCATTATTACCACCGGCTTGATTATTTTCTAAACCTAAATCCATAGGCTCGGAAGAACCACGACGTATATCTGTACCATTGTTATTTGCTGACAGCGGTAGAGGAATCGGTGATGCACGGTGATCCGGAGATGTTGTATCACTTCGATTTACTGATGTTTCTGTAATATTTCCAGAAATAATACTGCCGCAAATACCAGAATTTTCAATACTTCCATTGCTAGGAGCGACTGCACCATTATTTCCACCAGAAATTGTACTAATATTATTGCTAATAGTAATACAATTACTACTATTGTTTCCACTACTATTAGGCAAACGCGAAGCTTCTGTATTATTATGGGACATTTTCACGAGATCAATTTGTGGTGGGAGTAAGCCAGCTGGCAGTTTATCTAATCCATGTCCCATGGCATTTAAGTGAGCCATTTTAGCAGCATGTATTGCTGCGGCAGCATGTTCTTGAGCCATGCCCATGCCTGCAAGTGTTCAAATAAATAATAGAATTAATGCACGTGCTATAAAAATTTCATAGCATTTTTATTTCTGTTATAATTTATTTCTCGAAAAAGTAATTTTATGTAAACCAATATTAAATTACTTGCCATTATTTGATATATGACAGCATCTAATTTCGGAATTCATAAAGTATAAAAAGTTAATAAAAATTATTAGTTACGACCAAATATTTTAAAATATATAACATTTTACATTAATATATTTTAAAATATGTATTTTAATTTAAAATATTTCAATATATTTTAGAATATTTTACATCAGATAACAATTTATTTCATTAACTTTTTAATTTTATACTTCCATAAATATATGTATATTTATATTTATATACATAAAAATATGTTGTTTTATAATAACTCAAAAGTAATTTTATTTTTTTAATGAAATATTAAATTACTGTAAGGGGAAACTTTTTTTAATGCAGAATAACTTCCACTTCAAAAATTGTGTTTCATCGCTAAATTGCATTTGGAGCACTAAACAAAATTTTGCTTTTTTGCGAACTGACGACATATTTTCGAAGTAAATTTAAATAGTTGAAAATTGTTAATGAAGCGTGAGTGTATTATAATGAAATAAACTGTTTAGGAAGTAAACATCAAAAATAAACGTGGACAAATGACTGTTGGTTTGACAATACTAAAAGAATGCACCCGATATATATTTTATAAAATAATAATAATTAAGCAAATATTATATAGTTAATTTAAAATATTCTACTACAACTTTAGCGTCAATTTATTATGAACAAATTCAATAAAATAGAATTAACGTAGTATTATGATATTTTACGTAAATTCAAAACAAATACGACCGTAAAGTGCTGATACTCTAAATTTACTTTGTTTTTGTATTTTGTTGCAATAATTTTCAAAATATTTCGCGTTTTTTTGTTTCTGCATTTCAAAGATATGATTTTTCCAATAAAATATTAATATTTTTTAAAATCGTATTTCATGGACTTACCAAAAGTATTTTCGGTTATAAATTGTAAATATGTATCTAGTAGAGATTGACTTGATGTCGGTCCACCAGCACTTTGTAATGATGATTGATCCTTAACCAACGCATCAATATTTTTTGCACTTAAAGCATCGGATCGGATACGTGTTATTGTTGTATTTGAGTGGCCATAGCTCAGTAGCCCATCGTGAAATCTACTAATTCCTCCACTACCATTATTATTATTGCTACCACCTCCAGTTGTCAAGTCTTCTGGATCATCCATATCCTCATCGCCACCACGCAAGTCGAGCTTCGAATCACTACGTCTAGTCGAACTTGTTGGTGATGCTCGGGCTCTTAATTCAGATGGTGAAATTTTTACGCCGGCCTTAGCGAGCAAACGTGATGCTAACTCGGGATCAAACGGACTTGGCATTGGAAGAACTGGAAGATCTTTAGTGGATATGCCACGATGCTGACGCGACATATGAGAATGTAATGAATTGCGCGATTTGGCAACAGTTCCACACAAAACGCAACGGTATCCAGGGCATACCGTATGCTTATCTTCAAGATGTGTACGTAATGTATGGGCGGAACGATAGATTTTGCCACATTTAGGACATGGACGGGGATCTGTGGCACGAACACGCATTTCAACTGATCGACGCGAGACTAAATTTTTGAAAAAGAAAATAAGAGTATATTTTCAGACTAATTTTATGCCAATTTATAATTTAAGTGAGAAAATAAAAATAATTATGCTAATTTTTACGTTTTTCATTATATTCAAATATAAGCCCAAAAGTATAATTAGTATTAATATAACAAGAAATACTAAAGAAAACATTTCAATAAATAGTTGATTGTTTAATATAAAACTGCCATTTATTTAACTTTTGTTTTTTTTCAGTTTCAATATTTGTATATATTTTCTATTATTTATACAATATTTTATGTATAAACATTATATTATTGTTTATCAATTTATTATTATTATTATTATAATCATTTTAATATTACTATTTTATTAAAGCTTTTTTTACAATAAACTTATATATTTGTACAATTAAGCTTTTTTCATTATATTGTAGTATAAATATAAATTCATATATATTCAAATATGTGCAAAACTAAAACAAGAAAATATATTTAAATGTGTATGCGAAGGTCCCTCCCTCCCTATTCTCGTAATTATTCTGTAGTTTTTGTCTTTAGTATATTGGAAACAATTTATTATATTATCAAAAATTATAAAGTCCTCACTTATATTATTATTATTACTAAAATAAATATAAAACTAAAGCAACAAAACAACAGTCGGGTGTTTTTGTTGTAATAATTATTCGTAAAAAATAATAACGGTAAGGTATGTATGAATTATTTTAATAAATATAACAATTACATAATGGCAACAATATATATGCACTAGGTTAGTAATGATATTATCTTGTAAGCGAAAGGAAGTACAATGACGTGAAGTAAGTGTGCGATTCATATAAAATCGCAGATAGTTAAAGAATTTTGTAAAGCAATATCTCAAATACATATGGCTAAAAAATATCGCATTAATCGCTCTATTATTTCTCGGTTTAAAAAAAAATTTTAATCTAACTGGTAATATTTAAAAAATGCATTTTAGATGCCGACCCCAAAAACCTACAAGTAGGTTAGATAGAAGAATTTATTTTTTGTTTAAAGAGAACCTCTTCATGACCTCTCAACAAATTGCCAAATCTTTAAGTTTAAATATAAACTCTACAACTGTAAGTCGACGGGCTATTGATTATTATTTGAGAAGTTACCAACCTGCTAATTTCTTTAGGAATTATAATTTACAAAAAAGGTGTATGATGTTTAACAAATAAATTTCGCAAAAAGTTTTATTATTTATTGAAGAAGTTATTTCAAATTATCAGATTAAATTTTGCAACATCACATTTGAACTAACCAATAACCATATGGAGAAGCGTCTTTTCTAAAGACGAATGCGAATTCAACTTATTCAACTCCGCTTGTAAAACAACTGTGAGACGTAACAAGTGTCAACATTGCAATCCAGGCAATTGAAGAATGACGCCAAGGCATGCGATAGATTTAGACATGTTTTTCAATACGAATATGATCCGAAATACAAATCAAAGATGATAAAAGACTGATTGCAGGACAATAGGGTCCAAGTGTTCTCGATTGATCGGCACAATCATTTGACTTCAATACTATTGAAAATCTGTTAGAGATTATAAAGAGTGACGTGTATCTGGCTGGTGAACGCTTTCGCAACAAGGACGAACTTCATTTAACTCTACTCAATAATATTAAAACTAAATATAGTTTAAAAGTTCGTATGTGACTTTATTTATGTTAGTTTCCACAAACTAATAATATTATTTTACTGTAACACGAATTATCTTAAAATATATAAATATACATTTAAAGGTATTACCAATGATTGTTTGTTTGTTTGCTTTTAATCTAATATATATTTTTAGAAATATCACAATATTTTAAATTTTTAACGCATTTGAATGTTTATATTGTTTTGCTTTAACAGTCTAATAATAATTCAAATATTTTGCAAAAGTAAAACAAATTAATTGAATAATTAACTAGAAAAACTTACTTATACACATACATACAAATAAGAAACAAATAAACAAAATTGCTTATAACATATTATAATTTACTATATTTTTATATAATTATTCTAGCTTGTAAAAGGTTTACAGAAGAAACTGTTTTACTGACTTTCAATTTTGAAATTAGTTCTCTTTTCCTTAATTTTTTATATTGAAAATTAAATTATGCTCAATAAATGAAAGTTGGAATACTTTTTGTTTTTTGTTGTTGTCAACAGTCATTCATTTTATAATATAGAATTCAGTTATAAAATTCATTTTATAATACAATACATTATAAAGCTAAATTTACTTATCCATGTATAAATTTGCAAGAAATCTTTAAAATTATAAAAATAAATAGACGAAATTTTGAAATGAATCCAAGTGAACTATACTGCTGATCTATAGTTTCGTTTATAATCAAGAATTCCAGTTAATGGTCCTCCTGAGGAGCGCATTGCTTTCATTTTTGCCCATTGTAAGGTATGTTTAATCCTCATGTGATTTCGAACTGAATTTGGATGAGCAAATCTTCGTCCACATTGCAATACTGGACATATAGGACTGTCACGTGGATAGTGTCTATCTAAGTGTTGTCGGAACAGACGAGGTGCCAATGGCGTTTCGCAAAGTGGACAGGGTAATAAATAATTACTTCCAGTACTTACGCCTGCTTTAAGCATATCTGGCAAGTCGTGATGTGAATTCAATGCTATTGTTCTAGCCATGAAGAGATTTGCTGTCAATTGATGATGTGTTTGTAATTTTTCCAACTGTTGCTGAGTCAAATGTGAAGGAAGGTGGTTCTGCTGATCGTATTGTGCATCCGTATCCATCTCATATTTTTGATTCGGTAATTTTTGTGTATATTGCTGTTCCTTGTTTTGCAATGTAATTATATCCGCAGTTGTAGTTGATGTAGACATAATTGCATCAACAATTTTGTTTAATTTTTTAGATGCACTTCCAGATGTTACAGAATTATAACCGTTTGAAGCCGATGATAATGGTGATGATAACGACGAGAATATAGATAGGACAGGTGAGGTAGGAGTCGGTGAAGAAAGTATATTATCACCTTCATCCAATATAATAGCACCCGTTTGTATATTTTTACTATCTGAATCTTCTATTGTAGTTATTTTTGACACTGTTAAATTACCATTATCATTGTTAGATTCTTCCTTCTTGATGTTTATCATTCCGTGGTATTTATTATGAACATCTGCAATCGGCAGAGGATTGCAGTGTTAAATGATGAAATTGTTTTTGAAATAATTTAAATTTTTTCTTATCAGTATGATAGATATGTTATTTTTTACAAATTTATTCATTATTTGTAATTATATAGCCAGAAAACTTGTGCGACCTTGATCTTTTTATTTCCAATTTTTTATGTAAACTGAATTGAATTTTAATTTTTCTTTTCCACAGGATGTTAAATTATACATTAATTAAAAATTGTTATAAATAATCCAAAAGAAACCAATAAATTAATTTGATAACCGTTTTTGTTCTATCTATATTGAAGGATTTAATTTATTTACATATATTTAGATACATTCATGTGAACTTTTGTTTTATTTAAAAAGAAAACATCTTAAAATTAATTTTAAATATGGTGTAATATGCATTTTATATAAATTTTATTCCAAATTCACTCTTCTAAGTCGTACATAAAACAGTTTTAAAAGACAAACTTGCTCATAATAATATCAAATAACTATTAATTTTGGTTTTAGTTTAAATTTAGAAAATTTAAAAAAAAATAAAAAATGATATATTGTAGATCACGGTCGTATCAAATTAACTTAAAGAAAACAAACAGATTTTTTTGCAATTATTTTATATTTCTAATATAGCTTATTATGCTAGCACTAAGTAATATTACATATATTGGAAGCAGTTTATACAATTTATATTATGATACTATTGGTCGACAAAAATCAATATTTTAATTAAAATAAATATAGTTATAATAAGATCGAATTAACTAATTTTAAGCAGCCATATAAAAATAATACAATACTTAAATCTTGCATAAGCATACCATTCAGCACATAAAATAAATAAAAACAATACGATAATCCAAAACATCAATAAATACATGAAAATCCAATGATATCAATTGCAAAATAATTTAATTTTTCACTTATGAATTAGCTTTTTTAAATTAAGTTGGTTTTAATTGAAATAATTTTACGTTCTATCGTTAGATATTGACGGTTGTTTGGTTTTAAGAGTTGTAATAAAATAAATTTTTTAGTTCACATTTTAAAAAAAAATTTGTGTGCGAGTTTATTTTTCACCTCTTTAGATATACAGGATATTTTTGAAAAATTGTCCATTTCGTTGCACACATGTAAATATTAAATTACTTCTTTTTGAAGTTATGTGAAAAGAATATATGCTATAATAATTTATTGTTTGTTTTGATATTAAATTGACATCCAGAAATATTTTAATTTAAGAGAATATGTTGAAATTCGTTGAGTGCACTCAT